>CM064919.1:39410290-40029023 GCA_032727855.1 Quercus ilex subsp. ballota
CCAATTAAACCAAATCAGCCCTCAATAGCTTGGATTAAATTTATTACGCCTTCATCTTTCTTTGGGCCAAGCTTGGAATGTCTAGTGTTAGAATCAACCCAAATCTCTTGAATCAGCCCATTAAGTGCTTCTTTGATCTTCTTGGATCTTGCTTTAGTAATAGGCCCAACTGGAACATGCAATGGATCCTTGAATGCTTGTTGATTCTCATCATAGCCACTTGTATTGATTTTGTACTTACTCACCATTGCTTTCTTCACCACTAGACTATAGTCTTCGCCGTTGATTTGATTTAGTATTCTAAAAATAAAATAAAATGATTCCATGACTCGTAAATCACAATATAAAACTATATTAATCAATCTTATAATTTGAACATGGATTCATGGAATCATGTTATTATCTTCAATAAAACATTCTCTCTCTCTCTCTCTCTCTCTCTCTCTCTCTCTCTCTCTCTCTATATATATATATATATATATATATATTATGTATAGAGATTATAAATTTGTTGTATACTACTATTACTATATATGAATGAACAAAATTTAGTTACAAAATTGGTTATAACATTCGGCTACAAGCATACTCAATATATTTTTATTAGAAGTAAATTTTGACAAATCTACCATTAAATTATATCATCTTCTTATATCCTCACTGCTTGCAAAATTCCTAGAAAATTAAATATTAATAGCTATATCATCAATAATTTGTTTAAACTGAAAGTTTGTTAGTTTAAAATTATACGTAAAATATAAACTTATAGATCATATAGAAAATAATATTTGGTAGACAGAAAATTTGACATATGTATCAAGGGCATAAAGAACATGCAATTTAATGAATAGATTTTCAAAATCTATAATAATGTTTATTTTTTAGTAAGGTTGTAGTTTTAGGCTACAACCAATTTTGTAGCTAAATCAACATATTAATCTTAAGTAATTATTTTTTGGACAAAGTTTAGATATAAAATTGGTTGTAGAGTTAGACTACAACCTTACTTAATAAAATAAACATTATTACATATTTTGAAAATCTAACCATTGAATTACATATTTTTTACTTTCTTAATACACATGTTAAATTTTGTGTCAATTGGATATATTATTTACCATCTGATCTATAAGTTTATATTCATGCATAATTTTAAATTATAAAAACTTGCAATTTAAATAATTTATCGATGACATGACAGTTGATCTTTAATTTTCTAGAACTTTTGCAAGCATGGAGGATATAAGAAGAAGATGTAATCCAATTGTGGATTTTCAAAATTCACCTTCAATAAAAAGATATTGAGTAAGGTTGTAACCTAAGGCTACAACCAATTTTCTAGCTAAACTTTGTCCTTTTTTTTAGAGATATAATTTTAAGTAAGATGTTGAGAGAATTAATCTATTCTTTTTTAGAACTTGATTTTAAGTTTGTAACAATATATTAAGAATCATTTTGAGAAATCACATCAAGAGTTTTAAAAAAAAAAAATTTTACTCAAGTATTTTACATTTTAAAATAAGGGAAATAATCTTGATAAATTACAAATTTAATATTGTTATTAAACAAGAAAATTCACCATTATAATATATAAGAAACACAATAAAATATGCAAACTCTTGACATTACCATTAACAGAAAGTATGCCAAATGTATTAAAGGGTGTAATAGCCATCAAATAACTTGAAAAATCTCTCATGCGCCTAGCGCATAAGATACCAGCTCCAAATGACCAACCCCATAAAATTTTCACGTTATTTTAAAATAGTAAAGTTGACAAGTGGATGAATCCACATCAAAGTCATTATTTCTTATAATGGACTAAAGCCTTTACTTAAACCAAACCAAAATGATCGTAACTTTGATATATAATAATAGGTTTGGTTAACAAGACTCTTACTGCACATGTTAAATTATAACAAATACCCAATTATGAGTTAATATGCACACTCTTTGAAAAGGGGAAGAACATATTTATTCCATAAACCTAAAGGTTCTAGGTTTGATTCATCATACTACTGGCCAATGATATTTTCAAGGTATCTCATGCGTAAAGAATGGAATAGTCTAACCATAGACTGAGTCAACACATCTTTCTTCCTTAACATGTGTACTAAGTGTCTATTTGGTAAATATTATTTTTGCCAACTTATTTTACTATTCAGTTTATTTTTGCTACTATTCATGAATCCCACTGTATTTTTTGGTACTATTCATGGGTCTCACTGTACTATTTCAGCTAACTTTTACCTTTATCTACAGTACTTTCAGTAAAAAGTTTTTAATTTCAGTAAAATAAGCGGATCCCAAACGGACACTAAGTATGTGTTTGGATAAAGATTTTGCGTCTACGTTTTGGGAGGGATGCGTTTCAGCCTTTTTTTTTCCTCTACACGCGTTTTAGCTGGGGGACAAAAGTTATTGTTCACACTGTGCGGTTACTGTTCACGCACTGTTTCGTACTGTTTATGTACTGTTCATGCACTTTTCAGTCACTTTTTCATTAAAAATGGGTCCCACAGCACTATTTACAAATTTAAAAATTATTTTGCTATAATATTTTTAGTTTTCAGTTTTCAGTTTCAATAAAAATAAATTGTATCCAAACAGACCCTAAGTGTTTGTTTGGCTAACTTATTTTTTGCCGACTTATTTTACTATTCAGCTTATTTTTGCTATTATTTCTGAGTCTCATTGCACTTTTTGGTACTATTCATAAGTCTACTGTATTATTTCAACTAACATTTACCTTTATCTACAGTATTTTTAACAAAAAATTTTCAATTTCAGCAAAATAAGTAGATCCCAAATAGATCCTAAATTAGCTAATTAACAAAAGCTGTTATAATTAAAGAACAACTGATCTCACACTTTTTTTTTATGTTAATATTAAACTAAATTCATGTGATTATCATTAAAGCTAGTTTGCCCATAGTTTTTTTTTTAATACTTTATTCAACTTATTTGATCTATATACAACTTTAAAAAGGGAAGGGCTTGTGTCCAGTGGAAGTTTCCACTGGACACGTGTCCAAATTCAAACGTGTCCAGTGGAAACTTCCACTGGACACAAGCCGGACCCCTTTAAAAATATATACTTTTTTAAAATGTACAATTTTATTTTTGTTGGGCATATTTATTAAGTCCAATAAATTAATGAAAATAATTTTTTTCCAAATGAGGAAAATTAAAGAAGACTCTAGGAGTAATGAGGTACTCACTCCACTTCTTTTTATTTATTTATTTTATTTATAAACTACAACAAAATTTACAACTTGCTGAGGTGATAGATTGCGATATATATATAAATGGTGTTCTACCTTTTGGTCAGACTTTTTTATTCATTATTCAATTCATAAGGCATCCCAAAAACCTTATAGACCAATAGTGCGTTAAATGAATTTTTTTTTTAGAGAATTTCAACTTATAGTGTTCAAATTTAATGATAGTTCTTTATTATGAAACTAAAATACCAATCGGTTTCTAGTGTAAGCGGATATTGAATCTCAAATATTTTATTCACCTATAAAAAACTTTACTAATAAACCTAATTGAAACCTTCATGTCAAATGAAACTTAAAAGCTAAAAGCTCCCTATGGATGGATAAGTACTATATTGAATCCTACACCCAAAAATGGGTAAGGAATTAGTTCGTAAATTGGTTATATTGACCAGTCCAGTCCACGAGGTAAATACTTATAGGGTCATGCTAACGAGTGTCCTAATAATCCATTTTAGGAAAGTTTTGATACCACTTTTATGAAAAATGAAAAAAACTGTCAAAATATTAATTATTTTTTTTTATTTTTCATAAAAAAAATTTTAAATAAATTATTAATCAGTCCCTTAAGAACACTCGTTAACATTTTTCATTCTTATAAGAATAAACTAACCCAAGTTGGATTAGGCATTGCCACTATTTCTATCTAAAAGCAAACCCATCTTTGGCATTTTTTGTTCACGATGGTAATTTTATGGGAAAACCAAAAATGGTATGGACCACAAATCCATGGTCGCCAGGATATCAGACATGAAAAGCAGCCAAAAGAATCAAGAATTTGATTTGGTCGTCGTTTCCTGAAAATGACAGAGTCCTGTCACTTTAGCCCCACCCCCTTAAACTTCACCACTTGACGGACACACTAGTCATTCTCAAAACTCAAAAGGGGCAATGTTGTCTGAAAGAAAAATTCAAAAAGCAAAAAGTTCCCAAAAATAGGAACACAGTCTACCTATCCGAAGACCCACGCGTCAGTGATCTACAAGACGGACGGCTAATTGGACAGAATTGAATTAATAAAATTCCATCACCGAACCACCTGATTGATCCACGTGTCACTATCAGACAAAAACCACTAGCGGTTTTGTACACCGCAAATAAAAAACCAGTGGTTTCGCTCCCCCGCATACACTTTCCTTATATAGATTGCTGCCGATGATGTTATTCTCTCAGTACGGGCAAAACTCTCAAACGTTATTTGAAACCTCGGTTTGCCTCCACTGGTTCATACTTTCACCAAGTAAGCTCTTTTATTACTAATATTCTTTCCTTTGTTATCTCTCTCTCTCTCTCTTTTTTATTTATTTCTTTTTTTGTTCTCATTCTTTTCTCGGAAAATTTTTTGTTTCTTTCTTTCTTTGTATTTTAGATTCTCACACTTTCTTGGAAAATTTCTCTGCTTGTTTTTGGTGTTTTTTTTGTTCATTTTTTTACTTGTCATCCGATCTAGAACCACAACTAAGAATAGAGAGAAAAGAATATATAAATCTCTCTCTCTCTCTCTCTCTCTCTCTAGCTGAGTGCTTGACTAGTAATTTGAATTTCTTACTTACATATTTACGTTTTTGTTTTTGTTTTTGTTTTTTATAGAGAAAAAAAAAAAAAAAAAAAAAAAAAAAAAAAAAAAAAAGAGGAAGGAAAAGCTAGGGTTAGCGAGAGAGAGAGGGATGGGGAGGGGGAAGATTGTGATAAGGAGGATCGACAATTCGACGAGCAGGCAAGTGACGTTTTCGAAGCGGAGGAACGGGTTGTTGAAGAAGGCGAAGGAGCTGGCGATTCTTTGCGACGCCGAGGTTGGAGTCATGATCTTCTCAAGCACTGCCAAGCTCTATGAATTCTCCAGCACCAGGTCCTAGCTCTTCTTAAGATCTTCTTCTTCTTTTTTATTTATTTTTTCGTTTATTAAAATATTTTTTATTTAAATTATATGTTTGATTCTTTTATTTATTATTATTGTTATTGTTTTTGATAATGGCATTAGTACCTTAGCTTGATATTTGTGTATTTCTTGAATTTTTTTTTACTCGAATGTGTCGATAATTGGTAATTATAATTCGATTTTCGATAATTGGTAATTATAATACAAATATGTTGTGTAGTAATTTTAAAAGGATATGGGAAATTTGATTTATTATAAGATTAGAGACGTTTTAAATGGTTTACAAGTGAGCTAAGTTTAAAGTTGGATTGTGATTTTATGATGAAGAACTAGCGCATGATCATGCATGTATTAAAATGCTTGAAATTATTATTGGCGGAATGTAGTATTGTTTTACTTAAACAAAAAAAGTAAGATAGTACACTTTCACTTAGTCTCCTTTTCTTTTTCCCATCATTGAGATCTAATGTCATTTATTTATTTGTTAACGTACTAAAATGCTTAATATATTTATTTGTTAACGTACTAAAATGCTTAATATATATATATATATATATATATATTAATAATGCAACATGGTCATTTACTTTTTTGTTCATTGAGATAGACGGGGTCCAATCTCTAGGAATTCTTTATCACATCAATAGCTTTATTAGCTAATTAGGAGAACTTTTTTGGGGGGGGGTGGGGGGGTTTGTTTATAGTAATGTAGAAAAAATCAAATGCTAATGTTCGCATGGAAAAGCCACAAACTTCAATTGCATGACCGATTCATTAAGTGTCATAATTGGAAAACTGTATGGTATGCTCTACGACTTTGATCAAGAGAGATGTTGGGTTAGAGCAACAAGAGGAACAAGGAACTTCATTGCAAGTGTTCGGGTAATATAAGTCTACAGTGTTTGGTGACCTACGGTTTGGAATTTCGTGAACAAGGAACTTCATTAGAAGTGTTCTGTCTAAAATGGATCAATTATGGCTTAGTCATGCCAGTTATGCTACTTAGTGTGATGCATTGATGCCCTTTACCTTCAAGTATAAGCTCAAATTTGAGCTCTAAAGGAATGTGGTTTTCTTTTGTTAGAAGATATCAAAAGAAAATCAGTACTACTTTTGCTTTGCCTGCAGCACGCAACTACTTATCAATAGGAATACCCTCTCTACATATTATGAAATCCTTGTATTTAATTGTAGCATGATATTCATAAACTTTCTAGAAATTATTGGAAATTATCCAAGTGACTATATATGAATTCCATCTTTTAAAGCCTTTAGAATGGTCAATATTATACAAATGATATTTTGATTTATTAGGAATCGGGTTAACATTTATGCTAGTTGTCAACTAATGCAAAGTTGACAACTTTGTTAATATTTTGATAAGGGAAAAACATCAACTTTGTTTCATTGTTCAAAGTTGATAAATATTTTCTCTTTGGTGGCTCAACCTTGTGAGAGCTTGGTGAGCATTTAAGTGGTATCACTTGGCAAGTGGTAAGAAAATGATGATGATGATGATGATGATGATAGGGTTACCATACAAGTAAGACATGGCAAGTGGTGGTAATGGCATGGTGTATGTATATGCATTGGCCGTGTATTGATCAATTCATAGGAGAAGCAGTTGAAGGTACCAACATAGGTTTGCCGAACGGTGATGATCATTGGTGTCTGGTAAGGTTGTAGAAACGATGAAAATGGTAGCAGTACAATGGACTGGTGGAGGATTGGAGTTTGGATAGAGGCTATATGTGTCGAAATTCGTACTTATCGGCACTCTTAAGTAATTGCATTCTTCTGGATTAATTCACGGATTGTTAAGTGAATTGCTTTGTAGTTAGTCTAGCCCACGAACGTGAATGATACTTGCATGCATGTGCAAGATGCTTTTCCTTTTCCCTTTTATTAGGTATTGAGTTTGATTAGAGAGATAAACGGTTAATATTTGAGCAGTTGGAATTGTGATGGAAATGCTTGCTAAATTTAGGATTTTAAAATTTTCTTTCTTTTTCTTATTTTTCTTGTTTTAAATTTAGGGTTTTTAAATTTTTACTTAATTTCCTTTGCATGATAAAATACATGTGCAAACTAATAAATTAATTTACTAACAAAAAAAATTATAAAATTGTACCTATATGATTTTTTTTTTCTTTCTATCGGTGAAATATACATATATGTGGTAGATATTGAACTCATAACCTCACCCTTTACCTAATTTTATAAAGAATAGGCTTACATCATTTGAAATAGAGCTTATTCTATAACTAGTTTGTTGATTATTTTTTTTTTATGATTTCCATAAAGCAAAACTAAAACAGAATAATCTTCTTTCTAATCGATTTTATAAATAATATTATAGGCAATATGGATTCCTTTCAAACAGTAGATTAGGCAATATTCTCTGCCACCTTTAGACAATGAAGGCATTTCCTTTTGAGCGGGTAGTGTGGTGGATTAGATCAAAGCCTCCAATACGTTCCTTTTGAGAGTGGTAATTTATCAAAGGGTGATTATGCAGTAAAATAGGAAGCTCAAATTACCAAGATTGATTGTGAAAATATTTTAAGCTTGAGAAAGATCTCCAAACTAATCAATAGGAACGAAAAAAATAAATCCAAAAGAAAATAGACACAAAACATCAAGAATTTACGTGGTTTGGTAATAGCCTACATTCACGGGTGACGACGACCAAATATCACTGTATCAAATTTGGGATAATGCAAATTGGTGTAGAGGCACTCTCACAAATCCAAATCCCTAATACACCCAAATAGCTCTCTCTCTCACAAACACAAACCAAAGAACCAAAGGTTCACAAATACCAAATACCAATTGCGCACAAACCAAAGAGAAAGCTACAAAGCAAATCTAAAAGTTGCAACGCACCAAGAGAGAGCAAATCACCAAACCGCAAAACCAAAACCAAGCGGTAACAAACCTCTCTCACTATTCCAAATTACAACTCACAAATATCAAATAACCAAACGAAGAGAAAGCCTTTTTCTCACACACACTCTCTTCTTTTTTTCTGTAGCAATACTATGCTTATATAGGAGACTTGAGTCGGCTAGTATATCCAAAACTAAAAAGGACTAGACTTCTTTTCTACACACAAAAAGAGAATCACTCCTATTTCAAATAGAATTCCAAATCAAGTAGTAGACAAAACTTTTAATAAGACTTGATAACTTCAAACAACAGTAACTCAAAATGAATAAAATTCCTTCCTTATCCAAATCCAACAAAAAGTCGAACTCCTAATTCAAACCATATTTTACGGATTATTTATTGGAGTAAAAGAAGTAAAATTTACGTAAACCATCCGTTGTTCCAATTAATATAACCTTTTAGAAAAGTAGTATCTAGTATAGCTACCTAAAAAGTTGAAGAGATGGGCAAAGTTTGAAAGGAAGGTTAAGGTTGCTTCAGTTAATCAATGAAAGTTGACAAAACTTGTAAGCAACTAAACCAGTCAAGTGCATGTATCTTTGGCTCATTGGCTGCGTGGATGAAGCGATAGGATTGTTTTTAGACCACGGTGTATATCTACCTAAAAGAATTCCATCCAATAATCATGCATGCATGCTCGAGTTCTAAATTATATATATAGGGCCAACCCCTAGATATTTGGAGCTGACATTGACAGGTTTAAGATCTAACATCTATATCCTTATAGTGTCGTATCGTCTTACTTTTTATAACACTTTATGAAAAGTTGTAAATAAATCTTCTATAGCTAGCCAAAAAAGTCTTTTGCGTGAACCTAAAGTGATAATCTATTAAAACCGTTCAACATGATTACCACTACTTAAGAAATGTTAATCGAATGAAGTGGCGATAGATAAGTATATCTAGGATAATAGGACAAGTTTGAAACATTAATTATTTATTGTTCTGTTTTGGTCTGCATTTGATTATGTTAAATACTTTGGATGTCGAGGAATTTTTGGGTAAATGTGTTTAAAAGGTTCATCAGTTTCTAAAATGATGGGTAAGGTATTATCCCTGTGCCTCGGTGTGATGCTGTAAATTTTAAAACAAAATTAAGTTACTTTCTTACTTTTATTCAAACGTTTTAAACGGACCACTACCAGTTTACAAATTACTGAATTTACCAAAAAAAAATGTGTATAAAAAGTTTTTTAAAATGATTTACTAATGTATGCCTTAAAGGCATATTTTAGTAAAACTCATAATGAAATTGAAATTTGAAAAGTTGTGGTTTCAAATCACTTTAGTAAATCCCATAAAGAAATTGAAATTTGAAAGGATGGTGGTTTCAAATCACTTATAGACTTGATAATGATTGATGATTCCGCTAGATGCCTTCTTGTGTTTATAAAAACTAGTAAAATCCATAATGAAATTGTAATTTGAAAAGATTATGGTTTCAAATCACTTTAGTAAAACCCATAATGAAATTGAAATTTGAAAAGATGGTGGTTTCAAATCACTTATAGACTTGATAATATTTGATGATTCTGCTAGATGCTTTCTTGTGTTTATAAAAACTATAAAAAAAAAAATGGAATCATATTACGTGGCCTCAACTTTAACTGACATGATTAAAAAAAGTCCAAGATCAGCTCTTAGGTTAAGCTTATTAATGCTTGAGCTAACAATTGAAAGATGAAAGCTGTTACCCTTCTGATGGGAAAATCAATAGTTTCTAGATTATTTTTATTTATTTTTATATTTTTTGGGGGGGGGGGGGGGGGTGTGGTTGGTAAAAAAGTTTGCATAAAATCAAAATAGAAGTTAAGTACTAAATAGTATGGGATAAGCTACACCCTTGGCATATACCAATGATTGGCTTACAACTAAGGAAAGTAGCTCTAAGTCAAGCAAAAGAACCATAGCAAACAACACATTAATAGGGCTATGTTTCACAACATGAGAGAATGCTTTGTTGAAGTCTATACCTTTTCTTTGACAATAGTCCTTTGCAACCAATAGTGTCTTGAATTTGATTCAATCAATACTTGGAGATACTTCCTTTTTCTTGAAGACCCATTTACAATCAACAATCTTCTTGTGAAGAGATTCAAACTCGTCACTTATAGTGACAATCCACTAAGCAAATCCTTACCAGAGACAATGTCATAATTAGAAAATTCTTGATCCTTAATATTCTTAGCGATAGGCAAAGCAAAAACTACCAAATCTTTAAGAGTTATATCTCTACGATGGCCTAGTCTATCTCCTCTCCCTACTAGTAGCAATACTATCTCATCTTTATATTCCTACACCTTATCTGGAATATGTTAAACTGTAGTTCTTTCATGAACTTTATATGAAACTTTAACTTCAAGTTTCACATGCTTACTAACACCATAGTCTTTTAAGGTCTCAATGATCTCTTTTTCATTGAAAAAAAAATAGTAGATTCATTGAATTTCACATCTCTATTATTTCCTGGGAAGTTTGGATATGTACACCATAACCTAAATCTTTTACCCTCGATTCCAAGTATAAAAATAAGTACTTATTTTTACCCTTGGCTTGAGTTTACTATCATGTTAAAAGCAATGAAGTACTCTAAAACTAGAGTAATCAATAGGAGTACTAGGCTATACTTAAAATGAGTCTTACATTCAATGACAACTAATGGAAATATTGGTGAATTCGATTTTAGTTTCCTTTCCAGTTTGTCTATTGAAATGTAATATTTTGGTATTGATCAATTCTAGCATACCATTTCAAGATGGCTGAAATGGCCCGGAATGACTAAATGACATGTTTAATATTCACATTTACTCATCATCAATGAAATAATAAGAATCAAATTAAAAGATTTAGTTCTTTAGTTAAACAAAAAAACAAACAAACAAATAAACAACCAAAAAAAAAAACCGGAATGACCAATCGAAATTGGCTGAAATGATCTAGAATTGACCGAATTTCAACTTGAGATAGAAAGAGAGGGTTTCTCGTTCTGGTTTGCATACCAGTACATTATTTTTTGGCCGTTCCAACTAGAACAGAACAAAATCCATAGCAATGGTTAATGAAGACATATCCGCCAAATAGTAGGTCATATTAATTGCTTCAACCAAAAAATCTTTTGACAAGCCGACATTGGAATGCATACAAGGAGTTCTTTCCAAAAGAGTTATCTTCATACATCCTACAACCTCATTCTATTGTGGTATTCTTCTAACAATATCAAGACTCACTATGCCTTCATTGTCACAAAAATTATTAGATTCACCAGAACAATATTCCAAACCATTTTCGATTCTGAAATGCTTGAAATGTTTTACCATTCTGCTTCTAATTAAGAACCTTCCAAACACATTACTCTTATATTTAGGAAAATGCACTCAAACTTCTTTTTTTTGAGAGAGATTTAACTTCTAGCGTCCACTCCAAGTTATTTATTATCAGACCAAGATACCAATCGGTTTTTGGTGTAGGCGGGGATTGAATCTCAAATCTCTTATTCAACCATCAGAGACTTTACCAAGACACTCAAACATTTCTTAAATAGTCATCAATGAATGCCAAAAAGTACTGATAACCACATTTTGAATATACAAGAGAAATACCTTAAGCCCTCATTTAGGAGGAGGGAATGGAATAGAATGGAAAAGAACGAAAAGAATAATTTTAGAGTATTCTTGCCTTCCATTGTTTAGGAGTTTTAATGAAGTGAATGGAAAGTTCATTTCCTTATTTGGGAGTTTAAGCGGGAGGAAATGGAATGAGTAGGAGAGAACACTCATTCCTCTCTATTCCCTTAAAATCTCAAATTTTCATTCCCCCCAAATTAGAAGGATTTTAAGGGAATGAAATTAGATTTAATGAATTTTTTACTAAAATTTTCAAAATACCCTTACATATTCAGCCTTTTATTTTAAAATATGGGTCTAATAATAATATTGTCATAAAATGATTCAATTCATTTCCCTTTATGTTACTCCCAAACAAGGTTACTTACATCCCATTCGTTTCCATTTCTTTATTTTAAAACATCCAAATAAGGTTATAACTTAATTCCATTCTATTCCTTTCTTTTCCATTCCTTTTCTTTACTTAGATACATTCCATTTCATTTCCTTATGGACTCCCAAACGAAGGCTAAAGATTTGAATAGATATAATCCAATATGCCCTTAGTCCTGAGTTTCATTGTGCTGAACTTAACTTTACACTACTTACCACAAGCGCAAGATTCACAAAAGTCTTGTTTTCCAATTTTTTAACCATCTAACAAACCTTATTTGGTTTCTTGACATGTTAATCTCATTTTTATGCTCTATTAACATTTTCCACAAACAACTATTATCAAATATGGATTTGCAATACTATTGCAACACAAACAATTTTGCTTTCCTGAAGCAAATAGAGGTCATTCAAAAAATTTCCCTTGATGACCACTGATGCACTTTCACAAAATCTCAAAACTCCCCCATTTACTAGTGTACTTGTTTTCTTGATAGTCAATTATACTTGAGGACAAAAGCATGATTTTAAAAACGGAAACGGTTAAAGAACTAAAAAATTGTATTATTCTTGATTTTTACCAGTTAAATCAACAATTTTTATGGTTTTTACTGGATCCAATTGGGGTTCGGTACCCAATTGAACCAGCCAATCCAATCTAATTTTTAAAACTATGGACAGAAGATTATTATTCAATCGAGTACATGACAAATATAAATCCTAAGAATACCATTCCACATCTTAGTTCACATAGTTCCTATCCCCACAACCTTATAGGTCATATTATTTTCAATCAAAATTCACAATTATTAGTTGATCATTAGGTACCAAACCAATATCTTTTAAGAGTCGAATGATATGAGAAAATCAAATCAAGAAACAAAGCACCAAAGCAATCAATATACTACTAGATTAGTTATATCATTAGTATCAAGAGCCCTTTTCTTTTGCCTTTTTCGCTTTTGAGTAACTTACATTCATTGTGCCCTCGTGTTCTTTTTTGCAACAATGACATTTACCCTTTTCAGTTCAAGAGCCACTACCAATGACATTTACCTTTTTTGCTAATGAGCTCTTGCTCAACTGATGACTCCTCTCCTTGCAAGTGTTAGGTGGAGAGTGAGGTCATGAATTCAAGATCCATTAGGCGCACGTGTAACTTACCTAATTTTTTTTTTTTTTTTTTTAAGGAAAAAATATAAATTCTTTTTAGTTCAAAACTTTGATCTTAATTTATTCCTATTCCTATTAGACCTTTTTTTTTTTTTTTTGAAAAACAAACACACACACACAAGGGAGAGGGAAAGGGTTTCTAACACAAAGGCACACTACAACTCCACTCAAAAGTCATGGTAACTTTTTAAGGGAGGGTAGGGTAAGTTATACTACACACAACACACTCTTTTAAGCAATATGGGACAATTACCCATTCTTTTTTTTTTTTTTTTTGAGAAACAAACACACACACACACACAAGGGAGAGGAAAAGGGGTTTAGAACAAGACCTTTGGCCCAATGTTCATCCATTAATTTCTTAAAAGAATTTTTTTTTTTTAAGAATACTAGATGTTTTTAACATATACACACGGGGAGAGGGGAGAAGGTCTTAAAAGTTCAAAACATCTTTTACATGATCAATAGAGATTCTCTCTTCTAGATCCATACAACATAGAATTTACAACACCAAAAAAAAAAAAAAAAATGAATGAGGAAAAAAAAGTAACAAAATTACATCTTGATCCTCATCATAAACTTTACAACCAATATTTTTTTAAAGAATAACTCAATATCATCTAAATGGTCAAATGTGTGTGTACCTTCTTTCATTCGAATGGTGTATAATTATTGTTTCATGCACAAACGGTTTGTGGAAAACTTAGGATATGTTTGGTAAAATGTAATAAGCACTGTAATGTA
Organism: Quercus ilex subsp. ballota; assembly: GCA_032727855.1. Lineage (NCBI taxonomy): Eukaryota > Viridiplantae > Streptophyta > Magnoliopsida > Fagales > Fagaceae > Quercus > Quercus ilex. Next base: position 39,424,312 of record CM064919.1, read on the forward strand.
ATAATTATTCCTATGATTTAGTTATTCAGTAGTTTGGTTACGTTTTTATTACAATGAATATTCATTTCTTATGAATAACTATTCTTTAAAATGAGGAATAGCTACTCATCTCTAAAAGGGTTGTAATAGTTATTCCATAGTAGGTGTATTAATTTCTAAAATTATTATATTTCTAAATAAACAAACTTCTCACATGCATATAACAATTATGAAAATAAAAAATCATAAAAAAATAACTAATATCTCTTTCAAATTTAAAAAATATTATTTATTATGAAATATAATTATATAAGTAAGATATTTCCTAAAATATACCTTAAGTTTGATTTAAAATATTTTCATTCCATTGATTTAAGATATTTCCTATTACTGTGTTACCACCAAACAAATGAATGGTAATAAATATTACATTACAGCATCTTGTATTCCCTATAATACATATTCCTATTTCTATGTAATTTACTTTACAGTCTACCAAACGTGGCCTTAGTCATATACTGACATACCTAAACCTGCAATCCTACGACTAACATTTCCTCTACAACCACTCTTAGAACATTATCTGCTAGAAACAACTAAATTGCACTCTATCCACTCCAAGAGATCCTTTTTTCCCTCGTCTAATAACATTGTTGGCAAAGCTTCCTTACCTTTCAGTGTTCTTAATAATCCTTATTCTACTAACAAAGCATGCATCTTTACACGCCACAAATTGACGTTATTCTTCCTATAATTATGGTGGGTTCATGCAAAATAAAAATAGAAAAAGAAAAATAGAACACAGTAAAGTAGGGAACATAAACAATTACGTGGTTCAACTTAAACCTACATTCACAAGCGGCATTAAAGAGAAAATTTCACTAAGAAAATAAAGAGATTACAAAGATAGCACAAGGCTCTCTTACAAAATCCAAACCTTAAATATGTTTAAAATAACACACACACACACACACTCTCCCTCTCTCCCTCTCTCTCTCTCTCTCTCTCTAAAGGTTACAACTTAGGGTGAAAACAAAGAGCTAGCTAATATTAGCTGATATTTGTTTGATTTTTAATTCTCACACGTTTTGCATCTAAATAATAATTGGAGGAAATTGAAAGATTCAATGAGAAAGGATCTTATCCTGTTTCTTTATAGATATATAAGAGAACCCTATTAATAATGGTTGTTATTTTACCACAATATTAAGACTCCATGAAGGGATTGGTGGTAAATTTTCCTTCTAAGTTGTTCTACTTTTTCCATTTAGGAAAGTTAAAATATATCTTTGTAACTTTTAAAGAAGAACACCATTTTGAGCATTGTCCCATTTTTGACCAATTTGACACATGTAGATCCTATACGTAGGAGGATGCCATCACTAAAGAAACTTTTTTTTTTTTTTTTTTTTTTTCACACATCGAAGTAAAAGGTACTCAAAGACACAATATTTATCCTTAAATCTAACATGTGTCGAATATGAGTAATAATACCATCATGTCACTTAAATTTTTTTTTTTTTTTTAAAGAGAGTTTCACAACCTATGACGTCCGCTCCTGAAAATAGTTCTTTATCATCAAACCAAGACACCAATTGGTTTTTGGTATAGGCGAGAATTGAACTCCAGATCTCTTATTCAACCATCAGAGATTTTACCAATTGAGCTAACTGAAATTCACGTGTCACTTAATTTAAATTGTTCACATTCACACAATTATTTTTCAATATAAGTCATGTTTTCCCACCATTACGTAATCGACAAGTAGCAAATATATAACTTTATTTTTGGGAGTCAGGAGTAAGCTAAATCAATAACCCATGTAAAAGCATTCGCATCTTCTCGCTAGATGCTAGATTTAGAAAAAAAATTTACATAATTAAGCATAAAACATCCCAAATCAGGCTTAACAAACTAGCCAAAAAAAAATTTAACAATGAACAGCTAAAAGAAAATATTTTTTTTATTTGTTTTCCGACTCTCTCTCACATCTTTCCTCTCTTTCCCTCTATAATACCTTCTCTCGTTCACCATCATCAGCCATAGATCGGAGTAGGTCAGGTGGAGTATGACAATTGACGATGGTTTGGAGATAGAGAGGACTACAAAGCTAACGATAGAGGACGCATTGTCGATAGTGGTCCGGAGATCGAGTCGTACGATGATAGCTGTGGAGGACTCTTTTTCAACGGAGGAAGAGAGTACAGGAAGTACAATGGCTATTGCGAGGAAGAGAGGGGTTTTGATTTTTTTTTTCCCCCTTTTAGAGAGAGAGAGAGTAATAAATAAATTAAATTAAGCTTTTTAGATGTTGAGTATTGAGTTTGATATAAGAGTATCTATCATTGAGTTGGTTAAAATAGCTTTTTAGACCAAATTTGACTAAAACCTCACCTAGCCTGATGTAAATGCTTTAATACTAGACCAACATACAACCAACATACATTAATCCATGTTTCACTAGAATACCCAAAAGATAATAGGAAAATTTCCTCAATATCATAACTATCCTCTATAATACTAGTTGTATCCATGATTGTCAAAATCGCAATCTGGATCGTAGGATCGCATAATTTTATGATCTCACCTCATCAAAACGTTTAGGATCGCATTAGGATCGTAAAAATGATAAGATTGTATGTAGGATCGTATGAGATCCTACCACTTCTACTGATCCTACCAAAACATCAGTCTTTGGTGGTTTTTTTTTTTTTTTTTTATGGGATAAATTTTTGGTTTTGATGAAATTTTGAAGGTTTTTATTTTTTTATATTGTGATGGTATGACTTTTATATATATATATATATATATATATATATAAAATTATGTTAACCTAAGCAAATGTTTTCTAGTTTCTAGTTCACTTGTAATCAAAATGAATAAATGCTTCATCATTTCTAAATGAAGAATTTATATTGGCTTTGCTAACTTTCAAGTTATAATATTGTTAAATTTGTTTGATCAATATACTAATTTGTGTTATAATATTACTAAAATGTTTTTCTTATATATAATTTTATTAATATGCTTGTATTTGTATATTGATTGATTGATTATTTTAAGCATACTCTATAATTGTTGCTGAATGGTATAACTTAAATAGTTGAGTGTGAAGTTGTATTTTAATCTCTTTTGCAACTCTAATATACAAATATACAATGTCTACATAGATGATAAAATGGATGATGATGATTAGGATGGTAATTATAAGAACCTTAAAATGGGAATAACTAAACATTTACTTCTCCTTAATATTTATCTTACTTTTGGATTTCATATTTTTGTTAGCTAGTTTGCATTTGATAACTTATTTTGAATTTTGAACTTGAAACTTAAAACTTGGAAAATATTTTCATGTGTTGATAAATATTTTGATATTTGGTTGCTAATTAAACATTTATTGAACTTTTTAGATATATTTGGTCAGAAATTAAATGTATTTGTTTCATAGTATAGACATAGCGATGTATGACTTGCAAATTACATCATATGATGCAAATATTTGTTTTTTAATGGATAAATTCACAATTTACGTGATTATTCAACATACAAAATCATTATCAATATGTTTTTTGCTTTAAATCTGAAAATATATAAGATCTTACAATTCACGATCTGATTCTACGATCCACGACCTCACCTACCTCTCACGATTCTATGTAGGATCTCGATTTTGACAACCTTGGTTGTATCACTAATATTAACCATTTTCTTTTCTTTCTTTTTTTTCATGTTGAGTATCTTAAATTCAGTCTCCTAGAGCCTTTCTTTTCTAAAGACGAAAGCATATATTCTTACTATATCCTAACATCTTTTACAAAGTCAATAGAGATAGTACAGCATAGTATCAATAAAGTGCTCAAAGGAGATAACAAGCACAAGAAAGTTGATACATAACCCTTATCATTGACTCTACAATCAATAATTTTTAGAACAAAAATAATTTATCAAATTCATCAAAATGTTTTGATACAGGTATTCCTTCTTTCAGCCTAAGAGTGTAGCCAGTACTTTAGATACAAATGGATTATGAGAATGAGAGATTCCAATCATATAGCAACTTTCCAACCAAAGTCACAATCCTGCACTTGACCTTTCTTTTACAACATTTCTTAGAACCCAATATGTTAGAGACAACTGAGTCGCACTAGGTATGTTCCAAAGTGGTCTTTTTCCTCATCATTACAATGTTACTGGTGAAGTGTACATTACCCTTTAGTGCTTTTAACAAGACAACCACAAAAACAGCATAAAAAATAGGGCAACCAAATGGATTGGTCAAGAAAAAGATTGGTATAAAATCTATAATTCTTAACAAAGCACGTTTCTTGACATGCACCATAAATGAAACAATTTTTATTTCTTTTTAAAAAATAACATAACTTTATTTATTTATTTATTTATTTTGATAAGAAACATAACTTTATTAATGGAAAAAGGTAGCCCAAGTATGGAGTATAATATGGATACAACACTATATCTGAAAACATTCATCTCGTCAAATTTCTTTAGCCTTGCTGCCATCTCAAAAAACCCAATTAAACCAATAATTGTAACTCAAATAGAATTGAACGTTATTGGAATAATAAGCTGTTTAATTAAAGAACCCGAAAGTGTTCAATAAACAAAAAATAAAAAGCCCAAAAGTGAAACTGAAAATAACCCCAACTCTAAATGAAGAGTCCACTAATCTAATTCCATCGTTGTGAATGCAATAAAGTTTTAAGAAAAATATAACAAAATATTACACAAGAAACAGAGATTTACCCAAGCATGTCACTTATAATGTACTCATCACGTTGGATCATGTTATTTCTACCGTATTTAATTTTTATACTTTTGGACAATTGAATGGCAATTCAGCCATTTTGATAAATTTGATTTATTTGCAATTTTGATTGTTGTCTACTTATAACTAATTTTTCATAAAGTTTTAATTAATTGTGCTAATTCTCATTCTCAACAGAGTTCTCGAATTTGAAAAGAAAAAATACAAGGTTCCATAAAAATATCAATTGTTTCTTGTGTAATAAGTGAAACTTCATTATTCCAAAGGCGTACTTATTTTAATAGAGTTTAAGATATTTGGTTGGTTTGGTTTTCCTTCTTCAAAGTCTATATGATGTATTGAAGACCTTCATCTACTCCTCTCATTTTCCTTTGATTTGTTTCATTGGTGATCATTTAATCTAATTTCTTCCTCATTTTTTATGTTTGAAAAACAAGATAACAGTTACAACTCTTATTGGAGATTTAGGCATCTTTATGTCATTTTAAAGGTTATTTTGGAGGTTTAGGAAGCATTTAGGTCATTTTGGAAATGTAATTTGTTCAAATGTTAGGAGGTATTTCATTCATTTTGGAGCTTTCAAGGTTATTTAGATCATTTTGGAGGTTTCATGGGCTATTTTGGCCATTTTAGAGGTTTAGAAATATTTTGGTCATTTTATAGATTTCGAGAGTATTTCAATCATTTTGGAGGTTTAGGGGGTCATTTTGGAGGTTTAGGTGAATATTCTATCATTTAATAAGTTTTTGGGTGTTTTTTAGTTGTTTGAAGGTTTTGAGGGAGTATTTTGGTTATTTTAGAGGTTCAGGGGGAATTTGGTCATGTTGAATCTTTTGCGGGCATTTCAAACATTTTTGAGGCTTTGGGGATATTTTTTCTCATTTTGGAGGATATCGGGTATTTTTATATCATTTTGGAGGTTTGAGAGTATTATGATCATTTTGGACGTTTGGAAGTATTTTACTCTTTTGAAGGTATTGAGGAGTATTCAGAGTATTTTTACGTTTGTGGGGATATTCTAGTTATTTTTTACGTTTGTGGATATCTTGGTCATCTTTGAGGTTTTGGGGATGTTTTGGTCATTTTAAAATGTGGTTAAGGATTTCAAAAATTCTTAAGGGCTGGATGTTATGTCAAATTTGAGGATTTTGGGTTTCAGAATCCCTGATGTATTTGGCCTAAATCCAAGTACTAACCCTATCAAACTATCCGAACAAAGTAATTAGATTTAGACCCTCAAATCCAAATCTGCACGGCCCAAATCCTCAACTCAAACAGACAAAAAACAAGAATGATTTTTGAGCAATCCAAGAATGAGATGACAGACCAAGCCCATCCCTAACGCAGCTGACCTGAGGGTATCAGCTCAGATGATTAGATCCATAGGACCTAGATTATACTTAATTCCATTAAACAAAGTTTTCTTACCCCCCTGCTATCACATTGTATTGAATAATCCTAGGATGGCTATGGTAGAGAACAATCCTCACTTCTAAGGGTATTGACTCCATCTAGAAGAAATGCCTCTCAGATTTGGGTTCTCTGAACTAGAACAGTGACTTTGCTAACCACAAGGAACAAGGGCCAGTGAAAGTCAGATACCTTAGGCAAATGACAAAATGAAACCTTGATATTTCATTGCTATTCGTGGTGCAAATCATTATAAACAATCCACTTCAATCATACAAGCTCCAGTGGAACCAATGTAGATATTGTCGGGATGTTTCTACAGTAATAGATAAGGAATAATGCGTAAGAATAGTACCAAGCTCTCTAACTGAATGCCAGCATAAATGACATACTTGGCCATAAAATGTCTTCTTTATTGCAGTCGTCATTGTTACTGCATGACAATTTGAAGCATATCCAAAAAATGTTCCTTCCACATCATTGCCACTATAATCATCCTACCCACATCCTGGATATTTTTGAATCAGCTACATGAATCTAGTCCTGCTAACATATCTGACATGGTCAGTGACAAAAACATAACTGAAGCCTACCTGATCCTGGTCAAGCACACAAATATTTAAGAGAGTTAAATTTGCATCGAATCTAGTCCTGCTAACAGTCCTGCCGTGGGCAGTGACAAAAACATAACTGAAGCCTACCTGATACTGGTCAAGCACACAAATATTTAAGAGTTTTAAATTTGCATCAACAACTGGTAGAAATGTCAATGACCTGTGGGCAGCAGAAAATTTCTCCAATTTTCTCATATATGTTCCTGAGCACTCATACAAATGGAACTTCACAACAGTTATCTCTGGGAGAATTAGCTCTGTAGACTCAATACTTGGCAAAGACGGCCTGTAATCAATCCTTGCATCCCAAAATGGATCTCCACCAAGGATTTTCATAATTTGGCTGTCTCACCTGTACAAATATGAATGGGTCAAACTCTTGACAGGAAATAGATTAACACATTAGTGGAAGCTGTTCCATTAGGAAAGGTGTGACAATCATAACTATGTATTTTCCTGTAGGACAGATCTTGACTTGTCCATAAGATGCATTTTTCAAGACATTTTCATAAGATGCATTTTCATAACTATGTATTTTCAGATCTTGACTTGTCCATAAGATGCATTTTCATATCTATGTATTTTCCCGTAATCAATCCTTCATTATCGAAAGTTTGAATTCTTTTAGATAGTGTCATAAAATTAGACCAACCACGTATCAGCAGCAGATTTCTAACAGAAAACCATCTATCTTTAAGACATTTCCTTCGTTTACCAATGATGAAATTTTTCTTGATTACATTGACCTACTTTTCATGCATGCACTCTAAACTGCGGTGCATCCACCCACCTAACTCAAGCTCAACCTTTACACAATTAGATTACAAACTTTCAAAGTACATTTTTAACAACCCTATTCCCCATATTTTTGTAGAGAACAAAACAGTGATACAGATATTACTCTAATTGGCGCATGATTGTAAGAACCACCACCATCCCACACTAAAAGCATGTGCAACATATACACAATGCTAGAATTTTTAAGAGTGTTGGTATAGCACCAGAGTGGAAACTTTCTCATTGATGCAAAAATTTTGTCTGAATTTCGTTTTATTGATCATGGAATTGAAACTTTCATTACAAATTGCATTAAACAGCATCTATATGCAATACACAGGGTGATACAAAGATTCTTTTTACGAATCACTTTAATCAGTTACTTTGATTTGTTTTCTTTAATTCATAGGGAAATTATAGAATCATGAGACGGCTAATTTAAGATGGGAGAGCAGACAGATAACTAAAAATGTGGTGAACCATACTAAAATTAAACCAGTGCAGTTCTCAGATTATATTTTATTTCTGCAAAATGAATCACATCTAAAATTTAGGCTAATATATAAACAACAATAAGCCTTGGGCATATCTAGATTCAAGTGTCCAAAAAATGAGGGAAGCATATAGAAGAAAACTCATCTCAGGTTTCTGCCTCAATTACATGTCCCTGCTTGTAGCTGAATTTCCTTGTAAGATGTTATTTAACCTAATTTAACCAGACACTTCAGAGCAAATAGAGTTAAATTTCATCTATTGAGCAGGATAAAGTTATAGATTGTGTGTGTGTGTGTGTGTGTGTGTGTGTGATTCTTGAAAATGTGCAACAACCATTTTGTAAAAATATGTTACAAACCTGCCATGTCTGATACAATTGGAATCTGCTTTACCAGCATGAAGTCAGTAATTGAAAGGTACAACAAAACAAAAGAGGAACATCAACCAGGGAACCCAACCTCAGAAGTCAAGGTATTCATTTTTACATTCTAGATATTTTTTTCCCTATGAATTTAAATTCAAGGGATACAGATTACGTTTTAATACATTTGTATACTTTTAAATACAGCAAATTTTACAAATTGCTAGTCACCATACTTTGTAGCATTGCTGACACTCTAAAGCATAGCAATCAATATGGTAGAAAAGAATCTAGAGTTTGGAATCAGTGTTACTGCTGATATAATCAGCATCAATGCTGTCATCAACCTCAGGATAATATATTATTTGCTATCTAGAGCTTGGAATTAGTAGAACCATTATAAACAAAATTTATCCCTTTCTTAATGCGATTAATTGAAATAAAGAAGTTCTGAAAATACAGAGTAAATGAATAATATACAATGTAGAAACCTAGGATTTCTTAAAGAAAACAGGATAAAACAAGCTACAGAAATGTGCAGCAATCAACTTATAACCCATTATTTATTGGTTATACAAAAAACTGTGTATGAAATCTTTCAGAGGGGAAAAAGAAAAAAGAACTCATTGTCAAGCTTATTACAATTGAACCCTATCTCAGCTTTGGGGAAAAAGAGAAAGCCCAAAACAAACACACCACAATATTAGCTAAAACGTTTAGTGTAAAGCTTATTAACTTTCTTTTCATTGTCATCAACATCAAGAACCTTATATGCAAGTTTTCTTAAGAATGCTTGGCATCAAATTCACTCTAGATGCATCTAGAAGTCAAATATACATCTACTACCAGGCTCTCCAAACAGACTTAGACCAAGCACTTAATATACCCCAGTAGCTACTGAAACATCTAGTCAATACAATGTCATAAGCATGTAAAAACATAGCCTTATCCATAATAGGATCCATCTTCATAAGGTATGATGAGAATTGAGATAATCTTTTGTTGAAATTCTACCTACAATAACCCTCCTCCTCCATCTGGGCTTGGGACCAGCTGTGCAAAGATATAACATTAGACAGGCGGAGTTACCACTAATTCATATAGAATATCATGAATCTTTGATATTGACAAAAAAATAATATAAAAATAAAAATCTTTCAGATAATTCATTTCTGTACTAGGCAGCAAGAAACATTTTAGATATGTATAACCAACTATGCTGGAAAAAATGGAAAATAGATAGGTCCATAGGACAATTCACACTATATAAATGAAAACACTATGGTAGATAATACAAGAAACATGATAGTTGGGCATGGAACAAAACAGTGGCATACAGAAAACAATGGAGTAAAGGAGACTCTAGCTGTCCTGCACAAGTTTTAAGAATGGATTGCAGACTGGAGACCACCAGCATTACCTTCTAGTAATAGAATTCAACTAGCAAAGTTGCATAGATATTGATCTATCAATAGATTCAGCCACTTCTTAAACAAGTGACGGTGGCTTCTTTTTGGCGACACATTCAGAAGCTACCTAATCCACATGTCTGACTCTAGGAATTACACTCTTAACCCCATGTTAGGAACTCCAGAAAAGCTGAAATGAGTAAAAATTCCATAGCAAAAATGGACTGACATCGGGAAACAGACTGCTCCCATCGGCAGTCTAGTTCTGCCTTGAAATGCAGATCAGCACTTGCTTGTCCATTGGTTCCCAAATCTTGTGGGAAGCTCCTACTAACTGTCATGCACGTGGGGAAGCCATGACTAGCCAGACATGAGCTCTGTCATAATTGAATCACATGCTTGGATTGTTAAAGAAAATGGTAACAATTAGTTACACTTAATGCACGTGTAACACATTGATCACCTGTATATTCTTAAAAGCACATGCCCAATTAATGATCCAATAGGAATAAGCCATGTGTAACCAATGAGAATAAGGAATTAGTAGTATTAAATAGGGCAATGTAATCATCACTAATGATAATGAAGAAGAATCCAATTGTTGCATTTGTTTCTTGTTAACTCTCTCTATTCTTTCTATTTCTCTTGGAGGTGGAGACTACCTTGAAGTAGTCTCATTCTTTTGCTCACTCTGATTTTCTTGGAGGTGGTGACTCCCTCAAAATAAGTCACATCCCATGCAATCATCAATCATTCATACAAAAACTCACATACCAAAATCCTAGAACTTCCCAAAGACCCTAACATCCACATCATCAAGAACCCTCTTGAAAACACTATATACCCAAAATCCTAGGTGACCCTAAACACCCAAACCCTAGCATTTCTTACCAATAAGCTACTTGAATCATCTCAGCAACCCTAACCCTAACTGGGTTCCTTACACCCCACTTCCAAAATTAAGATAGTAGACAAGTTCGAAGAGGAAATAAAGATCCCCTGCTTTGTTACTATTGCTTGCCTCCATCTCTATTCATCTAAAACTTATGGCAAAGTTGAAAAGAGATATCTAGGAGTATTTCAAGAAAGTGAGGTCCCATCGTGTAATCCATTTTGGTTTTCTTATATGGACCAACTGATGAATTTCACTCTCAGTTCAGTCATTGTCAAATTAGTTCTTCATTTAGGCCCCTTGTACATTATCATTTAGAACTTCAATGAAAATGCATCCTTAGTAAAAAATATGAAAGAAAACTTAGATGTACATATTAAACTAAACAAACATAGTTGATGGAATAACATACTAAACAGGAGAAGTGCTACATCAGACACGTCACATAAATCTATTAAAGGTTGCATGATGAGACAGACCACTTGCTAATGTTGTTCAGAGAAATACAAGTTTCAATACTGAACGATGAAAATAAACTACAGTTGTAGAAAGTCCAGCTCTGATTTTAAACAAAAGTACGGAGTTAAACACCACCAACCTCCAGCTTTAAATATTATCACCAAATACGCATTTCTCCAAAATTCAGGAAACATGTGACCAATCAGAAGTATTGACTCATGATTTTTAAAATAAAATCATCCACTGCTGCTCACTTGACAGAAACGTAGATATATTGCTTACTGAAGTATATAGATTGGTGTGCCCACCTATTCATTAACTATGACAATATCTAGAAACATAGACATATTGCTTACAGAAGTATATAGATTTTCTGTCAAAACTTAACAGGAAAAGTACATGAGGAAGGAAGAAGGAAATATATTGCAAATTCAAAGTACCAAACAGCTTTCACTCCATAAAGTATAAACTTTGTAAATCCTACGAAAGTCTCTTTGCTCAAGAATCCTAAAGATGAGATGCACATGTAAGATATCATGAGTAATTAAATCTTTCCTTTTAGTATGCCAGGTCCATGCTTATGCATATCCATTTATTTTCTCCAGCAACCCTCAAAAGTTCCTGCTATTCAACCAGAAAAAATGATCTCAACAGGATACCACTGATTGATTGTCTCAAATAAACATTTCCCTGTCATGTGTACTTTCCAATTTATTGACCTAATGTCACCCTTTCCTTGAGCAATAAAGTCTTTAGAAACCCAAATAAATTTTATGTTGGTTCAAGAAAGATAAACTACAGTAACACAGGATATCCAAGGATATAATAAATAATGTGATATCTAGGTCTTCTACATGAAATGATAGGTGAAACCATAATCGTGGAGAACTCACATCAAAATGAGTTGCTCTCAGTTCAGACAGAAATCGGTTAGGAACTTATCTCTCCCCTTTACTTTTCCCTTTTCATTTGTCCCATTTCTTCAAGGATAAGCAGTAAGAACCATTTAGGATAATAGGAACATAATGGACAGAGCAGTCAGCCTAAAAGAAGTCAATTTTTTGTAACCTAGGTCAGAGTATCGTTTGCATAAGCTGAAGCCATGATCTAGGGTGCTAATATTCACAATTGCAGAAGGAAAAGCAGCCTAAAAACCACTACATTTGACATGAAGAAGCTCCTGATAGCTGCATCAGTATTTCAAAATAATTCCATTAAAAGATAGTTCGTTTGTCTTGACAGATCTTGACAGATCAGTAGAGCAAGAATATCACAATTTCAGGCACAACTACAAAAGAGAATTATGAAAGTGAAGTAGCAAGACATATGGGTAACCTCCCAAGTTCAAAAACTAAGGGAGTAGAATACACAGCTGAAACAAACAGTCAAATTATTCACTTCCCATATGCATGGAAGTTAATCCCCAAATGTATAAATCTGCTTCCCGTTTCAATTGCTTCTGAAACTGAGTTCCTTCTTGATGAAGAAAAGGAGCAAAAATAGGTGTTTCAGTGGAAGCATGTAGCTCTGAATAAGGCTCAAACTGTAGTCACTGGTAAGAGACAGCCTAAGGGAAGTACCAAAACTTTCTCAGAAGGATCATCATTTTCTTTAAAATTTTCCTTCCATTTAAGCAGTGCATAACAGGGATTATTGAAGTCCAAAAGGAAGTGGAACTAGGGTCGGCAAGAACATGAATTTCTAAACTATCAGAGGTCATTCCTACCAAAGTTTAAGTGTGTGCGCACTAGAATGATTCACTACTGCAATCATTTTCATTCTTTTCTTCGTTTCGTTGGGGAAGCAAACATTTCCTACTAACATTTATATCTGGATTCCTATCACCAACAATATGCCTCCAATTCAAATACTTATCTTGAATTCCAGTAAAAATCATGATGTCATTAGAGTTTTCCAGCAATTAACATCTAATTACAATTAAAGAGCTACATAAATATTAATAACAAAATATAACTAAGCAGGCACAGATATTAGCTCTTTTTTTCAATCGGTAATCACACATGCACCCAGTGGATCTTAAACCCATGAACTCAACGTCCACCTTGCTCATACAAACCTAAGGAAGTCTTCTTTTGCAGTTTAGTGAATTATTAGGATATAGGTCTGAACTCTTTTCATAATAAGACATAGCTGCACAATATATGCTGTGTACCATATCAAAAGGAAAATGCTCCCTCAAATCCAAATTTTTTTTCCATTTTGAAAATATTTTTAAGGAGACATTATTTAATGCATTGCTTTTGAGATAAAAAGTAAGAAGTTTCCAAATCACCCTCTTTAATTCAAATTTGAATAAAACAAATAGAAAATGATAATTGATTTTTCAAATGAAGTACAGGTAAGCTAGGAAAGCTATGAAAATAGTGACTGTTGACTTTTATAAGTAGACAATATTTTGGTACGTTTCAAAATGAAATAGTGGACAAACAAAATGGAATGGAGTAAAATCAAAAAAGAATGTGTAGAAAATGTCTTTTCTTGTGTGCTGGGTGGCGTTCATATTTTTAATAAAGTTTGCTTATTTATCAAAAATGCTTATTTATCAGAAATAGATGGATATCCTAGAGAGTCCAAAGAGAGAACTTGCCAACTTTTGACTGATTTTTGGATTTGGTAGCTTAAGATATTTACATGCATGGGCGATGGCACAGGGATTTACTTCAATAAAATTCAAAATCAAAGTTTCTTACAGAGAGACCTCTTTAGGGTGCTGAAATAAGCAAAACCCTAGAATTATTTAAGGAACTAACAAGCCAAAGGCACCGTTATCGATTACAAATAGCCATTTCACAAAACTATCATAACCTCTATCCTTAAGAGGATTAAACCTCAAAGCCTTATTAACTACAAATATAGCCCCTAGTTAAATCTAATCATAACTATACACATCAACTTTAATTTAAATTATAAATAAAAAAAAATAATAAAAAAAACTAGTAAAATAGCCTTTAAAATTCTAGCTGTACTAACACAAACAATATTTCAAAGTAACTCTAACAGTGTCATGAACAGAACCATACCTACAGTCCCATGAACAGTATTGCTATGGTACCATGAACGTTTTTAAAAAAATTGTTCCACAAATGGATTTAATAAAATTCCAAAGCATAACTTTATTCTAGGGTTATTTTCTTGATTATGTTTGATCTAGAGTTTCTAGTATTCCTAATATATTTAAACATGTTTTATAGGGTTGTATTAAGTGTTTTGTATACTGGTTAAATTAGGATCCCTAGTCCTAGTGTGCCAGTATATCTATGCTTCTCTTAAGAAATTCAGATTTGAAGTACGAGTATTTTGTTATTGAAGGGTGTCTGCTTATAGTTTTCTCTCTCTATCTTCATTCTCTCCTCTTCTGCATTGGCTGGTATTGTTTCTGGGTACCAAACAGCCACAAATTTCTCTTTTCTCCTCTCTTTGCGTCCCCAAATTCAGAATTTAATAATCAAGTCCTTCTCCTTACCCTATCAAAACCCTACAACCACGCATATTTTCCCTTAACCGATAGCCATTGAACCACCCTTCAAATCAGTCCTACAGAACCATCTTAGCTGCTAGCCAGAACCTCACCTACACCCTAGTTCCCAATTCCCTCTCATTACCGTTCCAGGGATTCAATGACAAAGCAGCCACACCAAAAGTTTATTTTATTTTTATTTTTTATTTTTTTTTTTATAAATAGCAACCACACCAAAAGTTAAATATAATTGCCCCCATTGAGAGAATCGCAATCAATCCAAGCACCTAAAAACAATTTATCATCTAGCTTATGGAACTAGCACCAAATCCCACAACTATATTAATAAAAACAAGTTAACATTTCCAAGATCCCAAAAGTCTGATATCAAGCATCCTAATCTAATACATAAATAAAGCCACAAATTTTTGTGTATGTGTGTTGTGCATGCATAGTAACAGAAGCATACTGAATACATAAAGACATGCAGAATCAAATAAATATATGTAGATAAATAAGCATACATTCGTACATATATACATTCTCTCTCTCTCTCTCTCTCACACACATACTACGTATTTGTATATAAGCTGCTACAATCATGTAGTGAATGGTAATATAACATGCTTATTAAATTCATTCTCTAAATGCATTGCTAATTCTAGAGTTACTATGAAGATTTATTTATTTCTATTCATTCAGATATGTTTTTATGGTAATATTTGAACAAATAACTATTTATTATAGTACAGTCATATTAATCAATTCTTCCTTTTTTTACTTGCTAGTTTTGGCAAAGGGAGGCAGCAATGTTGAAGCAACAATTGCAAAACTTGCAAGAAAACCATCGGTACAATCCTTTTCCCGAACACGTGAATTTATTATAATACATATTAATGCAGAAACAAGACGAGAAATTCTTAATCAAAAAGTCCTTTATACATAGTTTTGCGTTATTGAGATTTAATGTATCTGACACTTGTAAACATGATGCCATCATCCTAGTGTTTGACCCTATTTAGAAATATACAAGTCCACCATTTTCATTTTCAATTGAAAAAACATGCGAAGAGCATTTGCATTGAAACCTTTTTTTTGAGATCTATCATGACGCCTTTTCGTTCTCCATCTTATACTTCGTAAATTTTTTATTCTGAAGGGCACAAGTTATATAACATTTTTTTTTTTTGATAAGTAATAAAAAATTATATTATAAACAGAAGAATAGTCACCTGAGTATACAGGGAGTATACATCAGGGACAAAGAAACAAATCAAAAGCGTAAAGTACAAAAGTCCATAAATCCATGAACTGGAAAAATAAATAAATAAAAAGAAAAGAAGAGAAAGAATGACAATCTAACATTGCAACCCAGTCTAGTAGAGTCTTGAAAAAGGAAAGTTTGAGATCTGAAACTGATTTCTCCAAGTCCTAAAAATGCCGGTTATTCCTCTCACGCCAAATGCACCACATCAAACAGTGAGGGACAGCCATCCAAATAGCACTATTCCAATGTCGCCCAAACTTTCCCTGTTAGCAAGCCAACAACTCCACCACTGTCTTCGGCATAACCCAGTGAATGCCAAACAAAGTAAACACCATAGACCACAAATCAAAAGCAAAGGGGCAATGGATAAGGAGGCAGTCTACTGATTCCCCATTCCTTTTACACATACAACACCAATTCAAAATCAAAATCTTCCGTTTCCAAAAATTATCAATAGTCAGAATATTCCCCAAAGCTGCAGTCCAAACAGAAAAGCAACTTTGGAAGGGACCTTAGGCTTCCAAAGAGTCTTCCAAGGGAAAGACTAATCAGTACATTTTTTCTAAACTTGATAATAAGAACGAACTGCAAAACCTCTTCCCATAGCAAGTTTCCAACAAATCTTATCGTCCCCAACTCCTCTCAAAGGGATTCCATAGATTCTAGCCATAAAATTGTAGTAAGATTCCAATTCCCGATCTTAGGGGGCTCTTACAAAAATTAAGTCCCAAAAAAGAACACCATTTGGGAACTTCATCACATCAGCCACATAGGCGTCCTTATTTCGACTAATAGTATATAGTACTGGATAGCTCAAACTCAAAGGGGTGTCCCCACACTAGATGTCCTACCAGCATCTAACAATAAAACCAATCCCAACCTTAAACTGGATGTGACAAACAAAAGAAGGCCAGCCACAACTAATAGACTTCCACAAACTCACTCCATAGAGATGATTCGAGGTCCCCACACCAGATATTTTCTAGGAATTAGAAAATATCTCACAATCTTGTACATCTACTTCAGCCATCAAAGTATTCTCTACTCATGAGGAAGAGTACCATCGCCTTGTGTCTCTACTCATGAAGAAGAATGCCATCCCCTTTACCCGTAAAGGGTGTCAATGGATTTGTGGTTGGTAAAGTAAGTGGTGTCAATTGAGGAAGGCAAGCAGAAGGGTTATCCATATTAGAGGAAGAAATGATGGATCTGCTGTTGATGGGTGTATATAATAAATTATTTACCTAATAGATCAATTGACTGCTTGAAAGTTTAGCTTGTTGCAAAGGGGTGTATTGACGCAAGACAACCCAAATGATTGACAATAAAATTAAAAGATAGGAAATAATGATAGGAACTTAGGAGTTAGCACCAAGCAAGATAAACCAATAGAAGTCAGCACCTAGGGTTGGCTAGAATTGGCACCAGACCAAACAATCTAAAAGCAACTTTCATTCATCAAAATCATCCCCATTTGATAGGAGTACATAGCATGCTTATATAGGAATACTACGCCCTAATTCTAATTGGCGTAGGAAACCCAACTTATTAAATGACAAAAATACCCTCTACTTCAAATAAATAAATAAATAACTTTTTTTTGATAAGTATAAATAAAATACCAATTAACCTAATTAAATACTAGGGCCTGATAAAAAAATAAAATTGATGTCCAAAAATAAATAAAACTAAATTAGAATAAATTCTCTCTTTCAGTCTTTTGATTCCTGCGTCAGGTAAATAACCAAACCTATGATGTTAATTGTTTCAAAAAAAAAATTCCTTTGTTGCAAAGATTTCCTTGGAAAAGATTTAAATATAGCTAGCTGCTAATCTTGGTTGGCCGTTGTTTTAGCTAAATGTCAAAAAAGTTATTGAACTCCGAAATGCTCCTCCACATGATTCCCTCTTTGCTTCAATGAATAGAATCTTTCATACAATTCATTGCATAATCAGCTCGCAAAAATTGCTTCCGTCACTTTTGTGTGCGGGAGGTGCAGATTTTTGGCTTGCCTTGTCAAGCATGCTACTCTTCAACCATTGAAGCACAGTAACAACACCTTTCAATTTGGGCTTCCACTCAAAGTACATCTCTAAACTAGCTTCCTAGTCTAAATAGTCCTCCACATGCATCTTTCCAAAAAAATCAGCAACTACTATCTTGATTCCCTCACCGTTCAATTCAAGGGTGTGCACAAACCGATCCTCTAATTTGCCTCGTGTCGCATGTTCTATGGGTCTAACATCATGGAAGAGGGTTTTTTCTTCCATATCATCATTCTCATCCTCCAGACCACCTTTCAATATGTGCCAGGGTTTGTAGTCGCCTTCTAAAATCACTATTCATGCTCCCATTGATTCATGTCAATAAAGAACTAGGATAGCTCACGACAAATCTTCAATCATATGACTCATCTCAACCATCTCTATCTGCTGACCGTGATTTGCTCTACCCCCACAACCAACGATAGCATAAAGTTGGAACTAACTCAGATCTAAATTTTGTGGCTTAGATCTAAAATCTTTTTCTTTCATACAACTTGATGCAGTGAAGAGTACTTAGTTATAGTGTAGAATAAGGGTTTAAGAAGATATTACAACAGCAAAGAAGATTAAAGCAAAGAAAAAGATAATAGCATTAAAGCTGGAACAATCAAATATCAATTTCTAGGATCTAAAAGCTCAAGAAATATTCAAATATGAAATTTCATAAATAGACAAGAAAATGCCGCTTATAATGACTCAAAAGAGGCTAGTTACAATAGCCTTTAGTAATCTTAGAATCCTAGCCCTCCAATTTACATATAACAATAACACCTAACCATTCAGCTTCATTAAAAGTAACACTGATGTAGGATTTTTAGGAATTCAGCACTAAATTAGATTCCTTGAGATGTTAAAGGGTTCTTGAAATAGGATTGATGTTTAAGGGTTCAGGGCAAGAAAAGATTGAATCTTGAATATGTTGATAGCTGTGGTTGGTGTTATAACAGAGAATAGATCAAGAAATAAAGAAAGGCAAATCCTAGACAACCACACCTCAACTTTCCTAAGCAATTAGACTTAGGTAGGAGAAGGCAATCACACCTTCAAAACTTAAAATAAGTCTCTGGAATTTTATTAAAATCAATCTCTCTATGAATATTAACTAGAATAAAGCCTTCATATAGGCTATTGTTAAATCCTTTCCTAAAAGGACTAGGACTCTAAATAATCTATTCCTAGAATTACTAGGATTACTAATAACAAACAAAAAATACTTTAGAACTTCTAAACCAAATAGGAAAATGACTCAAAACTTAAAATGAGACCTGGGCCTTTAGTACAGCCAAGAACAGCCCATTACAGAATCTGAAATACCAAACTGCCCTTATTTAACTAAAACTGATCCAATAGAAAATAAATAATAAAATAAGATTCAATTTAACTTATACTATATAAGAAAAGTCCCAGGAGATAACATCCCAAATTAATGCTTGAGCACTAAAACCAGCTTTCCCTCACCTCTTATAAGTCTTCAACCCTGACAACCAGTTATGTTGTTTATCACACGTGCAGCCAGTTATGTCCTCACACATGCTAGTCACATGACCTTTTAAAATACTAAAGGAAAAAAAATAAAACATAAAATAGAGAAAAAAAGAGACTAGTAATATAAAAACTATGGGCTAGACAAAATAAACTATTTGTTCTTTTCTGCTTTGGGATTAGATGCTCCAGCATCAATGTGTTATATATATTGGAAGAAATCAACTTGTTACGTTCAAAACTTGTAAGAACTTCTATGGGTCTTTATGTCAAATTGTATACGAATCAGAGGGAGTTGCTACCTAATTTAAAGACATATCCCTGGTTGGTACATAAAATAAACTTCCTCATCATTACCCAACCTAATAAACCATTTGATGTTAGTGCGGTGAGTCAATACATGGCCGCAGATACCTTAAGGCTCACCCAACATGTGGACTCTTATATGGTGCATTGTCGTTTGCTTGTGAAGGCTTTTACAGACTCAAACTAGGTAGAATCACCCACAAATAGGAAATCTACTACATGATATTGCTTTTTCCTAGATTGAAACATACATCTATTTCTTATAGTACATTGGCAAAGGACACTTTTTTTTTTCTCATGTCCCCTTCTCTAGTTTTTTGTAGATAGCCATATACTAGAACTAAAAAAATGTTACTATGTCAGTCGCATAACGCCAGATATCAATTTCTAACTTAGCTTGATAAAATTTCTTTTCAAGGCGAGTAGTGGAATAAGCAATAAAAGAAGCAAAATAAAAACAATACAAAGTTAGAAAGATAAATAGATAGTAAACATTAGTTCTATCTTCCGAAGAAGTCAATATCAGATTGGTCAAGCAGGGATTTACATTCTGAATTATCTTCTTGTCATTAAATTGGACTTAAACATACATGCTACTTTATAAAGAGAAATGAATTCAAGGTTTGTTTGTTGAAAAGGGAGAAAGTCAGATACTAGCATAAAAGCCATGTGGCCCATGTTATTTATTCAAAGTTTTTGGGAATTTCTGACCAAATGTTTGTCATATTTATAAACTTTTACAAACAAGGAGAAGAAGATAAATTACGATTTTTAAAGTAACGTGATTTTATTTCTACCTAGCATTGTTTGTAGAAAGAGTTCAATTTTCAGATCAAGATGTTTCCAGGCGTTCTAGCACACAAGTCTGCTGAAAAAGACCATATTATTTTGTCTTGCCCTGAGGCTAGCTCAGTACAGAAGCCCCAAAGACTTTTCCCAAACCATGGTTAAACAATACACACCTTATCAAAAGCCCCAGCAATTGAAAACATCAAGGACTTTAATAATTAGTTAGAGGCATGTGGACTGTATTACTCCCCAGAGGATACAATATGCTGGGCCTAGTTGACATGTTCCATGATCTCAAGCTACAACCAAGCTGAATATCATGAGACAAAAATTGAGATCCAGTAACTCTGCAATACAGAAAGTACTATAAACAATTTTGAAAATAGATTTTACATGGCATCATCATACAAAGTCATTTTTTGGTACATAATCATTACACAAAGTCAAGAAAGAATGCAACAAATTTTCATACATATTAGCAAAGAGAACTTGCATTGCAGGGAATGAAGAATGGACCAATTAGATGCTCACAAAAGATTTTCTGCATGTGCAAGTAAAAGCCATCAATAACAAGACAAGAGTGTGATCTAAGGGTAAATCATAGGATCATCAGAGCTCAAAGCATAGTATTTATCAACACTACTAGTAATGTTATAATTGGAAGATATGGTCTCTTGATATCATTAAGTGCACCTCACAAATGAATTTGATATGTTCAAGATGCAAATTTGAAGGCTTAAACGTCTATTAAAATAACAGGCAAATGATGGGTGAAGAACTCTCTGGGATGAATGTCAAAGATTTGCAAAATTTGGAGAATCAATTGGAAATGAGTCTTCGGGGTGTTCGTATGAAAAAGGTTTGAAGGCCTCTTCCCATATGCAAAGCTCATTCTCTATAATTCCACTACTTGAATATAAAGCCCATGCATGCTCACCATAATTTTTTACTTTTGTAGGACCAAATCTTAATGGATGAAATAGAAGAATTAAATCGAAAGGTCAACACTGAAAACTATGGCTGCTTATTTTCATTTTCATTTTTGTTACTATTCACACGGCTAAATTTCATCCTCCTTGTTGCAGGGAAACCAAATTCACCAAGAAAATATGGAACTGTATAAGAAGGTAAACTTAATCCGTCAAGAAAACATGGAATTATATAAGAAGGTATCAATTATAAAAGTAATATGAACTTCAAATATAACTTATAATATGAAATTAATTCAATGCTTGAACTTATGCCAAATTTGAGATTTTTTATAGTAACCCTCAACAGAAAAGTTTCGGATCCCAGGTCTATGGAACAAGGGATGCAAATGGAGCAAACAGAACTTCCCTTCTCTTAGATGGTCTTGGCATTGGAGAGGACCCACATGAACCTGTCCATCTCCAACTTAGCCAGCCACAGCAACAAAACTATGAGACACCAACAAGAGCTACAAAACTGGGGTATCTTATCCTATAAATTAAATATTTCAATCATGAATACCAATGTACTTTTCCAAAAACATGATCCCAAACTTGTTTCCTCAATAACTGCAGCAGACTACAACTGCAATAATGAAGAAGATGCAACTCGAGTTGGATGCTACTTGGTCTCTACCAATAAAATGGCCTGTGGCTATAGATTTACGTTTCTATCTGTGAGGTAAGGTATATGAGCCACCAACAATTCAGTAAGAAGATACTTTGAAATGATCAATGACACCAAATTTAGCATGTGTGTGATGAGCAATTAAACCAGCTACTTATGTAACGATAAGATTAACTGTAATAAAAAGTAGTTGAAATGCACTGCTTGTGTGACACATTTTTTTAGCAATCTTCAAGTCATTATCCTTGAAACAGACAAACCAGCTAAAAGGTTTATACCAGTTATCTAGTTTATAAAGAGGCTATGAATAAATCACCATCTGGATGAACAAAAAGAACCAGCACTAGCAGGTACTAAAGTAAGAATGTAACTTAGAGACAAGTAAGCGTAACTATATTAGTGTCTCAAACAAAATACTCATGAAACAAAACTGCATATTTCAACTCAATTGAGAAGTTCAAAAATGAGGTAATGTAGCACCTACCTTCTTGTTCCCTTGGAAAATTTTAAACAAACAATTATAAAAAGTGATTGCATGATCTCTATTGCAATAAAGAAGGTTATAGCACACCAGGATCATTAAATTATAGAGATATGGTCTTCTTTTCATTAACAGACAGAGAATACTGCAATTCAAAATAATAGTGATAAAACAATATGCACATAGAGGCTGGGATAATCAGAACAAACTTTGGCTCCATGGAAGAAAACTTGAATTACATTGGGTTAAAAGGTACAGATACTTGAGAATATGCAACACTGCTCTGTCTAATCATACAAATGCAGCTCTAGAACCTGACTAAACTACTTAGCCCCCTAAAAAATCATTAAGCTATCAGGAAGTAAAAACCCCTAGAGTCGTTAACATTAAAGTTGGTAATATTCAATAATAATTACCAGCATAATAAACAAGCATGGACCAGTTTTTAACATAATATTCTATTTACCTGGCAGAAGTTCAATGTTAGTGCAATCCAAAAATCAGAAGAGAATCCAGAGCTTTAA
Organism: Quercus ilex subsp. ballota; assembly: GCA_032727855.1. Classification (NCBI taxonomy): domain Eukaryota; kingdom Viridiplantae; phylum Streptophyta; class Magnoliopsida; order Fagales; family Fagaceae; genus Quercus; species Quercus ilex. The sequence goes on from CM064919.1 coordinate 39,447,466, forward strand.
TTGCAACAGTGATCAGTGCTAGTTTATTTAAAACAACACAGCATTATTGGTCATCATTGGCCACTCGTTCAAAATGTCAGGGTCCAAACTATAGCTTGGTGGACCAAATTTAAACTGCACATAAAAAGATATAAGTTACAAAACAAGATACATCACTAGAATACAAGCAACCACTCGTCAAGGATAAAGACAATGGCATGCAATCCAGTATCATAATTCTCTAGCAAAACAGAAAAGAGGTTTCCCCATCAACCAAGGCAAGGTCACATAAGAAACACTTTTGGAACTCAAGATGAATCGGGGAACAGAAAAAACCCAGCATTAAGGAAAATCTAGGAACTAAGTTTAATTACTAAGGCCTACACAGATATAACTTCCCAATAAGGGTCCCAACAGCTATCAACCAAGAATACATGCATAAAAAAGATCTTTTTAAAAACAATGATATCAAAAATGCCTTTGAACCATTTGCAATAATAAATTTCTTAAAGAAGAAGTTAATTTACTTATAAACCAAAACATAAAGGTCAAAGTCATTAGTTTAAATAGTGAAAAACATCCGCAACAGTTTCATTATGGAAAAAATCAAAAGCAAAGACTTACATGTGTTGTTCAAACACCTACAAGCATGCGTACTGATTCTGGCAGCAGTTCTTAAGATGCTTGACAAAATAATGATGCAAGCTTGAGCTTTAAAATAAAACCATATCTGACCACATAAAGAGATAAAAGGCCAGTGACTGGCAAATTTGCCAAGAATTTTGAACATTTCTCCAGAAGAATTATTTAAAGCAGAAGGGAAAAGTTATTTCTAAAAAATTTATTTAAAAAAAAAAAAAAAAAAGAAGAAAATTATATGCACTCAACTTCCCTTGAAAAGAGTGTCTATAAAAGTAGAACTTGGCAAGAACTTTAAAAAAGATTACAAGAAATAAAATTTAGCAAGAATATTGATAGGAGAATGACACCGCATTTTATATTTAAGGGATATGCTGTCATTGCAGTTCATTTAAGACAATTTAAAAAACTCTTAAGAAAATCTTTTTTACACATGCACTGGGTGGGTTTCGAACCCACAACCACATCCTCCACCTAGCTCTTTTAGGAGGGGAGAAGGTGCCATATGAGCTGGAGCTCACTGGTCTCTCAAGAAATTTTGGAATTGTTCTGCACATATTTGAATTATAGATTCAGCTTGAATAAACTGTGTTATTTGCCTTGAATAGGCATACAATTCATATCTTTTAAAATACCCGTAGGATGAATGAAAAAAATATCATGAAGAGTATCCTATCAGATCTGCAAAAAACCTCAACTCAGCAACATATTCCACGATTATCTATGAGAAGAAAGGAAGATTTTCAAAGGAACCTTCATCAGATAGCAGGATTCCCACAAAAATGCACCAAGGTACTAGCCTAAGAAGACACTAGATGTACACATATGAACTAGGAAGATTTCTCCAGGGCTGCATAATTAGAGTAAAATGGATGCTAAGTGTATTTTATTTTTCTTTCTTCTTCTTTTTTTCCGTTTTTGATAAGAGGATAATGTAAGTGTTAGTGATGGTATTGTCATAGCAGAACTAGGAGCTGATAAGACTGACTCATTAGGCTAGAAGGGTTTGAAGATCATAATTTGCTTTGAGTGTGTGTATATCAAAGCCCCATAGCATCCCTTTTTGTTTACCACTTTTAAGGCTACAATGGTACACATACATTTCATAGAATCTAAGCATTCAGGAGATTGAAAGCTATCTAATGCAACTAGGCATCATGGAGTCACACATACAAAGAAGAGGTGAATTGAGATGTTAACAGTCAATTATCCTTTCAATTGTAGATCATGTCCTACTTCAAGTGAAGACTTTATTATCTGATTCCAAATCTCCAAAGGTTTTCTTATTCACGTGGCTTCTTGCTACGGAAACATTGATGTCAAACTAACTCAAAAGAGAAGATGGATGCTTCATTCATTTTATGAACTTGAAACTGAAGCAAACTAGTTAGCCAAGGCCAAGACTTGGACCAATCAAGACATACTAAACTTGACCTATGCCTAACCAGCTACAGGCAATAAGATACCCTTAACCAGCATTATGAAAAAAATGTTCATGTCTAAAACAAGTAACCTTTATCCAAACATTAAACAAATGAAGACTTATCTAAATAACTTTCAAGTTATTCCAACCTTGAAATCATAACAATTTAAAATAACTTTAACTCACTTCACAGCCCCTTAAATTCTGCCCAAGCCAAATTAAATGGAGAGAAAACAAGGACCACAAGTTCAAGTACTAGACAATTTGGATGCAAAGGAGACAACATCAAAATTCTTATAAAAAAAGGAAACAACTTCAAAATCATAACCAAGTATGCAATCATTTATAGGCCATTGGTCTCTACCAGAAAATAGCCCAAGAGGTTGGCTACAACCTTCTTTGTGATTAATTTTGAATTACCTAACCAACTGAAATTTATGCACAAGAAGATACAAGTAGATCTTGAATTCATTACATTATTTTATAAGTAATAATGAAATTTATTGAAGAACTGAAAACTTCATATTCACGATGACGAACACAAAGCATCTAAAAAAATTACAGTTCCATTTGGATACAACTTATTTTTGCTGAAAACTGAAAACACTATAGAAAAATAATTTTTAAATGTGTGAATAGTGCCGTGAGACCCATTTTTAATGAAAAAGTAGCTGAAAAGTGAAGTTTGTGAGTCCCGTGAACAGTGCATGAGACCCACGGATGTGATGAAAAGTGGCTGAAAAGTCAAATATATACCGCTACTGTTCATGAACAGTAGCATAAACAGTAAAATTTGTCCCCCTGAAACACGTGATAAAAGGCAAACGCAAAACGCAACAAACGCTGGATCCAAACAGTCACTAAATCTAAGGGAGTTTTGAAACTCAAGTTGGAAGTACAATGAGTAAAACCCCAAAGCCCCTAGACCAATCAACTAGGACTGCAATTGATCTAAAGAGCTCTCAGCCTCCTCAAAACCCCAAGTATTCCACTCCTTCCATAATAACAATATCAAACAGGCCGGCACAAGATTCCATACATCCGAGGCATATTTACCAAACCAGTTTCTCGAACCAAATAATAAAGTTGCTCAATCAATGGCATCAACCACTAAATCTCAAACATTTTTAGAAAATAAACTCCACAAAGCATATGCAACATCACAATAGAGCAATAGATGATTCCCCCCAGTCCACTGCACAGATAACACCAATCAACTAAATAGAACCCCCTCTTGATAAGGTTATCCATAGTAAGAATCTTAACCCAAGAAGTTGTACACAAAAGAACAATACCCTCTGTGGGGCCTTAATACACTAAATACTCGTCCAAGAAAAGGAATGAGCATTGATTCCGTTAATTGTCTCATAGTAAGACCAAACATCAAAATTACCACTCCTATTCAAATGCCATCTCATCTAGTCACCCCCCCCCCCCCCCCCCCCAAAGTCACCTAAGAATAAATATGGTCAAAAAAAGGAATACACAATACTCCAACTCCTAATTATGAAAGTCTCTGTGGAAATGTAAATTCCAACTCCCAGCCACCCCATCCTCATGATAATCCAACACGGCTGAGACTAAAGCCTCCCTATGCGCTGAATGCTCAAACAGATCAGGGAATAGGTCCTTCAAAGGAAGGTTTCCACACCATTAATAGTACCAAAACCATATCAATTGCATTACCATAATGAGAGAGAGAAACAGAGAGAGAAATTAAGTGAGAAAAGCATGACAATGGTTTCAATAGGAGAATTTTTTTTCCAAATATAGGAAATGTCATGGAGGTAGAACAAGATACATCAACTTGATGCGCTCCAAGCATCTATCATAATCTATGATCCAAGTCAAGACAACAAGATATTTTGTAGAGATTTAATAAGCTTTTTACAATGCAAGGACAAAGAAAAGATTGTAGAATCTTCCTACAAGAAGCTACTTTTTTTTAAAAGTAAATGAAACATTTTATTCCAAAAAAAAAAAAAAACACAGCCACTGTACATAGAGAGGTGGTTAAAATTTCAACGAAGAGTAAATAAGTCCAAAAATTCCAGCAAATTAGAAAAGGAATGGCCACCTAAGGCAGCCATCCAGTCATAAAGGGTACCTACAGGAAGCTACTATTTCATTTTATTCATCAAATATTTTACAATTCCCAAGAATCATGAGTTTCATTTCACATGGCTCACTAGAATCTGGATGCCTGCAAGCATTGCCATGAAACAATCTGAGAATCTGTATTTCCATGTCTTAGGTTTTTTATTTTCAAAAAAGAAATTAAATTGTCAAAATTTAGACAAACACAAACATGTGAAGGCTATCATCTATATACTAAACTTGATTAAGCAATTCATTTTATTTAACCTTTTAAAATCTTCAACAACCAAAAAGAAGGACATCCTTAAATTCCTAAATATTACTTTCTTTCTTTTTTGTAAGTTGTGGCCCCAAGGGAGGGATATAGGGGGAGTCAAACTAGTGATCTCCATTTATTAGACACAGTAGAGTACTATTCTACTATTACCAAAATTAATGCTAACTATAGCAGTAAACAATTAACCAAAGAACTCAGGTTCTTTTTCTTTTTCATTTTAAATTTGTAGTAAAGTAAATAGTTCATATTTGCAGATAAGTTATGAAAAAGTTCTATTTGATAAGTTAATTAAAAATTTTAAAATAATGCATTCTTTAATAATGATAATGAAAAATGCCTCCACCACCTAAATTATCATAGGCACCACATCTCCATAACCATCCTTTACGACATCATTAATATCACGAAATTTGGGGTTACCATGTCGCCATTATTATCACCAACTTCACCAACATAACCACTTACACTAGTACTACACAATGAAACCGTTGCTCCTCTGGCAACACCAAAAATTATCAACAATATCTTTAAAATCTCCATTACTACTATCACATGCTATCTACCATAACTATTACAGACCATGCCACACGCCATCACCACTACCATTTCCAATACTCCCACTGAAATTATTGCAACCAACAACGCCAAAAGATGTTCACCAACATTCCCCTTCATGACAGGTTTTCATCATTGTCACTATTAATGCTAAAATTACCACCAGGTTGTTGGCTCCACAATATGTTGTCACAATCAACTTCTTTTATTGGTAAGGCAACTCTTCCCCTACTTCAAATCCAACCTAACTAACTCAAGCAAGTTTTTTGTTTTTTTTTTTTTTTTTTTTTGCGCCCTTATATCCCCAGTCAACTCTTTATTTCACTTTTTAAATGTCCTTCCAAAGCTTGGAGCTTCCTAGCAAGTACATAGCTAGCCAAGCCTACCACTCCTTGAAATTTCTACAAAAATTGGTTCCCTTAGACACACGTTCTCAAATTTAAATGAACTTCTTCCCCTTCACAAACTGCCACAGCCTAGAAAAACATAATGATGATATGAAACAAACCCAGGTAGCAACCAATGAACAGCATAAAAATTCTTTTCCACGACATTGAAGCTTGAAAATGAAAAATAAAAGAAATGGAAGTAAACTCCTAACCTTACCCTAGGTGAAAAAACTCTTTTCAAGAGGAATATCCAATAATTCTGACACATTAATGAAATCTGAGAAATTAAGCATTGTCCAAGAGAATCTCTCACAACCCCAGCTTACTAATGGGAATGCTACTACATTAAAGCCACCCGAACACCACGCTGTTGTCCATCTCTTCTTACTCTCTTGCATTTCTTCCCATAAATCTTTTAAAAGTAAAATAAATTTTATTCAAGAGCAGAATAAGAGTAAACACAAAAAATATTTATTGGCCTGCTCCAAAAGAATTACAATCTTTTTTTTTTTTAAGTTCCAAAAGAATTGCAATCCAAAATCAAAAGGTTTAAAAATTCATTAGGCTTATTTTTAACACAAGATGATTTGGCTACCTGATTTGAGCCCAATAAAATAACATGTTAATGAGTTTTTTTTTTTTTCTCCTACAAAAATTTGTACAACACACTTAGCACTTTACTTTCATAATTACAAATTTCTTTTCTATACTATGAATAAAAAATGACAATATAAACACATGTTAATTTGATCTATTTAGTGTCTGTTTAGAAAGAACTTATTTAGCTTTTTGCTGAAAGTGTGCTAAAATATACTTGTACTTTGAAAAAGTGAGGAAATTTTTTTTTTAAATTGAGGTTTTAAAAAGTTGTACATAAAAGCTAAAAAGCAAAAATCAAGCTTATAAGCTAGTCCTAAATACACACTTAGTTAGCTTGGCTAAATATTATTACATAAGTGATATTAAATTAGTCATTAGTTGAATGTGTTATGAATTTAATGAATAAAACTTTCATATATGTATATCTATAATTTTTTTATAAATTTTATTTGGTGTTTGTGTATCTTACTATACACAATATGAAAAAATGAAATTCGATTCACGATACAATCCAAGTTTGGACAACTATGCCGGTCCTATACTCACTGCTTAGTAATACTGGAATTGATGATACATGGATTGGAAGTAGAAGACAAGACAATGGGATGTCATACCTGATTGGGCTAAAGTGGAACCAGATGAAGAAGCATTTCAATAATGATGAGCTAGGAATTGCGCATGCTCGTCCTTAAATATAGAGATCAAATATGTCTACTTGACAGTAATGGAAGATCCTGATCCAGGAGTGGATTCATCTTGAATGAAAGCCTGATTGGTGGACTCAGAGGGCTTGCCATGGAGGTCTCAACCATAGTTGATGGTATGATTGTAGCTCCCATAGTGCATGCACTTCTTAGGTTCCCAATTTCCAAAACATCCACCTCCCTTTAATCCACCATGCGCACCGTGTGGCCTCCTAATGATCCATCAAAACTACCACAAAAGGCAACAAGTACAGGGCGCTCGCTAAAAACGGTCGCAAATTTAGAAATAATGGAATGCTGACATCAGAAGTAAACTTCATGAATAGATGCAAGGTCAAAGCTACATAGAATCTGCGCATGAATCAGCTCATATTCATATCAGTCCGCAAAGAAATCGAACTACATCCATATCCTGGCGACACTTCTCCATACAATCCCATGACTTGAGAATACTGGCATGTTAAACTCTACTTAAAGCAAAATGAAAAGCATGATAGGGCTAGATATCGTTCTAGCGAAACGAATCACTTAAATCTACAAGGAGTTCCATAAATCCACACAAAAAAAAAAAAAAAAAAAAACCTTAATTGACACCATACCATAATAGGACCCTGATTTGACTAGAAAAAAAAACCTTTAAACACCTAAAATCAAGAAAATAAAATCTTTAATGCTAAAATAACGAAAATTACATAAAATTTCAAAACTTAACAAACAATAAAAATTAAATCTCATATCTTGTCCTACATCAGACCCCTCCACTTAAATGAAACTCTGAACTCAAGGTTTTGTCTGGAAATTAAAATCTTTCGCTACAAATAAATAGATATTTTGAATATTTTGATAACTTGATCCAACTTTGGAAATTGTATCCTTGAGATATTGTAGCATAAAATTTCTTTTGATTGGCCTTCAATTGATTTACAACATCAATTAACAACAGATTGAATACCAAATCAAAATTTTATACTCCCACGACATCTCAATTGGTTTTGATGCGTTGTCAATAGGATCCTGAGGGTAGAGGGTTATGGGATCACCTTCATATCAACTCATAATTTTTGTCACTCCTCATCCAACCCCATATTTTCTTCTTGAGACTCTTTGAAAACTTCTTCTAAAATATCATCTTTAATAGATGATCTTTGTTCAAATTGTTGGTCTTCCAACCCTGCTTCTTCGATTGAAATTTTCATTCCATAAATGACATCTAAATTTTCATTTTCCCTAAATGAGTAGATATTGAGATTCTCACTACAATCCTTTTGAAATAAATTTGCTTGTCTATGACTATAACTTGTATAGAACAATATCTCATCATAATCACATGGAAAGAAAAAACTAACCATCAATCTTTTCATTCTTGGCCATAAGGAAATTCTAATCTTACCTCTTCACATTCTAAAGGTATTGTATATCGTTTCACCAATCCTTTGCATCACTCACAAGTTTCTAGATACGAAAAGCACCTTGAAATCTTCAAGGATCTTTGCGTAAGAAAAATAATCCTCAAGGTCCAAGATCCAATCCATGAAGTCTTCTTTGTATAACACCACATCAAAGTATGGAACATCATTAAAATTGCAAACATGTCGGTTGATAGATCGATTAAGCAAGGTCTTTGATGCGTATTCCTCTTCCATCATCATGATCTCTTTTGCCTTCAAAACCAAGATCAATGAGCATGTTGAGAATCTCACAGAATCCACGAGTCATCCTCTCATAATGAACTTGAATAGCCACCATGAGGGCTTTCACCCCATGATCACTGTGAATTAAGGTGGTTATTTTGGTTGTCACCTTTTGCCATATCAAGATACTAATGAGCTTTGATACCAATTGACACAAAACGAAAGGTGTGATAGGGCTAGATATCATTATGGCTTAACGAAACCCTTAAATCCATAAGGGATTACTTGAATCCATAAGGAAAACCTAGAATCCACCAGAAAAAGAGAAAAAGTTCTTAGAAATTTTTTGAAGTTCAATTTTCAGTCTACATATTGCACGCCTATTTAAAGGCTCCATATTTCCAAGTAAAAAATTTCTAAAAGAGATTCTATTTGATACCTACCATAATAGGGCCCTAATTTGACTAGAAAAACCTTAAAAACAACTACAATTAAGGAAATAAGATCCTAAATGCTAAAATAACGAAAATCACATAAAAATTCAAAAATTAACCAAAGATAAAAAATTAAATCCCATTTCTTGTCCTAAATTACTAGTTGCCTTGCTCAAGATTGAAGTACTACTTAAAGACATCATACAAACGAATGATATTCTCAGTTACATAATAGATATGTTGCAAACACTCCTAAATGACCTTCGAAGATCAAAGATGCAACAAAATGCCCCACTATCGGGTTATATGCTAAATAGCATGAGAAACATGATAAGATTGCCCTCTTGATTTCAAATGCTTGATGGGGCAGTGGAGGTGAGAAAGATATTCAAGCCGTCTAAAATAGTAGCATCACTCACAAATCTTAAAAGATGATGGATTGTCATAAAATAGATGATCAAATAATCCCTTTCCTCTTTAAGAATATCTCTACTGATCAGACCTAATAGTTGAAGTTCTTTCCATCGAACTTAATAGATCTCATAAGGGAACTCTTAGCGGTTAAGCTCAAGTCTAGTAGTCATAGTGCAAATAAACAGGTAGAAAATTCAAAAATGCAAGCAAGAAAGTAAAAAAGGATTAAGAAATGGCCTTAAAAGTCTTTGAATGAGATGAATAAAAGTTGAACCAGCTAAAAACAACAAAGTATGTCAGGGGAAGAATCCGCACGAATCAGATTTTTTGGGGAAAATATCGAGAGAGAATTGGATTTGGTTAGACAATGTGTGGCTGGTAAACAAGGATCGGTTTTTCAGCAAGGTATGGAATGTAATACAGATACACCCCCATGAGCTTTGGCAATGTTGTTGATCAATTCCATAATGAGTACTGTTTTACCCACTCCAGCTCCCCCGAATAGTCCTATTTTTCCTCCAAGGCGAGAAGGGGCTAACACTAAAATGGCCTAAATAAGCTCTATTTTGGCCCAAAAAAAAAAAAACCACTTGAACCAACCAAACAAGCTTAATATGGGCAAGACAATCAACAAATAAAGCAGGCCCACAAGTAATTGGTAAGACCAACCCAACACCCAAACAACCGCAAACAAACAGAAGATTTAACGACTACGGCTATTCTTATCTAGGATAGAGAATAGTGAGCAATGCAAACCAAATAACTTTACCCAACCGATCCTTTTAGCCTTACTCGCTGTGAACGTGACTTAATCTCATTAAGTACATAAGATCTCAACCCCCTCGTCATTGAATAGGGTACATGGGTCTGCATTTCACCTAAACCAAAAACCAATAGGTGTCTTGGCCTGATGGTAAAACACAATCATCATGGAGCGGACATTATAGGTTCATATCTTGCTATTTTTTTATTAAAAAAAAATTTGTAAAAAATATAGAAAATGGATCAAATATTTCTTTTTCTTTTTTCTTTCCTTAAAATCAAATCAATTGTTTATTCTTTACATTCGAAGTCACTAAATTTGGAGAATGAGAATGTTAATCTACCATGATTGGGGTCGTGTGTTCTAGAACATTATTCCAATGGGGTTAAGGAGTCCAATAACTATGGTATGCTTTATGGTTTTAACAATTTAAAGAATGAGACATGACATTATTTTTTGGTGTTATAGTTGAGAACTAGTTTTTTGTTAGTTATATCTACATAATACCTTAAAATGAGCAATCACAATTATAACTTTTCATGTCCGCTTATATAGTTCATATCAACCTAGTAAATGCTCAATATAGGGCTATAGGGTGCTCACAGGTTGGTTGGGTTTATGTTGAGGGTAAACCCATCACTTGACTCGAGCATGATTGAGTTCAAAACAGCTGATCGATATGCATCAGAAAATAGACGGGTGGCGAGGTTTTGGATTAATGGTTACGCAAGTTGATTTCATTAGGTGCCAGTGAGTGATAAATACACTGGCTGTTCCACCAAAAGTCTAGTTGTAAATGAACCACCAATGCACTTTGATTCAAGCACGAATGAGATGAACCAAGGTAAAATACGATAGACTTGAACTTGATTGGATTCAAGAGCAACTGCTAGAAAGTATGTGACGACTTCATATAAACGCATTTGGAGACAGAGAGAGGTGGGGGTAAACGAAAAGTTAAGGGAGATTGGGAGAGACATGTCAAAAGAATAAAATAAAATAAAGATATGATCTTAAATAAAACATTTTTCTTTTTGAAACAACAAACTATTTTACTAGATCACATAACCAGAATAAACAAATTTGATTTCTTCTTTAATATTTTTATTTTGCGCTAATTATTGTTAAAAAAGTTGAGTTAGACATTGCCATTACTAGACAATCCTATTTGGTCAAATACCTAGCGGAAAACTCCTATATTCCTTTCATTACAGTATTTTTGAACAAGTTCCTATGTAACAAGCCAGAAGATTTTCTTATTGATGATAGTAACGATATCGACCATGACCTTGATAGGGAGCTGGAGCTTCTAACTATGACGAATGTGCTAACTATGGATATGATGCTGGAAATTGACCAATTTTATATCACCCTTATTCAAATTAGCAAAAACAATGTCTCCTTGCATAATATGGATTCCAGAGTCCAAACATTCATGATTTAGATGTTCATGAGTCAGATTACTTATCCCTCAATCTATTAGTGAACCATCTCTCCAAGGATTGTGAAAGACATTCCATTAGAAATATTTTTGTTATTGCGTTGAAATCACGACTTCAATTATAATTATGAAATGGTGAAATTGTGTTTTTAAAACACGATTTCGGGGATGGGGGCTCGGAGAAGCTGGAATGTTCGTTTATTAAGAGATCCAAATGATTGGGAGATGGGTGAGGTGGATGAATTCCTTCGTACCTTGGGTTCAAATTTACCTCGTTCTGAGCTCGGAGACCGTATGAGGTGGAAGTTGACGAAGAAGGGAGATTTTGACATTCGCTCTTTCTACAATAAGCTTCGTTGTCCTTTGCCTATTATCTTTCCTTGGAAAGGTATTTGGAAGGTTAAGGCTCCTCCGCGCATCTCTTTCTTTGTTTGGACTGCAACTTGGGAGAAGATTCTTACAGGGGACATTCTGAGGCGTAGAGGAGTTGTTTTTGTTGACCGGTGCATTATGTGCCGTTGTAGCGGGGAGACGGTGAACCAATTGCTACTCCATTGTGAAAACGCTTTTCAGCTGTGGAGCTTGGTTTTTAGATCTTTTGGGATCTCTTGGGTTCTACCAAGATCGGTTGCAGATACGCTTTTTGGTTGGTGGAATTGGTTTGGAAAGCACTCTTCTAGCATTTGAAATTTAGCACTTTTGTGCCTAATGTGGTGTATCTGGAGGAAGCGGAATTGGCAAACCTTTAAGGATAAGGACAAATCCGATGACCAGTTGCTCGCTTTCTTTAGTGGTTCCCTTTTTTATTGGACTAGGGCTTGGGGAATCACCTCTAGTGACTCTCTCCCTTTGTTCCTTAATTCTCTGCTCTGTACTTAGTTCTTTGTTGATTTATGTTTATTTTGTTGTCTTTTCTTTTTGTTTGTTTCCTTCTCTGTACTCCTTGCTCTACCTTTTGTTTTTCATGAGGTAGCTCTTTGAATATACATCTTTTTACTTATCAAAAAAAAAAAACACGATTTCAGCTATGTGTTTCATACACACAGTGTATAAAACAAGATTTCAGCTATGTGTTTCATACATACAGTGTATAACTATCGTTACTCTTTGTTTTGCTATTATATTTCTACAAATGTTATGGTATTATTTTATTCTTAAATGTTTGTACTTTGTGATCCCTCCCCCTTTCCGAAAACAGACACCAAAATGAAAAATTTTACACCCCATAGCTCACCTAAATACAAAGAGACAAAATGATGATGGTAGTACTAGTACTACTTTTTTCCTAAAAATATGGTAGCACTACAATCATGATAATATGGGGAAAAAAAAACATTCAATATATAATTATCAACTACTAAGATGGACAGTGTGCAACTGTGCCATTTTTTATGTTCAAATTAATCAAGTAAATCTAATAACTAAAACAGTTACCAAATAATGCAACTAATCAACATGGTAACTAAGCATTTGTGTGTTTAACTAAAACAACCAGAAGGTGGGTAAAAAAAAAAAATACAGTATTCACAATATTTTATGCAGTTTTACTTGATAAACTTTTTTTTTTGATAAACTTAAGTGAACTAACCCTGAATCATTTGTACGATTATAAAAGATTCCCTAAAACCATAAAATATAGCATTCGTACAATTATAACAGAATACTATAGTCTATTTAACCTTAGTAACTAGTAACTAGGAGCAAAACGTTTATCCCGTGACATAAAATTTCACATCTCGGTGAAAAGGGAAAACAAAAAAGTGAGTGCATCCAATAAGGTAAAGTTTTTCAAGTTAATGACTTAAAAAGCCATAAAAACAATGGACAGCAAGTACTGTTCAACCATATAGAAACCAGCAAAAGAATATGTATAGTATAAAGATACCTCTCCAACACGAGAGAGAGAAAAGACTCGGTAGTTCTAACCTGATTGCTGAAGATATATACATATCTGCTTTCCTTTCCAACACACTCCGCTTCTCTTCCAATCAGTATCCGAATTAAAAAAGTTCCAAAACGCAATTCATATGTAAATGTAGTACTCCAGGGGAATATATGTGTTGCTGAGTTTAGCTGAAACATTAAGGAATCTTACGAAACAGCTATAAGCTAGGGCCAGCAACCTGTTTTATATGCTGTCATTTTCCGACGGTTTCTCGGCAGCCAAACGGATCCTATAAGAGAAACTGTCACGAAGTCATTTTAGTTCTCAACGTACAAAAATAGAAAACAATAGCAAAATTGAGATTATGTAAAAACCAAATCAAAGTGAACCAACACCTAAAGGGAACGACATAGCAGAAACGGAAACCCTAAACTAGGTGAAGAAAAATCGAAAATTGAGGCAGAGAAATAGAGTAGTAGTCGGTGGACGAAGAGAAGCCTAGAAAAGGAATATGCTATAGAGCGACAGACGAGCGAATCGTACCTGTGAGAAAGCTGAGAAAAGTTGAGAGAGAAAGAAAGAGAAAGAGAGAATGTGATAAAAGTGAAGAGAGACGAAAAAATATCACGGAGAGAGAGGGATTTAAATAAGAAATGTGGGGAAGAGAGATACAGAGACTAATAACTGGGGATGCCCCCACTAGATCTAATACGTAATCGAGGGGGTCCTTTTCTTGGCTTTTTTTTTTAATTTTCGACTGCTTTTGGTTTTATTCGGTTTTGCTAGTTGTGTTTGGGAAGTAGGGACAGATCGATGCTGCTTCATCGTAGCAAACAAGTAATCTTTGATCGTTTTCCAACAAAAAGAAATAGGTATAAGTACTTAGAGTGGCAGTAGTAATTCAATTTTGATCTTTTTAGTCGGCTTCACTCTTGAGCCTCGACTTATGAATGATTGCTCTCATTTTGGATTTGTTCGAATATATTATCGAACGGCTCTTTTTTTCTTTTTCTTTCTTATTAATGTAATCACGTTACATTTCATTGTCAGGAAAATAAAAATGATTAAGACAATGTTTCTAACTTTAAATGTATTTTATTTTATTTTATATTTAACTTTGCAGGTAAAAGTATTACCGCATACCTTTAGTGCGATAATCACTCCACAAATATAAATGCTTGTGAGGTGTAGGAGGTAATGACCGAGGTTCAAGTCTTCAAGAGGGAACTTTACACACATATACACTTAGATTAGTCTAGAGTAGAAATTCTATTTTGTATCAAAAAAAAAAAAACTTCACTTTTCACTTTTTAATGTTCATGTTGTTCATTTCACTTTTGTTAGCTTATATGAGAAGTTCGTATAAGTTGTATTAGGTAAACCTTACACACAGCTACAAAAAATACAACCTATCTCAATCCACAAACCTCTAATTTATATCCCAAAGTCATTTTTTGTAAGTATAAGATATTGTTCTTGTAATATTTTCAAGTATTTGGATAAATATTAATGTTTTAGGTATTATTCAAAGTTGTGAAGAATCAAGTAAGTTTTAAGTTTTTAGAAATAGATTAATTTTCGAAGTTTTACATGTGTGCTATCATTATGTTTCATTTACACACACACTCTAAAGTTATTACATAATTTGAGAGTGGTCCAATTTTGTACTTACTAAAAACACATAAATCACAAATTATCTCTTACTAATATCTGTGGGGGCAAAAGCCCAGATCTACCAGTTGGGCCTGGGGCACTGTTTTTGAGATTATTTTGTGTCCGAAGAGTAGTAACGGGTTGGGATAGAGTTCACCTGAGGGCAACAAGCCTAGAGATGGCAGAAGAGTACAATCCGAAGAGGTCACCCTTTGTCCGAGGAGGTTTTACTCCTCGGATACGAATAGTTCTGATCAAACAAACGTACAGAAGGCCCGAATGCCCTTCCTGGCAATTTTGGTGACAAAGATAAGCTCTGGGCATTCCTGGGGATGATAAGGATGAAGAAATATCTCAAGGAAAAGCTACTACCACCGTATTTAATGCCCTGCAGCAACTTTTCTGGCCGCATTTATGTGGAGAAGACCCCTGAACAGTGCAACTTCAGCTACCGCCACTCCCAAAAAGCTAGAAAAGATGCTTGATGTGACCTATACTCAAGTATGTAAGCAGATGGAGGACAAGTGGATGATTGAGATGATTAGGAAAGAGGCTATATAAAGAAGAAGGGCCCCTGATAGAGGGGGGGATCAAAAAAAAGAAAGAAGAACAAAGAACGACTTTACTGTAGCTCTGGAACTTGTAACTTATTTTCATTCAGTAAAATTCATCTTCGGACATTAGGTCTACCATTGTTTTTACGTGATTGCATGTTAGATTATTCGCAACTACCATAACCAACTCCTGTTTAATTCATATCCGACTCAGTTCTTTCACCCACGCTCTACAAATTCATTGTCTTTGATTCATTGGGCTCATACTCCATATCTCATGGGCTTGGGCTACAAAAACAGACCCTACAATTGGCGCCGTCTGTGGGGAGAGCTTGTGCAGGGGTGAAAACAACCGTTGGTGATGGCAGAACGAAGCCAACAACAAGCAGAATCTAGGGCATCCCAACATGCCGACCCTTTTCTTAACTTGGAAAGAAGGCAAGATCGTGAGGGTAGTGTGCACACTGTGCATACTGGCCAAAGCCAGTCACATGGCGGAAGTCACGTGTCCCATGCAGAGAAGAACCGGGACTTGCAACTAGAAGTTGAAAAACTGAAGAGGGAGTTGCGCCATGCAAAGAGGAAACGGATTTCCTCGTATTCTGATGACGATTCTGACGACGAGCAGGACGTCACTTATCAGCAGAGATCTCGGATACCGGTCAGTGAATCATTTTCCTACGAAGAAGAGCCTCATCGCAAAAAGCGATCTAGAAGTCCATCACGCGGAGGCATAGGGAATGATGCTATGAGCAGGGCCTTGAATCAGATCTTTCGTTCACCTTTTACTCGCAGAATTGAGGAGGCAAGACTCCCTCGGCGGTTTAACCAGCCAACTTTTACCATCTACAACGGTAAAACAGACCCGGTGGAGCATGTGAGCCACTTTAACTAGAGGATGGTTGTCTACTCCAAAGACGAAGCCCTAATGTGTAAGGTTTTCCCCTCCAGTCTGGGGCCGGTGGCAATGAGGTGGTTTGACAGCTTGAAGGCAAACTCTATTAATTCCTTCAAAGAGCTCACTCAAGCATTTGGTTCACGCTTTGTCACCTGCCGAAGAGTAGCCAGGCCCTTGTCTTCACTATTGTCCCTAAGCATGCAAGAGGGCGAGACTCTGAAGGCGTATTCGGATAGATACTGGGAGATGTTTAATGATATGGAGGGCAACTCTGATGCAATGGCCCTCAGCACGTTCAAGCTAGGCCTCCCTACTGACCACGGTCTAAGGACCTCCTTATCTGGCAAACCAGTCACTAACATGCGTCAGCTTATGGACCGTATAGAAAAATTTAAAAGAGTTAAGGAAGATCAGCAGCAAGGGAAGGGAAAAGACAAAGCAATCCCTCAAGAGAGGAGGGATTTCCGGTCTGATCGTTACAATAGCAGTAAACCGCGTAGAGATTTCGCTGGACAATCAGGATCGACCAATCCTCAAGCGGTCAATACTGTATTTAAAGAGCCGGTGCACCAAGTTTTGGAAAAGATTAAAAACGAGCCGTTTTTCAGGTGGCCGAATAAGATGGTAGGAAACCCTGAGAGGCGTAATCATAATCTTTATTGCCAGAATCATCAAGACCACGGGCATAGCACAGACGATTGTAGGAGCCTGTGGGATCATTTAGACCAGCTGGTCGGCGAGGGTAAATTAAGACACTTCCTGCACCATTCTAGCGGCCGAGGAGGGCAGATCAGTTCGGAGCCCCGAAGAGATGATTCCTCAAAACCGCCATTGGGAACAATTAATGTCGTCTTCGCTGCACCAGGGAGAACAGGATCCTGGCCAGCGAAGGTTATGTCAATAGCCCCATCACTGACAGGGCATTTCGGCCATGGTCCGAAGAGGTCTAAATCGGATGCCCCCCTGATTATAGGATTCTCGGACGAGGACAAGATAGGGACCATTCAGCCCCATGATGACGCTTTAGTAATTACCCTTTAGGATAGGAGGATACGATGTAAAGAGGGTGATGGTGGACCAGGGTAGTGCTGTGGAGATAATATACCCCGATCTCTACAAGGGGCTGGGCCTAAAACCTCAAGATTTAACACCATACAACTCCCCCCTCGTGAGTTTTGAAGGAAGGGTTGTCACCCCGAAAGGCTAGATACGCTTGCCCGTGCAAACCGGCTCTGAAGTGGTAGAGGTGGATTTTATAGTTGTGGACGTGTACTCACCATATACAGCAATCGTAGCCAGACCTTGGCTTCATACACTGGGGGCTGTTTCCTCTACTTTGCATCAGAAAGTCAAGTACCCAACTGAGGGGCAGGTTTATGAGATCCGAGGAGATCAATCCGTAGCTCGACAGTGCTTAGTGGCTGCCATCCAACACGAGCCCGAAGCCGAGCCCTCGTCCAGGGCTGAAAGGGGTTTATAGCAGTTAAAGTCTCGGACATTACCCATTGAGGATTCGAACGAGGACGCTCGCTGCGAAGATTTAGTGAAAGTTGTCATTGGGGACGATCCTGAAAAATTCTTTCAAGTCGGATCTCAGCTGCCTCCTCAGGAGAAAGAAGAACTAATAGAGTTACTCAATAGGAATCTTGACGTGTTTGCCTGGAATGCTTACGAAGCCCCAGGGGTGGATCCTCAATTCATTTGCCACCATCTTAAAGTCAACCCATTGATTATTCCCAAGAAGCAGCCTCATCGGCGCCCATCCAAGGAGCATGCTGATGCAGTGAGAGAAGAGGTGGCCAAGCTCAAACAAGCTGGAGCTATTAAAGAAGTTTTCTATCCGGAGTGGTTAGCGAATACTGTAGTAGTGAAGAAGAAAAATGGGAAATGGCGAGTCTGTGTAGACTTCACTGATTTGAACAAGGATTGTCCTAAGGATCCATTCTCCATGCCAAAAATTGATCAACTTATGGATGCCACTGTCGACCACCCTCGGATGAGCTTCCTAGACGCTTTCCAAGGCTACCACCAGATACCACTAGCTTTGGACGATCAAGAGAAGACTGCTTTCGTCACCCCAGTTGGTAACTACCACTACAAAGTAATGTCGTTTGGCTTAAAAAACACGGGGTCTACTTATCAAAGAATGATGACGAGGATGTTTGAACCATATCTGGGTAAAAATATCGAGATTTATATAGACGATATGGTGGTGAAAAGCAAGATTGTTGCTGAGCATGTGAAGGACCTTGAAAGTACCTTTGAAATCCTTAGAAAGTACAAGCTCCGCCTAAACGCTTCCAAGTGCTCATTTGGCGTGGGGTCTGGCAAGTTTTTGGGGTACATGGTAACTCACAGGAGGATTGAGGTTAACCCCAATCAGATTAAAGCCATCAACGATTTGCAAGCTCCTCAAAACCCCAAGGAGGTTCAGAAGTTGACTGGAATGACGGCTGCCCTGAATCGATTTATCTCTCGATCAGCAGACAGGTGTCGGCCCTTTTTCTCTCTGCTCAACAAGTGGAAGGGATTCGAGTGGACCGAAGAATGTGCTTTGGCCTTTCAGCAACTTAAAGATTATCTAGCTCGGCCACCAATTATGTCCAGTCCTGAGCAAGATGAAGTATTATTTGCTTACATTGCTGTAGCTCCCGGCGCGGTGAGCTTGGTGCTGATACGGTCAGATTGTGGTGTGCAAAGACCGGTTTATTACGTGAGTAAGTCGCTGCATGAGGCCAAGATTCGTTATTTGCCGCTGAAGAAGGCTATCCTAGCAGTGGTGCTTGGTACACGAAAGCTACCTCACTATTTCCAGGCTCATACAGTCATTGTTCTTACTCAGCTCCCACTCAAGGCTATACTCCGAAGTGCTGACTATATGGGGAGAATTGCTAAGTGGGGTACGATCTTGGGGGCTTTCGATATCAGATATATGCCCTGTACATCGGTTAAAGGCCAGGTCCTTGCGGATTTAGTGGCTGAGTTCACAGAGCCCCAACTAGAAGAAGTAATGCCTATGTCAGACATGGATGAAAAATCAGTTGGCATGATCTCTCAGCAAGACCCCTCCCGTTGGGAAGTGTACGTAGACGGCGCAACAAATCAAAAAGGTTCTAGAGTGGGGCTAGTGTTGATATCCCTTGAAAGAATCATTATCGAAAAGTCGTTAAGGCTGGACTTCTCTGCAACGAACAATAAGGCGGAGTATATGGCCCTATTGACGGGAATGGCTATGGTCTGAAAGATGGGAGGAAAGTCTGTGGGGTTGTTCTCGGACTCAAAGTTAGTCGTTGGTCAAGTACAAGGAGCGTTCGAAGTGAAAGATGAAAGAATGCAGGGGTACCTGAGTCGAGTTAAATGTCTGCAATCGAAGTTCGACTCTTTTAGTTTGCTGCACATCCCCAGAAATGATAACGCACATACTGACTCCCTGGCGACGCTTGCTACCTCCTCGGCACACAATTTGCCAAGAGTCATCCTCGTTGAGGACGTGCATGGGCCTACAGAGGCAAAAAGAGATACTGTTCAGGTTCACCAAGTTAGGACTGGACCCTGCTGGATGGATCCTATAATTAAGTTCTTGAAAGAAGACCTCTTGCCTGAAGAAAGGGAGAAAGCTGACAAAATTCGGAGGAAGGCGACCAAATTCTGGCTATCCGAGGACCAGAGATTATATAAACGCTCCTATTCAGGACCATATTTATTATGCGTGCATCCTGAAGCGGCCGAGTTGCTGCTAGAAGAACTACATGAAGTAATATGTGGAAGCCATACGGGAGGAAGGTCTTTGGCTCATCGGGCTATTACTCAAGGCTATTGGTGGCCGAACATGCAAAAAGAAGCCCTCGAGTATGTTAAAAAGTGCGATCAATGTCAGAGATTCGCCTCAAACATTCATCAACCGGGTGGAACTCTTAATCCACTGTCCAGCTTATGGCCTTTCGCCCAATGGGGCTTAGATATCGTGGGACCATTCCCCAAAGCTGCAGGAAACAGGAAATACCTCCTGGTCGGAACAGACTATTTCACCAAGTGGGTCGAGGCTGAACCTCTGGCCAACATCAGAGACGTAGATGTGCAAAAGTTTGTATGGAAAAATATTGTCACTCGGTTTGGGATTCCCCATACTCTAATCTCAGACAATGGCCTGCAGTTCGATAGCAAAGTATTCAAGAGTTATTGTGGCGAGCTAGGAATTATAAACAGATACTCCACACCTGCTTATCCCCAGGGTAATGGGCAAGCAGAAGCTGTCAACAAGGTTATAGTGAATGGCTTAAAGAAGAGACTGGACGACGCAAAAGGCAAATGGGTGGAAGAGTTACCACACGTACTGTGGGCTTACAGAACAACGCCTCGCAGATCTACCGGAGAGACCCCCTTCTTCATGACCTATGGAGCTGAAGCTGTTATACCTTTGGAAACTAGATTCCCAACACTGAGGACCAGTTCATTCGGTCTGACCAACAACAATGAGCAACTAGAGAGGAGTTTAGACCTGATTGACGAAAGGAGGGAAAACGCCATGATCCGACTGGCCTATTACCAACAAAAGCTCAGGCAGGGCTACGACGCCAACGTAAAGCTGAGGCCCCTAGAACCTGGTGACCTGGTGCTGAGGAAAGTGGTCGGCATTGCAAAAAACCCAGCTTGGGGAAAGTTAGGACCTAATTGGGAAGGGTCATATCGTATCACTTCAGGAGCTGGCATTGGGGCGTATTTCTTAGAAGACCTGGATGGTCATGTAATGCCACGTCCTTGGAATGTAAATAACCTTAAAAGGTACTATTATTAGTCGATCATTCTCTTCAATTAATATGCTGATTCTGTATATGTTACTGTTCTTTAAGTGTTTAAACTTAAATCCAATCATACATGTAGTCCTCGGACCAGATGATTTGGGTTAGTTAACACTCCGTTACTGTTCTTTAAGTGTTTAAACTTAAATCCAATCATGCATGTAGTCCTTGGACTAGATGATTTGGGTTAGTTAACACTCCGTTACTGTTCTTTAAGTGTTTAAACTTAAATCCAATCATGCATGTAGTCCTCGGACCAGATGATTTGGGTTAGTTAACACTCCGTTACTATTCTTTAAGTGTTTAAACTTAAATCCAATCATGCCTATAGTCCTCGGACCAGATGATTTGGGTTAGTTAACACTCCGTTACTGTTCTTTAAGTGTTTAAACTTAAATCCAATCATGCATGTAGTCCTCGGACCAGATGATTTGGGTTAGTTAACACTCCGTTACTGTTCTTTAAGTGTTTAAACTTAAATCCAATCATGTCCGTAGTCCTCGGACCAGATGATTCAGGTTAGTTAACACTCCGTTACTGTTCTTTAAGTGTTTAAACTTAAATCCAATCATGCCTGTAGTCCTCGGACCAGATGATTTGGGTTAGTTAACACTCCGTTACTGTTCTTTAAGTGTTTAAACTTAAATCCAATCATGCTTGTAGTCCTCGGACCAGATGATTTGGGTTAGTTAACACTCTGTTACTGTTCTTTAAGTGTTTAAACTTAAATCCAATCATGCCTGTAGTCCTCGGACCAGATGATTTGGGTTAGTTAACACTCCGTTACTGTTCTCTAAGTGTTTAAACTTAAATCCAATCATGCCTGTAGTCCTCGGACCAGATGATTTGGGTTAGTTAGCACTCCGTTACTGTTCTCTAAGTGTTTAAACTTAAATCCAATCATGCCTGTAGTCCTCGGACCAGATGATTTGGGTTAGTTAACACTCCGTTACTGTTCTCTAAGTGTTTAAACTTAAATCCAATCATGCCTGTAGTCCTCGGACCAGATGATTTGGGTTAGTTAGCACTCCGTTACTGTTCTCTAAGTGTTTAAACTTAAATCCAATCATGCATGTAGTCCTCGGACCAGATGATTTGGGTTAGTTAGCACAAATATGTTTGTTCCCTATGGTCCTTGAACTAAATGACACAGGTTAGTCAACACCCCCACACAGCTATTGTCACTAGGGCTTAGCGCTAAAATTCTTGATTGTATTTAAATTGATTCTAACTTATAATTGGCTTCCTTAGTTGTGTTTAATTCAAAGCCGAGGGGTAATCACACTTTCTTTGTATACTTGGAAAGACATGTAAAACTTCCATAATTACTCACCGCAATCATTGCTTATTACTCTTATACGAATTGTTCTTTTCGGTACCAATTTCGATTATTCATACCATCAGTATGATATAGTGATCAAGCTTATTCGCATTGTTATAGTTGCACAGTACAGTTATATGCAGCAATAATAAGTCATAAAATATGTAACGAAAACACTAAAAGTAAAAGGGAAATTGTTTCATTGATCAAAAGAAAAGGGCTTACAATTCCTTACATAAAAACAAAATTAATACATGTACAAAACAAAAGCCCGTATGTCTAAGTCTTCAGTTGAGGGACCACAGGGTCAGCAGCTTGGCCTGTCCGAGTAGCAGCAGCTTCTAGGGCCTGGTCCTGGGGCTTGGAAGAGGTCTTCCCCTTTTCCAATTCCTTGGAGGCCTCAAGGTTGGCAGCAGGGACTTGGCTGGCCAAGGGTTAATCCGAGGCCTCTGGGAGCTGTGTAGGAGGATCAGCCACCAGGAGCTCTCGGATCTCAGGATTGTAGTATATGCTCCCAGGCAGTCTCAGCTCCGAGTCAGCAGGGACTCTAGCAGCGTCCAGTGCCTTGTTCCAGGTTATGTCGCAATAATCTCGATTAACCGAGGCAAATTGCTCCGTAAGCTGGGACCCGGTCTCATCCACCCCCAGCTGGTATGCTGCTTTTCTCTCAGCTTCGACTGCTTCCTTGGCCAGTTGAGCATTCTGCTCGGCTATTCGGACACTCTCCTTGGCTTTTTTAAGCTCATCTCTAAGCCCTTTTACCGGCTCCCTCTCAGTAGCCAGGTTGATTTCAGCCATGTTTAGCTGTTTACGCTGTTCCTCGGCCTGCCTTTCAGCGGTTTTCAGGCCAGCATCGAGGTTGTTTCTCTGATTGGTCATATCTTTGAATTGCTCGGATAAGAGAGCATATTCTTCCTTCAAATTACCCAGAGATTTTTCAGCCTCGAACCGAGAGTGGGCCTCTGCTTGAGCTTCGAGGTAGGACTTTTTGTTCCACTCATCGGCCACATAGATTTGCTGGGTAACCTACATAATGGAAATTCCGAGTATAAAGCACACAAAAAAAAAAAAAAAAAAAAAGGAGAAAGGATTGAAAAGGCTCAGTGGTTTAACTGAGCAGACTAAGTCCACTTACCATGGCTATATCCCTCTTAAGGGATAGGAAGAGCTCCTGCTGGTTGAAACGCCTGTAGGACTCCATATCATGTGGGAGGAGGAGTGGCTGCTCCAAGGCCTCAGCAACGAAGCCTGCCCTTCCCCCATTGTAGTTCCTGAGGGAGGTGTCCCAAGGGATCGGAGCACCATCTAGTTCCAACCTCGGAGACCAAGTGCGAGGCCCTCCTCGGCGGACGTCTGCCACGATGGCCTCGTCCCGGCTTTCAACAAACGAGCCCCTTCTGCTCCGATGGTCTCTTGCCACCTTCTGTTGCTTATTTGTCTTGGGTGGCACCACCACCAGCTCCCTTTCCTCAGTTTCGAGGGGCCTTTTCTTCCTCAAGTCCGGTATGGGCTTTAGGCCGGGGTCAGGAAATTGAGGTGGCGGCGGAGGCAGATTCGCCACAGGTTGAGAAGTCCCAGTGCCTTTCAGCTCGGACTTCTTCCCTCTGTTTTTCATTAATGCCCTTAAATCTGCCATATCTTCCTCGTCCGAAGGGACTTTCGGAAAGGTAGTTGTCAGAAGGGGTGGATGGACGCTGGATTGCCTATCAATTTCCTCTTCGGAGTCCAAGGACGGTATAACTTGTACCCCGCCCGAAGCTTCTCCTCTGAATTGAAATTTATCTATTTGCTCTTCTAGTGAGGAGGTCGAAGAGCCAACCCTTTCACCTGCAACCACCGGTTCAAGGGGGACTTGGGCAACTGGTTGGACGAGCAGCGGTACACCCCGTGGGTTGGGGTGTGGCACTGGTGCAAGGTCGTGTGGTGCTAGAAACCCTTTCCGAGCAACGTCTATGCGATTGAGACGATGATCCCCTTGTGTTATAGCGTTGCCGATCGGTTGACAGTCTTTCTTTTTCGTCGAGTACCCGAGAATAAGAGGAGTCGACCGCAGCTGCCCGTCCTCGCTTACAAAGATCTCTAATCTTAATAGATAGTTGAGTGCGGCAGTATTCGTAAGGCTGAGCCGAGGAGAAACGCGGTTCCTATCTATTGAAAATCACGGCAAAACTTTATCAGAGACTCGAAAATAACAACACAAAGAGAATTAAAAATTGTTAAAAGGTGGGGATCCTAAGCCTACTGTTAGTGAACCTAAATCTAACATGTCCCACCTGGCTCTCTTGGCTTGGTTGGACAATGGGGACCGTCGTGCCACGTGCCCGAGACGATCACATAATCGTCTTTCATCCCTTTGTTGGATTTGGGGAGGCAGGAAATGAGTCTAACCTCGTCGAACCGGGATTTGAGATAATATCCCGCCCCTTGTTGGCTGTGGCACTCATACATGTGCACCACATCAAGCCAGGTGAGACCCAGTCCTAAATGGCGGTTCAGATCCTCAACTGCTCCTAGGATCCTAAACATGTTGGGCGCGCATTGATCCAGGCTAATCCTATGGTTCCTAAGATAACTAGTGGTGATGGGACCCATAGGGATGGTCATCCCTCCTTCTAGAAAAGCAATGAGGGGGATAACCACTTCGCCCGTCTTCCGATCTGTTAGTATTTTTTTTGGGGAGCAATACCTCACACCCACATTTGGGGGTATGCGATATGTGGCCCTAAACGCCTCCAACTGATCAGGGCTATCTACCAAATACTGGAGTTTACCCATGGCACTTAAAACGGAAAGATGGCTGGCCGAAGAGAAGACTAAAGGATCTAATGGATGGCAACTTACAGGAACTAGACCGGAGAGTGATTTTCAAACTCGTAGAAGGATTCTTGAAGACTCTGGGGAAGACTGAAATCGATGACTGAGAGAGTTGGACGGAGTCGCGTGCTTGTTCTTGCTGGATTGTCTGAAAATTTGCAAAGTGAGGAAGAAGTAACTTCTTCTGAGGATTTATACCGAGTCACATGAAAGGGCGGAAGTTATTTCGCCCTAACCCCGGGGAAGAACCACGTCCGTCAGATCAACCATTCACCGTTGGATACAAAGGACAAGATGCCACCTGGAACAATTAATGCAGCGCCTTGGGAATATGGAAACAGCAGCGGCAATGATGAAGCGCTTATATCTATGCCTACACACGTGCCAGTTCAGACATGTGGCTGTTCTCAAACTCTTTACTCCGTGACAAGTCAAAATCACACTTTTTCTCTTCGGATGCGAGGGAAAAATTAAGATTTTGAGGGGCTATTGTGGGGGCAAAAGCCCAGATCTACCAGTTGGGCCTAGGGCACTGTTTTTTAGATTACTTTGTGTCCGAAGAGTAGTAACGGGTTGGGATAGAGTTCACCTGAGGGCAACAAGCCTAGAGATGGCGAAAGAGTACAATCCGAAGAGGTCACCCTTTGTCCGAGGAGGTTTTACTCCTCGAATACGAATAGTTCTGATCAAACAAACGTACAGAAGGCCCGAATGCCCTTCCTGGCAATTTTGGTGACAAAGATAAGCTCTGAGCATTCCTGGGGATGATAAGGATGAAGAAATATCTCAAGGAAAAGCTGCTACCACCGTATTTAATGCCCTGCAGCAACTTTTCTGGCCGCATTTATGTGGAGAAGACCCCTGAACAGTGCAACTTCAGCTACCGCCAGTCCCAAAAAGCTAGAGAAGATGCTTGATGTGACCTATACTCAAGTATGTAAGCAGATGGAGGACAAGTGGACGATTGGGATGATTAGGAAAGAGGCTATATAAAGAAGAAGGGCCCCTGATAGAGGGGGGATCAAAAAAGAGAGAGAAGAACAAAGAACGACTTTACTGTAGCTCTGGAACTTGTAACTTATTTTCATTTAGTAAAATTCCTCTTCGGACATTAGGTCTACCATTGTTTTTACGTGATTGCATGTTAGATTATTCGCAACTACCATAACCAACTCCTGTTTAATTCATATCCGGCCCAGTTCTTTCACCCACGCTCTACAAATTCATTGTCTTGGGTTCATTGGGCTCGTACTCCATATCTCGTGGGCTTGGGCTACAAAAACAGACCCTACAATATCTTTCACTCCCAGACACTTAAAAATATTATCTTTAAATAAAGGGAATTAATGACTAATAAATGTTAAATTACACTTTTGACTCTTAAAGTTAAGGGTTGTTTTTATTTTGG
Source organism: Quercus ilex subsp. ballota (assembly GCA_032727855.1). NCBI lineage: Eukaryota > Viridiplantae > Streptophyta > Magnoliopsida > Fagales > Fagaceae > Quercus > Quercus ilex. The sequence goes on from CM064919.1 coordinate 39,474,144, forward strand.
CCTTTTTTATATTTCAAAATGTTTGTTTTGACCATTCATGTTTGATTCAATTTTCATATTGACTCTTTATGTTTCAAAATTTTTTATTTTCACAAAGGGTGAAACAAAAAATTGAATAAAACATGAAAAGTTAAACATAAGACTAAATCAAACAAGACGGTCCTAAGTGAAAATATGTTTAACGTTTTAAATGCTTAGCAAATTATGATAAATAGCAGTACTTTAAAGTTATATATGGGTTTATACAATATGATAGGTGAATTGTGGATTTTCCCCCCTAAAGCTCCAAGTTTAGCTTTAGCATTAAGTTGTTGTTAACTTAAAAGACCTCTGACCTCTTAAAGCTCTTTAGTGGAAGGAAAAAGTTTGGCACCAAATACTTTTTGAGCTATCTTGCGTTGACCAACTATGTGGTAATTGAATGGATCAACTATCCGTCATTTTAGTCACATTTTAAAAAAAATTCGTATAACTTATTAAATAATATATATGAGTAATCTTATAATTTATCACAATAATAAATTTGAAACAATAGCTCAAAATATATTTGAAGTAAGACTTTATCTTTAGCCAAATTGTTAACATTGGACAATTTCAACTAGAAGAGGTATTTAACTTTAATTTATAAAAGGCAAAGGCTTTTAATTGGGGAGATGACTCTTGCCCTTGCCCCTTTGCAACACATTATTGTTTGATTTAAATAGTAATATGGATTATGATGATATAGATTTTGATTCTGATAGTGTTATAGATAATTATAACTATAATAATAGCATAAATAATTGGAATATATTAACAGGAGATAAAATCAACCAACAAATTGATAAACATAATAATAGTTTGTTAGACATGATTAATAAAAAAATTAGAATCTTTAGAAACTGTGGAAAGATCCATAACAAACACTAAAGTAGAAAGGAAAAATGATAGTTTTTTGGGCTTACTAGAGAGAATGAAAGCTTTAAATTCAGAGTTAGAAAAAGAAAGAGAATTTGAACCTTATCATAAATCACCTTTAGCAAAAACCATGATAGATAATTGGCATAATAGACAAAAGAATAACTTAGTAAGTACTAACATATCTATAAACATGACAGATATTAAAAATAGTAAAAAAGATAGCCTAATAAAGACAATTAATGAAAGAAATGACGTAAAGACACTAAAAACAACTCTAACAAATAGTAAAGAAGTTAGGAATGATAGAAGTAGGGAAAGAAAGTAGTCCTATAGAAATAACGCAAGAAGAAGATGATATAGAAAGACAAAAGAGTAATAATAAGAAAGATGGCTTAATAATGGAAAGAACAACACGTATAGAAGACAAAGGAAAGAATCCTAGTACTATAGAAACAATACAAAAGAAGAACCTAGACATAATTGATGAAGAAAAAGAAAAAGGAATGATAAGAAAAGGCATAGTAAAAGAGATGTTAGAAAAAATTTAAAAGGCAAAATGATACCATTGTAAAGATAGAAGCTATACGTAAGAAATGAGATATAGGAAGAGAAATACAAAGGAGTACTCTAGTAGAACTAGTCAACAAAGGATAGACAAATAATAGTTCTAAGAAAAATGATAATTTAAGGGAAAAAATATATGAAAGACTAAAATCGATTGAAAGATCTATGATATATACCCAAAATAATAGTTTAGCAGAATTAACTAAAAAGATAGAAATTTTAAATTCACCTTTAGGTATAGACAGAAAAAGAGACATAACAGTTTTAAATACCACTGAGTCATTAGATAATGAGAAAAATAACATAAATACTATTTGTCATAAATGTAAACAATATGGACGTACTAAGAAACAATATGATAGACATAATAAAATTGTTAAACAAATCAGTAAATTAGAATTTAAGAAAGATGTAATAAATGAATTAATGGAAATGTTTGACATTAAACAAAAAGAGAGACCAAGTAACGAAAAAGGAAGAACTAAAATCAACCAACCCACTCAAAGTCAATAAAAGAAAAAGGAAACAAAAAGGCATAATAATTAAATTGATAGATAATCTACCTAATCACCTAAAAGATAAAAAATGCTATTTACTAAAATTGAAAGATCCTATAGACATACCTATTACTTGTATTAAGGGTAGGAAATATGGACACCATGTTACGGAATGTGAAAAATGAGAAAAAGCTAAGAAAAAAAAAATTATTGCTGGTTTACCTTTTTTTTTGCTCAAAAAGTTAGACTTGACATAGCCAATAATGATGGAACTATAGACTATCCTAGCTTAACTTATGGTGATATAATATCTTCAATCAATAAAACAGGTCTATGGTTATGTAATGATAAAAATCAGATAGAAAAAGAAAAAAGAGATGCTAAAAAGGAGTTAGGAACTTTTTGTAAACAATATGGCTTTGATCCGTTAATTGCTCCTTCCAAGAAAAGAAGGAAAGAAAAGAAAGATGTTGATAGATATAAAAACAATAATAGAAGATACAATAAAAATATATTTAAAGATAAGAAAGAAGAGTCTAAAAGAATGAAACATGATAGACACAGAGAAAATGACACTGTTTGTTTCAAATGTGGTAAAGAAGGACATACTAGTAAATATTGTAACATTCAAAGAAAGATAAATAAACTTGACATATCAGGAAAGTTAAAGGATAAATTGATGAATATACTGATAGATAGTGATAAAACAGATAATGAAATTCACCAGATAGATAATTGTGACATCGCTTCATCATCGACATATATTTCTTCAAATAGTGAAAATGTTAAATTATGTAATTGCAATCATCCTGATAATTGTTATTGTAAAAGAAAACTAAAAATAAGTGTTTTAACAAAACAAGAAGATATAATAATGGATTTAATAGACAGACTTCTGGATTTACAGTCCAAGAAAGATTATTTGTCTAAACTAAAAGAATCTTTAACTCAAACTAACAGATTTGAAAGATTATAAGTTAACCTATAATTTTGCAAAAATTACTAACAGATTTAAACCCAGTAAACTTGTAACAGTGATAGATTTACAGATAGATATTAATAATCTAAGAAAAGAATTAAAAGAATTAAAATTAGAAAATTTCATTTTAAAAGACATGACTGAGCAGATAGCCGCACAAGTAATTAGTATAAAGGATAGAAATAAATATTGTAATGAACCCTTGACAAACTCCTCTCTTCCTGATAGACATGATTATATTGATAAAAGTTCTTATAAAGATGAATTTTTAAATATAATCGATAGAATGATATTCCTGAAATGGTATACTGAAATAACTCTGGTCGTTCATAAAGAATTTTCGTTAACAGTTGTTGCACTTGTTGATTCAGGTGCTAACATGAATTGCATATAGGAAGGATTAATACCTTCCAAATATTATGAATTAACAACAGACAGATTAACTCAGGCTAATGGTGATAGACTAAAAATAAGTAATAAATTGACAAAGACATACATATATAATAATGGAATCAATTTTAGAACACCTTTCTTCTTAACAGAGAAATTGTCCTCTAAAGTTATTCTAGGAAATCCTTTTTTGGCTTTACTTTATCCTTTTTCTACGACAGACAATGGAATATATACTCAAATTTTTGAGACAAAAATATTCTTTAAGTTTATCCTACCCCCAGTCCCCAAAGATATACATTTGTTAAAAGAAATCTCCATATCTAAAGGCATGAGTACCAACGGAATTGTACCAGCAACAGATACTATTGCTACTATAGACCCAATGGCAGATGATGCTATAAACTCTACCTAGTAGCACTTAAGTACATACATATTATTTTCAAAGAGAAATATATATCTCTTTTCAAAAAAAAAAAAAGTCTATTTAAAGTTTATTTTCAAAAAGATTTTATGTTAACTAAAAGATTTTGCTCAATTTAACAAAGTCCTTCTCAAATCTTCTCTAAAATATTTAAGTATCTCTCAGAAATAGACAACCTTCTGATAGAACCCTTTGAAAAAACTCCCTCAGAAGCATTTGAAGCTACACTGCCCAAATTTGATCATCAATTGCATGAGGCCTCCAACTAAGGCGTACTTACATTTTATTAATTTGTTAATTTTAAAATTAACGGTCAATTGCCTGGCAAGTAAGATAGCCATCCTAAGGCTAAAATCTCAGACAGAATTTTGCCAAAACAAAAATCTTTCATGAAGATTTCAAATAGAGCATGAAGGCGTCTCAATAAAGGCAACATCCCTTTAGAATACAAGGTCAGCAATGACGGTGTATTAAAGTGGTGATTATCAGAAAGGCTAGACATAATGACAAAATAGCAAATATAGCTACTATCCAGATAGATCCAGAAAGATCAGAGAGCTGTAAAAGACCACTATTCACCAGCACGCGTGAATAGCTTCTAGATAGACCATCCAGTCCATAAAGATCAGAAAGATATTTTTGACAGATTACTATTCATCTGCACACGAGAATAGTACCCTGACAGATTCTCAAACAAATTCATCAGAAGTCATTTTATGAAAGACTACTGATAGTGATATAGATGATTATAACTATAATAATAGCACAAATAATTGAACTACATTAACAGGAGAAAAAATCAACCAACAAACTGATAGACCCAATAATAGTTTGTTAGACATGATTAATAAAAAATTAAAATCTTTAGAAACTATGGAAAGATCCATAACAAACACTAAAGTAGAAAGGAAAAATGATAGGTTTTTTGAGCTTACTAGAAAGAATGAAAGCTTTAAATTCAGAGTTAGAAAAAGAAAGAGAATTTGAACCTCATCATAGATCACCTTTAGCAAAAACTATGATAGATAATTGACATAATAAACAAAATAATAACTTAGTAAGTACTGATATATCTATAAACATGACAAATATTAAAAATAGTAAAAAAGATAGCCTAATAGAAACAATTGATGAAAGAAATGACGTAAAGACACTAAAAACAACTCTGACAAATAGTAAAGAAGATAGTCACATAGTGTAAAAGAAGTTAGGAATTATAGAAGTAGGGAAAGAAAGTAGTCCTATAGAAATAATGCAAGAAGAAGATGATATAGAAAGACAAAAGAGTAATAATAAGAAAGATGGCCTAATAATGGAAAGAACAACACGTATAGAAGACAAAGGAAAGAATCCTAGTGCTATAGAAACAATACAAAAGAAGAACCTAGACATAATTGATGAAGACAAAGAAAAAGAAATGATAAAAAAAAAAGGCATAGTAAAAGAGATGTTAGAAAAAATTGAAATGTAAAATGACACCATTGTAAAGATAGAAGCTATACATAAAAAATGAGATATAGAAAGAGAAAGATAAAGGAGTATTCTAGTAGAACTAGTCAAAGAAGGATGGACAAATAATAGTCCTAAGAAAAATGATAATTTAAAGGAAAAAATTGATGAAATACTAAAATCAATTGAAAGATCTATGATATACCCAAAATAATAGTTTAGCATAATTAACTAAAAAGATAGAAATTTTAAATTCACCTTTAGACATAGACAGAAAAAGAGACATAACAGTTTTAAATACCACTGAGTCATCAGATAATGAGAAAAATAATAGAAATACTATTTGTCATAAATGTAAACAATATGGACATACTAAGAAACAATGTGATAGACATAATAAAATTGTTAAACAAATCAGTAAATTAGAGTTTGAGAAATATGTAATAAATTAATTAATGGAAATGTTGACGTTAAACAAAAAGAGATAGACCAAGTAATGAAAAATGAAGAACTAAAATCAACCAACCCACTCAAAGTCAATAAAAGAAAAAGGAAACAAAAAGACATAATAATGAAATTGATAGATAATCTACCTAATCACCTAAAAGATAAAAAAGGTTATTTACTAAAATTGAAAGATTCTATAGACATACCTATTACTTGTATTAAGTGTAGGAAATATGGACATCATGTTACGGAATGTGGAAAATAAGAAAAAGCGAAGAAAGAAAAAGATAAGAAAAAAAAGACAAAAATGAAACACAGTAATAAGAAAGGAAAGACAAAAAAGAAACAAGATGGAATAAATATAAAACCAGTAACTCTACAATATTTAATGAATAAAGTAAAAATGATAAAACAAGAAATTAAAGAGGATAATTCCACAGACATAAATTAACAAAATACTATTGAAATAGTAAACTTGACAGGTTTTCCTACAACAGACATAATAATGACAGATCTCCCTTTAGAAAAATAAATTTCACATGATCAAGAAATTGATCATAATAAACATAACATTCTGAGTTTAATTGACAGAGTTATTTTTCAAAAATGGCATACAAAAGTCACTCTAGTAATTAATAAAGAATTCTCTTTGACAGAAGTTACTTTGATAGATTCTGGAGTTGACATGAATTGTATATAAAAAGGATTAATACCTTTAAAATATTATGAAAAATCATCTGAAAGATTAACTTAGGAATGGAAAAAAGCTGATAATTAATTATAAATTACCTAATGTTCACATTTATAATGATTGAATATGTTTTGAAACTATTTTTAAAGACCTTTCTTCTAAGGTTATTTTAAGAAATCCATTTATGACTTTGCTTTACCCCCTTTTAATGACAGATGAAGGAATTAAAATTAATATGCTAGTTTTTAGATTCATCTCACCCCTAATCTCGAAAGAAATTTGTTCCCTTAATAAGGTCACTATCCTAAAAGATATTAATAAAGAAAGAATCTGTAGAACATAAAGACATTTGGCATCTTTAAAAAAAGAAATATCATTCATTAACCAATTGACAAATAATGACATAAAGAAGTATAAACAGAATATAGAGACAGAGATTTGTTCTAATCTCCCTACTACCTTTTGGCATAGGCACCGACATATAGTACAATCATCTTGTGAGAAAGACTAATGAAAGAACTATGCTTACAATATCTTTTAGTTAATATGAAAGGATTGACAGTTTGACAGATGTACCAAACAAAATTATAATAAATGACATACTTACACCCTAGTATCCTCAAATACTCATATAACAGATGTTTTAATAAAAGAAGTCTTGACAGATTCCCCATCACTAATCATTAAAGAAAACATTAATTGTGGTAATTTCTTGGACAAAGACAGACTTAGTTTACCACCAGAAAGAATTAATTATAAGTCCTTGACAGATTCCCAAACAGATTCATCAGAAGTCACTTTATGAAAGACTACTGTTCATCAATAGTATTTTCCACAATATTTTACAAGTTTCCACCGATAGAATAACTTGAGTTAACTTTACTAACTCAAGTTACTTTTGAAGACTTACCATGGTTTATCTCATCTATAAAAAGACAGACTCCGAAGACAGAAGATAGGTTCAAATTTAGAGGTTTTGGTTCTAGAAAGAAGATATCCCTCTCTCCCTTAGAAAGACTCTTGCAATCCTGTAACCCTTCCCTTCAGACAGAATCTTGTAACCTTTCAGTTTCAAAGATAGATTTTACTTTGTAATCTTGTACTCTTCAGACAGAGATTATTTTCAAAGCTTGTATCAAAGACAGATGTTTTCAGTTTTAATCAAATACAAAAGTTTTTATTCAAGTAAGATTTTACTAGTTTCTATTTTCATATTCCATTTTCCGTTTTAACTTATTTTGAATATATTTATTTTGCTATTTTCTTCTTTATTAATGTAATCACGTTTCATTTCATTGTCAGGAAAAAAAATGATTAAGACAATATTTCTAACTTTAAATGTATTTTATTTTATTTTATATTTAACTTTGCAGGTAAGAGTAATACATATTGTAAGGACCAGATTTGGACTCCTAGCCCAACAAGTGTATGGACTTTAGCCCAAAAAGTCCAAAATAATAAATTTGTAGAGAATGGGTTGGAAAACTGGGTTTTAGTGAATTAAGTAACAAGCCAATAGATTTTGATGACGAAGAAAGAAAGATAATAGACGTTCACTAAAAGAAAACGTCTTTGGCCAAATCCGAGAAGATTGATTCTTAGGTATTGCTCTTAAAGCTTTATTACAAGTCTGGTTTTAGATTGCTATGGTGTTCCTTTCTTGATTTTCCGATCCCCTCCTCATGGAAGGTCTCTTGCATTATATATCTCTCTTTTAGACCATCTTAACCCTACACTTGTTGATCTTTTGAGCCCTTACTCGAGTGTCTGTCCCATCAGACACCCTATCTGGCTTTCTGTGAGTTGTGGTAGCCAAGACAGCATTATTCAGGGGTCTTCTCCACATAAATGCAGCTAGAAAAGTAGTTGCAGTGCATTTAATGCGATGATAACAGCTTTCCTTTAGATATTTTTGGGCTTCCTTCCTTCTCGTATGTTCATGAGGCGCGTCCCTATTACGGGGCTCCTATAAATGTTGCTTTCATCGTTGGAATACACATCTGAGTGATATCTATCATACCCGAGGAGGAATTCCTCCTCGGACCGCCTTCTACTCATTTCTTATTTAGGAGACTCTGAACTGGAATTCCTTAGAAATATTTATCCCTCTTCAGACCTGTCAACGTCCTCGGACAAAGCCCAAGGCCCAATATATGATTTTGGGCTCTTATCCCTACAATAGGCCCTTAAAACTCCGGTTTTTCCCTTTCATTCAAGGAGAAAAAATAAGGTTTTGACTTTTAAGAGACAAGACCATTTATTTCTCTAGTTCACATGTGTGAAATTACCGTTTTACGCGTCCCATGATTGCTATTGATGCTTCAAAGTCCGCGAGGCACCATTAATTACTCCAGATGGTGCCTTGTTCCCCAGATCTAACGGTGAGGCGCAGATCCAACGACTGACCTTTTTCTTGGAATTTTGAGCGGGATAACTCCCACTCATTTTCACCTTCTATATAAAGCCTTGAAGGAGATCATTCTCCCTTTACTTTACGAATTTTCAAGTTCTTCAGAGATCTCAAGCACTAAACTTCTGAGTCTCTCGAACTCTTTTCCTTAAGAAAATTCAAAAAGATTTTCCTAAAGGTTTAGGATCCAATACACTCACTTGCCTTTGTAAGTATCTATCTCTTCAAAATTTCTTTTTCTCCTCGGCCATCCTCTTCGACCTTCTTTCTTTTTTAGAAAACTTCCTTTGCGTCATGTACGTTTGCTTAGATGGGTAGATTCAAGCACTTAGTAGACTCTCCGGCTAGTATGGAGGGTTTTAGGGCCAAATACCATATCCCACAAAGAGTAGGCCTATAATATTGTGCCCCGAACCAAATATACACAGATAGAGGAGAGGGTGAAGTTGTCATTCCAATGATTGCCTTTATAGAGGTAGGAATGACTCTTCCCATGGGTAGGATGGCCAGAGACTACCTGCTCAATCACAGGTTGTGTCCCCATCAGTGCGCTCCCAACCTATTTTGAGTCTTAGGGAGTATAGATGCTCTGAACGATCAGATGAACTTAGGGCTCACATGGCATGACGTCGTCCATATGTACGAGTGTCATTCCCTTGCTAGCGCGGGATATTACCTCAAGTCCCGGTCCGATGTCGTTAGGTTGATATTTTGCCTTCCTAAGTCCAACAAGGGCTTGAAGGATGACTATCTGGTCGCCTCCGAAGAATGGCATGACGGTCTTCCCTGCCCAACTCGGGCAGGAGAGCCAAGTGGGGTACCCTAGGATTAGTTTCTTTGGACAAGGGGTTTAGCCCTTTCATTTTTAACACTTCATCTTATTCTGATGGTGATTTTCACTGGTCTGACCATGATTTCCTTCTTAGATGTTTTTGCAGATAAAAGCCACGTTGCTCCAAGGATTAGTCTGACCAACATTTCGGCTCTCAACTACCTATTGAGGTAGGAGATATTTGTAAGCGAAGACGGACAATTGCAGGCCGCTCATCTAATTTTGGATTACGTGCCTCTATCTCGCATATTCCAGGACGTAGGCCAGGCAATAAGGGCAGGAGGCTCTAGATTAGCTCGGATAGACGTCTCCAAGCCGAGGTTTTTGGCTCGGAGAGATCTCCCTCCTGTTGTGTTGCCTCTTCAACGCGTTCCCCAACAGGTAGTTGCTTTGAGAGAGGAGTCAACCTTTTCTCTCACTCTCTCGATGCCGAGATCGATCAGTTCCGCTTTGAGGACGCAGAAGGAGTGCCAGAAAAGCCTGTGGAGCTCTCAGATTTCGAACACGAGTTCGACAAATTTTCTGTAGCTCACTCTCCGAGGACCGGCCTAAAGGGTCTAATGGCAAACATAAACAAGGGATCAACTTCGAAAGAAGTCCCCAAGACCTAAGTTCCTCCCAATCTCCCTCCTCCTCCCCCGCTCCCTACTGACCTCGGACTGAATGCTAACCCGAATCTGAGGAAAAAGCGGCCAGTTGAGGACCTAGAGGAGGGCGAGGTTGCCCCTCAAAAGGGGGCTAAACAACAGAAGAAGGCTAAGGACCTCAAGGACAAAAGAGCCAAGTCTGTAGAGAGCCGGGACAAGGCTGAAGTATGCCGAGGGCCACGCACCTGGGCCCCTTGGTTAGAGATGGAGGGCGCTCCCATTCTTTGGGATGCCACGATTTAGGAGTCTCAAAGGGGGCATGCCACTTACCTCGCCGAGGCTCTAAAGCAACCCCTTCTCCTCCCCGAGACATGGAGGGTCTTAGGCGTATCAAGCAACCAGACCTCTTCATGTCATTGAAGAGGGACCTTGCAATGGTGAGTCAATCAACATCCATTTTCGTTAAATACTAAGCTACATGTTTATTCATATATGTATACATTTTTATAACCCCTTTGCTACTTTTATGTAGGTTACCCAGCAAATCTATGTAGCTGAAGAGTGGGTTAGGAACGCTTATGACGAGGTTAAGGTTGAGGCCTACTCCCGTTTCGAGGTTGAGAAAGCGTTCGGAGCCCTTAGAGAGGAGCACACAGAGCTGTCCGAGAAGTTGAAGGAGGTAGACAAGGCTCGCTAAAGCGCCGAGGCGGGTCTAAAGACCACGAAGAGGCAGGCCGAGGATATGCGCCAAAAATTGCACATAATCGAGATAAACCTGGCCACCAAAAAACAAGTTGTTTTGGATCTTAAGGCGGAGCTGCAGAAAGCCAAGGATGCAGCTCGGGTGGCTAGGGAAGCCGCTGAGGCCGCGGTGAAGACATCTTACAAATGTGGGGTGTGGGACACGAAGACCCGACTGGTAGAGGAGGTGGCTGTTGTGTGCGGGGACTACTGCACCGAGTCATGGGGAGTAGCCAGGGACCGAGCGGGAGTTCCTATAGACTCCAAGCTGAGGAAGGCCGAGAATATCTTCTTCTTGGAGGATATTTGAGAAATTTCGGATGAAGGCCAAGCTCCCCCTCCTGATGCTGAAGTTTCTAAAAGGGCTGGAGTAGGTGAGGCTCAGCCATCGATGAAGGCTAAGCCCTCCGAGGATGCCCTCACAATCAAGGATGTGGTCTCCCAGGCCAAGGATGCGAAGGCTAAGTCTAAAGCTGGTGATGTCCACTCCGAGGCTACTGATCCCAAGAAAGACCCTCCCCAAGCCAAGGCCTAGAATCCCAGATATAGGATTTTCTTGTGTAGTTTTTATTTTATTTTATTTTATTTATAACTTTTTGTAATGGTGTTCTGCCCTCAAACAATGCATCCCTTTTTTGTTTAATGAAAAATGTTTTTCTTTTTATCTCTCGTACCTTTATTTTTATGTGCTTCGAAACTTATTACTGTTATAGATAATATTGAACTATTGCTATTTGTCTTTAGTGAAACCTAACAATGACATATTGCCCATACTTTGAGTGGGTTGATCAAGTATTAGCAACAAAACGCACATTTGTGTTAAGAATTGATCCTTCTACAATGAAGGCTAGATCTAGTGTAGATAGATACATACTCTGTAAAAAACAAAAGGGGGAGATATCCTTCATTTTGCCCCACACTTGGATAAATAATCAAGGACTTCAACTTACTGAAAGCAATTAATCCGAGGAGTAGAGAATAACCCTGGAACTGTTTTGACACTTAGTAAAAGACCAGTAGATAATGTAGTGTTAATTTCTCTAAAGCATCTGGTCCGAGGACCTAAGCATGACTAAGGTTCTGTTTAAACACTTATAAAGATGTCATAGAGTGTTAATTTTCCCAGAGCATCTGGTCTGAGGACCCAAACATGACTAAGGTTTTGTTTAAGCACTTATAAAGATGTCATAGAGTGTCAATTTTCCCAAAGCATCTGGTTTGAGGACCTAGGCATGACTAAGGTTCTGTTTAAACACTTATAAAGATGTCATAGAGTGTTAATTTTCCCAAAGCATCTGGTCTGAGGACCTAGGCATGACTAAGGTTCTGTTTAAGCACTTATAAAGATATCACAGAGTGTTAATTTCCCCAAAGTATCTGGTCCGAGGACCTAGGCATGACTAAGGTTCTGTTTAAACACTTATAAAGATCTCTCGTACCTTTATTTTTATGTGCTTCGAAGCTTATTACTGTTATAGATAATATTGAACTGTTGTTGTTTGTCTTTAGTGAAACCTAACAATGACATATTGCCCATACTTTGAGTGGGTCGATCAAGTATCAGCAACAAAACACACATTTGTGTTAAGAATTGATCCTTCTACAATGAAGGCTAGATCGAGTGTAGATAAATACATACTCTGTAAAAAGAAAAAGGGGGAAATATCCTTCATTCTACCCCACACTTGGATAAATAATCAAGGACTTCAACTTACTGAAAGCAATTAATCCGAGGAGTAGAGTATTACCCTGGAATTGTTTTGACACTTAGTAAAAGACCAGTAGATAATGTAGTTTTAATTTCCCCTAAGCATCTGGTCCAAGGACTTAGGCATGACTAAGGTTCTATTTAAGCAATTATAAAGATGTCATAGAGTGTTAATTTCCCCAGAGCATCTGGTCCGAGGACCCAGGCATGACTAAGGTTCTATCTAAGCAATTATAAAGATGTTATAGAATAATAGAAAGTACAAAGCCTTTATATAACAAATGAACATATTGATAAAGGAAACTTCTATTAATAATAATAATACATTTTCAGGTAGTTTACATTCCAAGGGCATGGTATTACATGCTTAACTAAGTCCTCCAGAAAGTATGCTCCTATACTAGCCACCGAGGTGATGGGATATGGTCCTTCCCAATTGGGTCCTAACTTTTCCCACGCTGCGTTCTTTGCAGTACCTAGATATTTTCTCAATACCAAGTCACCAGGCATTAACGGCCTCAACTTTACATTGACATCATAACCTTGCTTGAGTTTATGTTAGTAATATGCCAATTGAACCATTGTATTTTCTCTTCTTTCCTCAATAAAATCTAAGCTCTTTTCTAACAACTCATTGTTACTGCTCGGATTGAATGACCTGGTCCTTAATGTTGGGAAGCCAGTCTCCAAAAGAATAACAGCCTCAGCCTCAGCCCATAAGTCATTGAAAAGGGGGTCTCCCCGGTTGACCTACGAGGCGTGGTTTGATATGTCCAGAGGACATGTGACAGCTCTTCCACCCACTTTCCCTTCGCATCATCCAACCTCTTCTTGAGCCCATTAACAATGACCTTGTTCAAAGCCTCTGCTTGTCCATTTCCTTGGGGATAGGCTGGGGTAGAATATCTATTTTTAATTCCCAAATCACAGCAATACCTCCTGAAAGATTTACTATCAAACTGAAGGCCATTGTCCGAAATAAGGGTATGAGGGACCCGAAACGGGTGACAATATTTTTCCAGACAAACTTCTTGGCATTCACATCTTTGATATTTGCCAAGGGCTCGGCCTCAACTCACTTAGTGAAGTAGTCCGTGCCAACTAGCAAATATCTCTTGTTCCCTGCTGCCTTAGGGAAAGGGCCCACAATGTCTAAGCCCTATTGAGCAAATGGCCAAGGGCTTAACAGGGGGTTAAGGACTCCTCCTGGTTGGTGGATGTTTGGTGCAAACTTTTAACATTGATCACACTTTTTCACATACTCTTAGGCCTCTTTTTGCATATTCGGCCACCAATAGTCTTGAGTGATGGCTCTGTGCGCTAAAAATCTACCTCCAGTGTGGCTTTCGCAAATCCCCTCATGTAACTCCTTAAGGAGTAATTCTGTTGCCTCGGGATGTATGCATAGCAGGTATGACCCTAAAAATGAGCGTTTATATAATTTCTGGTCCTCTGATAGCCAGAACTGAGGAGTCTTTCTTCGTACTTTGTCAGCTTCTGATTTTTCCTCGGGTAGGGTATCTTCCTTCAAGAATAGTACTATGAGGTCCATCCAGCTAGGCCCCACTCTAACTTGGTGAACATGAACCACCTCCCTGTTCACCTCTTTGGACTTGCACAAGTCTTCTATAAGGATAACCCGAGGTAAGCTCTGCGCCAAGGAGGTTGCAAGCGTGGCTAGGGAATCGGCGTGTGTGTTTCCACTTCTATGGACGTGCAGCAGGCTGAATGATTCAAACCTTGATTGCAAATGTCTAACTTCACTTAAGTACCCTCTTATCCTTTCTTCTTTGGCTTCGAATTCTCCTTTCACTTGGTCGACGACCAATCTTGTATCCGAGAACATCTTTACTGCCCTTCCCCCTATTCTTTGAACCATGGACATTCCTTCCAGCAGAGCTTCATATTCAGCCTCATTATTTGTAGCCGAGAAGCCTAGTCTTAGTGACTTTTCAATGGTGATTTGTTCAGGGGAAACTAGAACTAGCCCTACTCCAGAGCCCCTTTGATTTGCTACATTGTCAACATATACCTCCCAAAATAAAGGTTCCTATGGGGAGATTGTGCCAATTGATTTTCCATCCATATTCTGTGTCGCTGCTACTTCTTCTAATGGGGGTTCAGCGAACTTGGCCACAGGGTCCACGAGGACCTGGCCCTTGACAGAGGTATGAGGCATGTACTTGATGACAAAAGCCCCTAGAACTGTGCCCCATTTGGCAATCATTTTCGTGTAATCAGCACTTCGAAGTATGGATCTAAGTGGAAGCTGAGTTAGGACGATAACTGTATGTGCTTGGAATTAATGGGGAAGCTTTCGTGTACCATGCACTACCACCAAGATGGCTTTCTCCAGTGGTAGATAACAAACCTCGGTCTTATGTAGTGACTTGCTCACATAGTAAACTGGTCGTTGTACACCATTGTCAACTCGTATCAACACCAAACTTATAGCATGAGGGGCCACAGCGATATAGGCAAACAGGACCTCATCCACTTCAGGGCTGGACATGATAGGTGGCTAAGATAGATACTCTTTAAGTTGCTAGAAAGCTAACGCACTCTCCTCGGTCCACTCAAATCCCTTCCACTTATTCATCAAGAGGAAGAAGGGTCTGCACCTATCTGCTGATCGAGAAATAAAGTGGTTCAAGGCAGCAGTCATTCCGGTAAGCCTCTAGACCTCTTTGGGATTTTGAGGTGGTTGTAAGCTGTTAATGGCTTTGATTTGATCGGGACTGACCTTAATTCCCCTGTGAGTTACCATATAGCTCAAGAACTAGCATGATCTCACACCAAACAAGCACTTGGAAGTGTTTAGGCGCAACTTGTGTTTCCTCAGAACTTCAAAGATGTTTTCGAGGTCTCCCACATGCTCAGACACCACCTTGCTCTTCACCACCATGTCGTCTATATAGACTTTAATACTCTTACCCAACTGTGGTTCAAACATTCTCGTCATCATCCTTTAATAGGTAGACTCGACATTTTTCAAGCCAAATGGCATTACTTTGTAGTGGTAGTTTCCAATGAGAGTGATAAAAGTTGTATTTTCTTGATCGTCCAAGGCTAGTGGTATCTGATGATATCCCTGAAAAGCGTCTAAGAAGCTCATCTGATGATGGCCTACCGTTGCATCCACCAGCTGGTCTATCCTAGGCATAGGGAAGGAGTCTTTTGGGCAAGTTTTATTTAGATCCGTGAAGTCTACACAGACTCGTCATTTTCCACTCTTCTTCTTTACCACCACAGTATTGGCCAACCACTCAGGGTAAAAAACCTCCTTGATAGCCCCCGCCTGTTTAAGCTTTCTCACCTCCTTTTTGACGGCATCAAAGTAATCCTTGGACAAGCACCGAGGCGGTTACTTCTTGGGAGTGATGGATGGATTAACGTTTAAATGATGATAGATGAAGCTCAGATCCACCCCTAGGGCCTCGTAAGTATTCCACGCGAACACATCGGCATTTTTTCTAAGGAACTTTACCAACTCTTCCTTCTCCAGAGAAGGCAACTAAGCCCCGATCTGAAAGAACTTTTCTGAATCGTCCCCAACAATGACTATTTCTAAATCTTCACATTTCATCTCCTCGGCTGATCCATCAGCGGGCAGATCCAGAGCTTTTAATTGCTATGAGCTCCTTTCAGCAGAGGCCGAGGACTCAACTTCAGGCTGATGTAAGATGGCGGCTACCAGGCACTGCCTAGTCGTGGATTGAATCCCAACAATTTCTTCAATTCGACCGCCCGAAGGATATTTCACCTTTAGGTGCAGGGTAGAGGAGACGGCTTCCAGCGCATGTAGCCAGGGCTTGGCCACAATGGCCGTGTATGGGGAATAAGCATCCACCACGATGAAGTTCACCTCTACCACCTCTAAACCAGTCTGCACTAGTAGTCTAATCTGGCCCTTTGGAATGACGACCTTCCCATCGAAACTTACCAGGGGCGAATTGTAAGCTGTTAAGTCCTCAGGTCTTAAGTTCAGCCCCTTGTACAGGTCGGGGTACATTATCTCGACACTACTGCCTAGTCCACCATTACCCTTTTCACATCATATCCCTCAATCCTGAGTGTGACCACCAAGGCGTCGTCGTGGGGTTGTATAGTTCCAACTTTATCTTCATCAGAAAAACTCAACGCCGGCTGGATACTCATTTTAGCCCTCTTTGGCTCAGCATTTAAGTTCTCGGTAGCCAACCGAGTGACAGACATTACCCTTGAAGGGGCAGGACCCGGTCCTTCTTGGAGCGGCGAAGATGACGTTTATCGTGCCTAAATGAGGTCTCGAATAAACATCTCTCCAGGGTTCCTGGCCAGTCTGATTCCCCTGGCCACAAGAATGATGCAAGAGTTGCTTTAATTTTCCTTCTCGGACCAACTGGTCCAAATGGTCTCACAAATTTATACAATCTTCTGTAGTATGTCTCTAGTCCTTATGATACTGGCAATAGAGGTTCTAATTGCACCTCATAGGGTTTCCTGCCATCTTATTTGGCCATTTAAAGAATGGCTCATTCTTAATCTTCTCCAGGACTTGATGCACTGGTTCTCGAAACACCGCGTTAACTGCCTGAGTATTAGTAGGCCCTAACTGCTCTGCGAAGTCCCTCCGAGGTCGGTTGTTGTTGTATCAATCCGACCTGAAATCCCTCCTCTCCTGAGGGATAACCTTAGCCTTACATTTCCCTTGCTGCTGGTCCTCCTCAACCCTCTTATACTTGTCAATCCGGTCCATGAGTTGGCACACGCTGGTGACAAGTTTTCCTGTCAAAGACTTCCTCAGACCGTGCTCGGTTGGGAGGCCGACCTTGAAAGTACTAATGGCAACGTCATCAAAATCACCATCTATCTCATTATACATCTTCTAGTATCTATCCGAGTATGTTTTCAAGGTCTCCCCTTCTCGCATGGACAAGGACAGTAGGGAATCCAAGGGCAGAGGAACTTTGCTGCAAGTGACAAAACGAGAGCTAAATGCTTGGGTAAGCTTCTTGAAGGAGTCTTTGGAGCCCGCCCTTAAGCCGTCAAACCATCTCATTGCCACAGGTCCTAGACTGGAGGGGAACACCTTGCACATCAAGGTTTTGTCCTTGGAATGGACAACCATTTTCTAGTTGAAATGGCTCACATGCTCCACGGGATCCGTTCGACCATTGTAGATAGTGATCGTTGGCTAATTAAATTGCCGAGGAAGCTTTGCCCCTTAAATCCTGCACGTGAAGGGCGACCTAGAAATCTGGTTCAACGCTCTGCTCATGGCGTCATTTCCCAGGCCTTTGCAAGGTGGGCTCTTATACCTACCTTTGTGATGGTGCTCCTCCTCGTAGGAGAAAGACTCGTTGGGTGGGGTCTTTGACCTTCGTCTATAGCTGGCATCCTCTTTATCATCAGAGGAAATGTTGGAGCTGGAGGGGGTTTGCTTTCGTTGTGCATGGCGCAGCTTTCTCTTCAGTTGGTCAACCTCTAGTTGCAGGGCCCTAGTGTCTTCCTCACGAGAGAGATGGCTCTTACCCTGGGGCTGACTCTTACCGGACTGGACAGTATGCACACTCCCTTCCTGATCTCTTCTACGTTCGAGGTTGACAAAATGATTTTCACGTTGGGATCCAATGGATTTTGTTTGGTGTGGACCTGAACCTACCATGGTTGAATGTTGCACTCACTATCACCCAAGTATTCTTCCCACAAATGGCGCCAATTGTAAGGACCAGATTTGGACTCCTAGCCCAACAGGTGTATGGACTTTAGCCCAAAAGCCCAAAACAATAAATTTGTAAAGGATGGGTTCGAAAACTGGGTTTTAGTGAATTAAATAACAAGCTAATAGATTTTGATGACAAAGAAAGAAAGATAATAGACGTTCACTAAAAAAAAACATCCTCGGCCAAATCTGAGGAGATTGATTCTTAGGTATTGCTCTTAAAGCTTTATTACAAGTCTGGTTCTAGATTGCTACAGTGTTTCTTTCTTAATTTTCCGATCCCCTCCTCATGGAGGGTTTTTTGCATTATATATCTCCATTTTGGACCATCTTGACCCTACACTTGTTGATAATTTAAGCCCTTACTCGAGTGCTTGTCCCATCAGACACCCTCTTTGGCTTTCTGTGAGTTGTGATAGCCAAGGCAGCACTGTTCAGGGGTCTTCTCCACATAAATGCGGTCAGAAAAGTAGATGTAGTGCATTTAAAGCGGTGGTAGCAGCTTTCCTTAGATATTGTTGGGTTTCCTTCCTTCTCGTATGTTCATGAGACACGTCCCTATTATTGGGGCTCCTATGAAGGTTGCTTTCATCGTTGGAATACACATCTAAGCGATATCTATCATACCTGAGGAGGAATTCCTCCTCGGACCGTCTTCCACTCATTTCTTATTTATGAGACTCTGAACTGGAATCCCTTATAAATATTTATCCCTCCTCGGGCCTGTCAATGTCCTCGAACAAAGCCCAAGGCTCAATACATGATTTTGGGCCCTTATCCCTACACATATCTTGGTGGGGAGTAGAATTATTGAAGAGCTATCTTGGCAGTATCATAAATTATTGAAGACATTCAAGTTATAGTTTATCAAAAGTATTTTGGACATATCAGAATATTACTATCAACAGCCATTGTTCAGTATTGTTCATCTATCACGGTACAGAATTGTTCATTATTATCAAATACTTTTCACTTTTTAATGTTCATGTTGTTCATTTCACTATTGTTAGCTTATATGAGAAATTTGTATAAGTTGTAATAGGTAAACCTTACACACAGCTACAAAAAATACAACCTATCTCAGTCCCCAAACCTCTAATTTATATCCCAAAATCGTTTTTTGTAAGGATAAAATATTGTTCTTGTAATATTTTCAAGTATTTGGATAAGTATTAATGTTTGAGGTTATTCAAAGTTTTGAAGAATCAAGTAAGTTTTAAGTTTTTAGAAATAGATTAATTTTCGAAGTTTTACATGTGCACTATCATTATGTTTCTTTTACACACACACACTCTAAAGTTATTACATAATTTGAGAGTGGTCCAATTTTGTATTTACTAAAAACACATAAATCACAAATTATCTCTTACTAATATCTCTCAATCCCATACACCTTTTTTTTTTCTTTTTTTATTTTTTTATTTTTTTATTTACAATATAGAATTTATACTCTAGTCTAATTTAAGTGTATATGTGTGTGAAGCTCCCTCTTAGAGACTTGAACTCCGACCCTTGCCCCCCACACCCCACAAATATTTATACTTGTGGAGTGACCACCGCATCAAGGGTGCGCGGTGGTCAATCCCAGACACTTAAAAATATAATCTTTAAATAAAGGGAATTAATGACTAATAAATGCTAAATTACACTTTTGACTCTTAAAGTTAAGAGTTGTTTTTATTTTGGCCTTTTTTTATATTTCAAAATGTTTGTTTGGACCAATCATGTTTGATTCAATTTTCATATTGACTCTTTATGTTTCAAAATTTTTTATTTTCACGAAGGGTGAAACAAAAAATTGAATAAAACATGAAAAGTTAAACATAAAACTAAATGAAACAAGACAGACCTAAGTGAAAATATGTTTAACGTTTTAAATGTTTAGCAAATTATGATAAATAGCAGTACTTTAAAGTTATGGGTTTATACAATATGATAGGTGAATTGTGGATTTTTTTTCCCTAAAGCTCCAAGGTTAGCTTTAGCAATAAGTTGTTGTTAACTTAAAAGACCTCTGACCTCTTAAAGCTCTTTAGTGGAAGGAAAAAGTTTGGCACCAAATATTTTTTGAGCTATCTTGCGCTGACCAACTATGTGGTAATTGAATGGATCAATTATCTGTCGTTTTAGTCACATTTAAAAAAAATTAGTATAACTTATTAAATAATATATATGAGTAATTTTATAATTTACAACATAATATATTTGAAACAATAGCTCAAAATATATTTGAAATCAAACTTTATCCTTAGCCAAATTGTTAACATTGGACAATTTCAACTAGAAGAGGTATTTAACTTTAATTTATAAAAGGCAAAGGCTTTTAATTGGGGAGATGACTCTTGGCCTTGCCCCTTTGCAACACATTATTGTCTGATTTAAGAAATAAAAAACTAGTACAAACATATATATATGCGCATGTCATATGGCCAAGCGGCTTTATGTTGAGCCGTGGGTATCTCTGCTCAGCTGCGCCGTGTGGCTGACACGGTAGGCGAATTAACCGCGAAAAGCGAGAAATATTTGGGCAAATCCGCTGGTGTACGTGTCGATCATACGAAGGAGCACGTAAACTAGCCTAAGCCACTCAAAATAATTAGGTTTTTTTTTTTTGGAGATATAATTAGGTTTTTATAACGTGGCACAAATTGCACAATGATGATCAAATTCAAACTGAACACGTAGCCTATGCGCCGACCTAGCATTTTTGATATTGTTAATTCTCAAATGGGAGACCAGCCTCATTTCCATTCGTTTCTAGAGGCATCACGCAAAGAAAGTTCTAAACTAAAAGAACAAAATTAAAGTCACACAAAATTATTAATAAGTACCCAAAAGTAACCAGCCATTGATACGTGTCGATTTTGGGTTGTGTTCATTATTTTCCTTGATTATTTTGGACTTTGATTCTAATCATCTACTGTACCACATCATGTACTTCGATGATTCCTATACTAAAAAATTATAAAAAGGACGAAGATATTTGTTATCAACAGTGAGTCAGTGACCCTTGTAACCAAGATATTTTATAGAGTGAATGAAAACTAGAACACTTTATTTTAACAGGAGATTTATTACCCATATGTGCTTAGTTATTCTATATGTTTATGTTAGGTGAAAAAGAAGTCAATTTAAACGAGGTCAAAAAGATGGTTTTGTCGCTATCAAGTTTTACCAATAAAATCAAGGTAATGGAAACGTAAGAATGTCACCTGGCTAGGAGGAAAATTTTTTAAAATCACTCTGTATCGTAATATACTAATATATATGTCGTAATACAACTTAGTACTCCTGCGTGTATCCACGTGTACTTGCTCTTGTTTTTTAGTATTTTTTTTCCATGTGGGCTTTTGATTTGGACAGATATACTTCTCACCTCACAGGGAACCAACTTTTTCCTTCTTTCTCATTGGCACACGATGGTTACTGGTTTCTTCTATGGATTATTGTTTATACGCATACTTGGAGCATCCGCATCAGTGGTGCATAATCATCTAAAATACAAAAATTTTTCATTTTACACATTTTGGTCAAAAAAATACTCACATTAGTGCATGTAAAATTGTGTATTTATACACAATTGCTACAATAACCGTGCATATATGCACGGTTAAAGCAACCACATCAGTCTGTCTAAAAATTTTCGTCTATTTTACACTAAAAATCACTTTTTCTATTTTACACTATCACATTTCTAAAACACCCACATCAGTTTATTTATTTTACAAATTTTTTCTAATTAAATAATATATTTTTTTTTTATTAATATCATTCTCTCTCATAAACACCCACAACATCAGCTCTCTCACATTCCTCAAAAAAAAAAAAGCTCTCTCACCTGTTCCTCTCTTTCTCTCACTTTTTTCCTCACAGCCGCCTCACCCAGCCTACCGTCGCTGCCGGTCCAGCTTGCCATCGACCCAGCTCGCCGCCTCAGCCCTCTGTCAATTTGGCCTCCCTCTCGCTTTTGCCCTCCCTCTCTTCCTCCACCACCGACCCTTCGCCTCCCACCCCTAACCGACTACAGCAATGGAAGATCCGTTGGCAGCAATGGAAGACCATCGGGCGGCAGCAGTGGCAGCAAATCTGGCTCCATTGGGCATTTCATGTGAGTTTTCCGTTTGAGTATGGTTTGGGCTGGGTTTTCCGGTGGGGTTGGACTGTTTTTGGGTTGGGTTTATCGGTGAGTTTTGATTGATTTTGAGTTAGGTTTTCAATGGGTTTGTCTTGATTTTGAGTTGGATTTTCTAATTGTTTTTCTGTTGATTTTAGGTTAATTTTCTGTTGATTTTGGGTTAATTTTTTGTTGATTTTGGTTAATACTCTGTGCTAGGTTGCGGTGTTTGGTGGTGGCGCTAGGTTTGGTGGTTGGGTGGTTATTCTGGTGCGCTGGGTTGTTGTAATTGTTGGGGAAGAGAAGTAAATTGATAGAGGAGAGAGAAAAAATAAATAAAAAAATCATTTACACATGAACAGCAATCTTGTATATATACACGATTACTATTCATTTACACAGCCGGGTGTATATTTTGCACAATTTTACACCCACTGATGTGGGTGTTTTTTTGGCCAAAATGTTTAAAAATAGCTGCTTTTTGTATTTTGCAAAACTATCCATGGATTGATGTGGATGCTCTACTGTAGCTCGTGTATTTGATATTTTAATAATTTTCCAATTTGGCTCCCTTTTTTCTCTCTCTTCTTCCTCTGAAACGAACTCGGGCTTTTCTCTTCTCCCTCACATTCTTGCTCCTCTGTTACAGACCAACACCGGTCAAGAAAGTATCAACCAAATACAAACACAGCACCACCCAACTATCACCGATCTACCACCACAACCCATTTCAACATTTGATAGTCCAAACACAAAATCAACAAAATAAAACCAAAAATAACTCAAAATCAACACAAAACAACTTAAAATCAACTCAAACCCCACTGGAAACCCAAAACAAAATCAACTCAAAATCAAACCCAAAATCCACAAAAAATCAACTCAAAATTAAACTATTAACTGAAAACCCATAACCCAAACCCAAAATCAAAATCAAATACAAACCCAATGGTGGCAGAGACTTAAGGGATCTGAGAATTAAGAAGAGAGATGAGGGATTTCCTTATGTTTCAATCATCTTCATCTTCATCATCATCGTCATCTTCTCTCTTCCTTGTAGCTTTTGAACTGTCAAAAAAAAAAAAAATGCAGAGACTTTGAGGGATGAGAGAGGGGTAGAGACTTTGTGGGTTAAGGGAAAGTGAGAGGCAGATACTTTATGGGTTAGGTAGGGGTAGGTGGAAAATAATAAAAAAAAAAGTGAGAAAAAATATTATTTTAATAAAAAAAGTGTGTATAATAGATAAAATGATGTGAGTGTTTTGTAAAAGTGATGGTGTTAAATAGAAAAAGTAAGTTTTTTTGTGTAAAATAGACGGAATCTTTTAGACATACTGATGTGGTTGCTCTAAGATCATGTGTATCTATAAGCAAAATGCATCCTATAAAACCGTACATGTGTTTTGAATCATATAACCCATTTAATTATTTAAATTAATCACATAACATTAAAACTTTGTTTGTTTCGATTTAAAATATTTTCATTGAAAACATTTTTGGCAAGATTAGAGCATCCACAACCGGAAATGTCATCACATCCTATTTTACCATCCCAAAAACTTACTTTATCAATTATATCATACCATTTTTCAATACACCCAACATTTCAAAACTCTATTTTTTTCCAATTTATTTAAATATTCTTTTTTAATATTTTTTTTACTATTTCTCTCTCTCTCTCTTTTCCTTTTCGTCTCTCTCCCTCAACCTCTAGTACAAGAACATATAAGAAAAAAAAAACAACCAGCAAGGTCTCTCATGGGCTTAACGCCACCACCGTTAAACCACAGTCAAACCAAAACCAAATTAAACCACCATCAAACAACGCCACCACCCTAAACCAACGCCACCACCATCAAACTAAAACCAAAGCTACATTAAAAAAAAAAAACATCAAACCCAACGATCAACTCATTCAAAAAAAATCACTATCGGAGCCATCAGAGCTCCGATTCAAACCCATTGGAGCCATTACCAACAAACCCAGCCCTCGCGTCAATCCAAACCTAGCCCGCCGATCCACGCCGATCCAAACCCACCATTAACCGCTCCCAGCCCACCATCATGCCCAGATCAACCCATAACCCTCACACCCAGATCAACACAAAAACCCACAAATCCATAGCAACCCCATCGGATCCATAACAAACCTATCGGAATCCATAGCAAACTGATTTGAGATAGAAAGGAAGGAAGTGCTGAGATTGTATGGGTTTCGGGTTTGAAAAGGAGAGAGTAGAACGAAGTAGAGATAAATTGGAGAGAGAAAGTGAAATGAAATGAGAGAGAGAGAGGAGAGAGAAGAAGCATCATACAAATAAAAAACTAATTTTTATTATACAATACTGCCACAGTACCATCTTACATATAAGATGGTACTGTAGCAAGATTGTAAATTTTTTTGCAATGGGTTGATTTTGCAAGTTCGGCTGTTGGGGGCTTTTAAGGCTTAGATGCTAAATACTAGTGGCATATGACATTTGCAAGTCCCACTGCTGATGCTCTTAGATCATCACCATCAGGTGTGCCAAATGCCAAATCTTTGGCATTTGGCACACCAAACAGCAATAAACACCCCTTATCAGGCATTTCAAATGCCAAAAGTTTTGACACATTGCTACAGTACCGTCTCAAATATAAGACGGTACGGACAGAAATGGCAAAAATATATATTATTATTTTATTTACTTTTTCTCTCTCCTCATCACATATATCTCGCTCTCTCTCTCTCTCTCTGTCTTCTCATCTCTCTCATCTTTGTCTTCTCTCTCCTCTCTCTCTATCTCAGCCTCTCACAATCCACCACAGTGCTCTCCACCTACAGTTCGCCTCCGCCGCTCACCAACAAATCGCCTCTGCCACTCGCCAGAGCTCGCCTCCTCCACTCGCCAAGTAGCTCGCATCTCCTCCGATGCCAGCTTGCTTCGCCTCCGCCAACGCCGCTTGCTACTCGCCAAGCAGCTTGCTTCGCCTTCGCCTATGCGCTCGCCAAGTAACCTGCTGCCCGATCTCACTAAGATTCGAATCCCCTTATTTGTTTGGATTGTTTATGGTTGATTTTAGGGATTGGATTTGGTTTGAGAAATTGGATTGTAGTTTTGTAGGTTTGGTATTTTTAGGTGGTGGTGATTAGTGGTGGTTTTGGCAGGTGGTATTGTGGTTTGCTGGGTTTATGTTTGCTGCATGTGGTTGGGTTGATTTTGGTTTTGTTTTGCATTTGGGTTGTTTTTTGTAACAATGGTGGGTTGTGGGTTATGGTGATGGGTTTGTAACAGTGGTTGGCTGTGGTGGGGAGGCTTGTGGTGTGGGTGGCGGTGAGCTGTGGTGTGGGTGGTCGTGAATAGTTGAAATGGTTTTTTTTTTTATTGTTATTTTAATGTGTGGATATATTATTTTAATGTTTAGAATCAAATGATAGAAAATGTAATAAATGGTAAATTATAAAATGGTGTATTAAAATAATAAAGTAGGTTTTTAGTGTGTCGAAATGACATTTTTTATAAAAGCCTACGGTAATGCTCTTAGGGCATTAGACATTTGAAAATGTAAACAGTCACCAGCCACCAAATACAAGCACCACCGCCACTACTAACCACCCAAAATCCAAATTGGAAAGAGGAAAAAAAAAATAGCCATCACCGCCTTGCTGCCACCAAAATCTAGTGACTAAACACCACCACTCACACGGCCACAGCACCATAACAACAACCACCAACAGGAAGCAACAATACCAAATGAAAACAAAAATTCCAAAATCAAAGATCAATGAAACCCACCCTTATTCAGCCACCATCAAAACCCACAAACCACCACAACTATAGCAGTTCCGGCCACCGAAAACTAATCGCCAAACTCAAAACTAAACCTGAAAACACCAACCCAGCCCACCAAAACCCATCACCGACGACCCACCCCATCACTGAGAGAGAGACACCGGCACTCAAATTTGACGATGACCCACCCTACTACTGACCTTATCACCGATTTGCACCATAAAAGGGGTAGTGGTCATCGATCTGCACCGCCTTTGCTCACGTCAGGAACATTGATGCTGAGAGTCAAAAGTCCCATAGGACTGCCGGAGAAGATAGAGTCGGTGATGGGAGGGAGAGGAGTGAAGGTGGGCTGGGTTGTGGAGAGAAACTGAAAGAGCGTGAGAGAGGGACTGATTAGGACTGTTGAGAGAGGCCGCAACAAATGTAAAATATTTTACCCATTTTTTAAGTGTAAAACATTTTACACTTTGCCTCGCTTTAATTGAAAATATTTTATCTTTAACTAAATATTTTACTGCAAAACAAACAATATAAAACATGAAAATATTTTTTTATAAATATTTTACACAAAAATAAACAGAGCGTAAATATATATGGGGTTAGATTAAAGATGCATTTGTATGGTCATTTTAATAATCACATATGGATTGAAATAATTTCTCTTCAAATTGATTTTGAAGTAGTGGGTGCCATCTACTTGAAATTTGGAAAGTCTTTCTATATGATAAACAGTGGTTATTTTGAGTCGGAATTTTTTTAGATGAGCTATTTTAATTAAATATAGTAAAATAAGAGTGTTATGAGAGATGTGAAAGGGAAACGATAGAGATGATGGGGTGAGTATCGCATGGTATAGACACAAAGACGAGGAGGAGGAATCAATTGTCGTGGAGGAGAAGATTTGTCGGTATGAGATTCAGAAGAGGGAAACAACACTGTGTTAGGAAGCTGAGAGAGAGAGGGAGAGAGTTTTTTTAGAGAAGCACTATAGCAAATTTTTATTTTGCCTGAGTGCACACGTGTTGATGTCGTACTTTTTTTTTTGTTTTTGGGGGGGGGGTTATTGGACATATTTGGGCTCTTATTTTACTATTCTAAAATTTCATGTTCTTGCTTGTTGAATAGTTTGGTAGTGATGGAGTGCAAGGAGGTGGTCATTTATATATATATATATATATATATATAAAGTCAAGGCTGATAGAAAATTTAATTAAATTCTAAACTAGATTTCAATTGTGGGCTAATTTTGTGTCATATGTCCACTTAATTTTTTAAATCTTTGTGCTAAGTGAGTTAATGAGTGCAAAATGTTAAGAGTCCAATATTAATTAACTATTAAAAAAAACAATTATTACCACATGTTCCATCTTTTTAAAAATTATAATAAATTGATTATAAGTAATATTAAACTTATGCATAAATTTTAACATGCATCTAATATATTACATTTATTTTTTCTAATAATTTGATTAATTTTTATTTTTATCTTAAAAAATATTTTTATTTTTAAATACATCCACGCATATGCATGGGTTACAAGCTACTTAAACTTAATTACAATGCTTTCTCAAAAAAAAAATATATATATATATATATATATACACACACACAATGACCATGCCTTTAAAAAAAAAAAAAAATAAATAGCACAATTATGGCATAGGGAATTATTCCACATTGCAAAATTATGAAGTATTCTTATAACATTTGATTAAGGAAAAACTATAATTTTGGTCCCCATATATTTTTCACATTTCAAGTTTCGTCCATATTAATTTAACTATGTCAATTTCGTCATCCCCCTCCCCCACTCCCCCCCAATTTTGTCAAAATTAAATCAAATCTATCTCTCTCGTTATAAAATCAGGTCAATTTTACTCTAAACGTGACTTAATTAAGGACACATTTGACTTGATTTTGAAATATGTGAGACAAGACTGACACACTTAATATTTGAGGCATATTAGCAATGAAATGTATAAGGAGAAATATCAAAAGTTTTGTAACTTAACTGGCATCTTATTTTATTTTTAATGGAGACAGAGTTCAAATTTTTCATCCCTTATATATTGAGTTATCCAAAAAAAAAAATTGTATAAGGAGAAATTGAAATTTCCCATTGTTGGAGGGCCAAAAGTGTAGTTTGGTCTTGGTTTTACATTTAACTCAACTTCGATTCATAAAATAGACAACCCACACCCACAACCACATTAGAGTTGATGGGCCAAGTCTGGCTCGTACCAATATTTCACTTATCCAATTCATGGGCCAAAGACCTCCATTGTAGGCTTCTCAAAAGTGAGCCTTGGGTCTGCCCATCCATACATAAATGGGTCCACTTTGTTTTAGCCTTAGCCTCCCAACACCCAAGTCCAAAGTCCAAAGTGACAAAGTCCCACATCCCCTTCCCTATACACACTCTACGCCACCTGCTCATATTTTGCAGCAAACCAGAAAAAAACACAAACCGGATAAGCAAACAACCTGCGGGCACTCCTACCTCAAAAAAAAAAAAATGAAAGTCACTCTCTGAGTAAGCTCTCTCTGTCTCTCTGTCTCTCTCTCTCCAAAACCCATTTGGAATAACCTTGTACTATCTCTGTTTTAATAGAGTCCACACTATATTCTTAGGAAGTGTGTACTTTCTGTTTACATTACATATATTCTCTTCGGAGCATGCTTTTTTAATTGTTGAGCTTTGGTTCTATACAGTTAGATTAAAAACTATGGATTTTATGGTACACACAAAGCACGCCCCTGAAGGGTTTTGCTCATTTCCAGATTTTCATGTGAAGGGCACTGGAAATGTTATTAGTTTTGGAGCTAGGTTTAGGGGTAAAGTTGGTTCCAAATCTAGGGCAATGATAGTGCATATGAGCTGCAAACATCGCCTTTTTGTTCTCGCTGGGCTCCGGCCCCGGAAACAAAGGCGAAGCTGTGTTTTTGCTGTTTCAAGGGTTGAAGGTTTTAGTTCAAATGGTAGATTGCAACATACTGAACAAATCCCCCATGGGCATTTGGATGATGCAGAGTACTCGTCTGTCAACGCTCATTCTTCGCGTAATTTTGAAGAATTTGAAAGTAATAATCATTTAAGAAAGTTGGTTAGAAATGGGGAACTAGAGGAAGGGTTTAAGTATCTTGAGAGCATGGTTAATCGAGGGGATATCCCGGATATAATTGCCTGTACGAGCCTGATTCGTGGGTTTTGTAAGATTGGTAAGACTAGGAAGGCAACTCGGGTTATGGACGTTCTCGAAGATTCTGGGGCTGTTCCTGATGTTATAACTTACAATGTTCTGATTAGTGGGTATTGCAAGTCTGGGGAGATTGATAATGCCTTACAGGTTCTGGAGCGCATGAGTGTTGCTCCAGATGTTGTCACATATAATACGATTTTGCGTACTTTGTGTGATAGTGGGAAATTGAAGCAGGCGATGGAAGTTCTTCATCGGCAGCTGCAAAGGGAGTGTTATCCGGATGTGATTACGTATACTATATTGATCGAGGCAACTTGCAAGGAGAGCGGGGTTGGGCAAGCAATGAAACTCTTAGATGAGATGAGGAACAAAGGATGCAAACCTGATGTGGTTACATACAATGTTCTTATCAATGGGATTTGCAAGGAAGGGAGATTGGATGAAGCAATCAAGTTTTTGAATAACATGCCATCATATGGTTGTCAACCCAATGTAATTACCCATAATATTGTATTGCGGAGCATGTGTAGCACTGGGAGGTGGATGGATGCCGAAAGACTATTAACTGAAATGCTTCGCAAAGGATGTTCTCCTAGTGTTGTTACTTTCAATATCTTGATAAACTTCTTATGCCGAAAGGGTTTATTGGGCCGAGCAATTGACATTTTGGAGAAGATGCCTAAGCATGGTTGTACCCCAAATTCCTTGAGTTACAACCCGTTGCTTCATGGGTTTTGCAAAGAAAAAAAAATGGACAGAGCAATTGAGTATTTGGATGTAATGGTGTCTAGAGGCTGTTACCCTGATATTGTAACCTACAATACTTTGCTCACAGCATTATGCAAAGATGGGAAGGTTGATGTTGCAGTTGAGATACTTAATCAGCTAAGTAGCAAGGGTTGCTCTCCTGTTTTGATCACTTATAATACAGTGATTGATGGGCTTTCGAAGATGGGGCAAACAGAAAGAGCTGTAGGACTTTTGAATGAGATGCGTGGAAAGGGTCTTAAACCTGATATAATTACATACTCTTCTCTTGTGGGAGGGCTAAGTAGAGAAGGAAAGATTGATGAAGCAATCAAGTTTCTTCATGACTTGGAAGGATTGGGCGTCAGGCCCAATGCTATTACCTACAACTCACTCATGTTGGGACTTTGTAAAGCTCGGAAAACCAGTCGTGCGATTGATTTCCTGGCTTATATGGTATCTAGAGGATGTAAACCTACTGAAGCTACATACACCATTCTCATTGAAGGCATAGCTAATGAAGGTTTAGCTAAGGAGGCTTTGGAGCTGTTGAATCAGTTGTGCTCCAGAGGCGTTGTGAAGAAAAGTTCAGCAGAACAGGTGGCAGTCAGGATGTAATCTGTAATGAATTCCATCTTTTTGCTCTTGGATGGCTGGTCACTGATAACTTATGCCTTTGGATTTCATAGTCTCAATGTTAATGACTCCTAAAGACTCCAATGTCTTTCTTATTTACTTTGTTGGAACTCGGAAGGAGTGAAATCCAAAATCAGTTTTGTTAGTTAGCCATGTAATTTTATCCTCTATGTTTGATTTTGGGTTTATACTTTCTTCCCCATGAAAATTTATATACAAGTCTCTCTTTTTCATCTATGATTCTGTGTATAAAGAAAGTTGTCATTTTAGTTGCCATTGATGCAGTAATTATCTATAGTGCAACTAATTCTTATGAATTGTTGTTACAATATTCATTGCTTCTGATGGTATTGTGATTATATTTTATTCAAGGAATGTTATAGTTTTTCCATTTTTTTTTTCATAGAGCAGAGTGATTAATTAGTTTACGTCAATATATTCGATATGAGGCTATAAACCTATACGGCTATACCCATGTTATATGGAATGATTTGATACATATATTAAGATGGTTGTTGCTGAAACATATCATAACTTCTCATGTTTTCTTGATTAATACGATCCTTTCTAATTTTAGAGCAGTGTTTGGTAATTTAATACGAAAATACTTTGTATCAGGTATGAAGCACGTCATACCTTTTCATGGTATATTTTTATTGATTTTAATTAGGAACATGTCACAGATGTATTCTGTTCTCTTGTTATGAGGAGTGTTTGATTAGTTTACCTGAAGTTTAGGAATGTCTGTATTTAGCTTTTGTAGTTTCAAATTTAAAGACGATATTGTTTACTGCCCATGTTAATTTTCATCCTAGTTTAGCAGAGTTTGTTAGTGTTTATTGAAGTTTGAAATAGCTTAATATATGTGGTTAAGCTTTTGAATCAAGGTATTCTCAAAATGCATTTTTGGGCTTTCTGTGTAATGATAAAATAGTGAGTGAAAAAAGTTAGCTACAACAGCAAACTTATCCCTCTCCACAGTCTCCACTATTCCTTTTACATTGTACCAAATGAGGTTTAATGTTGAAATTTACTCCAATAACATTAGCAACACAAGTTCTTTGTCTGTTGGCTATACTGTACATGGTTGGCTAACATTCCCTACCAATAAAACTTCTAATGTTAAGAACTTAAGCTTGACATAATTTGTCTCAGATTAAACTCATGCTAGTTACATTAAAAATATCAGTTATGTAGTCATTTTGGCACTACACTTTTTTTTTTTTTGGATATAAAATAGAAAATCTACTCTAGTCTAATCTAAGTGTATATGTGTGTGAAGCTCATTCCTGGAGACTTGAACCCTGACCCTTACCCTCCACACCCTACAAACACTTATGCTTGTGAAGTGATTATCGCGCCAAGGGTGCGCGGTGGTATTTTCGCACTACACTTGGTTCCAATTGAGTTAGTTATTTTTGGACATTCAACCTACCCGTGCCTAATTATATCACGTTGCCAACCATTCCCTACCAATAACACTTGAAATAATTTGTCTAAGATTAACACATGCTAGTTACATTAAAAATATCAGTTATGTAATCATTTTGGCACTACACTTTTTTTTTTTGGATATAAAATAGAAAATCTACTCTAGTCTAATCTAAGTGTATATGTGTATGAAGCTCATTCCTGGAGACTTGAACCCTGACCCTTACCTCTCACACCCCACAAACACTTATGCTTGTGAAGTGATCATCGCGCCAAGGGTGCATAGTGGTATTTTTGCACTACACTTGGTTCCATTTGAGTTAGTTATTTTTGGACATTCAACCTCCCCGTGCCTAATTATATCAAGTTGCCAACCATTTCCTACCAATAACACTTGAAATAATTTGTCTAAGATTAACTCATGCTAGTTAGATTAAAAATATCAGTTATGCAATCATCTTGGCACTACACTTGGTCCCATTTGAGTTGGGCATTTTTTTGGAAATTCAACCTACCCTTGCCTAATTATATCATGTTGCCAAAGCACATATGCTGTGCTCATTTTTGTTTCTTTGTTTTTGTTTAGTTATGGTGTGATAATAAACTGATTTTTATAATAACTACTACTACTGTTTTTGGAGTTTAAAAGCTATGCAGCACCATGGTTTCTTGGCATGCTTCTTTTTCTAATTTCAATAGCTTCATGGTTTTTGCCTTTTGTCTAGTTCTTTGTTACCTATCATGTAGTAGTTAAACTATTGCTGGTCGGCATTGTTAATTGAGGTAGAAGCCAAGTGCATGTTTTTTCCTGTTCCCACACTCTACATTTCTGTCTGGTTTACTCTGCTCCTTTGGGTAGCACGAGTAAAAGTATGGCATCTTATCATGTTATGTGATACATCTCTGATGCAGAGAATTGACAAGAAGGACGGGATTAGGTTTTGTCGTCTACATCTAGTTTTGTAATAGCTGTGGTTGCTATGACAACTAGTGGAATTAGGTTGTCCCCTACATCTACTTTTGCAATACCTGTTTTGCTAATTACCGTGGGCCGTAGTAGTGGCTACTAGTTTTAGTTCCCATTTTATCATTTTTTTTTTTTTTTTTTGAGAAGCCCCATTTTATCATCTACACTAGATGTGTAAGACATATTGGCTATAATAAAAAGAAGGTTTAAATACATTTTACATACTGTGAGTTTGGGACCATTTCTAAGTTGGTTCCTTTATTTCAAAACTTATAATTTACACCATCGATTAGCTCTAATTAAGTGGTTGGATTTATCTTATTTGAATCTGATAATTACAACAAATGATGCCAACTTTCTATTCAAAATGACATTGTTTTTGGTGAATTAACGACAAGATGTAATAGTCGAATGTGTAAATTGCAAATTTTTGAAGTTGAGAGACTAATTATAAAGTGATCCCAAACTTAAAAGGTATAAAGTGCATTTTAACCTTAAAAAATGTATCTTTTATGTTGGTATATATATATATATATATTTTTTTTTTGATAAATAAGATCTTTTTTTTTATGTTGGTATATATAAGATCTTTTATGTTGGTATTTGTAATTCTAGTCATGCTTTTAACCCATTAAGCTAAATTGCACCAAAGAATTAAATCCAAGAGCACACATTAAAAAAAAAAAAAAAAAATCGAATCCAAGAGCACTCTCTAAGTATAGGATTAGGGTTCTCTTCATTTGTTTTGAAATGGAGATGGTTCGAATCATGGGAAAAACATTTTTTTTTTTGCATAATAGAAAATGTATACAGTTATGCCATTTAAATTTCATCATATACACTTTTAATCATGCGATACATATACCTTCTATGTTCGAATAAAATTTAAAATTTACCTTGAAATGACTCTTTTTCTTTGAAAAACAAACAAAGAAAATCTAGCAAACAAAGATGACAGTAGCTGGTACACTTGGTACCACCGAAATGGTGACATTATTAAACATGTGGGGAAAGATTTTTTTTTTTTTAAATAATTTTTTTGGAGAGGCGTCCACTTCTGATAATAGCTATTTATTATCAGACAAAAACACCAATCAATTTTTGGTGTAGGTGGTGATTGAACTCCAGATCTCTTATACAATTATCAGAGACTTTACTAATTGAGCTAACTGGAACCTATTGTGGGAAAGACATTTGTACCAAAAAGTAGAGAGTACAAAGCAACAATTTAGTAAGAAGAAGAAAATGACTGAGTTTTAGGAAAAGAGTAATTTCAAAAGCATGTCTTTTACACTCTTTTTTTTTTACAAATTTTTTATGGAACATACTTTACTTGTCACTTTTATGTAGACTCATAATTTCTTATATTTGAGTTGCGATGAAGTTGCAATACAAAATGCTGTGGTGTTAGATATTTTCTTGGGAAAAACTAAAGGATTGTGAGAAAAAAAAAATGACCGAGCTTTGGAAAAAGAGTAATTTCAGGAGCATGTTTTTTACCACTCTTTTTTTACAAAATTTTTTTTATGGGACATACTTTATTTGTCACTTTTATATGTATTCATAATCTCTCATATTTGAGTCGTGACAAAGTTCCGATACAAAATGCTGTGGTGTTAGATCTTTTCTTTGGGAAAAAGTAAAAACTAACGGTGACAACAAGCAAAGGTTGGGTAAAAGTGAAAGCTCCTTGTCAAAAGGATGACACCCCAGTACAAAATGATTAAAACTTCGTACTTATGAGCCTTCACAATCACACACAACTTGACAAAGAACAGACACAACTAATAGTGAATTGGTAAGACAATACATTCCACGGATATACTCTTTACTAACCTCCAAATTTCCACGACTGCTAGTCGAGTCCACCACTATGATCATCAACCAATTACTTCTCTTTCGTGAGCAAACCGAGTTCGCTCCCCCCACACCACACAAACTGTAGGGCAAAAATAGCTGGGAACAACTATAATTTTCACTAATGCAGTATATAGTCTAAGCAGTAATTATGGTTTGGAAACGTGCGTTTTGAAAAGTGAAAACATATATATATATATATTCATAGTTATTAGTAGTAAGCTTGTAATAATCATGACATCTTGAAAAATAAACCAGCTTAAAACCTACCAAACCAAACCTTATACACCACATCGCACATGTGACCGCAAAATTAAAGTGCGATGTGGTGATGGTTTTAGCCAAATTGCACAATAGAGTGCAGTATTAAAGATGGCCTAAAACGGCACCAAACTGCACCACAAACACCCCTGTTCACACACATAGAGTAGAATTCTATCTTATATATAAAAATAAATAAATAAAAAGTAATGTTTTCAAAAGAAACT
The DNA here is from genome assembly GCA_032727855.1 of Quercus ilex subsp. ballota. NCBI lineage: Eukaryota > Viridiplantae > Streptophyta > Magnoliopsida > Fagales > Fagaceae > Quercus > Quercus ilex. The sequence goes on from CM064919.1 coordinate 39,509,683, forward strand.
TTTTTGAAATTATTATGTTTTTATCTTTAAAAAAAAGAAGATTATGGGTCCGTTTGGGTTGAACCTATTGTTGCTGAAACTGAAAATTGAAAACTGAAAACACTGTAGCAAAATAATTTTTAAATGTGTGAATAGTACTGTCGGACTCATTTTTAATATTTTTTATTGCGTGAATAATGCATGAACAGTGTGTGAACAGTGCAAGTACTGTTCATGCACAGTATTTTTTGTCTCTTAAAGTCAAACAATGCGGCCAAAAAAAAAAAAAAAAAAAGGGAAAACGCGTTTGCTGAAACGCGGACGCCGAATCCAAACGGCCACAATGTGATAGTAAGTTTAATAAACTAAAAGTACCACAAATATATACAAAATAAAAAAAATAATCCATGATAGTAAACCATACACAATTATATTTATTAAACAAATATAACATGTAACACAACAATGCTTAACAAGCAACAACCATAAAGTCCATAATAGTGTAACATATACACCGTTAGTGATGCCTACTACTTTCAAGTTTCAATTATCACAACCATAATGAAAACAAGTCTAAAGCAAAATATGAAAAAAAAATTACAAACCCAATAAGAAATTGTTTAAATAAATATGAGCGCAACAACAAAAAAGTTCATCCATCCAATGCTATACCTCTCCCCCACCCAACTATACGTTGTAGCTCACACTCCAACTCTTTACTCAATCTTCTTTCTCAATTGCCAATTTCATCAATTCTATGATGAGTGGGTGAGACTTGAGAGACACTGAGAGTGAGAGGGTATCAGGAGAAGAGTGAAAGTGTGAGATCCATGAAAAAGTGAATGGAGTTTTGAAATTTTAATTTTGTATTTAACCAAAACAAATCTGATTTTAATGGGAAACTGGAACCCACCAACATTGAATTGGCCACTTACTTCATATAATATTAAATTATTTATATATATTAATAAAGAATCAGATTGCAGTCGTTAATGGTGCAAGAAGCAAATATATAATCGGATTGCAATAAAAAACTTAACATTAAGCAATGTATTTTCGGATTTTCCACACCGGTCAGACCTAAAAAAAGATAAGAGGATTTTGTATTCTTGATAATATCTTTCTTTTCTGTGTATTTGAATGGCTTTAGCTACATGCATTTGTCCCGTACCAAAGCTGGTTTGTTCCAGTAGATGTTGACACAGCCTAATGGTGCAAAAAGCAGGTTGATGCGCTTTGAGATTCTCTCGTCAGATCCAAAATCAACCCCACATGAAAAATTTATCGCCTTCTCTCTCCCTCTCTTATATACCGTCGATTCTTTTCTAAATTATTCTCTTTTACTGACCTCTTTTTCTTAAAATCGAAAAGACTACTCCATACGATTTATATACCATCCTTTCTCTGCCACACACTCTAAATCCATAACAAAACAAGAGAAACTATGGAGAGAACTTCAAGTCCCTAAAGGCCACCACTCTTCAAGTCCCTAAAGGTCACCACTCTTTTTGAAATGATAACTCATATTCATTTCCAAGCTTAAAAAGTTTTTCCTTTCTAAAAGCTATGGAGAGAACTTCAAGTCCTAGAATCAAAGCAGGGTTACTTTCTTGCTGGGGATGTCTCAAGTTGAAGCTTCCATGGGCACAACAAAGAGGAAGAAAAAGTACTCATATGAGGATGAGAAGTGTGGATAAACTTGGTGGTGGATTTAACTATGACCCTTTAAGTTATGCTCAGAACTTTGATGAGGGTTGGGATGAAGATGATGAAGAATTTGCTCAACGTGGGTTCTCCGCTAGATTTGCTGCCCCTTCATCAAAATCACCTGGAGATAAGCAACAAGTTACATTGAGAGCTGGTTGATATATATACATATAGAGGAGTATGTAAAACCTGATAGGTGCCATGTTGATGTTGATTGCTGAATGAAGCATCAAAGGTGCTCGCTTGGAAATTTGTAACTCTTTTTTTGTGCAGACAAATAGACAAATGAAAAATGCAATACAGTTATGTTTATGATTACATTCTGGTTTGCGTTCCAATCATGTTAAGTACATGTGTTAATGATGTTTCTTAGTTAGCACCATCAATCCATCATATATATTGATCGATCTTAATTTCTTTAGTACTATATGTGTTACGACTATTAGGCAAAGATCTGGTTTGTCTTTTTGGGTTTTGTCTAGTTTTCATTTTTCATTTAATTAAGGGTCTGTGAGACTGTGATTCACAGAGCCCAGATATTCTGAGATCAATTTTCTTTGGGACGATTGTTGGTGAGCGCACTGAGAGGTAATGTTCTTTTCTTCATGTACTAGATGGTGATGGTGAGCCCTATGGCATGAAGGGACCTTTTACCAAGAACTATAATTATTATGCTAATGACTAATGAGTTTACAAGGGTGGACCAGGCTGCAAAAATATCGATGAAATTATGGTATCTCCTCGTAGTATGTGCCCTAATACTTCTCTAGTTTTGCTCTGGCACGCAAGAAATACCCTCAATCAACTTTGAGTAATGAGAAATTATGGGGCTAAGCAACATCAATATTTTCACAAGAAAATATGTCAACTTGTAACTCAAAATTGAATAAAACAAAATAAAACAAAACAAAGAAAGACTATACCCAAATTCACTGCATCTTAAATCAAAGATATTAGGGGTATTGTGAAAATATTGTGAAATTTTATTGTGACCATAGACTTTCTCATCAACTAGTGATGATGGTCAAAGAAAGAAAAATAGTAAATAGCAGTATTAAGGATACTAAAAATTTTATTATATATGTTTTACAATTTTAATTTTAATTTTTTTTGATAAATTGATAGTTAGGGAGAAGGATTTAAATAATAGATATTTTCGGAGTACCAACCAGTTGAGTTATAAAGCTTTTTGCACATAGATCTTACAAATTAATGTATCACCAATCACAAAAAGTAATTACCAAGAATTTTGTAGTTCAATTAACACATTCTGGTATTTTTAACAGAGATATTTATGGGTTCAATCCCGCCTCCCCTATTATAGCTATCAAATTTATAAAAAAAAAAAAGAAAAAGAGTAATTCAAACCGTTTATTATTTTGTTGAAATACACAAATCTCATTCATTGCTACTACCAAATTTACTTAAAAAATCTTTACAAATTGATGTGACAATGAACTTTAACAATATAATAAATTAATCTTAGAATTGTTTGTTTGTTTGTTTGTTTGGTTGGTGACATCAATTTGTAGGGCTCATATAATAAAATTAGTAATACTTTTAACATTACTCATCAACATAAGTTTGGTTAACCTACAATAACCTGCAATCCCTAACATTACTCTACCAATGAATCCTTCTCATCCTGAGAAAATTAATATTCAATTGAGATTCCAATTTGCTATATTATGCAATGGCAATGCAAATGTTATAGGGGGAGTTGCAGATTAAAGAGGTGTGAGGATTGTTTTGTTATTCTTGTATTGGGCTTGGAAAGGATTTTTTAAGCATGTAATGGAAATTTGTAGTTTACTAATTTTCTCCATGCCAAACTATTCAAGTGGCTTATTGCTAATAGTCTTGTAGCTCCGTCGGGTGACACTAGATATTTAGGGTTTAAATTCTCCTACCTCTAACTACGTAGTTATTTAAAAAATAATAATATTGTGGCCTATTTTATGCTGTAAACAGAATAATAAATAAATAAAGGAGGACAGCGGCTCACTGAAGGTGAGCCGACCCCTGAAAATAACTTATGGAGTAGTTTACTAGTTTTGATTAGATTGTGAGGTGAGAAAAACAAGGCCAATGGCGAAAAATCTAACTCAAACCCAATTGGGCTTCAGAGCTCAGCCCAAGTATAGACCAAGGCCAGCTCCATTTACTTGAATATGAAATTGAATGGGCCAAACTTCAAGCTTCGAGCAGACTAACCTACACAGGTTCTGTAAGGCAAGCTGACTAGTCTGGTAAAAAAAATAAGAGCATGGCCCAAAATTTTTAGAACTCGATTCACAAAGTTTTTGATGCAAGCCCAATTATGTGTCATGATGAGGTGGCCGACCATTATGCAAGCATGATAATGTGTGTTTGATGCATGACACGATGATGATGACATGGCATGCAGACCTGGTTGAGCGTACGGAATTATGCATTATGGAAAGGTGGCGAGTGATTTTAGTAACACATAAAAAGTCACACTTATCTTGTGGCATATATTGTAACTAACTGTATGTCACTTTCACATAAACTCATTACTCATAGTCTGCCACATGGACAGTTGTAGGTACTAAATAATTTAGGCACTCAAATTGTTATAGAAAATTATCTAAACATTTCAAGTTACCTGACATTTGAAATTTTACCCTGGTTATCAAGAAACTAAATATACTTAATAAAACAATCTCACAGGTCTAGTTTCTGTTGGTTATTAGTATAAAGAATTATAAGAAACCCAAAAAAAAAAAAAAAATCCCGTGACAAAGTTATTAAATATTCAACTAAAATCACAAAACATACTAAAGAGACTTCACTTTAATTAATTTGACATTTAACCAACTATCAATTTATCAAAGCCTTAATATTTACAAAAAAAAAAAAAAGACCCTTTTTCCAATGATGTTATGAAATTGAAACGAAACTGCTGAGGTACTTTGGTAGAAAGTGGAAAATTGATTACGAAACTAAATTGCAAACTGAAATGAGAACTAAAAAACAGGGCAGCCATCAACAACTATTCCCTTAGCAGTTGGACATGTGGCCAGTTCACAGCGTTCACCACCATCAGAACCCCACCAGGATAGGCTTATATCCTCCATGGTAAGCGTGAAGTAGAGAATCACCCCCATGAAAGCCAACCCTGCATCCAATGCTGCTGAAAGAACATAATTGTACCTTTGCCACCAATTCTTTCTATACTTAAAAGCAAAGTAATTGAATATTGTTCCAACCACAATCCAGCAATTGAAGTTCACACTTGTAGCAGGTGGCATTGCTGCTGTAGCTCCAAGAAGTACTGGAAGGTTAATTAGTGAAATCCATTCCTGGTTGGGAAAAGCTTTCTGCATCAGCCATACAATTACAGGTCCAACTGCACCTCCAAGGAAGAACCAGTTGAGTGCTGGGTAGTTACCAAGCCTGCCAAAAATTCGTCTTGGTCCAACCAAACCCCATATGACAGATGCATCGAAGAAGACGCGGTCACCCGGGCATGTCCAAGGACTGTTGGGAGGTAGTAGTTCATCCTGGCATATGTTCTCAATGGTATTCAACAGCCACCATGCCACTCCAAGATTCACTGTTCCAGCTATTATAGTTCCTATGAACTTTTGTGGAACAACAAAGAGGAAATGACATAGCAGGGAGTTAGATAATGTTTGAAAAAATTTTAGATTATTGTTATTGTTTGAACATGTATGTAACGAAAAATGAAAGGAGGGGTATTATCACATAGCTGAACACTAGGATGTTATTATGAAGCATTTTATTTAGGGATAGAGTTTCCTTTCAAACCGGTTTGAATTAATCTCTTCCAACCTAGTATGCGACGATTCATAAGTATATATGTGGATGTTCCTAAGCAGTACTTTTTAAAACATTTACCTGAACAATGAACATGGATCGAGGTGGAATCTTCATGTAATGGCCTAACTTGAAATCACTCAGAAAGGAAATAGCCTGTGACATGCTTATATACCCAAAGGTCTTGAAGCAGACATTGGCTATTGGTCTACCTGGCAATATGACACCCATGATGTATTCTGTGATGATGTTTAGTCCTGGTGACTGGGTGAAAGGGGGGTAAAATCATAATAATGTTAGTGCGAAATCTCAAATCTCATCAAACTCTCAAGTCTCAATATTCAATAAGGACAAATTCAGTTAGTATCTGCAATTAAAAGAGAACCCCAGTTATGAATCAGAATTATATAATTGGTCAACACATTATTTTTCTGGTTTATTCTGATATCAAGTTAAGTGCAATATCTGAATTTAGTTCAGACTTTGTTACCTGATTGGTTGTGGCGGTTATGACACTGACTGGAAGAGTGAAAATTACAGCAAGTCCAGCTGCAAAGATGAGTCCCCACCATGGCATTTGGATCTCATCGATCATAAAAATGCATAATATAAGAGCGAGGATTAAGGACACCACAAGCATCACGTAGAACCACCAGCTAGGTATGTCCTTGTACTTCCTCATCAACCTTGTGTGAATATCTTGTTTTCCAGTGCTATATGAAGCTCGGAATTGCGCATAAATATCCCTGTTAAAACAGCCCATTTGAATCTAGGATTTTGTGTCAATAATATAATACAATCACAATATACAAAAGCTTCTGATTAGTTACCTCCCATTAAAAAGTGCCACATGAGTGAGGGTAGATATGATACCAGCAAAACCAATACCGTATGAGAGAGCAAAAAATACACTGAGATATATGCGTCCCTGCTTTTCATATGTTGGCAAGTCCAGCTCGAACTTGTCATTCACAATGGCTGATACATTATAAGTATTTCCGTGGGCATTATATAAATGTGAGGAGAAGATTGGAAAATTCTTGGCATCATACAGGTTTACTCCCCAGTAGGCTAATGGAATTAACACATACAAGAGTAAGACATAGCCTACAGCAACATTGACAATGGCAAAGAAGGGGCTGATAAGAGGGCTGCCCAGGTATGAGGCTATGACTGACCAATCAAGGGAAAATGATCCAAGACCGAGTCCGTGCATGCCTGAACCAATCTGATGGGCTGTTAATGACTTTGGAAATGCCCAACATACCCATGAAATGGTTGACAACAATGGAAAAATGTAGCCCGGGATCAGGTACCAGGAGAAGCTGCATATCAGTGCAATCAAGAAGAATTTCCCCCGTGACATGCGGCTGTTGTCTTTCTCATGCATAGCCCTGAATAATGTAAATCAAGGAGGCAGTTGATTAGTCTTTTTGTTTGCTTTCATAATTCAAAAATTAGAGAAATGAGGGTTTGAATCCTAGATATCTTTATTGAAAACACTTTACTAATTGAGCTACAAGATTTTTGGTATTCTCATCTATTTTGTTAAAAACTTAAAATGCAAGAAAGCAAGATTAGCTTAATATGTAGCTCATGTAAAACATAATGATACTGTAGTCACTCAATTTTAAGAGATGGTTATTGCATAAGGATTTTGTGGACAAAGTCTATTTTATTATATCTATTTATTACAATTCTGTCTCAGCCAAAAAAAAAAAAGATTATTATAATTAATTTGATGATGCAGATGCAGCTCATTTTTAATCTATTTAAGTGTGAGACATACTTTTGAGTGTAACATATTATATATCTTGTAACTTATATGGTGCGTATTAGCAATGATTGATGACGCTAAGATCGAAGGATGATTGTAGTCACAGTTTCTACTATAATGTAGTACATTCAGCTTGACATCAATTTGGCCTAAATTTATTCATACATTTGTGAAAACACCTATGATGCATGGGTATAGATATAGGTATGGGTACGATACGGGTACGAGTACAGTAATACAATATTTTGGGAAAAACTAATTAGGGTATGATACGTCAGAGATACGGGTATTAATAACTTATTAAATATATTTTATTTATAATTTTAATATATTGTTAAATATTTATTTTATATATTGTTAAACATATATCAATTTAAAAGCAATAATGGATAACAAAGTGAATTCATGACTATTAAATGATGTTTAGAATACAAACTAAGATTCAAAAGAGTAAATAACAGATAACTAGGCAAGTGTTCAACATTGAAACCATTGTATAAAACATATAAATAAAAATTATTACAAGTTAATTTGGGCTATCTCTCACTATGGGGGATTGGGTTAGAATAGTATCCAAGTCATATCATGAGTGTATCCTAGATGCATTGGTATTTTTTTTTTTTAAATTGACTGTCTTAGAGGTATCTAGTATGATACCAGTATGATACATATCAGACACAGGTATGTGAGCAAAAATGGAGTATCCGTGCATTATAAGAAAACACTACTTATTAAGATTTTTTTCCTCATTGGTGAGTTACACAATCATCAAGATTTCATATTAACCTCATTATTATAGTAATAGGAAGTGCTATTTAAATTAGAGCTTATTGATGTGCTTCTCGTTCAAATTTTAAAAAAATTTAGATCTTTTTCCTCATAGTCACAATTTGAACTTGAACCCAAGGTCGGTCCATAGCCTTGAGCCAATGCTTCAATAGCTAGCAAAGATAGAAACCATGCATATAGAGAACGATTTTACTTCCAACCCATCGTCTGTGGAGTGTGGACATTGTATGTATACATGGTATACACATTTGAGTGCCGATAGGTTGGTTGTAAGGTGTAAATTGTAACTGGCAATGAATGGTGTGGTTGTTCGGGGTTGGACAATAATCACAATGGTGCAATAATTCCAAAAAAATATTACTAACTATAGACATAGTTGTAAGCGTTACGCTTGAATAGCCTTAATTTTCAATACACATGCAGTTATGGCGTCTAGCCATAACTTTCATATTGTCAAATTTAGGCCATTATTATTGTGCCTAAATTTCAAATATGAACGCCTAGAATCCTAGATTCATCACCTATACCCTACCAATAGTTTGGCATTCTATGAAAATTCGTGTTTTGTTGAGTTTGATGATCCATGAACAATATCCATGAGACCTGCTAAAAAAACACACAACGCATGGATTGAGCAAAACGCCCAATCCAAACGCACGCTCTATATGTAAATGAACAGCGTTTTTGGTCATGAAAAATTACCTGAACAGGGAGACCTGAACCAGACTACTAGGCCACCACATTTGTGCAGGATCCACCAAGTACTTCCTCAGTATTCCAGCCCACCCATACCCCAATACCTGCACCCACCAATGCAATCAAATATCCGTTAACATATTATAAAATTGCAGAGAAAAAGGGTTTGACGGAGCTATATACTAACATGTTATAAAATAAAACTGCAGAGAAAGGGTTTGATGGAGCTATATACTGACCTGTGTAGTAATGACAAGGATCCAACTGGCCAAAAACGAGATTTTCCTACGATAAAATGCCCTGATAATATCCACAATACTAATGGCATAAGCGGCTCCACTCCCAAACGCCGAACCTGCATTAGCGAATATCGAAATCAGCACGTGCTCCTTCATATTGAACGGCCCCGGATTCAGCGAAAACTCCCTCTTCCCAAACCCCGGAATCCGAAACGTCGTCGTCGGAAGCACGTTCGCCATGAACCGTCCGATCGGCAGCGTCCCAACCTGGACCGAAATCATCGATATCACGAGCGGCTCCGTCCTGTACTGAAAGAAAGTGTTCAGAAACGACAGCAGCACACACGATAGTAGCCCCAGAAACCACATTCGAAACGTCCATACTGGAAGGCTCGGGTCGTCTTCGTTCGAAACGGTCAGTCGTACTTCCTCGATCGGCGACACGTCGTCGTCGATGCCTCTCTGTGTGGGCTCGATTTCGAGGGACTTGGAAGCCATTGTAATTGGCTGGGAGTAGAAGTGTTTTAGAGTGAAGAGTAGTAATGGGAAGTTATATTCGTCCAAAAAAAGTGGGAGGAGTTACGTGGAGAGAGAGAGAGAGAGAGAGAGAGAGAGAGATGAGATTTGTTTGCTGATTTAGCGGAGATCATTATGATATGTGTATAGACTGTTACGCTTGCTAAGTTGGTTGGGTTTTACTTGTCAATTTTGCTTTCAATTCTGTTTCTCAGCTTTAACTTTTACGTCCAAATTTTGCTTTCAAATCACCGACAAAAGAAATAGTAGCTAGGTTGACGCGGGTTCATGTATTCACCGCTTTTTGACAAAAATTGCTTTCAAATCTGATTGTGGGTTTTACCGAGAAAAGAAAGAGTAGGTTCATATATTCACCCATTTTTTTTGACAAAAAATGAGTAAATAGTTGCGGGTCCTAGCATTGACGCCACTTGCTATTGAGTGTAAAAGTAATTGTATGCATTGATTGAATTTTAATTGGCATTTTTCATTTATTATTGGAGTAATGCAAAAAATTTTACAATTTTTTTTTTACAAATGATTAATATGGTGACTGGTTATGTAATATTGTTATGTATTAATATATTTAGCCTATAAATCGGCTATTTTCCTCCACCTATTAAGAAATATGTTTAAATTATATAAATATTCCTTATAAAACCCTTATTAGCACTCAAGGATTTCAAACAAAACCTTGAGTTTTATAAGGAAACTAATATAAATTATATCTATTCCACATTTGCCGTTGTTGCACTCCCTTTTTTTTTTTTTGTTGATAATTTCATAGCTGAAAGACGGGATTCGAACTTGGACATTTACGTTAGAAACACTAAAAAAATACTAATTAAATTACAAGGTTCATTGTCAAGTGCACTTTGTCATTCCTTTCTTACTTTAGGACACGTTTGGTAGACTGTAATAGACACTGTAATGTAATAAATATTCCTATGACATAACTATTCGGTTGGTTGGTTATGTTTTTATTACAATGAATAGTTATTCCTTATGAATAGTTATTCTTCAAAATGAAGAATAATTATTGCTTATCAAAAGTACTGAATATCTATTCATTCACCTTATATAATAACTATTTTAAAAAAATTTCTAAAAAACCATTAGTTGCCACATCTTCAAAAGGAAAGAAAATAAATTTTCCTTGTTGTTAATTATTAGCTCTATTTTAAACACCCTAAAATAAGTGTATTTTAGGAAATTTGACTTAAAAATGATTTAATTACACTTTTTTTTTATACCCTACTAAATTGTGGATTCATATTCAGGATTCTATTCCAAAATGGTCACCAAACTAATGAATAATAATACTTATTACATTCTAACTTAATGTATTACTTGTAATACTTATTCCTATTTTCATATAATAATCATTATAGTGTACCAAACATGTCCTTAATTTCTAAAGTAAAAAATCCTGAATAGGTTTCTCAGTATCGACCTATTAGCCTTAGTAATGTTCTATTTAGAGTTTTTTCAAAGGTTTTGGCAAACAAGTAGAAAAGGATTCTGCCTCATCTTATTTCTGACCAACAGAGCGCTTTCATGACGGAACACTTAATCTCAGACAATGTTATGGTGGCTTTTGAGACTTTGCACTATACGAGGAATCACTCCTCAGGTAATACGGGGTACATGACTTTGAAATTGGACATGAGCAAGGCTTATGATAGGGTGGAATGGCTATATATGGAGAAATTGATGGGAAAAATGGGTTTTGCAGAAGCATGGGTAAAATTGATGATGATGTATATTTCCACTACTACCTACTTGGTTTTAATAAATGGTGAACCACAGGGACATATTACACCAACTAGAGGTCTTCGACAAGGCGACTCCCTCACCCCATATTTATTTCTGTTGTGTACGGAGGGCTTTCATAGGTTGTTAAAAAATGTAGAAATAATGGGTGACATAAGGGGGGTTTCTATTTGCCGAAATGGTCCTAGACTAACCCATCTTCTTTTTGCAAATGACAGTCTTATTTTTTGCAGGGCAAAAGAAAGTGAGTGTCAAAAACTGTTGGAGGTCTTAGCCACGTATGAAAGTGCACCAAGGCAGCAAATAAATAGAGAAAAAACCACTATGTTCTTCAGTAAATCAACCTCTCAAGCCATGCAAAATACAATCAAAGCAGCTCTTGGATTACCGGTGGTTCAACAATATGAAAAATATTTAGGCCTGCCATCTTTCATTGGTCGAAAGAAGAAAGAAAGCTTTGATAACATAAAACAGAGGGTGTGGGAGAAGTTGCAAGGGTGGGAGGGCAAATTATTATCTCAAGCAGGAAGGGAAATTTTAATTAAGGCAGTGGCCCAAGCATTGCCCACATACGTGATGTCGTGCTTCAAACTGCCAAATGGATTGTGCCATGATATTAAGGCCTTAGTTTGAAAAATTTTTTGGGGACAAAGAGGGGAAGGCCAAAAGGTCCACTAGACTAAGTGGGAAGAGCTTTGCAAACAGAAGGCACAAGGGGGGATGGGGTTCAAAGATCTTTCAAGGTTCAACAATGCCCTCCTGGCAAAACAAACTTGGCGCCTTTTACATGATAAAACCTTACTGTTTTATAGAGTTTTCAAGGTGAAGTTTTTTCCAAATTGTACAATCATGGAAGCCACAAACTCAATTTCAGCCTCATATGTGTGGAAAAGCATTATCAAGGGTAGGGAAGTGATACAAAGAGGTGCGGTTTGGAGGATTGGGGATGGACGATCAACTGCAATCTGGGGTGAGCGCTGGCTTTCGATGAAACATTCCCTAAAAATTGTATCGCCCTGTACAGGAGCTTTGGCTAGTGCTAAAGTCAGTGTTTTCATTGACAACGAACACAGAACATGGAAAGGTGAAGTTCTGGATGCCAACTTGCTACGATTTGAAGCAAACATGATTAAAAAAATTCCTTTGTGCCACACGGATCAAGCAGACACCCTCTCCTGGCCTTTCACTCCCACGAGGGAGTACACAGTAAAATCTGGATACACTTTCTTGCAACATGAATATCAGAACTCCCAACTTGGCCAATCTGACCTTGAGTACCTAAAGCCGCTATGGAAAGCAATTTGGAGTTTACAGGTTCCACGTAAGGTGAAAATTTTTGTTTGGCGAGCGTCAAAAAATTCTTTACCTACAAAGACAAACTTGATGAAGCGGAAAATTATCAGTGAGGATCTCTGTGAGCAATGCCGAAACCAGAAGGAAGATGTGGTCCATGCATTGTACCACTGTTCAAAACTATTAGACCTGTGGACAAAAGTTGATCTCTGGAATCACAGTAGCCTCTAACAAGCAACGTCATTTATTGATCTAATGGGATGTGTTTTTGCAGATAATAGGGACCCTGCACTTTTCTTCATGGTGGCATGGGCAATCTGAAACCGGAGAAATAATCTTCGTCTCAGAAAACCTGCAGCCCCAATCAACGAGCTGCTGTCTTAGTCAAAAGAAAGGCCGTGTGACTTCAAACTCTACAACTCTTCCTCCATAATCCTAGTGGGACGACCACCTACCTGTTGGCAAGCTCTGGATCGTAATACCTACAAAAGTGAACTTCGATGGTGCTTTGTTTACAACAAAAAATAGTGTTGGGTTGGGTGTGGTTATTCGCAATGAAGAGGGACAGGTCATGGTCTCTCTCTCGCAAAAAACCACGCTCCCTTTTACAACTATCGAAGTGGAAGCTATGGCAACACAGAGGGCCTTAAAACTGGCACTGGAGACTGGTTTTCATCAGATAATATTGGAAGGCGACTCGTAGATACTCATCTCAGCCTTGGAAAACAACTTTCACTCTTTGTAAAACTTTGGACACATAGTAAAAGACATTCTGTACCTCGTCTCTTGTTTTTCAAAAATACATTACTCTCATGTTCGTAGGCATTGTAATACTGTAACTCACTCTCTAGCGAGAAGGGCAGTTTCTTTATCTCAAATGCAAGTATGGATGGAGGATGTACCACCAGATATTATTCATGTACTTCAGGCCAATTTAAATGGTTTTCCTTAATTAAAAAGTTTTGATCTTCTTTCTCAAAAAAAAAAAAAAAAAATACAAGGCTCGTAAATATTACACTATTATTTTGATTGTGAATATAAATTGTAGTTATCAATAATATTATTTAGATGTTTTATATTTATATTTTTGAGTGGTGAATTAAAGTTTTTATTTAATATATATATTTGGTACGAATTAAAAGTTAAAAAATATTTTTCGGAGTAATTTTAGAAACACAACATTATACATAAGACTAATCAGTTTTCCCTTTAATGTTAAAACAAACAAAACATTTTTTTTTTTTTGAGAAAAAAAACAAATAGGACTTTGAAAACTATTTCTTGTGTTTTGAACATTAATTTATGAAGAATCTGATTTTTAAATCTTGATTTAATAAATGGGCTATCGAGTAAAAGTTTATTAAAAATGTATTGTGAAAATTTTGGTAATATAGAAATCATTTGTCATTTTTTGTATTTTATTTTATACTCCACCTATCACAATTTGTTATATATTCTTTTACTTTCCTTATAAGATAATCAAGGTTTAAAATAGAAAAAAACAAATCATACATTTTTTTTTGAGTAAACAGTAATACTTATTAGAATACACACTGAAAAAGTAATACTAGTGTTTTAAACCGGGTTTATAATACATTAAATAATCAGAGTACAACTACAAAAAGCAGAATTGGTAAAATAAAACAAATGATCTCTAATGCGTATCTATATATAAATATAATTGTAATTAGAATAATGTGTTATGTCGGTGCAAATACAATAATAATGGAAATAACACAAAAAGAAACTGAATAATACTTCTGAATATTATTTTTTTAATGAGAAAAATTACACAACACTATTTGGACTGATGCGCGGTACTTGCTCTCTTTAAGGAGATTTCAAGCCCTTACAATTGTCATACAGTAACTTGGATTGAGTCTGAATGAGTCTATTTATAGGCTCAAAAGGCCTCACAAAATTACTACCCAAATTAATTTGATTAATTAGGTCCATTATTCTGATGTAGTGGGTGTTACAAGATTAATTATTGGATATTAATCTAATGCATTGAGTCATTCTTGCGCACGTATCTTGCCCAATATCTGAGACAATTTATATTAGCCCATTAATAACCATAATTAAAAAGAACAAAATAGTTTCTCTCTTTTTTGATGTGGGATTAAACATTTTCACTAACTCCTCATCTTCTATATTCACTCCCACATCTTTACATTTATGTTGTAATATTTATTCATTTTAATTAATTACTATTAAAATGCTCCAACATGTTATATTCAGTTTCCTAGTCTTGATATCTAGAGAGCTGTACTTATTGTAACCTTATATAGCTATACCTAGTGTAACGTATAAAAATCACATATTTATTGTGAGGTGATAAGGTTTATTTATTATATATATATATACATATATTTATATAAGATAGAATTTTTACTTTAACATAATCTAAGTGTATATGTGTGTGAAACTCCCTCTGGAGTCTTGGACCCCGGCCCTTTCCCCCCACACCTCACAATCATTTATACTTGTGGAGTGACCATCGCACCTAGGGTGCGCGGTGGTGATAAGGTTTATTGCTATGTGGTAAGTTGTATCATCATAATAGAGAAAGATATTTTTTGTTAAAGACTTTGTTAGATATTTAATTTGCAGTGTCTATAATCTCAAA
This sequence comes from Quercus ilex subsp. ballota, assembly GCA_032727855.1. Lineage (NCBI taxonomy): Eukaryota > Viridiplantae > Streptophyta > Magnoliopsida > Fagales > Fagaceae > Quercus > Quercus ilex. The sequence goes on from CM064919.1 coordinate 39,524,882, forward strand.
GGCAATTCACAGAGGTCTTGGTGAATTAATTAAAAAAAGAAAAGAAATTTTATAAGACTTGAAATTGACAAATAATTTCTACTTCATACAAAAAAAAAAAGTCAAATTATTTATGTAAGGGCTGAGTTTGAGTACTGTTCCTGAGGGATAAACGAGCTCAAACCTAACAGGCCCAATACAATAAATTTATAGAGAATGGGTTGAAGAATTGGGTTGTGATAAGTGTAACAACAGGCGAAGGTGGTTTGGAGAATGATTAAGTAAAACAAATCTGGACTTGGACAAGCAATCTAGTCCTCGGCCTGGGTCCAAGGAGCTTCCACTTAGTATTTCTTGAGTTACAGTATCAATGGTTACAAAGCTAATTCAGATCGCTACAGTGTTTTCTCTAGAAAAGTTCCCCACCCCTTTTCTCAGAGCTCCTGCCTCCTTATATACTACTTTTCTCCTTCATCTCCACCATACACGCGCATATCAGATCTACTGTTGTTGATTTTTGTCACATCAATGTTCCTCACAAGGCTCATAGGCAGTGGCTGTGAGTCTAGAGAGCCACTGCTCAGGTATCACTTCCATATTTAATGCGGCCAGAGTGTTAGTTATGGAGCATTTAATGTGGAGGCTGTGACTTTTCCTGGAATTGCTCTACTGCCATGCTCCATAGTGCTTGCTTGCTGTACTTATATTCTTCTCCGGGGTACTTCGGGAGACTATCTTTATCGTTAAGTCTCTTTATATCAGCCTCGATCTTCGCTAGCCGAGGACAATTGGCTTCCTGGGCAACCGTGATTACCATTGCCTCCTTCGCATGCGACTATAGGCTTCATCATGGGCTTCAGGCCCAGGGTAGAAGGTGAACGCATATTTTTGGGCTTTATGACCCCACAATATCCCCTCAAAATTCTGCTGTTTGGATCCCCGGACGGAAAAGAGGATTTTGATGTCCTCAGAAGTGTTGTAGGCCTATCATGTTTTATCTTTTGCTGGCGCTAGTGCCTTTTTAACTGCCCAAGGCATATTCCTGACGCTTTGGCATTTGGGACACACCCTTATTAAATTCTTGCGGCTGGTTGTCCCCCCTACGTTCTACGGCGTGATGGCGATCCAACGGTGGAGAGATTTTTTCAACTCATGAGCGGGAAAATTCCCACTGCTATTTTAACTGGGGTATAAATACCCATTTGAATCAACTTGCCCAAATTACTTTTGCATTCAAGAGCTCCTGCACACATACGTTGAACCTGTCAATACCTCTAACTCACTCGTGTCCCTTCAAAAGCCTATTCGAGGACGCTTTCCTCATTCTTGTAAGTTTTTCCAAACCTTTCAAACTTTCTTCACTTTCCTTTTTCTGTGTCTTTCTTTCTGCACCTCTCTTTCCCAATTTTCTTTAGATTGTTTGAATTCTTCCTGGGGAAGGGTAGATTTAAGATCTTGGTAGAGTTCGAGGAAGGGATGGAAAAATTCAAGACCGACTACAGGATTCCGCCCAACGTGGGTCTTAGGTATTGTAAGGAGGGTGAATGACACTTTTACAGGGAAGAGGGTAAGGTGGTGATTCCCATGATAGCCTTCATAGAAGGTAGCGTGAGAATCCCACTGGGGTTGGTGATGAGGGATTACCTTAGGTTTGTTAGGCTAGCCCCCACTCAATGCGTCCCAAACGTCTTCCGAATACTAGGGTGTGTGGACACTTTAAACGAAAATAATGGGGCTGCGGTTGACCCATTACGATGTGAATTGGGGCTGCGTTTGACCCATCACAATGTGAATTGGGTCTACAGCCTTCATTACCTGAAGGGAAAGGGGTATTATCTGAAGACAAGGAAGCTTGAAATCAGGCTCATACAATGTCTTCCAGAATCTAGCAAGGAGCTAAACAAGGATTTCCTGATCATGTCTGGGGAGTGGCATGATGGTATCCCTTACTCGATGGAAGAGGGACAACCAGGTAGGGCCCTAGGGATAGGAGTAGGACCTGTTCAATGCCTTAGTATGACTTGTGTTGTTAGGTTGCTAACATTTCACTTTTTATGATTCTACAGATAGGCGCGCCATCGAGCCATATTTAAGTCTGGTTAATAAGCAGAGCTTGGACAAAATTCTTCAAGCCGAGGTGTTCGTGAACAAAGACGACGGTCAACTTCGGGTGGCTCACCTGATATAGGGATATACACCAATTTCGCGTGCTTTCCAAGCTCCAAAGTGTGTCATTAAGGCTCACGATCCACGGCTCTGCAGGATCAACGTTGCAGTTGAAGGTTTCCTACTACCTGAGGGGGCTTCAATTCCAGAAGGTGTGCCTTTAGTGGGCCCTTCTTCTTCTCGTCCTGAGGTCAAGGAAGAGGAAGAAAGAACAGAGAAAGAAGAAGAAATTGTTGAACTGGTTTTGTCCAAGGACGAATTTGAGGTGTTCAATCGAGCTTCACCGTCTGAGGCCCCATCTAGTGATCTCGGGGACCCAACCCATACCGAATCAGACTTCCCCTCGGTGGATAATCCTTCTGAGGAAGATATGGGTATTCAGAGGAAACAGTAAACAAGTTTGCTGGATTTGATAGAATCCCAGCTGGGGAGGGAAACACAAGGAAGACCATCTCAGAGGAAACCTCCTTCCCCTTCCAAGAGCAAGCTCCCTCCTGCTCCATCCAAGCCTCCTCTTGCTCCTTCCAAGCTGATGCAACCGCCGAGGACTGAGCCTTCTGACCCAAACGAAAGAGGGAGTTAAAAGGCAAGGAGGTGATGGAGGCTGAGAAAACTCGCCCCACATTGGAAGAGGAGGCCCAGCGGGCTGCTAAACAGCAAAAGGTTGGGTATAGGGGGCCTGAGAGGGGGGTCACCCTTCCGCTCGAGCCCCAGGATTGGCTTCCAGCCCCAATGCTCGATGGGGCCCCTCTGATGGACAATGCTTCCATCAGGGATTCCCAGGAAGGCACGGGTAGCCATGTAGTCGATGCTTTAGAGAGGGCTCTACTGCTACCCTCGGACATGTCCGAGCTGCGATCCTTCAGGAGGCAGGAGGTCTTCCTCAGCCTTAAGAGGTATCTGGGCATGGTAAGAGTTCCAACTTGTCTAAATTTTTTTTTTAAAACTTTGCTCCTCGTTTACCTTGCATTTGTACTCTTTTTCGGGCTGTTCAGGCCACATTTAGGGTAGAGGAGATGGTAAACAGCTGCAGAAGACAATTGGATGATGAGAAGAACAGGCGTGTAGCTGCTATACAGTCCTTTAGCATTGTTGATCAGGCTGCCCAGGACCTAAGAAACAAGTTGAAGGAGGAGGAGAAGGCAAGGAGGAGCGCGGATGCTGTTTGAAGGGGGCTTAGAAGCAAGCCGAAAACCAAAGGATACTCCTTCGCAAGTTTGAGGACAACTTGGCTGCTGCCTGAGGGCAGATTGAGTCCTTGAAGAAAAAGCTAGAAAATGCAGAGAAAGCCAAGGGCAGCATAGAGAAAGCTAAAAATGAGGCGATGAAAGCTCGGGCGGAGGCAGAAGAGGCTAGGAAGCTGGTAGAGGAGTTTAAAGATAAAGCTGAGCAGGATGCTTATGAGATGGGAGTGGCGGAGACCGAGACCAATCTCCGAGCCCAAGTTCCGGGGGTATGCAGGCTCTACTGCTCTCAAGTTTGGATCAAAGCCCTCAACCAGGCTGGGGTTGAGGCTTCATTTGAACTTAGGAGGGCGGAGAACATGTATTACCCCCTGCCCTACGAGAGTTCGCTCCTGCTAGCTCTGAAGCTGATACTGCCAGCTCTGAAGCTGATACTGCCTCTGAAGCGGCAGAGGTAGGCCAAAAGGAGGCCACCAATGCTCCTGCTCCCCTTGACCAGCTTGCTGAGGAGGCTGAGCATCCTGGGGTGTTAGAGAGAGAAATAACTAGCAACCAGGAAGTACCCCATGATGTGGTGAAGCCTCTGGCTGACCCTCAAGCTCCTCCTACTGAGAAAGAGTCAGACTTGGCCTCCCTTGCTGCGCCCTTTGAAGTCATTCCTCCAAGCCAGGATCCTCCAGCTTCTGACACAGCCTCTCAACAACCCTCTAAGGATAAATTGACCATAAAGTTGAAGAAATAGGCTACCTTTATTTGTTTGTGTTGCTTCTGTTGTTGTTTCCTTTTCCTTTTTTCTTTTTAAGTGTACTTGAACTTTTGTAATGAAACTGTTCTTTTTTATAACGAAACGTGTACACTTCTTCTAATGATAAAGCCTTTTATTTATACAGTTCATGTTTTTACTATCATTTGCGTAGTCCTAGGAACAATAAGTCCATTGAACGGATACTTAGAAAAGACTAAGGCCGTAATGTAACTTTCAACTTAGGCTCTAAAGGAGAGTTGAGTAATCTTGGTAAGGCAATTTGCCACAAAAGAATTTAAGTTTGTAATGCAAATCTCATAGTATTTGTAGGGATAAGACTCTGACTTTTAGGTTCACTACAACATTGACTATAAAGAAAAGCATTATAATATGGACTATAAAGGATAAAGTAAGCCCAGTGTACCTTGAAATGCTTTAAGTGATGCTCATGGAGCTAGGCTCCATTTCGGGCTCTGTTTATTGCTTAGATAGATGTCTAAAACAGTTAATTTCTTGAAGGGTTGTGGTTCGGGGATCCATGCAATAATCTGGTTTTGTTTAATACTTGGATAGGTGCCAAAAGTTATTAGTTTGCCCAAGACTTATGGTCCGAGGATCCATGCAAGACCTTGGTTCTGCCTAACACTTAAATAGATGCCGGAAGTTATTAGTTTTTCCAAGGTTTGTGGTCCGAGGATCCATGCAAAACCTTGGTTCTGTCTAACATTTAAATAACTGCTGGAAGTTATTAGTTTCTCCAAGGTTTGAGGTCCGAGGACCCATGCAAGACTTTGGTTTTGTCTAACACTTAAATAACTGCAGGAAGTTATTAGTTTCCCCAAGGTTTGAGGTCCGAGGACCCATGCAAGACCTTGGTTCTGTCTAACACTTAAATAACTACTGCAAGTTATTAGTTTCCCCAAGGTTTAAGGTCCGAGGACCCATGCAAGACCTTAGTTCTGTCTAACACTTAAATAACTACTGGAAGTTATTAGTTTCACCAAGGTTTGAGATCCGAGGACCCATGCAAGACCTTGGTTCTGTCTAACACTTAAATAATTGCTGGAACGTATGATATGTAATTACAATAAGTCAAGGTGCAAACAAAACTGTTTTCATTAATAATAATACCTCCTTAGGTTGTTTACATTTCATAGGCAAAGTACAGCTTTTTCATCTAAGTCTTCTAAATAATAGACACCTATTCCTGCCATTGAGGTGACACGATATGGTCCTTCCCAGTTGGGCCCTAATTTTCCTTAGGATGGGTTCTTGGCACTACCTAAAACCTTTCTCAGCACCAAATCTCCTGGTGCTAGTGGCCGCTGCTTTACATTGGCATCATACCCTTGTTTGAGTTTCTGATGGTAGTAGGCTAGCTGGATCATCGCCCTTTCCCTTCTCTCTTCGATTAAATCTAAATTCTCTCTTGGCAATTCATCGTTGTCGCTCGGAGTAAAAGTGCTCGTCCTCAACGTTGGGAAACAAGTTTCTATAGGGATGACAGCTTCGGCCCCATAAGTCATGGAAAAGGGGGTTTCTCCTGTTGATCGACGTGGTGTGGTCTGATATGTCCACAGGACGTGTGGCAGTTCTTCCACCCATCTTCCCCTTGCACTATCCAATCTCTTTTTCAGCCCATTAACTATGACCTTGTTGACCGTTTCAGCCTAACCATTTCCCTAGGGGTAGGCCGGAGTGGAATATCTGTTTGTAATTTCTAGGTCGCAGCAATATCTCCTAAAAGCCTTGTTGTCAAATTGGAGGCCGTTGTCCGAGATGAGGGTATGAGGGACCCCAAATCGAGTAACAATGTTCCTCCAAACGAACTTCTTAGCATCCACGTCCCTAATGTTAGCCAGGGGCTTGGCTTTGAAGCATTTGGTAAAATAGTCTGTGCCGACCAGAAGGTATCTCTTATTTCCCACTGCTTTAGGAAAGGGGCCTACGATATCTAAACCCCACTGAGCAAACAGCTATGGACTGGAGATAGGATTGAGGACCCTTCCTAGTTGGTGGATGTTCGGAGCAAACCTTTGGCATTGGTCACATTTTCTGACATACTTTTCGGCTTCCTTTCGTATTCCCTTCCACCAGTATCCTTGAGTGATGGCTCTGTGAGACAGAGATCTTCCTTCTGTGTGACTCCCACAAACTCCTTCATGCAATTTCTCAAGCAATAATTCTGATGCTTTAGGGTGTACACATAGTAGATACGGCCTAAAATAGGAGCGCTTGTACAACTTGTGATCCTCGGACAGCCAAAAATGAGGAGCTTTTCTTCGTATTTTCTCTGCCTCTGATATCTTTTTAGGTAGTGCATCATCCTTAAGGAAATTCACTATAGGATCCATCCAGCTCGGGCCCACCCTGACCTGATGGTTCTGGATCATGTTCATCTTGACTCCCTCTGCATTGCATAAGTCCTCGACAAGGATGGTTTGAGGTAAACCCTGGGCCGAGGAAGTGGCAAGAGTGGCCAATGAATCTGCGTGCATGTTTCCACTCCTAGAGACATGTGACAAGTCGAAGAATTCAAAATCCGATTGCAAGCGCTTGACCTTGCTTAGGTACTCTTGCATTCTCACATCTTCAACCTCTAATTCCCCCTTCACCTAGCCCATGATTAATCTCAATTCCGAGAATACTTCTATTGCCTTTCCGCCCATTTTTCGAACCATGGCCATTCCTTGCAGTAAGGCTTCATATTCGGTTTCATTGTTTGTGGCTGAGAACCTTAATCTCAAGGACTTCTCTATGGTAATCTTCTCAGGAGATATTAGGACCAGCCCCACTCCGGATCCCCTTTGGTTTGCTGCGCCATCAACATACACTTTTCAGTGTTGGGTCCTTGTGCAGAGACTGTGCCAACCAATTTTCCATCCATGTTTTGTTCCTCTGTTAGGGTTTCTATCGGTGGTTCGGCAAATTCAGCTATCAAATCAGCGAGGACCTGGCCTTTGATAAAGGTCCTCGGCATGTATTTGATATCAAAAGCTCTTAGAATTATGCTCCACATGGCAATTCTTCCAGTGTAATCGGCACTTCGGCGTACGAACTTGAGTGGAAGCTGAGTTAGAACAACAACTGTGTGCGCTTGGAAGTAATGAGGGAGTTTTCATGTGGCATGCACTATTGCCAAAATTGCCTTCTCCAGTGGTAAATAGCGCATCTCAGCCACATGTAATGATTTACTCACATAATAGACTGGTTGTTGGATGCCTCCATCAACTCATATCAACACCAAGCTTATAGTATGGGGCGCCACCGCGATGTAAGCGAATAAAACCTCGTCGGTCTCAGGGCTGGACATGATGGGCGGTCGGGATAAGTATTCCTTAAGTTGTTGGAAGGCTAAAACGCAGTCCTCGGACCACTCAAATCCTTTCCACTTGTTCACCAGGAGGTAAAATGGTCGGCACCTATCCGCAGATCTGGAAATAAACCGATTCAAGGCTACGATCATTCCAGTGAGTTTCTGCACATCTTTTGGATTCTGAGGAGGTTGCAGATTGTGAATTGCTTTGATCTGGTCTGGGCTCACCTTAATTCCCCTATGAGTCACCATATAGCCCAAAAATTTGCCAGACCCGACACCAAATGAGCATTTAGAGGCGTTGAGGCGCAGTTTGTGTTTTCTTAAGATGTCAAAGATGATTCCGAGGTCTTGCACATGCTCGGACGCTACTTTACTTTTCACCACCATGTCGTCTATGTAAACTTCAATACTCCTACCCAGTTGCGGCTCAAACATTTTAGTCATCATCCTTTGGTAGGTCGATCCCGCATTCTTTAAACCAAAAAACATCACTTTGTAGTGGTAATTTCCAATAGGAGTCCTGAATGCTGTTTTCTCTTGATCACCCAGGGCTAGCGATAGTTGATGATAGCCTTGAAAAGCATCCAGGAAGCTCATCCGAGGATGGCCTACGGTTGCATCTACTAGCTGGTTTATCCGAGGCATGGGGAACGGGTCTTTTGGACATGCCTTGTTTAAGTCTGTGAAGTCTACACAAACTCGCCACTTCCCACTCTTCTTCTTTACAACCACGGTGTTAGCCAACCACTCAGGGTAGAAAACCTCCTTAATGGCCCCTACTTGTTTGAGCTTTCTCACCTTGTCCCTAATAGCGTCGGTGTGCTCCTTGGATGGGCGCCGCAGTGGTTGTTTTTTGGGAGTGGCTGATGGATTTACATTTAAATGGTGACATATGAAATTCGGATCGATTCTTGGGGCATTATAAGCATTTCACGCGAACACGTCAATGTTTTTTCTGAGGAATGATATCAATCCCTCTTTTTCCCAAAGGGGCAGTTGAGAACCCACCTAAAAGAACCTTTCCGGGTCATCGCCAATGGTCACTTTCTCTAGACCCTCGCATTTTGCCTCCTCGGCTAGTGCATTAATAGGTGATGCCAGGTTCTTTGATTGCTATGAGTTTTCTTTAATCGTGGCCGAGGACTCTGCACTTGGCCGATGTGAAATGGCAGCTACCAGGCACTCTCTTACCGTAGCCTGGCACCCTCGAATTTCTAGAACCCGACCCTCGGATGGGAACTTCACCTTCTAATGCAGGGTGGAGGCAACGACTCCTAAGGTGTGAAGCCAAGGTCTGGCCACGATGGCAATGTAAGGGGAGTAAGTATCCACCATAATGAAGTTGACCTCCACTATCTCAGGGCTAGTTTGCATAGATAGCCTAATCTGGCCCTTTAACCTGAAAATATTCTCATCAAAACTCACCAAAAGGGAACTGTAGGGCGTTAAATATTCTGGTCCCAGCCTTAGCCCCTTATAGAGATCGGGGTACATAATCTCGGCTCCACTACCGTCGTCTACCATTACACTTTTCACGTCGTAGCCCCCAATTTGAAGAGTGATTACTAGCGCATCGTTGTGGGGTTGGATGGTACCGATTTTGTCTTCCTCGGAGAAACTCAAGACTGGATGAGGATGTATTTTGGGTTTTTTCGGCTCCGGGCCAAAGTCATTGGCGGGAAGGCGGGCTACAGACATCACCCTAAAAGGGCACGAACCCGTCCTCCCCGGAGCGGCAAAGATTACGTTGATTATTCCTATGGGCGGTCTTAAGGAAGTATCTCTCCTGGACTCCTGGTCTGCCTGGCCTTGGTGGCCACTGGAAGGATGTAAAAGGTGCCTTAGTTTCCCTTCTCGAACCAACTGATCTAGGTGGTTCCAAAGGTTCCTGCAGTCCTCTGTAGTATGTCCGTGGTCCCAGTGGTATTGACAGTACAAATTCTGGTTGCGTTTCATGGAGTCTCCAGCCATCTTATTCGGCCATTTGAAGAATGGCTCATTCTTGATTTTTTCTATAACTTGATGTACCGGTTCCTTGAATACGGCGTTAACCGTCTGCGCGTTGGATGATCCGGATTGTCCTTCGAAATCTCTCCTCAGACGGTCATTGTTGTATCGGTCCGACCTGAAATCCCTATTCTTTTGAGGGATAACCTTCTCTTTCCCCTTCCCTTGCAACTGATCTTCTTCTACTCTTTTGTACTTGTCACTTCGGTCCATAAGCTGACGTACACTGGTGGCAGGCTTGCCAGTCAAGGATTTCCTCAAGCCGTGCTCGGTTGGGAGACCGCTTTTGAAAGTGCTGATGGCAACGTCTTCAAAGTCGCCGTCCATCTCATTATACATTTCCCAATATCTGTCTGAGTATGCCATTTGAGTTTCTCCCTCATGCATGGATAATGACAATAAGGAACTTAGAGGCCGTTGAACCTTGCTGTTCGTAATGAAGCGAGAGCCAAAGGCTTGGGTGAGCTGCTTATAGGAATCTATGGAGTTCGTTCTTAAATCGTTGAACCACCTCATCGCTACAGTACCTAGGCTGGATGGGAAAACCTTGCACATCAAGGCCTCGTTCTTGGAGTGGACAGCCATTCTTTGATTAAATTGGCTCACATGCTCCATGTGATTCGTTCGACCATTATAAACGGTGAATGTAGGCTGATGGAACCGCTGAGGTAGCCTAGCCCCTTCTATCTTGTGTGTAAAGGATGATTTAGAGATCTGATCCAGAACTTTACTCATAGCATCGTTACCCAGACCCCTGCTAAATGGGACCTTGTGTTTTCTTCTATGGTAGTGTTCGTCTTCATAAGCAAAGGTCTTGCTTGGGGGAGTTCTTGATCTTTGCCTATAACTGTTGTCTATTTCGTCGTTAGAGGATACGCCAGAACTTGAAGAGGACCGCCTCCGCTGTGCATGGTGTAGTCTCTTTTTCAAGTCATCTATCTCCCGCTGCATGGCTTGATTATTGTTTGATCTCTTGGACACGCGACTGCCCACTTAGGAATGGCTTTTGCTCGTCTGGGTAGTATGCACACTCCCCTCTCGATTCCTTTCATTCTTTTGATTTTGATCATGTTTAGGGCCAGGAGGATTACCCTGCAACTGGGATCCTATGGGTTCTGTCCGTTGAGGACCCACTTGGCGTGGGTTCGCGTGGACCTAATCCTACCATGTCTAACTATTGTACTCACGAACACGCAAATTCTTTTCCCACAGACAGCGCCAATTGTAGGGGTTGAGTTTGAGCACTATTCCTGAGGGATAAACGAGCTCAGGCCCAACAGGCCCAATACAATAAATTTATAGAGAATAGGTTGAAGAATTGGGTTGTGATAAGTGTAACAACAGGCGAAGGTGGTTTGAAGAATGATTAAGTAAAACAAGTCTGGACTTGGACAAGCAATCTAGTCCTCGGCCCAGGTCCGAGGAGCTTCCACTTAATATTTCTTGAGTTACAGTATCAATAGTTACAAAGCTAATTCAGATCGCTACAGTGTTTTCTTTGGAAAAGTTCCCCACCCTTTTTCTCAGAGCTCCTGCCTCCTAATATACTACTTTTCTCCTTCATCTCTACCATACACGTGCATATCAGATCTACTGTTGTTGATCTTTGTCACATCAATATTCCTCACAAGGCTCGTAGGCAGTGGCTGTGAGTCTAGAGAGCCACTGCTCAGGTATCACTTCCATATTTAATGCGGCCAGAGTGTTAGTTGTGGAGCATTTAATGTGGAGGCTGTGACTTTTCCTGGAATTGCTCTGCTGCCATGCTCCATAGTGCTTGCCTGCTGTACTTATATTCTTCTCTGGGGTACTTCGGGAGACTATCTTTATCGTTAAGTCTCTTTATATCAGCCTCGGCCTTCGCTAGCCGAGGGCAGGATTGTCCTCGGCATGGCTTCCTGGGCGACCGTGATTACCATTGCCTCCTTCGCATGCGACTATGGGCTTCATCATGGGCTTCAGGCCCAAGGTAGAAGGTGAACGCATATTTTTGCGCTTTATGACCCCACAATTTAAAAAGATACAAGTTTCAGAAATCGGATGCCCATCATTTATTGGTTTCATGAAAACTATTTTCCTTTGCAAATCAACCTCTTGATTTTTCATGAAAACTAATTTCCTCCTTTGGAAATCACACAAGTTTTTGCTTGTATTATTAAAATGAGCAAAATTAATATGTCATTAGAGTGACATTAGATCAGTAATACAGAATTTTATTACATATATAAACTTGTGTCAACATTTAACACAAAAATAAAAATAATTAAAAAATTATCTGTATATATTAAGAGGATTCAGAAAGTTAGTTATTGTTTTTTTTTTTCCTGTTAAAAATACCCCTAAATTAATTAACCAACAACTTAAAAATGGGGTTAAAATAGTAAATTGGTAAAAGAAAGTTAGTTATTGCTTTTTTTACTGTAAAAAATACTTCTACCTAAAACTTAAAAACAGGGTTAAAATAGTAAATTGACAAAAATAATAAATTCCCACTTCTACATTGAAATGCCTTCCTACTTCTAATAAACTCCTATTTTTACGTTGATTTAAATTCCTACTTCTACTCACTAACTCTCTACAAAATAGGATCACTCTTTTGTTAGTTTTAAAACTCCTCCAATCTACAAAACTCACCCCACGTATTTATTTATTTATTTATTTATTTTGTGATTGGAAAAAGTAGAAATCTCAAATTATAATAAATACAAATTATTAATTTTTACACAAAAAATAGAAGAACTTCTAAGCACGTGCGATCAGAGGCTAGTATATATTATTTCTTTTATGTAACACCAATCACATAACTTTTCATGTGTTATTTTATAATCATTTTATAAAAAAACAATAATTCCTTCAACATATTTTACATATCCATTGAACAAAAAACTTTTGCACCAATCCACTAGTACTTAAAGTTGAATTACCATGTGCCAAATGGGAAAGGACTAATTCCCTTCGTTGGGTTCCAATTATTTAATTTAATATCAAGATCAAAACAAATAAGCACACAAAATACAATGACACTTTCTACCGATCCAAAGCGATGGTCGTTACAATTCTTCATGCATTGGACAAAGTGATGTGGTAATGAGTGCTTTCTAGCAAAGATGATTAGAATGAGAGTTTTTAAATTTTTAAATTTTTTTAAGGAAAATGCTAACGAGTGTTCTTAGGGGCACTGGTTAATCTAGAGGATCTAAATCCAGTTAATAATCCATTTAAAGAAAATTTTTATGAGAAATGAAAAAAAAAAAGTAATTAATATTTTGACAGCTTTTTTCATTTTCCATAAAAGTGGTATTAAAACTTTTCAAAAATGAATTATTAATGAGTGACCTAAGGGCACTCGTTAGCATGACCATTTTTTTAACGGAATAATGATGTGGCATATTTTAAATGATGTGGCAATCTATTTATTATTAAAAAATTATACATCATATTATAAACATAGAACTGGGGAAACCCAAATAATGTGGGTCTTCAACCCATCAAACTCATTAAAATTGGATCTATCTCCAAAATCAAAGGACCTGGATTATTTTTTTCATTTTCCTTTATTTTCTCGAAATCTAAACAGGGTCTAGAAATATGTTCAATTCAAAATCAAATAACTAATATATATTTTAAAGGATTTTGCTACTGCAGAACTCCACCGCCGCAGTAGCAACACTAAAAGAAGATGTAGACGGCGAGTTCGTCAAGGCCTATGCCACTCATCTCAAACACTCTAGTCGGATCTCTCACTATGCATAAACACTTATTTTACATGTAGATACATATATTCGTTGAACCTGAAACTTTGTATTCTTTGGTTTCATTAATTCTTTGGGTGAGAAATGGAAGTGATCATTCTATTAAGTATTTGCCATTAACCATTTGATCAAATACATATTGAAATTATTATACCATGAACGTTTAATTTGATGGTCTAAGGATTTTTTAGTGTTCAATTTTGAAAGATGGGTATATTTTTCTTGAGAGATTCTACTTGGTCGTGTATATATAGATGCAATTATGTAGATACCTCCAGCCTTGGGTTACAATCTCTCTCTCTCTCCATAAACATATTCCTTGGTCCTGTTTGGATTTTGAGAAAAAGAAGGAAAAGATAACGAAATCTAGGAACTTTGAATTTGGAGAAAGATATGTTTTTGATGTGTTGAAGACCCACATTATTTGAGTTTAGCCAGTTTTGATGTGTATAATATAATGTATAATTTTTTAATAATAAATAGGTTGCCACGTCATTTAAAATATGCCTAATCATTGTTTCGTTAGACACATAAGCAAACAAACTAACGGAAGTTAACAAATGGATTAATAATTTAATAGCACTCATATTTAAAACTTCAAGGACCAATAACGCACACTTGAAACTTTAGGGACCAAAAGCGCTTAACAGAAAAAATTTAGGGACTAACAATGTAGTTTCGCCTTTAAAAAAAATTTATGATAGAATTTATTACAAAAATTAATAGTTACCTTAAACAGTTCAACCAGTTAATTAGTAGGTTATCAAGTACTTTAAGAATTACTTGATCAATCGCTCTAGATGTGGTATTCCATCTTTCATAATAGCTTGGCCTCTCTTTGAATTAATATATACACACACACACAATATATATATATATATATATATATCTCTCTCTCTCAAATAAACGAACTAGCTAGTTTTTATTGTTGCAGAAGCAAAATCAGAAATTATGCAATGGTTTCGTCCTACAAATCAAACATGCATTAAAGCAAAATATATACCATGCAGAAGTACAGTTTTTTAGAGACCTGCCTGCTAGTGCAATTCATGGATCAATAATTTACAATAAGAGAGGACCTTCTGTTTCTTACAGCCTTCCTATATAAATTCTGTTCTGTAATTAAAACTTTCAAATCTCACATAAGCAAAGTAGGATCCTAGGCACATTAATATTGGACTTAGAATGTAGGGCAGCCCTCAACTGATATACCCTTCATAGTGGGGCAAGTTGCTAGTTCACAGTGCTCAGGATCAACATTAGGGTCAGAACCCCACCAGTGCAAGTTTCTGTTCTCCATGCCTAATGAGAAGTAAAGCAGAACTGCCATGAATGCAACTCCAGCATCCAAAGCTGCCGATAGGACATAGTTATACCTCTGCCACCAGTTCCTTCGATACCTGAACACGAAAAAGTTGAAGATTGTTCCAACCAAAATCCAGGAAGTATAGTTCAATGTTGTTGCTGGTGGTCCAGGTGCTCCTAGAAGTACTGGTAGATTGATGAGAGGAATCCAAGTTTGAGTTGGGAATGCCTTGTGTAAGAGCCATACTGCAATTGGTCCTAACAATCCTCCAAGGAAGAACCAGTTAAGTGCTGAGTAGTTTCCTTGAGAGCCAAAAATGCGCTTAGGCCCTACTAAACCCCAGATAACAGAAGCATCAAAGAAGACTCGATCATTGGGACATGTCCAAGGACTATTTTGTGGAAGGAGATTTTTTTGGCATATGTTTTCGACAGAGTTCAAAAGCCACCATGCTACACTAAGATTAACTGTTCCAGCTAAAATGGTTCCAATGAACTGGAAAAAAAATGCAAAAGTAAGACCTCACAAGAGGGTAATAAATGTAATGATAAGAACATAGAAAGAGTGATTTGTTTTATTTTTCAGTATCAATTTCAAACAAGAATTATCTGCTTATACTGTTCCAAGTTTTTTTTTTTTTTAGCTGAATATGTTCCAAGTTATTAAGTTCTTAAGTCATATGCCTGCAGCAATTTATGAAGTTAATGGACCAATTTGATTATGATATAAGATTCTCATAATGATGGTCAAATTGCCTAAAATTAAAACATTGAGTTCTTAATCAGGCGATTTCTTACATTGTTACATGTAATTTGTATATTAGATTTACTAAAATTCAGAACAATTGCTTATAGTAGCTGCGTACAATTTGAACACACCCACACACACACATATATGAATACATATATATTCTATTAAAATTGTTTTAAATTCCTACTGAGAGATTCTTTTTTGAGTATAAGTTTGTTTTTGTGAAAGTTTGAGTATATGCTTGTATTCGTGAGGTTTGTAAGTGTTATTTTATAAGTTTGGTTTAGTGTGATTATAATCCATATTGTTAATCAAGGATTTTCAGTAAAGTTGCCCGGTATAGGCATGAAGTGTTGGAAAAGCGATGTCAAGTTTCTCAAAAAAAAAAGAAAAAAAAGAAAAAAAAGAAAGAAAGGGAAAAGCGATGTCAAACTGTATCATTTTATGTGCATGTTCTAATTAAATTGTTTTCCCGTGTTAATGAGCTTCCGCTAACCCCAAATTTCAACCACTGGTACTGGAATATGCCATCTATGACAACAATTTCTGAAGATATTAATGAATTATGCTAGTATAGGGAGAGAGAACAGTGCACATACCTGTACTAGGAACATTGATCTTGGAGGGATCTTCATGTAATGACCCAGCTTAAAATCATTGAGAAAGGAGATTGCTTGACTCATGCTCATATACCCATATGTCTTGAAACAGACATTGGCTATGGGCCTTCCAGGCAATATTACTCCCATTATGTACTCTGTGATGATATTTAGCCCTGGTGTCTATACAAGAAGTATTGGTAATTAGTGGATAATGATTCTTGGAATAACCAAAAAGAAACGAAAACTAATAAAGCAGTCTCTCTTCATATTGGTTTGATCTTTTAAAATAACAAATTTTCTTGATAATTTGCTCCCATTATGCAATTAGATTACCTGATTTGTGGTGGCGGTTATGATGCTGATGGGAAGGGTGAAGATGAAGGCAAGTGCAGCTGCGAATATAAGCCCCCACCATGGCATTTGGACCTCCTTTTTCAGGAAGATACAAAGTCCAAGCGAGACTGAGATAGTAACAATCAAAAGCAAATGAAACCACCATGAAGGTATGTCTTTGTAATTCTTCATCAGTCTTGTGTGAATATCCTCCTTACCCTTGGAAGAAGCTCGATATCGATCATAAATCTCCCTACAACATCATGGTTCATTCTCAAATGCAACCTTACGTACCAAGAAATTTATATAGAGAACGTTATTGCTTGACAAGAACTGTGCATTTGCCTACATTTTTTCCTTTGAACTTCCAGCTTATTTGATAATTTACAGCTATTTCACTTACTTTTTTAGGTACAATGTACAATTATATATTAACCAACTTTTAGACAAAAACAAACAAACTTTTAGAAAAAAAATTTCATCAAACCTCATACTTATAATGAGTGATGTATTCACAAAAAAAATAATGAGTGATGTTTTGGATATTACAAACTTTAAAACATAAGCATTAATATGTCACAAATTACAAAAAGAGTAATTAAACTATTCCTTTATTATGTTATTGAAATGACACCATCCAATCATATTCTTACCACATTAAGTTGTTAGTTTTTTTGTAATAAAATCTGTAGTTGCTATAACATTTTCCATTTATAATTACCTCAAAAGCTTTCACAACGTAGGCAACAAAACATAATGTAATAAAGCATGTGTGAATGAACGATGAAGAAAAACATTACCTTCCATAGAACAAAGCCACATGGGAAAGTGTAGATGCAATAGCAGCAAAACCGAACCCGTAGGTGAGAGCAAAGAATGTGCTCAAATGGATCTTCCCTAGCTGTTTATACTGTGCAGTATCTAGCTCAAACTTATCATTTACAATCAATGAAATATTATAATCCTGACCTTGAGCAGTAAACAAGTCAGCTGAATAAATGGGAAATGTTTTAGCATTGTATGCGTTAATCCCCCAATAGGCAATGGGAATCACAATATAGATAATCAATACAACGCCTACGAAGACATTGACAATTGCAAAGAAGGGACTTATTAGAGGGCTGAATAGGAATGAAGCCACTGTTGCCCAATCCAAGGTCAAGGCTCCAACCGCAAGTCCATGCAAACCTGACCCAATTTGGTGAGCAGTCACTGACTTTGGGAAGGCCCAGCAGACCCATGAGATGCTTTGTAAGGTTTGAAAGAGGTATCCAGGGAACAATTGCCAGCAAAAGCTACAAACTAGTGCGATCACAAAAAAATTCACTCTTGATAGACTGGGCTTCTTACCATCCTCTTTTATTTCTTTTTCATGCAATGTCCTACATTGATATCAGTAAATATAGCATTAGTTTATCTTTTGGTTATTGTAACAATTGGTATGGCTAAAATTGGATATTATGGTATAGGCTAAATGACACATTTATTAATTAATTAATGAAAGGATGAATATGATAAATCTTAAATAACAATAAATGGGAACGAATTATAGTGGAAGGGGATGCAGAAATTTGTATCTACTCTCTAGTGCCTATGAATTCAAAGGAAAGCAAGTGCACTAGTCCATCTCCACCTTAATAAAAAATAGTTTATAAATTAGTAAGAGTTTTTTGAGTTGTAAATTTTGTTGGATTAGTAGAGCCTGTAATGGTGCAGCCCATACTTTTATTAAGCTGGCTGGTAGTCTTATAAGGTCTTTTTATTTATTTGAGAAACCCCCTAGGAACAGGGAATATTATTAAGCAATTAGTCGAAGATCAAAGTTGTAAACATTAAAAGTGTCGGAAGGAATAGACTCCATCCAGACATTGAAAGGACTAAAAATAGCTATTCTAGCTAATCTATGAGCCATACAATTACCTTGCCTTTTAACATGGCGAAAAGAAACAAAAGCAAAAAGAGAACTAAGAAAAGTAATGTCTTGTAAAATATGCCCAAACTCGAAATGGAACATATTATCACCCTTGATCGAGTTGATAATGCCCAATTGTTCTTCTATTGTTCTTTAATTTTTTCCGTTAAAGAAAGTCCAGTTTATAAGAATAATAATAATAATAATAACAATAAAGGTTTGCACCATCCCCCAAGGTTTATAAGAAACGATTGAGAGAGGCAAGTGACATCAAATTAGGTTAGTGAAGTTGTATGCTCGTATAAGCAATGCTAGTAGAGAAAAATTTTGAATTCTTAAATGAGTTTAATTTGAGGTTTCTTTTTCCACCAAAAAGAGAGAGAGAGAGAGAGAGAGAATTTTCACAACTTGTTAATGTGATATGTTATTATAGGAGCAACATCACTTTTAATTATATTTGTGATTTATGAAATTTATTGTACTTTTATCTCACCTTCCCTCCAAAAAGAAAAAGAATAATAATGTGCATTTTTCAGTACTGGACAAAATTTTATTCCAAATTAATTTGGGAGAATTTTTTTAGAACCCATTAAATCTAGATCAATAAAACCATATATATATATATATATACACACACACACACTATTTAAATCTAGATCAAGATTTGTGTAGATTTAATGAGGCAATGTTGTCAAAACAAGTGTGGCGATTGATACATGATACAAATTCCCTCTTCTACAAGGTGTTTAAAGCGAAGTATTTCCCCAATGGTTCAATCTTTGATGCAAAGAAAAATTTGGGCTCATATGCATGGAGAAGCATCTTAAAGGCAAGGAAAGTTATTTCTCATGGTGGACTGTGGCGGGTTGGAGATGGTTGCAAGATCAGAATTTTTGGAGACTCATGGCTGATGGATAACAATGGAAGACGAGTTAGTATACCAAATAACTCCTTACTTGAGAACAGCACGGTTGATGTGCTTATAGACCAACACATAAGGGTGTGGAAGGTCAATCTAATTGACTCGGTCTTCACCCCTGATGAAGCAAAACTTATCAAGGCTATCCCGCTGAGTTCACTACCCCAAAACGATTTTCTGTTTTGGCCTTTAGACAGCTTTGGTAATTACACAGTAAAGTCAGGTTATAAAATGCTGAGTGAGGAATGTCGCAATGAGGAAGATGGCCAAGCAACCCGTGGAGTCAGCAACTCAGTTTGGAAAGGAATATGGAAGATGTCCACTCCTGGAAAAATCAAACACTTTCTATGGAGAGCCTGTTCAGATGCTTTGCCCGCTAAATCAAACCTGGTGAAGAGAAAATCCTCAAGGAGGATACATGTCAGTTTTGTGCAAAGGAACCTGAAACCATCTCACACGCCTTGTGGGAGTGTGAGTTGTTGCATCAGGTGTGGCAAGCAAAATTCAATTGGGTGGACAGATCCCAAGGTCCTCGTGGTTCTTTCTCGGCGCTGGTGGGATTAATTCAAACTAAACCTCAGCTCCTTGATCTATTCGCCACAACAGCTTGGTCTATATGGTGTAGGAGGAACAAGGCTCGGCTCAATGAACCAGTGATGCCCGTTCAAAAAATTGCAGCGGAAGCCCACCATTATCTTGCTATCTACAGGTCTGGGAGCAGTATTATGCAAAAAAAACAACCCCAATCAAGGACTAGATGGTATCCTCCTCCACTTGGCAGGTACAAGACCAACTTTGATGGTGCTGTGTTTGAAGAAACAGGGGAAGCAGGGATAGGAGTGGTGATTAGAAACTCAGCTGGAGAAGTAATGGCTTCCTTGTCTGAAAAAATTCCCCTCCCATCCTCGGTTGAAGCTGTGGAAGCTCTTGCAGCCCGTCGTGCAGTCAGATTTATGCAGGAAGTTGGCATTACTGAGTCAACTTTAGAGGGAGATTCTCTTTCCATAATCTCGGCTCTAAAAAAGGGATAGGTTGAATTCTGCTATAGGTCATTTGATTAAAGATACATTATCTTATGTAATCTCCAATAGGAGTTTGTCTTTCTCTCACGTTCGTAGGCAAGAGAATGTTGTAGCACATGCCTTAGCTAAAAGAGCTAGATTTTGTAGTGATTATGAAGTTTGGATGGAGAATGTTCCTTTGGACATTTCACACTTGTTATTAGCTGATTTACAGCAAACTGAATAAAAAGCAAATGTTTGATTCTCAAAAAAAAAAAAAAAAAAAAAAAAAAAAAAAACTCACATAACGATGATTTTATCAATGATCATGCAGTTGAGGCGTTTTTTTAAACCAATTTTAGAGGTAAGCCTTTCCATTTTCAATTTGTTGGCAGTACAACTATACAAGGTGATGATAAATTAATTATGACCTATAAATCAAGTAAAAAAATGTATGACTGAAAAAGATGTTGAAAGTGTATGATGTCATGCTTGAAGCCTATATGTATATGATCATGATGTGAAAAAGATAATTAAAAATCGAGAAAAATACAAATGGATATTAGAAAAAAGAATAATAAAAAACAACCGCAGGTCCATATCTTCCCAATTTTCAATATTATAAGCTTATAGCCAAAAATTTACGCGCAAAAAGACTTTTCTTTATCTTTGTTTCCTTGATTTCTACTTTGTCAATGTCCTCCGTCAGCCTAATCAACTTGTAGGACAGAGAAAATGGAAACAGTGAACTTCTGTAGTTTAAACTTAATTGAGAAAAATACAAATGGATATTAGATACGTATGCATGTTCACACATGTTGGTGGACATATTAGAGGCCGTTTTCTAGGTCAATATCACAGCCAGTGAATTAAAGATGGAAAATGTCTAATTAAATTTTTTATTATTAACTTATGACATCCGTTATATGATGATTACTCTTTATCATTAAGCTAAGATATTAATCGATTTTTTATATAGACAAAATTTGAACTTCAAATCTTTTGTTTGATGACATATGATGTTACTAGCTTAGAGGAAATTTCACCATCACCATCCCCAGTTGGGAGATGGGCAAGGTAAAATATGGGTATGGGGACAGAGCTAGCTAGCTATATGCTAATATGAGAACATTGAATTTGCTTATTGATTATAAAAATGATATTGCACTGCTCAAAGGGGATTATGTATCTCTCCAAATTAGTTTAGAGAGAAACTTTCTAAACTTATCTTATATCTTTTTATTAAATGTGAATTTTGAAAATCTAACCGTTGGATTACATAATCTTTATGTTCTTAACTTGAATGTTAAATTTCGTTTAAATCAAATATTATTTACTATTCAATCAATAAACTTATTTTTTATGCATAATTTTTTACCACAAAAACTTAAAATTTAAACAAATCATTGATAATATAGCTATTGATTTTTGATCTTTTTGAAATTTTGCCAGTATGAAAAATATAATAAGAGCATGCAATCTAAAAGTTAGATTTTCAAAATTCATATCCAATAAAAAGATATAAGAGAAATTTAAAAAATTTCTTTCCAAACTAGTTAAGAGATAAACTTTTTCCGCACAAAGATATGAACATTTGCCTTCAAGTCATTCCTTGATGATTGAATATCGTAACTTGGTCGGCCATTTGGGTTGTAGGACCATAACGTAAATAACAAGTTTTATTAATATAAGCATTTTTAAGGAAAAGACATTTTTCCTTGGCTTATTATCGTGGTCCAATAATTCCAAGTCCAAACAAGTTGCTAAGGGTAAAACAATAGTTTGGACTTTAATTGGACTTATTTCATTAGTAACTGTGCATAAAAATTGGAAAATCAAATTAGGACACCAAATTTTTTTAACAAGTGTACGGTACCTGAAGAGTGATATTTGAACAAGTGTATTTGGCCACCACATATGAGCCGGCTCCACCACATACTTCCTCAACAGCCCAGCCCAGCCGTATCCCAAGACCTACATATGTATGTCACCATACACATGCTCATGTTAGTATGAACCATGAACCACCAAACGACAGCTTCATATGATGCAAGTGTTGGTCTTCACTCAATAATTATCCCAAAGTTGTACCTAAGACTCTTATCATATATTATAAGCGAAATACAACATATATCAGATAATATGGCAGTTAAAAATACTTAAAAACCCATTTTCTCTGCGGATAATAGCAAGACATAAAGGAAGAACCCATTTTCTGTGGTTGTGTCTTAACCAACAACAGAATAACCAAAAGGCTAATTAAAAGGTTGCAGGGAAATATATTAATATATATATATATATATATATATATACATATAAAAGGTACGTATACAAGCTTAGTTTAGGCTAGAATTCCGTGTCTATGTGTGTATATATATAGGATAAAATTTAGTACAATATTTTAGGTGTTGTTTCTTATGTTTCCAACTTAGAATTGAGTTATGTAACTACTTAACTAAAAAATATACTTCTATTCCATGAGAAAAAATCTATCTGACAGAATCTTAAGGGATGAACTTAAAAAATAACACTTATACCTGAGCCTTGCTCACATATATATATATATATATATATATATATTCCTCACTTTTCTAGGCTACCAAACAGAGTAAAAACCAAACCAATATTACCTAACTTTGAAAAACATAAATGAGCAAATTTAAAAGAAAAAAGAAGAAGAAGAACCTGGGTTGTGATGATAAGAATCCAAGCAGAAAAGAAAGAGATATTCCTTCGATAAAAAGCCTTTATAATGTCAAAGATATAGACAGCATAAGCTGGACCATTCCCAAAAGCACTTCCAGCATTAGCAAATATAGAGATGAGAACGTGTTCCTTCATGTTAAAGGGACCCGGGTTGAGCGAAAACTCTCTGGACCCGATGCGAAACTTGGTTGTGGGAAGAACAGAGGCCATGAGTCGTCCGATGGGGAGGGTGGCAACTTGGACGGTGATCTGGGTGATGATGAGGGGCTCTCTGCGGTAAGAGAAGAATTGGTTGAGGAAGGAGAGGAAGGCACAAGAGAGAAGGCCTAGTGTCCACATTCGAAATGTCCATACAGGGAGTGAGGTGTCGTCGGTGGTTGGTACAGTTAGCCGGACTTGCTCGATTGGTGACTGCTCATCTTCGTCTATGGTGGACTCTTCTCGTAATTTACTGCTTGGTGGTGCCTCAGTTTCTAAAGTTTCCATTTTGAGAGTGAGAATGAGGAGTGTGAGAATAAATACTCATTATGATTGATTGGTATTACCCAATCTCTGATAAGGATGATGTATTAAGCCGTGTTAAAGTCTACATACCCCCAACTGTTTCAGTTTCACAAGACCTTTCTAAAATGATAAATTATGAGTGGTTGACAAAAACAAAAATTGAAGTTAGTGATCGGGTCATGTTCAAAAGTCATGTTTCTCCCGATCACAATCAACCGATTATTAATTTATTATGAGGAGGTTGAGAAATACGACATGTTCGGTGTTCCTTCCGTTGCTCTTTAAGTAATTTGATCGTTTAGGTGGGGTTTGGATACACTTCCACGTCCACATTTTGGGGTTTTTTTTTTTTTTTTTTTTTTTTTCTTCAGCAGCTGTATGTTTTAACTTTTCAGCAGTGAACAGTGCAGTGTGCACTATTCACGACTCCACAAACTTTACTTTTTAACAAATTTTTCATTAAAAATAGATCTCATGGTACTATTCACACATTTAAAAATTATTTTACTACAGTGTAGTTTTCAGTTTTCAGTTTCAGTAAAATAAACTTTATCCAAATGTACCTTAGTTTAGCTTAATTAGAACTGTGCGCACCTAAAATGAGACTTTTGGGCCTAACCTCCTTTAGGCTCACAACTAATTTGTAAAGTGGGTTTGGGATTTCCTACTGTGGGTCGTTCTCGGCACAGAGACCCAATGAGATCATTTTTCCCCCTTTATGCTGCTACCCTCTTCCTTCGCTTTCCTTTCACTCTCCGTTTCATCCCCCCCTTCTCCAAAAACCTTTCTCCTATTTATAGCATTCAAATTAGTGGGGTGCTATGATTACTTTTGCAGTTAGTGCAATGTGAGGTCCAATATCATCAGCCATAAGTGGGTGGTTAGGTGGGAGTGGAACGGGGTGAGAGTGGCCTTAGAACTTGGCTCCCACTCCAGCAGTCATGTCCAGCTGTGATGCTTCTGGGTACTGCTGGGTACGTTAATGATGGGATGTTCGGACGTTATTCTTCCCTTATTGCCCAATAATGGACCCCGAGCAAAGATTGAGTGATGAAACCTGGGCCTACAATCCGTGTGGGCTTAGGCTGGGATCTTGGGTAAAGGGAGATGGGAACCATAGGTCATACTTTTGCGTTTAGAACTTAAGGCCCAGATGTTCCTGGGCATCACGGGGTCGTACATTAGCCCCTCCTTGATTCATGCCCGGCAAACGGGCAGAATCAAGGAGCCCAGTGGGCACACTCATCTGGAAAGGTCAACAGGCGTAAGCTAGGGCGGTTCCAGAAACCCATTAATGCACCATTAAAAGATGTGCCGTTTCGGCCTGTTTGGTTCAGCCGTCATCATCACCTGATGGTTCGTGAGCCAAAGAGGCGCGTGTGTCAGTTGGTACCCGTGTGAATTCCTCGTTAATTGAGCCTCATTATTGTTGATTAGACACCGTTTTCTCTTCCTTGGTCTCTATAAATAGTGCGCCCCAAATCACTTTTCCATTTTTTTACTCTCTTCTCTCCAATTTTTCTCTCTGCCGAGCATTCATTTGCGAACCTACTTGCCCGCCCAGAACCCCCTTTTCTTCCTTAGAGCCCAAAGTAAGTCTCCTGCCTCTTACTTTTACTTCAGCGTCTTTCCTCGAGTTTCTTCCTTCAATTTTAGACTCTAGGATGGGGTATGCTTATCTTCTAAACACTGCGGCGTCCTTAGCCACTTTTAGGCAGAAATTTGATATTCCTAATGACATGGAGATGGCGTATTGCCACGAGAGCGAATTTGACCTCCACAGAGGGCAACAAACTGCCTTTTTTCCTCTGATGGCAGTCCTAGAGGGTGGGGTTAGGTTTCCCGTGGACCCCCTCTTACTTGATACACTTAGGTATTATGGGCTGTGCCCCAACCAACTCCCACCCAATTTTTACCGGGTAGTCAGTTGCGTCAGTAGGTTGAACCATACGTTCGGTTTAAAATTAAACCACCATGATATAAACCACATGTACAGCTTGTGTGGAAACAAAAACACAAACTATTATTTAAAGGTTAGAGATAAACGGGTACAGCTGATATCATGCCTGCTTGACTCCAATAGAAACTCTGTCGGGGAGTACATCCGGGTGTGCGGTAACTGGTTTACCGGGGATATTCTCCCTCCCCTCTCTCATTGCGAAGTAGGTTCGTACTGACTCCTAACCTGACTCTCTTTGCTTTATGGTTGTTTTATTTATCTGAATTCCGACAAGCCCACATATACACTAATTGTTTCTTCACTCATTTTGCCTCATATATTTATTATTTTTCTCCTCTTTTTTACAGACAGTAGATTGTTTACCCCGGACGTCAGGGTAGTTCACGTGAGGGATTTGAACTTCATACTCCGATCCGAGATATTCGTTCACTGGGATGGGCAGCTCCGAGCGTCCCATCTTATTCTCGGAGTTGAATCGATCTATTCCACTTGGCAACCCTTCAAGCAAGCACTTTTAGTAGACAGCCCACTTCTGTCTTACATCGACGCTTGGCACGCGAATTTTTTGCCGCCGAACTTTACGGTGGGAGAAGCTCGGGAACAAGGCTGGCGATACACCTGCTCTGGCGAGCTTGCCCCGCCACACGACTAATCGGCGGAGCGTGTGTCCCGACGCCTCCGAGAACTTGCTCACACTCCTGTTGAGGAAGAGGCTCCTGTTCAAGAGGCTCCTGCCCAACCCGAAGGACCAGTTAATCCTGAGGCTCCATTGCTTGTTACCGAGCAAGTGATCATCAACATTACCGACCTTTCCGATACAGAATCCGACCACAGTGTAGATATGGTGACCCGAAAGACGTTGACCATCGATCGTTTTATGCCCGGGGCTCGGCAGGCAACGCAACAGCAACCACCGCAAGGCCAAGGCCAGACGCCTCCTCCCCCGCCTCTTTCCCAAACCGGTCGAACCAGAGAGAGGCAACGCATCAGCGAACAAACCTCTACTGGGCCAGGAGATGCCATAACCCGGGTCCCCCCACAACCGTCCAAGGCCATTGTTATACAGGAGCCGCAAACTCAAACCGGGGTGGTCGCGGCGTCCTCCTCTAGGGCAGCTCAACTTTTCTTGGACGATGAGCCACTCCCTGATACCGCTAGTATACGGGTTTGGGAGAAAGGTGAAGGGGGACGCGTTGCCCAGAGCTTAGCGCACAGACTCTTCTTGCCCGAGGATGTACATGCTTATGAGCAGGGGACGGAGGAGTACATGGGGAGAAGGCTGCAGTGGTTCACTGTCGCGGTAATCCGTCACTCACTAGCTTCTTACCAGTTTCTATACGCCGTTATTACTTATCATTGCTATTAACAACATGTATACAATATGCATACTTATTTTTAATCTTCTATCGTACTAACACCCGAGATTTTATTAAGCGGCCCAGCTGGCCCATATTGTCGATGGTTGTATGAAGGAACTTTTCGAGGACGCCAACCTGGAAAGGGCGGCCAAGGAGGCGGCCGCCAAGGCAGCGAAAGAAAAAGCAAAGGCCGTTGATTCTGCCAAGAAGAAGGCTACTGCCGCAGAGAAGGCTAGGGCGCTGGCAGAAAGTAGGTGCGCGGAACTTCTAGTGAAGCAGAACGAGACAGACGTCAAGTTAGCTGAGGCAGTTAGTCTGAATACTACTCATATTGAGGAGCTTGCTGATATGAGAGTGGTGTTAGGGGCTGCCGAAGAAAAATGGTACCATGAAGAGTTTGCCGATGCAGAAAACTCTGTGGAGCCAGTTGTGAATCAAGCTCGGAAGCTGGGTTTTGAGGCTGGTTGGTTGGCAGCCTTGCAGGCCGTGGGGGTCCCCGAAGATTCTCCCCTTAGGAACCCCAGCCAAATACCCTTCCCAGATTTTACTCCAGCCGCACGTTGACGCAGAAGACACGACAAGCCTCAGGGAACTAGTGGAACAGATAGACGCCCATATAGAAACGGATGATGCAGAAGTCACCAGTGTCCCCCGCTCCACCGATCAGCGCTGTGAGGATGTAGTCCAAAACCCTGCAGACCAACAGTCACCCGATCCTGCCGCCCAGACGAAAGCAGATTAATTTAGACGCCGGAAAAGTTCGCTACTGTTTTATTTCAGTTCAAGTTTTTACTATGTTTTCCTTTTACTTAATTTGCCTATGTCACCGGGCCGTGGTGACTAAACAATCATTATTTCGGTTTGTTTTAACTTTTACATGGTCACCGGGTTTTGGTGACAGGACAACGGTTTTGTTTTCATGCGTTTATTTTGTTTATATGTTGTTTATTTGCTGAACGCTCACCTCAATTGTTTTCATAAAGGCTTATTTTTGCGTTATCTTTCTTGCCATGTTTCTCTATTTTCCCTGCACAAATGATTTCCTGAATGCTCGGTAAATTATACGGTGCAGAAGATCGAGATGTGAGTTCCCGGTCTCAGACAATGTTTAACTTGTTGATTTCAATCTTTAGCCCTTGTCCTTGGAATACTCTCTTCGTGCCTGGCGACGGTAATCAAATCGAGTAGTAGGTTTCTGTCCTCAGGTTATTGTTATTATTATTATTATTAGTATTGGGGTTTCACCCGTCCGGAGATGAATATTGAATCGGGGATAGGTCATTGTCCTTATGGAATTTAGACTAAGGTTCTTCCTGCCAGGTGATGAGTATCGAACTGAGGACAGGTTTCTGTCCTTAGGAAATTTAGACTAAGATTTCTTCCTGCCCGGTGAGGAGTATCAAACTGGGGGCAGGTTTCTATCCTTAGGAAATTTTAAGTGCTAAGGTTTCCACCTGCTCGGTGATAGGAATCGAACTGGGCAGCAAGTTTTTGTCCTTAGGATATTTCAAGCGCTAAGGTTTCCACCTACTCGGTGATAGGAATCGTACCGGGCAGCAGGTTTCTATCCTTAGGATATTTCAAGCGCTAAGGTTTCCACCTGCTCGGTGATAGGAATCGAACCGGGCAGCAGGTTTCTGTCCTTAGTGCAATTTTTAAGGTTTCCATCTCCTCGGTGACATGGATCGAACCGAGAGCCAGGTTTCTGTCCTTAGTAAGATTTGTAGCTTAAGGTTTCCTCATGCTTGGTGATGGAAATCGAACCGAGAAGCGTTAATAGAGTTGAAGGAGTAAGCTCGGGTAACCATCATCATCTTCATTAGTAAAACACATACAACATTACATTCAATTTGCAGTTTAAAGCACAACCGATCAGTGATAGAATCTTTTAAGATTGTGGACATTCCATGGCCGTGGCAATGGTCTCTCGTCTAGGTCTTCCAAGTAATACGCTTCTGTGCCAGCGACGGCAGTAACTCTGTAGGGCCCTTCCCAAGTTTGGGCTAACTTCCCGGCGTTTATATCCCGCATATTCCCCACCACTTTCCTCAACACCAAGTCCCCAACACAGAATTCCCTTGTCTTTACACCTCGGTTATAACGCTGGGCGAGTTTCTGTTGATATTCTGCCAGCCGTATTGTAGCCGACTCTCGGCATTCTTCCAACCAGTCCAAGCGCTCCATCATCAGCTCGTCATTCCGGGCGGGGTCGAACTTTGCAGTTCGTGCGCTGCAGAGGTTTACCTTGGCCGATATCACAGCTTCAGCTCCAAATGTCAAGGAAAATGGTGTCTCTCCCGTGGACCTCCTAGGGGTTGTTCGGTACGCCCACAGAACGCTAGGCAACTCCTCAGCCCACCTACCCTTTGCGCCGTCCAATCTCTTCTTTAGTCCGTTCAAGATCGCTTTGTTAGTGGCCTCAGCTTGACCGTTGCTCTGTGGATAGGCCGGTGTGGAATACCTGTTTTTGATGCCGTGATCACTACAAAATGCATGAAAAGCTTTACTGTCAAATTGCAGCCCATTGTCTAATATTAGTGAGTCCGGCACCCCAAACCTCGTGATTATGTTCCTTCATATAAACTTTTTGACGTCCGCGTCCCGAATGTTAGCTAGCGCTTCTGCCTCCACCCATTTGGTGAAGTAATCTACAGCCACCAATACAAACCTTCGGTTGCCCGTTGCTCAGGGGAACGGGCCGAGAATGTCAAGCCCCCACTGTGCAAAGGGCCATGGACTACTGACCGGGTTCAGATGCCCTGCCTGTTGATGGATCGATGGGGCATGCTTTTGACACCGGTCACACTTTCGTACGTACTCGGTAGCGTCTCTCTGCATCCGTGGCCACCAAAATCCCTGGGTCATCGCTCGGTGTGCCAACGAATTCCCATCTACATAACTGCCGCATACTCCACCATGAAGCTCGACAAGAAGTTCACTCACCTTGTCTGGGTGCAGACACAAAAGGTACGACCCCCCGAAAGACCTCTTGTAAAGCTGGCGATCTGCTGACAGCCAGTAATGAGGCGCCACTCGACGAACCATGTTGACCTCCTTCTCGTCGCTTGGGAGTCAATCCTCGGCAAGGAACCCAATGATTGGATCCATCCAACTTGGTCCAGTCGTCACAATTACGGCAACGTCTACCCCAGCACTGCCCACGCCATCTGTTATGGCAATGCTTGGTTCAACTATCAGTTCTACCTTGATCAATCGAGGAACATCCTTCGTTGTTGACGATGCCAGCGTGGCTAAGGAATCAGCATGCCTGTTCTGCGTCCGGCCCACTTGGGACACCTTTGCCGTGCCAAACTTGTTCATAATCTGCTTTGCCGATTGCAAGTATGCCTTCATCCGGGGGTCTCGGGCTTCGAAGGTCCCATGGATCTGGTTAACAACCAGCCGAGAATCTGAATATGCCTCCACATCCCGGGCCCCTAGTCCCAATACAGCTCTTAATCCGGCAAGTAAGGCCTCGTACTCGGCCTCGTTATTAGAAGCTCGGAATCCCAGCTTGAAAGAATGCTCCAGTCGTATTCATTCGGGGGTGATGATGACAATCCCGGCGCCGGACCCTAGGGCACTGAAAGCTCCGTCCATAAACACCTTCCACGGGCGACTCTCCACGTGACAAATCATCTCCCCGCCATTCTTAGGAGAAAACTCGGCGACAAAATCAGCGAGGAATTGCTCATTGACTGAATTTCGTGGCCTGTACCATATGTCAAAAGATCCTAATCTGGTTCCCCACTTAGCTATTCGGCCCGTGAAATCTGATCTTTTCAGTAACGACTGTAAGGGATATTCAGTCAGGACATACACTGTATGGGCTTGAAAATAATGCGGCAACTTCCTCGTAGCATGTATTAGAGCTAGTACCAGCTTCTCCAAAGGTAAGTACATTGTCTCGGCGTCAACTAAAGTCTTATTGATGTAATACACGAGTTGCTGCACTCCCCTGTCCCTGAGTAGCATGACACTCACTGCGTGTTTGGACACTGACAGGTATATAAATAAATCCTCCCTGGGCTCCGAGGACGTCAACATGGGCGCTTGCATTAAATACTCCTTCAAGTCTCGAAAAGCTCTATCACATTCCTCATCCCATTGAAATCCTTTCCACTTCTTCAGAAGCTGATAGAATGGTCGACATGATCGACGAATTTGGAGATGAATCGGTTAAAGGCAGCTAGCATCCCGATCAAAACTTGTACTTCTTTCGGATTGCTCGGCGGCTTTAGACACTTCACGGCTTCTATCTGGTCTGGGTTTACCTCTATCCCCCGGTTGGTGATCAGATATCCTAGGAACTTGCCAGCCCCCACACCAAAAGCGCACTTCTCGGTATTAAGGTGTAACTTATGTTGCCGAAGAATTTCGATCACCCCCCGGAGGTCCTCTATATGCTGCACTTCCTGCCTACTCTTCACCACCATATCGTCAATGTATACTTCTACCATCCATCCTATTTTATCCCGGAACATCCTTGTCGTCATGCGCTGGTAAGTGGCTCCAGCATTTTTTAACCCAAAAGGCATCACCATATAATGATAATTGGCTTCCAGGGAGATGAATGCTGTCTTCTCTCAGTCCTCGGGGGCCAGGGCGATCTGGTGGTACCTCTGAAAGGCGTCTAGAAAGCTCATTCTCGGGTGTCCATACGTGCTGTCTACCAACTGGTCAATCTTTGGCATGGGAAACGGATCTTTCGGACATGCTCGATTTAGATCCGTAAAATCTACGCAAACCCTCCATTTGTCACTCTTCTTCTTCACTACCACGGTGTTTGCTAACCATTCCAGGAAGTAGATTTCCCTTATCGCCCCAGCCTCTTTCAGCCGTTGCACTTCCGCCTTTATTGCCTCAACGTGCTCCTTGGCTGACCTTCTCGGCCTCTACTTCTTAGGAGGGAACCAGGGGTCCACTTAAGTCTATGGACGATAAACTTAGGATCTACCTTAGGCACCTCATATGGACTCCATGCAAACACATCCACATTCTGTATAAGGAATAGCAGCATCTCTACCTTATCCCGATCCTTCAGTCCTTCCCCTACTTGGAAGTACCTATCCTCATCCAGCAATATTCTTACCTTCACCACTTCTTCGGCAGATCCACTCTCCTTTTCTTCTTGTGAATCATGTAATTGCTATAAAGAGGTCCCCCGTGACGGGTCCTTCTGCTTGGTCTAATCCTTCTGGCCGGTTCGCCCTTCTTTCCAATTGACTATGGCGACTAAGCATTGCCTGGCCGTTTGCTGGCTTCCCCATACTACAGCGATACCATGCTCGGTAGGAAATTTGACTTTCATGTGCAGGGTGGATGGAACAGCCCCCATTGCGTGGATCCATGGCCTTCCCAATATCACCATGTATGGGGTGAATGAAGCAACCACTATGAATGTTACCATCACCTCCTTGCCTTCCATATTTGCTGGCAGAGAGATTTGCCCCTCAGGAACTACCAATCCGCCATCAAACCCGACTAAAGGAGTGGTATATCTGGAAAGATTCTCGTTCTTCAATCCGAGCCCCCTGAATAGATC
This sequence comes from Quercus ilex subsp. ballota, assembly GCA_032727855.1. Taxonomy (NCBI): domain Eukaryota; kingdom Viridiplantae; phylum Streptophyta; class Magnoliopsida; order Fagales; family Fagaceae; genus Quercus; species Quercus ilex. Next base: position 39,556,930 of record CM064919.1, read on the forward strand.
TGGGTACATCACATCAGCCCCGCTTCCCTGGTCTATCATCACTCTCTTCACCAGGAAGCCCCTTATCCGGGCAGTGACTATTAACGCGTCGTCGTGCGGCTGAATCGTTCCTTCCAGGTCGTCATCACCAAAAGCGATGGGCTCCCGGGCGAGCTTTATCTTTTTTTCGGATGGCTGCATGTCTGATTTACCTCCCACTGGTGCTACAGTTGACACCCCTTTCTTTCTTGCCGTGGTGAGCCTCCTCGGAGGAACATGGATAACCTCAATTATCTCGAGAAGGGGCGGAAGGGGGTTGCCCCTTTGCGGGGCGCCTTGCCCTGCTCCTCGGTCCCCCGTGTCAACCACAAATTCCTTTAAGTACCCAGCCTTGGCCAGCCGTCCGAGATGGTCTCTCAACACTCTGCACTGCTCAGTAGTATGGCCTTTATCTTTATGGTAGGTGCAGTACAAGTTTTGATTCCTCCTAGAGGGGTCACCACCCATCCTGTTTGGCCACCTAAAGTATGGCTCGTGTTTAATCTTGTCTACAATCCTATGCACTGGCTCCTTAAATGTCACATTTACCTCCCTTGCTGGCGCTTCTGGCTCTTGAATCCTCAAATCCCCCCGGGTCCTAGGTTGAAAGCCACCCTGCCTAGGGCGATTCGTTATTGGCGCTTTGCCCTTGCTTTGCAGCCGGTCATCTTCCAGCCGTTTATACTCTTCAATGCGCCTCATCAGCTGCCTCATATCCTCGGGAGACTTCTTAGTCAGCCTTAGCCCGGACTCCTCAGGCAGTCCCATTCTAAAAGTGCTCGCAGCAATCTTCTCGTTCCTTCCGCCAATCTCGTTGTAAAGCTCCCAATACCAGCTAGCATAGTTACGGAGGGTTTATCCTACCCTCATCTTCATGGATAGCAATGTGTCTACCGGTTATGGCACCCGGCTACAGGTTACAAACCTGATTCCGAACTCCTGTATCAGCTCGGCGAAATTATGGATGGAGCCTTTCCGTAACCCATTAAACCATCTCAAAGCGGTGGGGCCCAGGTTTGAGGGAAAAACCTTACACATCAATGCGTCATTGTGGGTATGCAGAGACATCATCTGGATGTAGTGACTGACGTGTTCTACCGGGTCCGTTTTCCCATCGTAAGAGTTAAACGGAGGGCGCGTGAATCTGTCCGGCATAAAGGCCCACTCGATGTTAGTTGAAAATGGAGATCGAGCAGCTCTGCGCAGCGCATGGCTCATTGCATCCATGGCCGCATTATGGGGCTGTTGTTCTTTCGGGGAATCCGAACCTCGGTCCGCATATTCCCACGAACGCGAACGGTCTCGATGTTGACGGGATTCCTGCGAATGCGAATGTTCTCGGCGCCGACGTGATTCCTGCGAATGGGAACGTTCTCGGCGGTGGTGGGATCCAGATTGATTGAACCCCGTTACGCGATGATCTTCCCCGGTATTAGATCTCCTTTCTCAGTTATTTCTGTCCCTTCTACGATGCCTGTTCTCTGCCTCCAACTCTAGGTCCCTTACCAACGTGCGCAACCGTTCAAGCTCTTCGTCTCTCTCATCGAATTGCCTGTGTCCCGAGGCACTCGAAATTGTCCACTGCATTTGTTATGACCCCTCCCCTAGGCTGGAATGCTCCTCTCGTTCGCGGTCCCTGTCTTCACGTCTCTTTTGCCTTCTTTCTCGCTAGGAGGATCCTCGAGAAGATCCCGTTGAACCACTTTCAGCGTCACTCCCAAAACGTCTCCCAGACATCCCCTCCGGGATTGAGTCTCAGTAGAACTACGGCGTTGTAGGAGATTCCCACAGACGGCGCCAATTGTGCACACCTAAAATGAGGCTTTTGGGCCTAACCTCCTTTGGGCTCACAACTAATTTGTAAAGTGGGTTTAGGATTTCCTACTGTGGGTCGTTCTCGGCACAGAGACCCAATGAGATCACTTTTCCCCCTCTATGCTGCTACCCTCTTCCTTCGCTTTCCTTTCACTCTCTGTTTCATCCCCCCCTTCTCCAAAAACCTTTCTCCTATTTATAGCATTCAAATTAGTGGGGTGCTATGATTACTTTTGCAGTTAGTGCAATGTGAGGTCCAATACCATCAGCCATAAGTGGGTGGTTAAGTGGGAGTGGAACGGGGTGAGAGTGGCCTTGGAACTTGGCTCCCACTACAGCAGTCATGTCCGGCTGTGACGCTTCTGGGTACTGCCGGGTACGTTAATGATGGGATGTTCGAACGTTATTCTTCCCTTATTGCCGGGTAATGGACCCCGAGCAAAGATTGAGTGATGAAACCTAGGCCTACAATCCGTGTGGGCTTAGGCTGGGATCCTGGGTAAAGGGAGATGGGAACCATGGGCCATATTTTTGAGTTTAGAACTTAAGGGCCAAATGTGCCTGGGCATCACGGGGCCGTGCAAGAACCATTGTCATTATCATTTGCAACAAGAAAATAGAGGACCCAAGAGCTATTTGATGTGAAATTATGTATACATTTATACTATTACTAATGTGAATGCCAACTCACCTTGATTTAATTGCACTTGGAGTAATTTTAACTGCACGTTGATGTGCATAAAGTAAAGAAAAAGACCGGTAGAAACTGTTTTTTCCCCCTAAAGAAGAGATTGTATTAGAAACATCATCCAGGTACCATCTTCCTCAATGGTACACATCACACACAATGGAATTGAGAAGATGCAATTTTTATTCCAACCTTAAAAAAAGTGGGTCATAAAAATTTGTCATATTAGTTTGGTTGAGTGACTATTTAGAGAGGAAAATGTTAAAATTATTATAAATTTTACAACATAAAACTTAAAAATTGACGTGAGAAAAAAATATAATAAATAAATTTCAGAATTATTTTTTTTGTAATTAGTGACACATCAATTAGTAAAGTTTACTTTATATTATTCCTAATGACACTCTTTTAAAAATATATTTTTTTCTTTAGCTTTTAAATTTATTTGTTTATGTTGTTTCAAAATAAAAAAAATTATTTGCTATGCATATCTTTTTAAAAACTCTTTTTTTTTTATAAATATAATTATATTTTAAATAAATTTTCATTAATAAAAAAAAAATGTTTTGATCAAAATGTTATGTCCAACAACAGTACAAACTAATTAAAAAAAAAAAAAGACACTGGCGGCTGGGTATAGTATGTGGAATTTTGAGTGTGAACTGTGAACGTATAAAATGAATATTTTCAGCCGTCGAATAGTCAAATGCAAGTCACATCATATATAACTTTGGAAGTCGTACTTTGCCTTAATGGGGGTGAGCTAAAAAAAATAGACTTATTGGCTATTGCCTAATGTATGGCCAAGTAAAACCTTTAAGGGTAATGTTAATGATCGTTCTTAAACTAATTATTAATAAATTGTATTGAGAAATTTTTAACATCACTTTTATGAAAAATATAAAAAATTATTTAAAAAAATTAATTATTTTATCATTTTTCATAAAATATTTCTAAAAGTAGTCCTTAAGCTAATACCTTTAGGTCATCCATTAATATTTTCCTTAAAATTAATAGGAGAATGAGTTGTTTTCCACTAAAATTTTTTGCAAAACAACTCTATCTTACACGAAAATTTAATTAAGAAAATATCTTGATTTCATGTGAATCTAAATAAAGAAAGTTAAAAGATAGTTTTTTTAATTTATTTTAAGGTCACTATCAAATATAGAAAAAAGACATAATTTTATAAAAAATACTTTCTAAAATACGATTCATTTTTTGGAGAATATTAGTGTCGAAACAAAGTATTAAGTAATAAGAAAATGTTAAAGTTACTAAATATTTTTTCTTTACTTTTTCTTTTTCTTTTTTCTACTTCAGCTTTTAGATGGGGAAACAGATTCCCTTGTAGCTGTTTAGGTTGTTTTGTCGAACAAGAACACTAATACTTTTTTAGTCCAATTTTAAATGAATGCAAGTCGACGCTGGAGAGATGAAACAAATAGGTGTGCAGATATCCTTGCAAAGAAGTGATATTTGGTGTAACATGATATACAACATTTAAGTCTTATACCTGTGGGATTCATCTCTATATGAGAGAGATGCTATATATATATATATATATATATATACCGGTTATACAAAATAAATAAATAAAATCCTTTGCCGGTTGTGTCCAACTCCTAGATTTTATAGTCTATGTAGCATCCTGTTAGAGTTTGATTGTTCCGATAATTTTTGTACTCCTACTATTTCTTGTTAATGTAGTTGTTTCCTTGGATAAAAATTTATTTATTTTGCACAACCACACTATTTTGCGGATACCATAACACAAATAATATTGTTTAAATCATAATTTATCATTTGAGTTACAAGGCTTTTGATTACATACTCAAAGTTTTATTATTGTATTTTCTCAAAAAAAAAAAAAAAAAAGTTCTATTATTGAATGATTGTGTTATTACCGAATAGTTATTGCATTCAGACTTCTGTATTACTACCCATTCCTATTCTTAGTTAATCAGAATTTAGTATACCAAATGTACCATAGGGTTGGTATGAACTTTGTATTTGACCTTGTATGAAAACAAAAGGGACTACACAACACGCCTCTCCGTCAATCAACCTCAAAAAACATGTTAAAGTTTAACGAGAGTAACAACCTTTTGAATTTATCCCACCCACCCAGACAAGGATATCAAAAAAGACCACTAAATTCTCCACAAGAACAGAGTCCATTGACAAATTTATGAAGCCGCTTGCTATCTCGAATGACAATTTCCCTAGCAGTCAGTAATGAGATGAACTTAACAAAATTATGGCAGTCCCTGCACATAAAGATACTCTTGATAATACGTATTGGTGCAGCATTTGGTGTGTTCAACAACGCAAATGCAATGGCCAACTTTTCACTGTGATATGCAGTTGAAGAGTATGTCTTTTCTTCATCCCCATTGGTTACCTCCAAAGTTTCTAGTGACTCATAGCCAAGGCTCTTCACCTGGTCAAGCAAGTTTTCCAATGATTTGTAAATATCTGCACTATGAAAATGCGACTTGTCATTCGGTTTAAATGAATAAACCTTGTTTTTGATGCTAATCCAGCTCCAATCATGTAATTTTTTGAGTTTCTCTTCTTTCATCATTTTCCTCACCCTAGATACATCCTTCCATCTACCTGCAGAGAGGTACATATTCAACACCAAAACATAAGTTTCAGTGACTTTTGGTTTGAGCTTGAGTAATTGTTCAGCAGCATAAAAACCCAATTCTAAATTCCCATGACTTCTACATCCAGCCATCAACAGCGACCATATAAACTCATTGGGCTCAAAATCATTTTTCTTAATAAAATCGAAAGCTTCATTTAACCGACCCAACCTCACAAACATATCAATCAGGCATGCAAAGTGGTCCATTACAGGCTTAATCTTATATACCTTTTGCATCATCTCAAAGTAACCGAGTGCTTCCTTGACCATTCCAGCATGGCTACAAGCAGATAGAACACCCACAAAAGTAATCTGGTTTGGTCTAACACCAGCTAGTCTCATATCCTCAAAGAGCTGCAGTGCTTGTTGAGACTGGCCATGCTGAGAAAAACCTGTAATCATAGAAGTCCACAATATCATAGTTCTTGTATCCATCTCCACAAAAGCATTAGTTGCTTTCTCAATGCTTCCACACTTATTATACATATTAATTAGTGCAGTGCCGACTACCACCTCTGACAAAAACCCAGATTTAATGATCTGAGCATGAATTTGTTCCCCCTGTTCTACGGCCACCAATCTACTACATACAGTTAGGATACTTGAGAAGGTGAATAAATCAGGTTTCATGCCTGACTGGTTCAATTTTAAGAAAATGTTGAGTGCCTCACATCCACTTCGGTATGCTGAAAGATCATCCTCTGCAAAATCCATCATCTGGGCATGGCCAGAAATCATTGCATTCCATGTAACCAGGCTAAAAGTTTCCGTTTTATCAAACAATTTCTCAGCCTCACTAATACATCCACATTTAAGGTACAAATACATGATAGAATTTTTAATGGGTAGAGAGGACATATAGCCAAGTTTAATGCTTAATGAGTGAATTTGTGCCCCTACACCCAAAGACAGCATTGTACAACACAAGCTCAAGACACTAGTCAAGGTGAACTCATTGGGTATGATGTCCTCAGCAAGCATCTCAGCAAAAAACCTCAAACCCCTTGCAGCTTCTCCATTATCACCACAAGCGGATATAACTGCAGTCCATGAGATCACATTCTTTTCCCTAATCCTCTGAAAGGCTTTAATAGCAGATTCTAAGTTGCCAAGTTTGGAGTAAAAGCTACAAAGGGCATTGCCAACACTTGTGTCAAAGTCAATCTGGTATTTGATAATATAGGCATGAAATTGCTTCCCCAACATGACAGAGTACAATGAAGAACAAGCATTCAAAGCAGTTCCTAGAGTGTAATTTGTAGGATAAGCCCCAGCCTGCAACATTTCTTGGAAAATCTGGATGGCAATCTCAGGCTGCGAATTTTGAACATAACCAGTCATTAGGGTTGTCCATGAAACAACATTTCTTCTTAGCAAATTGTCAAAGACCTTCTGAGCATTTTCCATGCTTCCACATTTTGCATAAACATTAATCAGGAACGTCATGACAAACAAATCTTCTTGTGTTACTGTTTTCATAATATGCCCATGAACAATCTGTGCTTCCGAAACCGAATTTTTGTTTATGCATTCTTGCAAGAGGGGGACATAATAAGAAGATTCGAACTTCGTCCCCTTTTTCATCATTGAAAGTGCTTCTCCGAAGTCCACCGACCTTATTTCTGAACCTCCTTCCAAATGGGTCAGTGTCTGATTTCTCTGATATGAGATGCTTGGACTCTGAGATACATTGATGCAGATTTAAGATCATCCCATGTTTGATAAAGCACATTAAATTCAAAGTACTTTAAATAATATGCATAAAGCGAACCTTAAATTGTGGCATCAGGTAGTTAACATTAAACTGAAAGTTGTGCTGATTCAGCTCTTAAAAGCAAGTACAAGTACTTCGGAAATGATACACTAACAAAAAAGTTTTAGTAACTATAGTATTTTGAACATGTTATCCGTCACTAAGAAATGCAAACAACACAAACATGGTGGATGGTTTGGAACACACATACACACACACCCATATTGTCTCTATTTATACAAGTCTTATAATAAGGTTTCTTGTAACAAAACATGTACAACCAACACACACACACGCGCACACACACACACGCGCGCGCGTATATATATATATATATTACAAGATTTTAATACTTTTATAGCAAAAAAGTGGTATCAATAAAGAATTTAGAAAGTAATTTAGAAAAGAAGGAAGTACCTTTTCGGTGGTGGGGTGCTTCCTGAAATCTGGGTCGAGTTTGAGAGTGCGAGTAACAGCAACTGAAGGCAAAGAAGCCATGAAGAAGGGATTTTTGGGATATTAAGGAAACTACATAGCGGAGAGAGTGGAGACTCGGGAGCAAGCAAGTATTATTATTATTACTTTATCCTATGCTATCTGTTTGTTTGGATAAAATTGTGGAGGGAAGGGACGCCTTTCTAACTTGGTCAACCTCTACCACCCGCTGGAAATAGCAGAGTATAATTGAAAAGATAAATTTACACTGGTCTTAAAACAAAGTACACAGAGTTACTACCTCTGGCTCTATACATCAATCTGGTATGGTGTGGTATCAATGAATTCACTAAATTGGCACCAAAGTTTGACTTGATCGTTGATATAGGCTCAATGACAGTCATTGGTTTTTTTTTTTTGGTAAATAAAAAAATGTGGAAAGAGGGTGACTAACGTGGCTTCCCCTAATATTAGTGGCCATTATTGATTTAACTGCATAGTAAATTAAAAATTATTTATATAAAAAAGTATGTTAAAAAATTAGACAAATCAATTTTAAAATACCTAAAAATAAAATTATATTCCATATTAGCAAAAATTAATAAATTATATAACTTTTTTTTTTTAAAGGAATGAGAGTATCTAAATCTTTTCAAGTATCTAACTATTCCCTCCCTACTTTAATAGTCATATGGTTTGGTGGTAGTTATCCTGTTTTGTGAGGTTCATGTGCGGGAATCAAATTCTCTTAAAAAATTATTATGGTGACATGCTAAATACAGTATTTATTATTAAGCTCTTTTCATGCAACATAAATATAAAGAGAGCACAATAATGTTTCTCTTTTTGTAGAAAATATTTTAATAATCAAATCCGTAAATTACAATATAGAAATGTATAGTGTCAATGTTCAAATTAAGATATAAAATGATAAGTTATTAAAAAAAAAAAGGTTTAGCTTATCAAGAAAATAAATCAAAAGATATAATCATAAAAGGAATATTCTCCTTTCAAGGCCGGTAGGATCAGGGACCCAATGACCCGATCACAAAGCTAACAATTTATTTTCAAGGCCTAGTGATTTAAACATGGGGAGAGAGAGAGAGAGAGGGATGCATCATAAAATAACCAAGTGACATTTCTTCCTCCAAGTGTAGGTTGAATTGATTATAATGGTTAGCAATTTGTGGAGTTTCAGATTTTTCTATACTGGAGTAGGTTTAACCTTGAATTTCTTTCTTGGGTGCCATTGTTTCGACCAGCCAGCACTAGAATTGCAGAAATTGTGAAATACTGCTTGCCAAATTACGCTCTTATCTGACTGAACATAGCGTAAAAAGAAGAAAAACACACTTGTCCATGTGTATCATTATAATTCAGTTCATTGGGCAAATGAAGGTTTTTTTTTTTTTTTTTGATAAGGGCAAATGAAGGTGATAACTTAGAAGAGTTGCCCAAATATCAAGCCTAGTTCGGCTTCAACCAACACAGAATAATCTAATTCAATAACTGACTCAACTTCCCCACACCCCCAAAAATAACCTGAAAATAAAAGATTTTAAAATTTAGAATATGCTAGTTGACAAAACAATTGACTAGTAACAATCAATGTTTGTAATTTGCAAAGCATCAGTCAACAGAATTTTAATTTACACATTTGCCGTGAAATTTTAAACAAACATTATCTGGATTATATAGATGAAAGCTCAACATTTTCCCATGCTTTTGTCTCTCCTTCATATAGAACGTTTTGACGCACACATTGATGGCCTGTCCTGCAAGGGATGTATCTGAAAAACAAATTAGAAGTGTTAATGATTAATGTATCTGTAAAAACAAATTAATAGAATGAATGATTTATACATGAAAAAAACATATTTCCTGGTGTTTCAATTTAGGCCACTAGCGTTTTTAACACAAGAATTAAGATTTTAATCATGTATGCGATGCCATTTATATTAAGATCCTAAATTCACAAATACCATAAAATTGAATGTCTTACCAAAAAATTCTTGGTAAACTACTACAAAGGTTGTCACATCAAGCTTATTAGTGTTATTTACAGATTTTAAAAAAATTGTTACCAATGGTTAAAGAAGAAAATGTGCTAAAATTTTAAGTGCTTCTTTAAATAGCCTAAAAATAATTGTACACGTGCCACATAATTTAAATCCAACATCAAACGTAATTGGCAACCAACTGCTAACCAGCTAAACCTCTAATTGCAATACAATAAAGAGCAGGCGCATATTATCCAAAATATAATCGAAAAAGGCAAAAATAAGATAAAATTTTAATTAAATTATTTAAATTAGACAGAAAAAAAATTCCTGACATGGAACAAAAACAATCGGAAAGATATGCTAAATGGCACAAGTGCTACAGTCAAATTAATTGGTTTAAAGATGCATAGATTTTGAAATAGCTTGCATCAATCAACTTAAAGCAAAGTGTGAAATAGCAGCATATGCTAAAATATAAAAGAGAACATATATTGCTTATGTCATTCAAAATCACACACATGCGCACAGATACATTTCTTGACAGAAGATAAATCAACACTACTGCTAATATTTCAATGATAATAAGTTAATTATATCCAGCAAAACATCCATATATCAATAGTTATCTGGATACTTTCTAAATCTACATCTAGCACTACCAGATACTGAGCACAACTATGCATATACAAAATACAACCATAAATTCAAAACATGTTCCAAGATAGAAGTTTTCTATGGCCTTCATCCAACAAATAAATGAGATGCTGGAGACATTTGGCTCAAAAAGCCAGCAAGATGTGACAAACCTTGCACCAAAAACAACCTTCTTCAGCAATTGTATTTCATTGTTTCTTTCTCAAAACCAATTGTTGGAAATTGCTTAGCATACTCCTCAACCTCATTCCGGAGCTTTCCAATCTCAGATTGAATGTGCTCATCTGATTGCATGGTTGCCACAAAATCCTTCAACTTTGTTCCTGGATTTATAGTAACACAACACATGTGAGCATTACAATAATAACAGAAAAAAATTCCTCACTAAACATTAGAACTTTATAAAGATAACATTGTACATCTAAGGATAAAGAGTAACCTTTGGCATCAGCCTTGATCTTCAAGGCCAACTTCACGGCTGCATCAAAGAAGTCAGCTACTCTTACAAAATCCTCCTCAATAAACCCTCTAGATGTGAGAGCTGGGGTTCCTGAACCACCAGAGAACAGACATTCGTCAATATAAAAGCAAATAGCCAATAATCAGCTGGCATAGGATAATCAGAGGAGGGAGACCTTACCCATACGAATACCACCGGGAACCATGGCAGATACGTCCCCAGGAACAGTATTTTTATTTGCCGCAATATGAACTAATTCCAAAACCTTTTCAACTCTTGAGCCATCAATACCCTATGATATAAAATTTTCAAATAATTAATGATCCCCTTTCTCATATATAAATTGTTTGTAGCCACCTATAGAGAACATCCCTCCACTATACATCAAAGGTTTATAATTTTCCCAAATGAGTATTTCAAAGTAATTGGATTAATTCATTAAATTCAACTTTAAAACTCGTCAAGAATAGGATTAACAAGTTTTCTGCTCCATTGAATTTTGTGAAACACAATCACTAATGAACAGAGGGTTTACACAACAAAACAATAAAAATTTTGTCGGTCACTTTTTCCCTTTGACATCCGATTGACTCATTCCAGTAAAAGTTCTCTTCAATAAATCATAGAAAAGTGTTCTTGAAGAGTGTATCTAATATGCAAAAACACCTGACTATAGTCCTGCAAGGAAAAGTGAATTGCTAAATAAAACAATTGCCAAAGGAAGTAATATTTCTCTTTACCTTGTTTTTCAAATTTACCAAGACTAGATGGTTCTCAGTTCCACCAGATACAAGTTCATAGCCCTTCTCTAACAAACTCTGCATGCTCAGAGAAAGTAGAAGAACAAGCTATCAGAGGTAATATATTGAGATAGATAACATCAATAAACACAACTAAAGAAAAAGAAAACCAAAGAATATATCCAATTTGATAAATGTTACAAAAAGTACTCATTCATTGTACCTCTGCAAATTTTGAGCAATTACTGAGAACTTGCTCTTGATAAGCCTTGTACTCTGGAGTCGTGGCCTACAATCACAAGATAGTCCAAGAGCCAAAATTCCTATGAGCTTGGCTATGTTTCATAAAAGAAAATTAAAAAAAAAAAAAATCCCCAATCTGTCATTTTATAAATACCAAAAGGATTTATGAATTTGATCAATATGTGATTTCAGTTTATTTTGGATAATTTTTTTTGGATAAAATCAAATTGAAAAAACCTGCTTCAGTGCAACTGCTAAACCAGCTATGGTATGATTATGTGGGCCACCTTGAAGTCCGGGAAAGACAGCCTGATTGATTTTGTCTTCATAATCATACAACACCTGTTGGAAAAAACTTAACATTCAATAATTCATTCTAGGTACTTCACTTCAGAGCTTACATAAACATCATCACAGGACTGAAAAAAACTAGAACACAAATAGCAAAACCGGTGGAAAATGCACGAATCAACTATAAGCAAGGCATGAGTGACACTTTTTCCTTTCCCCATTCATCATCTTCTTATCCTTTTTTCAAAAAAATTTAAAATTAGGACTCACTTCTTTCCCTTGTTTGTTAATCTCTTTCACCCCCTTCCTAAAGAAGATCATAGCTCCGCGTGGGCCACGAAGGGACTTGTGCGTTGTGGTCGTCACAATATCTGCATACTCAAAAGGAGATGGAATAACACCAGCTGCAACCAATCCACTGATATGTGCCATATCAGCCAGCAAAATTGCTTTCTGCTTATCACACACCTGTCAAAATTATCAGAAATAAATGTTGTAAGCTAACATTATAAGAACTTCTCTTGACCATAATCATTAGTCGTATAGGTCAAGCCAAAGTTTACCTTGCGAATGCGTGCATAGTCATAAAGGCGTGCATAAGCACTCGCACCAGCAACTATTAGTTTTGGCCTGAAAAGCGTGGCACTTTTCTCCAACTGCAGATATTTTTATTCACATGGGTCAGCCCCTCATAATAAAAATTAAAAAGAGAGAGAGAGAGCAGTTTCCCAAAACCATCTGAAACAAAAGTAAAAAATATATGAAGGGCTAACATTAACCCTTCGCCAAATCAGAACAGAAATCCTACCTAAGCCATGTGGAAAGAGAAAGAAAAACTCCTCAATTTTCACTGCAACCGTATACTTCCTTGATATAGATAAATTAGAATAGATTACAAATATAGAATGCTTCACCACCATAAGTCATTAGAAAGCCAAAACATTTTGGCACCTCATCACTCACTCACAGAAAATGCAAGGGTCAACATTCTGATTCCAAAATAGATTGAACTCTTTGATTTGTGGTGGTCCTAATAATTTGTGGGAATTCTCACAAGTAATTTATTGGCATATAAACAACAGTGACACAACATGTGCAACATCAATCACAACACAATTTTTAATGTAGAAAGAAGCAATTGGGACCAAAATTACATACTAGTATACTACACTCCCTACATGTTGCAATTGCCATATTACTTATATAATTTCAGTTCTTTTGCCGATATTATCTGCAGAACATAAACAGACAACACTGTCTCAAAATCCCACTTCTGACCATCGACCTAAAAAATAGTGGTCTTACGGACAAACACAGTATCACTGACAAAAAGATATAGGATTCATATGCTAATTTCTACACACAAAAAAAAAAAAAGAAGAAGAAGAAGATATTTCTGAGTATGATAGCAGCATTCCAAAGTGTAAATTTGCTATTGATTAGAATGAGCATTTCCACAAAAAGATAAAAGATTAGATACCTGGTCGTAGTCAATATAACCAGTGCTCTCATTTAATCTGTATGGCATTGTCTCAAAGAATATAGACACAGCAGATATCTTCTTGGTGTCAGTCTGCACAATGGCAAAAGACCACAAAAAGTTCAGTTTCAAGTGTTTGCTGACATTTAATTAACCTGTGCATCACAGTAGCATACTAATAGGAGGGAGAATAGAAAAAGCACTGTTAATTTGATTGACATAGACTGTTACTGTAACTTTTCCTTCCCAGGCCAGAAACAAAATTAAAAGCACCAGCCATAACTGAAAACTAGGGAGAGGTATGCATTTGATAATCAATAATCACCAACAGCAGAAAAACACAACCTAATTCATCAGGTAAAAGTTCAACTGAATATATAGGCACCTGATATCCATGTGAAAGATGTCCACCATGAGGTAGATCAAGAGCCATGATTCTCTCATGAGGTTTCAACAGAGCAGTGTAAGCCTGAAAGTTAGCAGGGGATCCAGATAGCGACTGCACATTGACTACAAGAAATAAAGTACGCATTTAAGCAAGTATTAATTATACATTTCTCTTTGTGTGGTAAAAATGAAAAGTTGCACTATACAGTAAATAAATAAGCAAAATTGAACAAAGATAGAGATGCAGTTGAGATGATAACAAGTTCCTGACAACATAAATGTGAATTAGCTTTCCAGACAAATATAAGGATTGACATTATTTCACAAATTGAGGGAAGACTTAAACGATCATAATAATTTTAATATGGAAATACAAAAAGAAAGCCCCTACATCAGCTTAAATTAGCCTTCTAGTCAACAAACCCTAAACTCTGCAGCTTTTTATCCCACCTACATAGAATGTAGTGAACCCCTAAAGCAGTAACATATGATTATTATATCATTAAGGCTCTCTGGAATTATTTCTCTAAATCTGTGAACTGTACCGTAGGCAAACATTTGAGCGAACATCCACAACATTAAAAAAAAAGAAAGAAAAAAAAGACTGTGATTATATTATATTATTATTATTATTATTATTGTTCCCCTAGACGGCAACACAAATTATATTTAGTTCAATTACCTCCCCATTTTTCAGGATCCAAATGAAAAGCTTCTAATGCACGCTTTTGACACAAGGATTCAGCCATGTCGATGTACCTGAATAAATAAATATTCAAAATATATATTACATAAAACATCAAATAAGCAAAGAGTAATGCTTTACAAACAGGCAACTTGCATTCTAAGGTTAAAACTAAATAAGAGAGGCTGACATCTCTTTAATTCGAAAAAAATTATTTTTTCCATTATCTCATTAATATCAAACACATCCTAATTAATTCAGATATTAAGAGTTTTCTTCAATAAAACCAATTAGCAACACAAAAATTAAAAGACTAAAATTCTATTTACACCCTCTTAGTTTGAGGTTGCTTCTAAATAAGTCCTTGACTATAAAAACTTATGATTTATACCCTTGAGACTTGAGTAATTACAACAATATCAACACGCCCCTTCCATTGACATCCAGTAGGATCTTGCCATTAAACTAAACAAAAATAACATTGTTTTGGGCAGAAAAATAGAGGAAGCACGGACACAGACACGGACACGGACAAGAGCAATGTCTGAAAAATTATAACATGAAACAGCCAGTACAACACAGATACGGCACCCTAAATGAAGGGTCACTGCTTCTTAGAGAAAAATAGAAAAAACAACATAACTTTGTCCTACGTTAACAGAGAAAATGCAACAGACCATAACGGAAGAGGCACATTGACATGAATGTAATAGTGGAGGAACCAATCTAAAAGTGACCCAAAACATAGAATGTGTAAAGCGCATTTTAGCTAAATAAAAATTGAGGCCAATATAGATAGATAGATAGACAAAGATATTGATTTGTTTATATATATATGTATGTATTAAAATTATGCATAGACATACTCGTTTCCGCCATAGTATCTAGCTCCAGGATACCCTTCACTGTATTTGTTGGTCATGACAGACCCAACAGCTTGCATTACCGACAACGACGTGAAATTTTCCGAAGGTATAAGCTCAAGCCCCTACATACACATAGTGATTTCTTATATAAATCTAAAATTCTAAACTAAAAAAACTTTCCAAATTTAGCCTCATTGAATCTGGCAATCATTTCAGATTGAAATATCCTAAACAGCAATTCTATTCACTTTCACCATCCATTCCAAAGCCAAAACCTATAGCTCAAAACGAAGTAACGGTACCTTCCATTGGCGAGCTTTTTCGAGCTCGATGATGTCGGCAATGACGGGATCGATGACTTCCAGTGGCTCATTCAATTGCTTAATCCACTGCAACAAAATAACCAGATCTATGAAATTATTTTCAAATCAGAGAGAGAGGAGCAAAATGAGCTTGATTGAAACAACTGAATAAGAAATGGCTTACAGTGGCACGAGACTTTTCCTTATCCTGCAGTGCCTGGTTGGCCAAAGAGGACTGCGATCGAAAATGGAACAGAAGGAAAAAACGAATCAATAAATAATGGAACGTTAAGGAAATATTGGCGGGTAAAAAAAAAAAAAAAAAGTGGAAATGAAATGAAGTTAAGTACCAAGTGATTAACGAAAGGTCGAATCGAGTTGTTGATGGAGGAGGAGGAGGAGGGGGAGGAGAGTCTGTTGCGAAGAGCCATCGCTGCCATTGCCATCTCTCTCTCTCTCTCTCGGAGTGGTCTGTGGGAGAGAGTGTTCAGAGTTTATGAAACGCTATTTATTTGGAGAGGGGAGCGGGTGTGAGTGGGTTGGTGGGTGAGGTTGATTTGTAAAACATATGCTATGTGGTTGGAAAGCGCGCTTGTCTTCTCTCTCTCTCTCTCTCTCTTCACTTGTCAGGTGTTACTGCCAATTATGTGACGTCACAACCGCCATCCTCAACAACCCACCCAATACGGTGTCGTTCTGCCCCCTTTGAGCTTGGTCCTTTGGTAGGAGTTCCAGACCGAATCAAAATGTGTGTTCAGAAGTCGCCTAATTCGAGTGATGTGTTTTGCAAAAATGCTGTGCTTTCTCTCCCAGCGGTGCCCCACACCGTGAGTTCTATGGGTTCAAGTGGGTCGGGTCAATGATCACACACTTGAGACCTTTTTTTTTTTATTCAAAAATACATATGGTGTCGTTCTCGTTTGAGTAATGGATTGTGGTAAGTTGTAGCAAAAATTATGATCCTAATATTTTTCTTCTTTTCTCTTCTGAGTAATGAATCATGGCAAGTTGTGGTCAAAATTGTAATCTTAGCATTTTCCTTCTCTTTCTGTTCTTATCTTTGGTATAGAAATCTTTCTATTTTCTTTTTTATTTATAATTATATACAAGTTTAACAATAATAATAATAATCCTATTATCATAATGTCATTAAATTTATTCCTAGCACAATTTCTTTTTGATAATTTATGAATTGGCATTAGCTCAATTGGTTAGTGTAGGGACCAGGTTTGAGAGAGTGGACCCAAACCCAGTTTTCCCCGCAATGAATTTGTAGAGGATGGATTCAAGAACTAGGCGTTAGTGAGAAATGCAGTGACCATGCATGGTAGTACGTGAGTGAGATAATTTGAACGTGCAATGGGATGAATAATAATGCTCCTAGGACGTATCTTCCAGAACTTGGAGTTCTTATAATTTCTTTCTCTAAGACTGAATAATAAGTTCTCCCTTAGTACATGCAGATTACTCTCCTTCTTCTGTTCTCCCCCCTTTAGGAGGAGTCCATTACATTATATATCCCTCTCCCAATCAATCCTAGCCCTACATTTGTAAAAGGATTAGGGCATCACTTGAGTGCCTGTCCCATCAGCCACCTTCCCATGGTCTCTGTAGGTGGCAGCAACCAAGGTGGCACTGTTGAGGCGTCCCTTACTCATTAATGCGGCTAGAAAGTTAGTTGGGAGCATTTAATGTGGAGATGACAGTTCGTCTGGGATTTGCTCCTCCACCATGCTTCCATGTCTGGTGTTTGGTACCCGCTGTTGGTTCCTTGGATGCTTGGGGAGGCTAGCTTTGAGGGAGTGCTGCTTACACTTTCTCGGGCCTCGGACTTCCGAGGATGCTATCATCCTCGGCGTTGTTTAGAGGGTAGCTGGGCGCCACACTTCAGTCCTCGGTCCATGGGCGCGTCCTCGGACATGGGCCTTGGGCCCAGCTGGGAGTGGGCTGGAGTCGTCTGACCATTTCTTGGCCCCACAATAGCCCCTCAAAATCTTGCTGTCCGCATCCTCGGGCGGAAAGGAGGATTTTGATATCCTCGGTCCTGCTCCGCGTCCAATCGCGTCTTATCCTTTGTCAGCGCTGGAGCTTTTTCGTCTGCCCAAGGTGCGTTACTGGCGTTTCGGTGTGCGCAACGTGTCCTGCATTAAATTCGGGCGACTTTGTGTTCCCCACGTTCAGAAGGCAGTTAGCAATCGAACGGTCGTGATGCGCCTAACATTTATGGGCGGGAGAATTCGCGCGGCTTTTCTATCCAGGGTATAAATACCCATTCGAACCGTTTTCACCTTTTTCCATTTCATAATCACAAGCCCTTGCGCCTCCACTCAGAGTCCAGCCAAACTTCCACCACCATCTCCAGCATAAAAAGCCTGTCCGAGGAGCTTCTCCTCGTTTCTGTAAGTCGCTCTATCCCTCTCTGAGCTTTTCTTCCTTTTGCTCTTGCTCTTCTTTTATCTGCTCTTTCTTTAGCATTCTTAAGCGTCATTTGGGATGGGTAGACTTAAGAAGTATGTCTTTACTGAGGAGGCGATGGAGAAATTCATCGCCGACTATAAGATACCAGCCAATGTGGGCTTGAGGTATTGCGAGGAGGGGGAATGGGAACTCCGGAGGCAGGAGGGCGAGGTGGTGATTCCCATTATCGCCTTTCTTGAAGGAGGGATGAGGATCCCTATGGGGCCAGTGACGAGGGGCTACCTGTCATATTTCCGGTTAGCCCCCACTCAGTGCGCCTCCAATATGTTCAGAATTCTGGGTAGCGTGGACGTTCTGAACGAGAAGATGGGGTTAAGACTGACCCATCATGACGTGAACTACTACTACAATCTTCAACGCCTGAGGGACAAGTCCTACTATATGAGGACGCGGGACGACAGGGTCCGGCTCATCCAGTGCCTCCCTGAGTCCAACAAGGGGATGAATGAGGACTTTCTCATCGTGTCCGGAGCGTGGCATGATGGTATCTATTGCCCGACGACAAAGGGGACACCAGGTGGGGTAGTAGGAATGGGAGGGGGTTTAGAGATTCTGACTTGTTTTATGCGTTACTTCTTTTTGTACTGTTTTGGTCGCTAATGGCGAACGCATTTTCTCCTTGCAGATCCGCACTCCCTCGCGCCCCGCTACAACTTAATCAACAGGGAAGACTTGCAGAAAGTGCTCAGGTCGGCGGATTTTGAAAACGAAGCCGACCGCCAGGTCCGAGCCGCTCACAAAATCTTGGGGTACACGCCGCTCCAAAAGTCATTTGCGGCCCCGAAGCACGTGATCAGAGCAAAGGATCCTCGTCTGCAGAAAATAGTAGTGACCGAGGACGGGTTCGAGCTTCCCAAGGGTCCCTCTACTTCAGAGGGCGTCACGGTAGCAGTACCCTCTGCCTCTCATACATTCTCAGAGGCCGCAGAAGGGGACATTGAGGGGGAAAAGGAAGTTGCAGATCCTTACCTTGGAGGGGATGATTTTGACGTTTTTGAGCGGATTCATCAGTCTGAGGACCCTTCTAGAGACTTGGGGGACCCTCGGCTGACCGAAGCAGTCCCCTCGGCGTCAGAGATTCCTTCTCGGCTAGCGATGGGCTACAAGAAGAAGGACCAGCCCACACTATTCGAGCTGATCGAAGGGCAACCGAAGAAGTCCAAGTCGAAGCTCCCGCCCCCTTCTTCGAAGAATCGTCCTCCCCAGACTAGGTCTACCTCGGCCCAATCTAGGCTTCCTCCCCCTCCACCTCGGACGAGTCCATCTTCCCGGTACGATCCTCCCGGTTCCCAGCAGAAGAAGGACAAGGGCAAGAGGCCCATTGAGGAGAAATCTAGGCCCACCCGGGAGGGGGATGACAATCGGCGGCCCTCGAAGCAGCTGAGGATAGGCTCCAGGTCTCAGGATAGGCAGGTGGATGCCCCGGCCGAGGCCCAGGCATGGCTGCCTGCCCCAATGCTTCGTGGGGCTCCTCTGTGGGATGATTCCTCTCTCAGGGACTTTAGAGAGGGCGAAGGCGCGCGCGTGGCCGACGCCGTGGAGAGATGTCTGCTACTTCCCGCGGATATGGAGCAGCTGGGGACCATGAAGAGCAGGGAGGTTTTCCTCAGCCTCAAGCGCTATTTGGGGATGGTAAGGCCTCTACACTTGTGCCTCTTTTTTTTTTTTTTTTTTTTTTTTTTTTTTTTTTTTTTTTTAGCCCGGCTTAGTATCACGTATCCTTTTTGTTTGGTAGGCTGTCCAGGCCACCTTCAGGCTGGAGGAAACGGCCCACGACCACGGCAGGGCAATGGAAGAAGAGCGCAAGAAGCGTTTGGAGGCCACCCAGGCCCTCAAGAACTCCGAGGGGGACCTTGCCGAGGCGAGGAAGGAGTTGAAGGCCGCGACCCAGGCTCGGGACAGTGCAATATCAGGCCTTGAGGGTGCACAGAGGCAGGCCGAGACTCAGACGAAACGTCTGGGTGAGGCAGAGGAGCAACTGAAGATCGCAAAGGATTTGATCGCAGACCTGACGAAGAAGGAGGCTGCTGCCGAGGATGCCAGGAAAGTGGCTGAGTTTGCTAGGGACGCAGCTGTGAAGGCCAAGCTCGAGGCGGAGAAGAGTAGGGAGGAAGCCTGGGCCATCAAGGAGAAGGCTGAGGAGACAGCCTATGCTACTGGAGCATCTGAGACGGCAGCTGCCTACAAATCCCAAGTCCCTGGGTTATGTAGGCGCTACTGCTCCGAGACTTGGATGGAAGCCCTTAGGCAAGCTGGTGTGGAGGCCTCTTCTGCCCTGTGGAAAGATGAGAGCGTGTACTACCCCTCTATCATTCGCGAGGCCGCGCCAGACAGTCCAGGCGGCTCTGAGGCCGAGGAGGCTGCCGTGGATATTGCTGCTACTCCAGGCGGGGGGGCTCCGGATACTGGGGCCACTGGCGAGCCAGACCAAGGGAATAGTCCTTCCCTGGTGGTTGAAGTGAGCGATAGCTCTAACGAGGACGCCCCCCAGCAGGTTGCAGGGCCTCCCCCTGATGCTCAGGTTTCTTCTGCTGAGGGGGTTGTTATTTTCGCCTTACCTCTGCAGGCTATCCCACTCAGCCAGAGCTCAGAGGACCCCGGAGGTGCCCTGGTCCAGCCACCCACGGGAGCAAGCGATTGAGCAGAAGGAGTATGCCCCCTGGCGCCTCTGCTTGCTTTATTTCACTTTCCACACACCCCCTTTTTTTTATCTTTCTTTGATAATGTAATTCGTATCATGTAAATCCTATTGGACTCAATGAAATGCGAGCTTTGTTTTTTTTTCTGTTCCTCGTGGTTGTTTGCCTACTTATATGCTATCCGCTTTTTCTGTACTCATACGATTTTAATTACAATTGCACCTCGGCAAATGGCGGCATTAGTTATTACAACGTAGGTCCCCTGGGGGGTAGTTGTTTTCCACATAGGCCTGAGTCCGAAGACCACGCAGCGCCTTGGCTCCGCCTAACACTCAGGCTTTCGAAGTAGTTAGTTTCCCCATAGGCCTGAGTCCGAGGACCATGCAGAGCCTTGGTTCTGTCTAACACTTAGTATTTGAAGTAGTTAGTTTCCCCATAGGCCTGAGTCCGAGGACCATGCAAAGCCTTGGTTCTGTCTAACACTTAGTATTTTGAAGTAGTTAGTTTCCCCATAGGCCTGAGTCCGAGTACCATGCAGAGCCTTGGTTCTGTCTAACACTTAGTATTTGAAGTAGTTAGTTTCCCCATAGGCCTGAGTCCGAGGACCATGCAGAGCCTTGGTTCTGTCTAACACTTAGTATTTGAAGTAGTTAGTTTCCCCATAGGCCTGAGTCCGAGGACCATGCAGAGCCTTGGTTCTGTCTAACACTTAGTATTTGAAGTAGCTAGTTTCCCCATAGGCCTGAGTCCGAGGACCATGCAGAGCCTTGGTTCTGTCTAACACTTAGTATTTTGAAGTCCGGACGTGTGATCTCAAATTGAAACAGGTTAAGAGTCGGAATTCAAAAAGAATTGCTTCATTAATAATAATACCTTTTCAGGTTATTTACATTCCAGGGGCGAGGTACAGGTTTTTCGTCTAGATTTTCTAAATAATATGCACCTATTCCTGCCACCGAGGTGATTCGGTAGGGGCCTTCCCAATTGGGTCCCAGCTTTCCCCAGGATGGGTTCTTGGCAGCCCCGACGACTTTTCTCAGCACTAGGTCCCCCGGTGCCAGCGGCCTGAGCTTCACATTGGCGTCATATCCTTGCCTGAGCTTTTGCTGGTAGTAGGCCAGCTGGATCATTGCTTGTTCCCTCCGTTCGTCCACCAAGTCCAGGTTCCTTTCCAGCAGTTCATCATTGCTGCTGGGAGTGAAAGAGCTCGTTCGTAGCGTCCGGAAATTTGTCTCCAGGGGGATCACCGCTTCGGCGCCATAGGTCATGGCGAAAGGTGTTTCTCCTGTTGATCGCCAAGGGGTAGTCCGGTACGTCCATAGGACGTGGGGCAGCTCCTCAACCCATCTTCCTTTGGCGTCGTCCAGCCTCTTCTTAAGCCCGTTGACGATAACCTTGTTGACGGCTTCGGCCTGTCCATTTCCTTGAGGGTAGGCGGGCGTCGAATATCTGTTAGTAATCCTGAGTTCACAACAGTACCTCCTGAAGGCCTTGCTGTCGAATTGGAGCCCATTATCTGAGACAAGGGTATAAGGGACTCCAAATTGCGTGACTATGTTTCTCCAAAGGAACTTTTTGACGTCCACGTCCCTAATGTTTGCCAGGGGCTCGGCCTCGACCCATTTCGTGAAGTAGTCCGTGGCTACCAGTAGATACCTCTTATTCCCTGGCGCTTTCGGGAAGGGACCTACAATGTCCAAGCCCCATTGGGCGAACGGCCAGGGACTGGACAAGGGATTGAGGACCCCTCCTGGCTGGTGCATGTTCGGGGCGAATCTCTGGCATTGGTCACACTTTTTGACATATTCCAGGGCCTCCTGCTGCATTCCCGGCCACCAATATCCTTGCGTGATGGCTCGGTGTGACAGGGATCTCCCTCCGGTATGACTTCCACAAATTCCTTCGTGCAGCTCTTCGAGCAGTAGCTCTGCTGCCTCGGGGTGGACGCACAGGAGGTATGGCCCAGAATAAGAGCGCCTGTAGAGTCGGAGGTCCTCAGATAGCCAGAACCGAGGAGCTTTTCTCCGAACTTTCTCAGCTTCAACCTTATCTTCGGGCAGTATATCATCTTTGAGGAATTTCACTATGGGATCCATCCAGCTAGGACCCACTTCAATCTGATTGACGGTAACCGGCCCCCTTGGCATTTCGTTCGCTCTTTCTAGGTGCTCCACAAGTATGATCCGAGGCAGGCCCCTAGCCGAGGACGTGGCGAGCGTGGCTAATGAGTCAGCATGGCTATTCCCGCTTCGGGGGATGTGAGACAGGCTAAAGAGGTCGAATTTCGACCGCGAGCACCGGGCCTGGCTCAGGTATTCTTGTATTCTCTGATCTCTGGCTTCCATTTCTCCGTTCACCTGTCCTACCACCAATCTCGAGTCTGAGAACGCCTCTATCGATTTTCCTCCCATCCTCCGTACCATGACCATGCCTTGTAGCAGCGCCTCATACTCGGCCTCGTTATTAGTTGCTAAGAATCCGAGCCTCAGGGATTTCTCAATGATATGACCCTCAGGGGATACTAACACTAGCCCCACTCCGGACCCCTTCTGGTTGGCCGCACCGTCAACATATACTTTCCAATGTGGTGATCCCGGGATGGAGACTGCCCCAACTGATTTTTCATCCGAGCTCTCCTCCCCGAGGGCTACTTCCACGGTGGGTTCGGTGAATTCGGCCGTCAGATCCGCCAGGACCTGTCCTTTTACGGATGTCCGGGGCATATACTTGATGTCGAAAGCCCCAAGGATTGTGTTCCACTTTGCGATTCTCCCGGTGTAGTCAGCGGTCCGAAGTACAGACTTCAGGGGCAGCTTGGTCAGGACGACCACTGTGTGAGCTTGGAAGTAGTGGGGGCGCTTTCTCGTGGCGTGGACCACGGCCAGTATGGCCTTCTCCAGAGGCAGGTACCTGACCTCCGCTTCATGCAGCGACTTGCTGACATAATAAACTGGCTTCTGTACGCCACTGTCATCCCGTATAAGTACGAGGCTCACTGCGTGGGACGCCACGGCAAGGTATGCGTACAAGACCTTATCGGTGTTAGGATTGGACATGATAGGCGGTCGGGATAGGTATTCCTTAAGTTGTTGGAAAGCTATGACACAGTCTTCGAACCACTCAAATCCTTTCCACTTGTTGATCAAGAGATAGAAGGGTCGGCACCTGTCAGCCGATCGGGAAATGAATCTGTTCAAGGCCGCGACCATCCCAGTAAGCTTCTGGACCTCCTTGGGGTTCTGCGGAGGCTTCAGATCATGAATAGCCTTGATTTGGTCAGGGTCAACTTCGATTCCCCTATGGGTGATCATGTACCCAAGGAACTTGCCCGAGCCCACCCTGAACGAGCATTTTGAGGCGTTTAGGCGCAGTTGGTGTTTTCTTAGGACGTCAAACGTGCGGCCGAGGTCTCCCAGATGCTCGGATACTATCTTACTCTTTACCACCATGTCGTCAACATAGACCTCCATGCTCTTGCCCAGCATCGACTCGAGCATCCTCATCATCATCCTTTGATAGGTGGATCCTGCGTTCTTCAGACCGAAAGGCATTACTTTGTAGTGATAATTCCCGATGGGTGTCAGAAATGCAGTCTTCTCCTGGTCCTCCAGGGCCAGCGGTATCTGATGATAGCCTTGAAAGGCGTCTAGGAAGCTCATCCGAGGATGGCCCATGGTCGCATCTACCAGCTGGTCGATCCGAGGCATAGGGAATGGGTCTTTTGGGCATGCCCTATTTAGGTCGGTGAAGTCCACACAGACCCTCCACTTTTCGCTCTTCTTCTTGACCACCACAGTATTGGCTAGCCATTCGGGATAGAAAACCTCTTTGATAGCCCCAGCGTGCTTGAGCTTATTTACCTCTTCCGTTATGGCGTCAGCGTGCTCCCTCGATGGGCGCCGGGGCGGCTGTTTCTTGGGCACCGCAGATGGGCTAACATTGAGATGGTGACAGATGAAGGACGGGTCAATCCCTGGTGCTTCGCAGGGATCCCATGCGAATACGTCGATATTGCTCCTAAGGAACCCAACCAACTCCTCTTGTTCGTTTGGGGGCAGCCGAGCCCCGACCCGGAAGAATTTCTCGGGATCATCACCGATTACCACCTTCTCCAAGTCTTCGCACCTGACTTCCTTGGCAGCTTCATTAGAGCACGCTACCGTGGCCTTTGATTGCTATAAACCTTCGTCGGTGATGGTCGAGGTCTGCGCGTCGAGCTGACATGATATGGCAGCCACCGTGCATTGCCTCACAGTGGTCTGGCATCCCTGGATTTCCAGAACCTGGTCCCCTGATGGGAACTTCACCTTCTGGTGCAAGGAGGAAGCTATGCCCCCTAAAGCATGGAGCCAGGGTCTTCCCACGATGGCCGTGTAGGGGGAGTATGTGTCCACCACTATGAAGTTCACCTCTACCACTTCAGGGCCGGTCTGTATAGGCAGCCTGATCATACCCCTCGGGATGACAAGCTTCCCATCGAAACTCATTAGGGGGGAGTTATACGGCGTCAAGTCCTCCGGTCTTAACCCTAGCCCCCTGTAGAGGTCCGGGTACATGACCTCTGCTGCGCTGCCACCATCTACCATCACCCTTTTTACGTCGTAGCCCCCAATTCTAAGGGCGACCACCAGGGCATCATCATGGGGTTGGATGGTCCCGATCTTGTCCTCCTCTGAGAAGCTCAAATAAGGGCAGGACCTCCTCCTAGCTCTTTTCGGCCCGGCTTGAAACTCCCCGGCTTCCGGTTGGGCCACGGACAACACTCGCGAGGGGCCCGCGCCCGTTCTCCCCGGAGCCGCCAGGATCATGTTAATTGTGCCGGCGGGTTGCCCCATGGTGGTGTCCCTTCGGGGTTCCTGATACGTTTGGCCCTGGCGATTGTCAGGGTTGAGCAGCAAGTGCTTCAGCTTTCCTTCCCGGACCAGTTGGTCCAGGTAGTTTCGGAGGTTCCTGCAGTCCTCCGTGGTATGCCCATGGTCCTGGTGGTATTGGCAGTAGCGGTTCCGATTGCGCCTCTCAGGTTCCCCCGCCATCTTATTCGGTCACCTGAAGTACGGTTCGTCCTTTATTCTCTCCAGCACCCTATGCACGGGTTCTCGGAATATGGCGTTGACGGTTTGAGCATTGGTCGCTCCAGACTCTTCTCCAAAATCCCTCCTCGGGCGAGTGTTGTTGTACCGGTCTGACCTGAAGTCTCTCCTCTCCTGAGGGGTGACTTTATCCTTCCCCTTGCCTTGCAGCATATCTTTCTCCACCCGCTTGTACTTGTCAATCCGATCCATCAGTTGCCGCACGCTGGTGGCAGGTTTTCCGGTTAGGGACTTCCTCAGGCCGTGCCCCCTTGGTAGCCCATTCTGGAATGTGCTGATGGCGACGGCGTCATACTTGCCGTCCAGCTCATTGTAGATCTCCCAGTACTTGTCCGAATAGGCCTTGAGGGTCTCCCCGTCACGCATGGATAGGGACAGCAGCGCACTCATGGGCCGAGGAGGCCTGCTGTTCGTGATGAAGCGGGAACCGAAAGCCTGGGTCAGCTGTCTGTACGAGTCTATGGAATTCGTCCTCAGACCGTTGAACCACCTCATCGCCACAGGTCCCAGGCTAGATGGGAAGACTTTGCACATCAGCGCCTCGTTCTTCGAGTGGACAGCCATCCTCTGATTGAACTGGCTCACATGCTCTACGGGATCCGTCTTGCCGTTGTACGCAATGAAGGTTGGTGGCTGGAACCGCCGAGGAAGTTCTGCATCCTCTATACGACGCGTGAAGGGCGACCGGGAGAGCTGATCCAACGCCTTGCTCATGGCGTCACTTCCTACGCCCCGGGAGGTTCGGTCGGCGCGCCTACGCCTCTGGTAGCGCTCCTCCTCGTGGGAGAAAGTCTCGCTGGGGGGCGTTCTCGACCTTTGTCTGTATTCGTCGTCACTCTCGTCGTCAGAGGGCAAGTCAGGGCTGGGTTCAGGCTGTCTTCGCTGTGCACGGCGCAGCTTCTTCTTCAGATCATCTATCTCGCGCTGCATGGCCACCTTATCGTCCTTCGCCTGGGAGGCGTGACTATAGGCCTCCTCCGATTGCGTAGCCTGGACAGCGTCGCGCTTCGGGGCTTGGTTTTCGCTCGCTGTCGAAGTATGCTCGCTTCCTTCTCGAAATCGTCCATTATCATTCTGACCGCCTCCGGGGTCGCCGTAGTCACCGTGATGCCGTGGCTTCGCCGGTTCGGGTCGATTGGGAGTTGTTTGGTGAGGGCCCGATCCTACCATGCTTGACTGTTGTTCTTACCAATGCACAAGTTCTTCCCACAGACGGCGCCAATTGTAGGGACCAGGTTTGAGGGAGTGGACCCAAGCCCAGTTTTCCCCGCAATGAATTTGTAGAGGATGGATTCAAGAACTAGGCGTTAGTGAGAAATGCAGTGACCATGCATGGTAGTACGTGAGTGAGATAATTTGAACGTGCAATGGGATGAATAATAATGCTCCTCGGACGTATCTTCCAGAACTTGGAGTTCTTATAGTTTCTTTCTCTAAGACTGAATAATAAGTTCTCCCTCAGTACATGCAGATTACTCTCCTTCTTCTGTTCTCCCCCCTTTAGGAGGAGTCCATTACATTATATATCCCTCTCCCAATCAATCCTAGCCCTACATTTGTAAAAGGATTAGGGCATCACTTGAGTGCCTGTCCCATCAGCCACCTTCCCATGGTCTCTGTAGGTGGCAGCAACCAAGGTGGCACTGTTGAGGCGTCCCTTCCTCATTAATGCGGCCAGGACGTTAGTTGGGAGCATTTAATGTGGAGATGACAGTTCGTTTGGGATTTGCTCCTCCACCATGCTTCCATGTCTGGTGTTTGGTACCCGCTGTTGGTTCCTTGGATGCTTGGGGAGGCTAGCTTTGAGGGAGTGCTGCTTGCACTTTCTCGGGCCTCGGACTTCCGAGGATGCTATCATCCTCGGCGTTGTTTAGAGGGTAGCTGGGCGCCACACTTCAGTCCTCGGTCCATGGGCGCGTCCTCGGACATGGGCCTTGGGCCCAGCTGGGAGTGGGCTGGAGTCGTCTGACCATTTCTTGGCCCCACAGTTAGGTATCTGAGTGAAAAACTTTCATGATTATATTAATTTGCTAAATTTAAATTAAAATGAAATTATTAAGATTCAATTCCCATTAAGAATATTTTTATTCTATGGACAAATTTACCCCTCATTTTTCTAATAGGTCAAATTAAAATTCATACAAGCCTATCACAATTTTGTCACACTAACTTCTCGATTGTTATATTTTGAACACTCAAATTTTAATTAAAAAATAAAATTGTTAAGGAAACACATGCTCCAAATGTGCAAAAATAAAAAAGACACTTATTTTAGAGGAATTCCTAATATTTTCATTTGATAGAATCAAATCTGAGGGAGTCAAAATTTAGTAATTAAAATTCGTGGACTAAACTATGCCAGTGCCAAATCACACCACACGGGGTCTATTTATTTTTCCTTCTATTTTTTTGGGGTAGTATACTTTTGGTCTTTAATAAACCACTATCTGTGGAGTCAAGCCCGTCAATCAATATTAGACCGAGCCCAATTAGGTAGCTCGAGCTCAACCCAATTTGTAAGCCCTCCACTCAAGTGGATTGACACGATGTTTTTTTAAAAGAGTCAATTGATTTTTGGTATAGACATGAATTGAACCTTGTTGTTGTAACTTGTATATAAATAAACAAATAAACAGCCAAACAAGTTCAGCTTCTTAGAGCTCTTCTATATCCCTTTGGTTTTGTTTTACTTCCTGATGTTCTATTGTGCATACGAGCCATTAACACGTTGAGAATAAAATAGAGGCAGTCAGAACAATACTACGATAGAAATTGATAATTCTATTTCTAACCCTTCAAAAAAAAAATGATAATCCTACCAACAACCCCAAGTATGGTCAAATTGTTTCTCAAAAAAAAAAATAATAATAATAGTCAAATTGGTCTAATAAGCATATTTGCCAGCACAGCGCATAAAGTAAAACAATTCAACCCAAGTAATTGTGAATGGAGAGGAGAGGGTTTTACGTTATAACTTCAGTCTTCACAGAGAAGTGAAACAGCTCTCGCTATCATACAAGCAGAAATCTAAAGTAAAAAAGTGAACTTACAAATACATAAAAAGTGTTGAATATATGTTGGGAAATCAAAGAACATGAACATTACATTAATAGATTCATCAACTATATAAGCTCGCAGTGTATTGACTTAAAAGTAGAATAACACTCGCAGTAGAATAAACAAAGTAAGATAATTAGGCATTTACAATACTAATTCCTCTTTCTTTGGAACTCTTTTTTTTTTTGGCAGGGAGAGAAAGACAAAGGAGGGGAGATGTGGGTATACTTAGTAAAAGCTGTAATGTAATCCTAACCTCAAGGTTGTAATGTCTGTGTCCCTATGGGTCAACCCCAGATTAAAATATGTAACAGAAGTCGATGAAGTTTACAGGAAACAAAATTAACGTTTTTTACTCTTCGTCTTGGTGATCCTTGATTTACTTGATTCATTAAGCGGTTTCCAGATTATATCCTCAAGATTGCCACAAAAATTCTTGTAAAACTGCAACATGAAATGAAAAGTTACTAAATATAAATTACTAGGACAATACTCGCACATATAACTGCAAAGAAAACAATTATATACAACAGACCTTGAGATATTCACTGGCATCTCCTGCTGCTTTCTGAATATCTACCATCAAAAATGTCGGAGCAACTTCAAAGATCTTCAGCCAAAAGAATTAAAAATCAATAATTAAGCCCAAAAAAAAAAAATTTGAGATGCAGGTAGAAAATCAGAAATAAGTCAGGATGGAAAGTTTACTTCTAGAATAACTGAGATATGACTATCCTTATTTGCTGAAAGACCTTCCACTCTCATCTGAAATTTAACACAGTTCAGTATAAATGAGTTAGGAAGTTTTGAAGACAGCATTATTATCCCCTCATAAATCAGTATGAACCATACATCTAAAGAGTGGAATAATAAAGCAAGAGTTCTATAATAGAAATTGCTGACACGTCTACCTTAAAGTTGCGAATGTGAGTCTTAAAACCCATTGATTGCGCGACAACTTCCATACTAGTTAAAACGACCTTTGCTGGCTTCTGTGTAACAAAGCGTGTCTGATGCTTCATAGAACCCTGTCACGGAGAGGGCAAGAAATTTGAACTTCTTAATGGAAGTAGGAAACATATATTAAACAAAATCACAACAACATACACTTATTGCATGGGATTGAGAATTTAGCATATTTTTGAGGAAAGGTAAAATTGAAGTATTAAGAGATAAAAGTATAGCAAATGTTAACAACTCCAATTCTGTATGGGGTTTGGGGTTTCTTATTCCCATGATACGCGGGATGATTAAGAATGATAGGCAACATTAGAGTAGAGAGAGCTTATGTTTGACAACACACCTTTCATGTCTAGGATTAAAAGGTTCTTTGCCATTTGTTAATGAAGTTATTACCAAGCAAACATTATAATCATTGTCTCACTTATATGGCTTTTCAACATGTTAAGAATCACTTTCAACATTGATAAAAACATCTTTTCAGCTTCAATTCACAAATACATATAAAAATCCATGTGGCATAGTCTAGGTTTTAAGAAGTTGCCTACTTAAAAGCTCATGTCCATTGTCAGTGTCAGAACAAGACACCAATTTGTGTGTCCTCAAATCATAGCTCAAAAAGAAAAACACACGATGTTTGAATTTTAACACTAGAGATGTACTAGATTAAAATACATTTAAACAGTAAAAAATAATTAACTCATACCTGGCCACGATCAAACAGGGATGCAAGGTTTAATCCTTGAGATAGAATTATCAGGTCAAATGCATTAAGAATCAAAGGACCTGTGTCCTCATTCCCACATGGCTCATTAGCCCCTTGTTCCTACAGAAAACCATATTTTCAATGTTTTAACAGAATATAGCATATGATTACCAAACCAATGCAAGTGGAAAAAGACACCTGATTTGGACAATCATATGTTCCAGTGCGTATATTGAAAAGGCATAGTAATGCAGGACAAAATCAAAATGGATGCAACAACAATTTTTGAAGAGCAGAAAATAAAAAGGCTCTGGTTTCAAATTTTTGGATCACATACTGTTGATTAAATTAGAGAAAATCTCTCTTCTGCACTCGCAGGATTGAGGCTACAATTTCCTCTTTGTTTAGTACTGACTTCTGCCTCTCTCAGCCACATGGGAGTCGAGTTTATAAGCCTTTATAATTGTTATATGTAGGGTTCAGAAAACAAGGCCAACTCCAAATTTAATACGTTAACTGCAAAACAGATTAACTCTCAATCGAACGAGAGTTGATTGAGGAACTGTCAAACTGTGGTTCTCAATTGACCAAGCATCAATTGAGGAACTTTCAAACTATGGCTCATTGATTGAGCTTCAATAGAGGAACTGTCTAAGATGCACAGATCATACTTCTCTGATATGCTTCAACACAACTTGAGCAACATTTTACAGACACTGTTCCTATTACATTGTCAATGGATATTTCCAATCCAAAACTTAACAATTCTCCAACACTATGATAGGTTCCAGGAGCAACTGAGACACACTGGATCCATCCATCCTGCACATATGCCTATACACTACACACACCAGATCAACCTCCTCCACACAAGCTGGCATGTTAAAATGTCAATAAATGCAAACGAGAAGAAAAGAAAATGTAGCATTTGAAAGCCTTACCAACCTCATCATCATCAAAAACTGCATTTAGATCATCAAGGTTAACATCTTCATATTCAAGAAGTCTGACAGGAACATAATCCTTGTTAAACCATTCATCATTTCTGATCTGTTCAATAGTTATTCGCTGCAAAGTACAGAAAATAACTTCTAAAAAACAAAACAACAGAAAAAAAAAAAAACCAAAGGAACTAGATCAAAGCCATCAATTTCAGTGACATTTTAAATAGTATTACAAACATCATATAGAAGGCAATACAATAGGAATTCATCATTCAGTTGGCATAAAATGATAAAATAGGAACTGAGCATCGATAATGGGTTCCCCTAAGCCATTAGAAGGAGAGATGATATTACTGTGGTTCAAAGGGTTGTCTGATATCATCACAATTGTTAGATGTGGGAAAACATAATTTATGTTCAATCAAATTGCAGCAAAATCAGAATTATTAGCATCATTATTGCCTCTCCTAAGCCACTAAAAAGGGGACGCTTTGTAATCCATTTGGTTGTCTACCATATTCACAGTTGCCATCACACAAGGTAGGACACAGCCGATTTCATTTAACAAATCAATCCATATCAAAGATATTGCCAATTAGATTGCTATAAAAGTAACTGCCTTGTGTCTACAGGAAGTGTACATAAGATAGAAAAAAAAATTACCAAAAAAGAAATAAAGAAATTACAATCCAAATGAAAGAGTCGATAAAATTTACAAATGTGGATATCTCTACGACCCAAAACATTCACATTAAAAGAATGTTGTAGTTATAGACATCTTCATGTGAACCATTGAAGCTTTGACATCTTCAAATGTAAAGATTCCTCTCTCTCTCTCTCTCTCTCTCTCTCCAAAGAGTCCACAACAAGCACAGAGGACCCAAAATCCAAAAAAAGAAGAGAATTTAACAAACCAAATCCTCTATCCAAATAAAACACCAACAACACTCTTCGGCATTTCCAACTAAACCCCAAACACAGAAAAGACAAAACTCCACATTTCACATGAAGCATCACAGTGCAACAAATAATGGTCCACTGCCTTCCCACCATGCCCACACATGTAGCACCAATCAGACAGAATAAATCCTCTTTATGAGATAATCACAAGCTAGAATCTTCTCCCAAGCTACTGTCCACATAAAAAATGCAACCCTTTTCGAAGCCTGGGCATACCAAATGCTTATCAAAGGGAAAAACACCTCACCAAAGCCTCGCAATACCTCTTAATATGAACAAACATCAAACCCACCATTTCCATTCAGCGTCTACCTCATGCAACCAACGCCATCTCTACTTAGGATGTTGGAGAACAAAACATCAAACAATGAATCAACCGACTCCAATTCCCAATAATTAAAATTTCAAATTAACATGATATTCCTTGAGTGCATCCTCCCTTAATTTTGACACTATAAATAAGAGTTAACTGAGGCATCTTATCAGTTGCAATCGCAATCAACTCCAGGTATATCTCCTTCAAAGGTTAACTCCCATACCAATTGTCATGCCAAAACCTCACTTAATTGCCATCCCATACCTCAAACGACACAAAATTATAAATCTATCCCAACCCTGCCTTATACTCCTCCATAAACCACAACCATGTGTACTTCTTCTATGCTTTGTTGACCAACCCCCCCAATCTTCCCCATATTTCAAAGCAACAACTAATCTCCATATATGAGTATCTTCCTCCCCAAATCTCCATAGCTATTTACCCAACAGGGCTTGGTTAAAGGTGCCTAATTTATGCACCCCTAAACCCCGATCAGAAAATGAGAACAGATTGGATTCCAATCCATAAGATGGTATTTAAATTGATCTCCCAAGTCAAAGCAACTTGTCTCCAACCTCTCCCACTAGGACTACTTCACTCTTACTCAAATTCTCTTTCAAACCAATTAAATCTTCAAAGCAGGTCAACACTATTCTAATATAGAAAGGTTGCTCCACAATGGCATAACAAAAGAGAATAGTATCATTGGCAAAGAGTAGATCAGTAACAAATTGAATGTAATGTTATTATCCATTCTTAGCAACATTTGACTCAACCTCTCAACAAATATGACTCTAGAAATAAAATTCAAACTTCCCATAAAGGAAAATGAAGTTGGCAAAACTTTCCTAAGAGGGCATCTAGCTTTCTATTTCTAGTCAAAGATCTTGCAAGATTAAACTAGATTTGTTTTAAATTTTTACCTATAAATAAACATTTGAAGGCTATCTTAAGGATGTCAAAAACTAACTGGATACTTAAGTAATTGGATAACTACAACTAAAAATCTTGGCTTTTATGGTCCAGGCACATGATAGCTTTCTTTAATATACTTTCCCATGAGAGTATTTCAACACATTGTGTGCTTGTAGTGAGACCCATTACCCATATGACACAGAATCCATAGCTTAGCAGGAAAATATCTGCAAGTTGCTAAACCGAACAGCTGTGACCACTACAGCCAGTTTATTAAATTATGTTCACTTTTTTTTTTTATCAACACTTGATTAGATGGTAACCCCTCCCCCTCTACATGGTGAACATTATTCCATAGAAAAAGAATGAAAGAAGATAAGTAGAAAATAAAAGGAAAAGGTGATGATGTCAAGAATGAACTTATCTCAGTGCAGGCTTGGAGTTTGGGCAAATTATGACATAGACCAAGTCAGTTTTCCAATTACAAAAAAATTGGTGCTCTTGCAACAATATGTAAAAACATTAACAAGAACAATCCTCTTTTGGCATTTCTAATTTTCTGTTGCCCTATCAGGTTATACCGAGTGGGGTAGCAGCACATGCATTATTGCATTGCATGTTATTTTTATGTCATTTCCTAACTTAATTCTGAACCATATACCAAAAATTGCATGAGTCTTTGTCCCAAATCCTATTTATCAGATGCAACCAAGAGAATGTACAAATGTTACATACAAAAATCAATGTCTTGTCATAGAGCTAATACTTACAGTTTCAGGATTGGGATCTAAAATTCTATGAATTAAGGATTTTGCTGCAACTGGAAACCAAGATGGACATGAGAACTCTGCTTTCTCAATCTGCAGAAAACAATTTGAGGAAAAAAACATGAGACTGGTGAAATTCTAACATCTTTGACAAAAAGCACATACAAGGAAGCAGAATATATTGGGTTTGGACTAACAAAGGAGAATTAAATGATGATCAGAACCAGAATCCAAATGGAAATGCATCTAATAACAAGATTCATGGACAAAATAAGACATAGACCAGAGATAAAATCTCCATCTTCCTTCCCACCAAATATAGGTTCCACAGGACTGCTTGATCACTGTTTTTGCAGTATAGACTAAGCATGGTAAATGGGATGCTAATTCACTAAACTTAACTGATGTTCAGAGTTTGCAACAATAAAGCAACATATCAATTAAAGACCATTACGCCCATCATGAAAAAAAAAACCCTTGCCAATAGCAACATGCATAGCTACTTATCTGTTCGATAATTAAAATAAAAATAAATAAATAAAAAGGTACTCATGATAATAGCTCATGCCTTACTATATAGCGTGGTGAGATCAAGTTCATCAAATGGAAGATATCCTGCCATCAGAACATAAAGGATGACCCCACAGGACCAAACATCCGCCACAGCACCGTCATAACCCTTGTGACTGAGAACCTAGAGCAAAATATGAGAATACTCAATAGATAAGCATGCATTATACATATACTCAATGCAGTTGAACCCAACTTAGAAGCTAGCTACTCTTATAATTACCTCAGGTGCTACGTAGTTGGGAGTCCCACATGTTGTCCGAAGGAGGCTAACTCCCTATGTGCAAGCATTACCAAGTAATAAGTCAATAACATCATTTCTTACAGATAAGATAACATGAAAATTTGAGACCAATAACTTTAACAACAATCTTACTTGTTCAGGCAGAGCACTCAAACCAAAATCTGAAATCTTTAAATTTCCAAGGGAATCAAGTAAAAGATTTTCAGGCTGCAAAACAAAAGGAAACAATTGTAAGAATTTTTTGAAACAAAAAATTTACAATTCAAATTCCAGCCAATGAACACCTTTAAGTCTCTATGGTAGACTCCCTTGCTGTGGCAATAATCCGCACCATCAATAAGCTGCTGGAAGTATCTCCGGGATTCGGCTTCACTCAGACGTCCTTGATGAATCTTCACAATCATTATAACATCACCACTTAATTTAAAAGCAAAAAAAATAATAATAATTTAAAAATTAAAAATTAAAAATTCCCTCCCAACCCCCCTGACCCCCCAAAATTAGGCTAGTCCATCTATTGCCAACAGGTTTAAAATTAGACTACTCACTATTTTATCGAACAATTCACCACCTGTAATGTACTCCAAGATTATATAAATCTTAGTACGACTTGCTAGAACCTAAACAAAAGAACATTATTAGTCAAAGGATCCACTAAATACCAGGGAGAAAACATATAAATCTCATGGATTACTAAAATAACTGTAGAGTCAATGTCCAGATTTAGAATTTCAGAAGTCAAATATCCTGCCTCGTGAAGACGAACAACATAGGGATGTCTGACTAGCTTCATTATCGATATCTCCCTCTTAATCTGCAAGATAACAATAATAAATACATCATGAGAAACAAAAGTTGCTTGACATCGAGTAATTTATAATCGAAATATAATAGGTTGTAATTTAACATCAAATGTCTATTTTTTAAGGACCAATAAACATATCAGAAACTAGGACTTCAGCTTTCATATCAGGAAAGCAATAAAATCAACCTTTTAATGTTAATTAAAAACACATCAGCAGAGCTGTTTGAAACCCTATTATATTTATGATTGTA
Organism: Quercus ilex subsp. ballota; assembly: GCA_032727855.1. NCBI lineage: Eukaryota > Viridiplantae > Streptophyta > Magnoliopsida > Fagales > Fagaceae > Quercus > Quercus ilex. The sequence continues at coordinate 39,593,108 of CM064919.1, forward strand.
AAAACCCAGAATGCCATTCTTGCTAATATATTAAAAGTACAAAAAGGTTTCAAACTTCAGATAAGAGTAGAAGCCAGCTCATTTGGTCAACCTCAAAATGATTCATAAAAATCAAAAGGTTCATCCTATTGAAACTTGATTAACAATATGTTACAAACTAAGCTTTGATAATTCCAACAAAACAAGAAAATTTAGAACTACATAGAGCCAGTCTTTGGTAATCTTAACATGTAATTTGAACAACAAATTATCAGATACAACGACAGACAACAAAAGTACTAAGATCCGCATGTTCATTAGCTAAACAATAATATCAACGACCGTCCGATCTATTAATTATTTTCAAAAAAAAAAAAAACAGTATATGTGTAATAAATTACAGTTAGGTTGGTTGAGTGAATCCGAAAAAATAGGAGTAACTAAAAAAAAAAGTAGTAATACACTAAACCTGTTCGATCATCTTGTGTTTGATGATGGTATTACGATCGAGAACTTTCATGGCGACACTCTCACCGGTCTCCGTGTTCTGCGCGAACTTAACCTTAGCAAAGGTTCCTTCTCCAATTGTCCTTCCCACCTCGTACTTCCCTACTTTCCTCACCACCATTTTTTTGCTCACCAGCATTGCACTCCTACTATTTCCAGAACAGGAAAAAGTTTTTACCAGCAAAGCGCCACCATATATATATTATGTAAAAGCTTTACTAACAAGCTAGCCTTTCGCTTTTTCTTAGTATTTTGAAGATATAATTGTCAAAAAGAAGAAAAACAAGGCTTGATTGTTTATAGTTTAGGTCGGAAAGCAAATGTAAAAGCGAATCAAAGAAAATTTTGAATTCCAAGTTGAAAATTTAATAAAAGGGAGGCAAAATTAAATAGTAAGGGAATATCTCGATCTTTGTCTTTAATACTAATAATAGTTTTTTTTAGTTTTTTATTTTTTTAATTGAGAGTGTACAATTTGTCTAACTGATAAAATTTGTAGTTGAATAAAAGATTTAAAACAAAATATACGAGATTTAATGATAACTTGCTTACACCAAAAAAATCGATTAATATGATAGTCCTCTTTTTTTAATTGAGATGTCCCAATTTATTTAATTAATAAAATTTCTGATGATTAAATGTTTAATGATAACGTGCCTACCAAAAAAAAACTGATTGATTGACGTGTTAGTTTGAGCAGACAATATACGGTGAAACACTCGTTAAAAATATGTATATATATATATAAAAATTGATAGGAGGAATTGTTTGTTTATTTGACAAATGGGCTTGGTGTGTGAAAGCAGTAGTTTGACAAATGGGAGTGGTACAGGTAGAGGTGTTGAATGGCTGATAAGCCGCTGACTGGCAGTGCCGACCACTGATCGATGGAGCCAGCTGAGTGGTGACAGGTCACCCCCACTCTTCGTTTTCACTCTCCCCCACTCCCTAATTTTTAAAAACATAAATATTTTCGTACAGACAGCGACTATACAATGATCATCCGGCACTCCGGCTTCTTTTTATTTTGTTGATTATTCTACTTTTAGTAGTTTTTTAATCTCCTCATTTAGACTTATCTTATGTGCAGCTGATAAAGATATGTCTTTTACTTGATTAGGAAAACTAAATTCCACCTATGCTACAATTTTTTTTCTTTCTAAAAATAACAAAATTTGGCATTTTTTTCTAATTAGTTTTTTTTTTTTTTTGAGAAAGACTTTAATCCAATTTCAAAGAAACTTGGTCTTAGAGGTGTGTAGAAAAAAGTAGGCATTTTTGTATTTATTTTTCAGTTTTTTGTAAGACCTACCACTATAAATTAGTTTGGTTTTAGAATTTGTATTCAGTTTTTATTTTCAATACTCAAAAAAGCGAGTTTGAATACAAAAAATGAAAACGCTTTTTGACCATTTTCATATTTAGTAAAAATGGATACAATGTCATTTTTGTAAAAAAATCAACTTTGTGGATCCCACTAACGGTAAGTTGTCTCATTAAAAACTCTCTCTCTCTCTCTCTCTGCGCGAAGTTGGGATTTGATAAAATTTGTTGAAATTTATGAGTTTTTTTGGTGGAGATCTAGGCTAGATTTTGATTTTTTTTTTTGGATTTTTTTTTTTTTTTTTGAATTATGACTTGTGACGTAGAAATATAGGTTGATTATTGGCTTGCTGACAGTAGTTTTAATGGATTTTGGTTTTGGTCTGTTTTAGGAGTTGCTTGGATTTTGGTAGATTATGAAGATCTAAGTTGTGGCTGGATTTGACCATATAAAGAACCAAATAGCACCCTACGATTTCAACCCAAAGTTATTGAGTCAGCGACGATTCACCTCTAACCGGATCCAACTCGACCAAAATACCCTAAATACCATGGATGAACCCGGTCAAATTTTCAACAAAAATTAATTAATTATCAAATGTGATTGGTTACGGAAAATTAACCGAAAATTGGCAAACAAAAATCCAATCTCAATTCCCAACCCAATCTGATGGATTGTCAGTTATAATTCAAATATAATTTTTTCAAGAATGACAGCTCAAAGAATAATGTGTTAATGTGATACATATAACTGGCCGCACCAAAAACAAGTGTCACTTCGATTTGCACAAACATAAAAATCTTAGGATCAGTGCTAACTGGTAGCTGCTAAGTATAAATATCTATCACACATATAGCTAGCTTCTATCGAAAATTATTATAAAGAAATATCAAATCAAGCACAAGATTGCCTGATTGGCTGATTTCATTGTACATGTTTTTTTTTTTTTTTTTTGGGTAAATTGTACATGTTTGATAGTTTAGCAAAATATATATATATATATATACACACACGCGCAATGTTTAATAAAAATTCAGCCATAGGATTACAGAGATTCCTTAAGCAAATGAAACAAAGACAAATTAACATGTGTAATTCGAGGACATCACGATGATGTCTGAAAATTTATAATTATTTTTTCAGGATATAATAAAATGTTATTCTCTCTTTTCACATTTATGATAAATTTTACTATAAATTTAATGAGTAAACCTCACTATAAATATGAGAAAATTAAACACTATTTACAATACTCGGGACTTCCTAAATTTACTCAGGTTGTGACCATCCTGAAATTCTAAGCTACATCGATGTCTTGCTCATCCTGAAAAAGATAGTGTGTTGTAGAAGGAGCATTAAAATATATCATTTGGTGGGAATTAAAGATAAGAATCATTGCAGCATGTGAGTAATTATTGAGGAGAGGTACAGATCTAAAATTTGAGAATTTAAAAAATTAATTTGAAGAGATAAGATATCGATGGTCCCTATAATATAACGTGAATCCGCATATTTACAAGTTACAACCACTCCTCCAAAAGTAAAGTGGAGCAGGCCCACTTCCCACTATTCCCTGGCCCGTGGGCCAGACCAATTTTCCAAAAGTATTAGTTTTTTAATATTTATTGTTTAAAATACAAACGTTTTTTTAATTTTTTTTGGGTTAAATGTTTAAAATACAAACGTTTTCAATACAAACGTTTTCAAATATTTGGGAATTTATTCTTTTTTTTTCTTTAATTATTTTTTAAAACTTGTTGCTGACACCTAAATTGTCTTTCGAAGATAAAATTTTGGCAAAAATGTGAAACTGATCCTCTAACTTTCAGATTTTGTCATTTCAATTATCTAACTTTCAGTTTTGTCATTTTAGTCCTCTAAATTTCAATTTTTGTCAATTTAGTATTCCGTTAGATATCAGTTAGGTGTCTTCGTTAAGTGAGCCAAAACTACGTCATTCTGGTTTTTTTTTTTTTTTTTTTTAATTTGTAATTAAATGAATATAAAAAAAAAAAAAAAAACATGGAAGGGGAACGATCCCCTGAAAACACGTAAGGGAAGCTGAGGCCAAGCGTGAGAGCCAAGGTCTGCCGTAACTAATACAAGGTGGCGGTGGAAGCCGATGAGGGTAGCCGGCGACGCGAGGACAACATGATGGAGATCTGCAAGACCAAGAGCAAGCGCGAGGAGAGCTTGCAGAAGAAGCGCGGCGAAGGCCTTCAAGCCACTCACTAGCAATTCTTCTCTTCCTCTCTTCACGCCTCCGCCACCACCACCGTAAAAAAGAAGGTAACTTCTTATACTTCTGAGTTCTACTGCTACTCTCATCCAATTCAATGTTGTTGATGATGATCTGTGCTTTTCTAGGTTTCACTGTTTGATCTTTTAAACTTTTTTAGGGATTTGGGTTTCTGGGATTTGATTAAAAATGCTGCATTTTTTGTTTTGATTGTTGTGGTACAGTTGGAGAGTCTTCCTTTGATGGTTTTTGGGGTTTGGTCTACTGATAGCAACTTGCAATTGGAGGCCACTACTTAATTTTGGAAGTTGCATTCTATTGATATTTTTAATTTATGTATTCTCATTGATGATGTTTTATGTAAAATAATGAATGTGATTGATAATATATGTATATTGGTGAAATTTTGGAATTACAGAAAGAAGCCCTCCAATTGAGGAAGTAATTCAATCTGGGGTTGTCCCTAGGTTTGTCGAGTTTCTAGTCAGGGAGGATTGTCTATATGTTAGAGTCTTTGATCTGTTTATGTGTTGGAGTCTTTGATTTCAGGGGAAGGGGAACGACGTTGTTCCCCTTACATTTTTTTTTTTAATAATAGTTTTTTTTTTCCCTTTAATTACGAATTTTATAAATTAAAAAAAAAAAAGTCACTTAACGAAGACACCTAACTGATGTTTAACAGAATACTGAATTGACAAAAATTGAAATTTAGAGGATTGAAATGACAAAACTGAAAATTAGAGGACTGAAATGACAAAAACTGAAAGTTAGAGGGTCAGTTTTAAATTTTTGCTTAAAATTTTTATATTGAGCAGGATTATTGAAATGGTTTTTTCAACTAATAAAATGATGTTACTTATGTAAACGTATGAGTTAGCTTCCTAATCAATACAAGAAATAAAAAATAAAGAATTACCTAGTTAGAAGGACCAGAGAGGACTACCTCAACCATCCTCTAATAGACCTAATAATTTATGATTGCTGAGAGAATAAAGTATCAAAAAAATTGCCAAAGATTTCTATAAACATCGAAAATTCGTTCTAGCACAATTTTTGTATTTTAAGTTTTTAACTATAAATTTTATTTTGGAAATACAAATTTTAAGTCATCTTTGGCGGATTTTATAAAAGCTGATGGGAACTAAATTCCAATGCTCAAGCTCACGTTATTCTCAAACCCAATGGACAAACCTAGGTGCTGATCAATCTTTAGGTAATTAGCAGGTGAGAATCATATCGCAAATGGGATTTTGTCATCTCACAAGATGAGTTTGTCTGCAAATCTTCCAAGCATTGTTCCACTTAAAATATTCCATTTGAAATTGATTGCGGAAGGATTGTTCAAAAAATTTATGATCAAGTGTGACCAACCTTGGAGAAGTGGGGCTTTGCTTAAGCGTGACAAAATCAAAAAAGACAAATTTATTATGATCAATTTTTAGCTAGTCGGGTACGTGTTGGACCATTATTCATGGACCTAAAAATCCGTACCCATAAGAATATATTTTCTTCAAATACTGATGAGTTTAGTAGGTATGGATCAACTCTTGTCTAGTTGCAAAAGACTAGAGGGTTTGGGCAAAATAATACCGTAAGTTCAACAGGAAATAGTGTCAAAATCGACCTTAGAAAAAGTAATTTCATTTTGAAATTAAAAGAAAAAAAAAAACCTCAATTACATAGTTAAATTCATTGTACAATAAATGGTTTCACTGTAAAAAAAATGAAATAAGTTTACCTCCAAATCAATTGGGAGGAGGAAAACTCTCCCAACACACTATATGGCAATTGATAAAAATGTATACTTTAAGTCATATATATGGCATATTTAATAAGTCGTGTAATGTGGATCTGCTTTTGTCTAGTTGCCAATGACTAGAGGGTTTGGGCAAAATAATACCATAAGTTCAACAGGGAATAGTGGCAAAATCGACCTTAGAAAAAGTAATTTCATTTTGGGGGGAAAAAAAAAAAAAAAAAAACCTCAATTACATAGTTAAATTCACTGTAAAATAAATGGTTTCACTTTTTAAAAAAATGAAATAAGTTTACCTTCTTATCAAAAAAAAGAAAAAAAGAAAAAAGTTTATCTCCAAATCGATTTGGAGGAGGAAAACTCTCCCAACACACTATATGGCAATTGATAAAAATGTATACTTTAAGTCATATGACATATTTAATTAGTTGTGTAATGTAGATGGTTTTACAAATCATCACAAAATATGTCGGAGAAGATTCCCCAAAATTTGTAGGGAAAGTTTTCTATTAAAAATAAATAAAAACCAAAAAACTAATGTGCTGATACATTAGCAAAACTTGGCGCTAATCAAAACTCTGCTTTTGTAACATTTGATCACCCACTAGATGTGGTGGAGAACTTGCTTGCCCTAAAAAGAAGTAAATGCTTGTAATAGACTTATTTTTATTTATGTTTAGTCTAATATATTAGCCATTTTAACCACACACAAAAAAAAAAAAAAAAAGTTGGAAAATAGTTTTTTTTTTTTTTAGATAGTTAAAAATATATAAACTAATATGCTACTAATCAATCTAATCCTGCATCTAGAACCCCTCCCCCTCTAAGTCTCTAACCCCAAGCACTTACATTTTTGCAAGCATGTAGCTTAGCAAACACCTTTTTTTTCTTTTTCTTTTTTTTGATGATGAAGCTTAGCAAACAACTTCGTCCCTCCCAAGTGAGAGACTTTACATTCGATCTGTAGGCAAGTCCTACATAGAATTCTGGTTAATCCAACATTCCAACCTGGTTTTTGCAACAGTATTACCATTACCATTTACCACCTCATTCAAGTCCCTTCATCATCACTTTCTAGTATAGTCCCATTGTTGAACCAATATTCTGGTAAATCCAACTTGCTTTTGTCTTCCATTGATTTGTTGTTTTTGTTTTTGAATAAAATAGACAATGAGCGAGGCGATTTCTAATAGACAACTTGGTTTCCAAGGACTGAGACAAATGATATTTCATTCCTAAATATAATATGGACTCCATTTTTATTAGCACATTGTCCAATAGAGAACCCCATGACATCCAATCCTCTCATTGCCTTGTCCTACATCATTTCCCTTCCTTGTTGGTGTTATTTGCCTCTCACTATCGCACTTTTGGACTCACACACAATTCATGAAAGTTTAAGCAATTCCAAGATTATGTAGTAGGACTCAGTCTTATACGCCGGGCGTATTAGATACTTTCCCGTCTCACACACGCAATTTAGAATGGCAACCAATGTTACCAAACTAGACAAGCTTTTCTTATTTGCGTGCCACCGACTCCCAAACCCCACGAAACCCGTCCATTTGTAGGAAAGTGCTTAAGGCGTGACACACAAATTGAATGAAATATTGGTATGACCGTTATTTTTTTACATGCAAAAAGTTCATTTAGGAAATTCCATATATGAACAATTCGATACGTAGAAAACCATCCAGTCTCAAGTGGCAAGTTTTCATGAAACTGAATTGAGTGTATAGATTGATAATTTAAGCAACCTTTTTGTTTTAGTCTCCAAACCCTGTGTGAAACTATAAATAGCAACCGGCCTTGTAGATAAAGACAGTGACATTGGAAAGGAGAAGGAAACTACAGCCAGAGAATTCAGCATTTGATCCATCAATAACCAAATCTCCATTGTCACAAACATCTCTCAGGTTGAATTTTCAATTTTCAACTCACACTATATGTAATGCCGAATGGTTTCCACATTTTATGGTATTTGATATTGCCAAAAAATAATAATAATAAGTAAACAGAAAATGTTAAATTCAAACCCAATTAAAAGCATAAAAATGTTTTTTTGAAACGTTACATGCTTAAAAAATTAAGACAAATAAATTCAACACCACAAAGACTCTCTTAATGATAACTTTGCCTCTTCAACTCAAAAAAGTATGATTGTTGATTGTTCTTGAATCTTGACTTGAGTGTTGAATTTTATTTCCTTTTGTTTTTCTACTTAATTTAAAATTTTTAATGGGTATAGATTTCAAATTTATTATCTGTTTTCCCACAAGAGACTCTAAATGCAAAAAAAGTAGAAAATATTTTTCCTATTTGGATATGTTTTTGTGAATGAAAGATTTTGTTCTTGTAATTTAGATATTGGAATTGCATGAAATGTTAATGATTTTTCACGTAGGTCGAACAATTAACAAACAAACAATTGAAAAATGTGTTAATTTTCTAAATAAATTTATATTTATTTTCCATAGAAATAAACAGAACATCAGATATCAAACAATTTGACTCTTTTTTCTTGTGCATACGTTTTCTACCCTAAACCGTATATGAGTAAAGATTTGGTTAATTATATGTGTTCTAGATTTCAAACTTTGGATTGTGAATAGGAAGTTTTTGACGTTTGAGTGATACATAATCTGAATAAAAAGACTTTTTTTTTTTTGGTGGGCAGTTTTAGTAGAAGGAATGGAAAAAAGGCAAGAATTGGAATGGGATGAAGCTCAGAGGATTGACATAAGCGAAGACCTTGTGGCCACGGCTAAACAACAGCTACGATTTCTTGCAGAGGTAGACAGAAACCGCTGCCTCTACGATGGCCCAGTTTTAGAACGAGCCATTTTGAGGTACTCACTCTTGTTACATGTTTTGTAACTCATTGAATAGTACATGACATGAGCTTTATTTCCTGAAGGACTTGTGACTTGTGACATACGTATATGTATATTCCTATTATGTTTAATTAGTAAATAGTAATTGTGATGATAAGTTTTACGAAATGCATTGAGTAATTATTATAGTCGTTTAAGCTGATTTTTTACTTAATGCATTGACTTTTATGAAATGCATTGAGTAGTCGTTTAAATGGGACTAGTGAGTTGTGACTTGTGGTAAAAAAATGTAGGGAAGAGCCACAATTTAAGCTGAAGAATGATCAAAACTTTCAGGGCCAGTATCTCCAAACAACTATATATGTCCCTTAAAGGCTTTCTTTTTCTTTTTCTTTTTTCAATATTTTTTAGTAGGTTAACAAAACAGCATATTAATTCATGAGTTTTTAAGAGTTCTTTTTCTTCTTATTATGCTCAATGTCAGGTACAAGTATTGTTGGCTTCCCTTACTTGCCAAACATACCAAGTTTCAAGTTACAGAAGGCCCTTTAGTTGTGCCTCTTGATTGTGAATGGGTATGGCATTGTCATAGGCTCAATCCGGTAGGCTTCTGATCAGAACTCACAACATACTTTGAAACTGTCTGCATTTAAGTTTGGTTGGATTAGTTAAGCTGTGTTTGTTCGTTTTTCAGGTGCGTTACAAGAATGACTGTGAGGAACTTTATGGGAGAATTCTTGACAACTGGAATGTTGCATCCTCAATTCAAGGAACTTGCAAAAAGCAAACTGAAGAAATTTGGAACATGATGTATCCAGCTGAACCATATGAAATCAGTCTGACAAGAAAATTGACACAGAATTTTGATGAAACTATTTTCCGAGGTTCAAAAAGGACCAACTATGATTTAGATTCTGCTGTCAGAAGGCAAAGTTCTTTCTTTTATCAGGTAATGAAGAAAATTTACGTGTGTAAAAAAGTATTGATTAAAATATCTAAAATTGAAAGCTTTTAAGAAGTTCTTGTCAATGTAAACATTTTAAACTATTGCCAAATGCTGTGCTGCAACAATTCTTGGCATAACATTTGAAAGACACATAATGCAAGGGTTAAGTACATCTTAGAACTTTAAGCATATGTACTATTCTCTACATTTCCTATTCTACAATTAATCGCTGAAGACTGGCATTATATTTTGTTCCCATTATATGTTGCAGGTATCTCAGGTCATCATGAATGATGATCAATTGCTTGAAGAAGCAGTGGCCAGGTATAAGGGGTTTCTACATTTGATCAAGAGAAACAAAGAGAGGTCAATTAATCAATTCTGTGTCCCAACTTACGACATTGACCTCATCTGGCACTCACACCAACTGCATTCTGCTTCTTACTGTAAAGATACGGTGGCAATAATGGGCAAGGTATTAGTGCATGATGACACAGATTCTGATAGAAGCAAGGGCAATAAGCTGGACGTCGGGTTTTCCAGAACCACCAAGCAGTGGGAAGAGGCATTTGGTTCAAGGTACTGGAGGGCAAGAGCGATGTATAGAGGGCGTGCTCCAGCTCCTCTTTCTATTAATCTTAACAAATTGAATATTGTGAGCATGAAAGTAGCCCTATCCAATGAGTATCAGAATATAATTCAACTCCCCAAGAAAACTCAAGTGGAGGTAACCCCTAATATGATCTTCTGCCAAATTATGTTTGTTTTAAAAGCACAACTCATGACAAAGCCATGAATTCTAGCATAGGCACTTGTATTACCTTATTTTTGAAACAACGAGTTGTTGAAATACTGTGTTTACATTAATGTTCCTAATTCTCATTCAGATTATGCTGGAGATTGCGGGGATCAAAGGATTGCCAGCCAATTGCGAGAGCAGCCTCTTTGTCTCTTTTGGTAAGAAACAGCCGGATGTAATCTTCAACACCAGGAAACAAATAAGGATGGACCAGTCAGGAGAGAAACAGTTTGCTGTTTTCCGATGTGAACCTACTGGAGAGCTTGTTTTTGAACTCATAACCTCTTCATCTTTCAACTTGCCCATAGCAGGGCCAGTTAAAGTTTTGGGGTCCTCTTCAATCACTCTAGAGAACCTTCTGAATCCCATCTCCAAACTGCTTATAGACAAATGGTTTGAGATGTCACCAAGTTCTGAAGTCATGGATTCCAAGCCAATCAGTTTACTTATTGCTGTGTCCTCAACTGCTCCCTTTCCAGCACCATATGTGGTTCAAATGGTTCACGAGCATCCATTCTCAAAAAGTTCATGTTTCTTTCCACTTCATGGAACATCACAGCATACATGTATCCTGGATGGGTCTGGCAATGAGGTCATCAGCTTCCACATGAGGTATTTTGAACTTGACATACAGTTCCAATTTACAGTAAGCACTTTAAATTTCCTTGCCAGTGAGCATGAGGGGGTAATTCGGTACGCTCCGCTCCACGAGTCCAACCACATTTTATCCCCCTTCACGATCTTTCAGATCTAAAACAGTAGAACATGATCATCTTGACGTACTTTGTTGTCGAAATCTAAAATTGTTGAAACATCACCTAATGATCATCCAGTCATATTATTTCTGCTGAGTCTTGTGCTCTTGCATGCATAGCAGCATGAGTTTGGATAGCCAGCATCGGTTGTCTAGGATGGGTACCAAAGATTTCTACCCTTCCTTCCAATTAAGGATGAAAGAACCAAATGTTACCGTCTATATTTACTACAAGCTCCTTCAATTTATTATTATTTTTAAATTAAAAAAAAAAAAGGTTTCAGCAGTAATTTTCTGCTCGTATGTTGCACATGACAGGGAATCAACAATAAATGGTATTTTCAAGAAAGAAGTGATTGGTATTCTCACATCTGGTGCAACTCAAGTGCTTGCAGAGTTTGTTGGAGAAGGGTGGTCTTTAATGAATTCTAATTGGTCACTTCAGCTTCAGAAGAAACTCAGTGAAAATGGCCATATTTTTGAGCTCACAGGTATCCGGAAGGTGAGTATCTTCTTCTTTTTTCTTCTTTTTTTAGGTAAGTTACACAAGCACTCAGTGGGTCTTTTACCATCCCCTTTGTTCTTTAAAGGGGAGAACGTGACATTTTAGCCAGAGCTCATTGACATCGAAAAGGTGAGTATCTATACAATTCCTGGTGTGATTTAGATGGTTGGACCAAATGCTGAGCAATTGCAGCAAATGATCCTCTTCGCAAGTGCAAATGGGAATGGACAAAGACATTATTCAATCTCGTCAACACCTAACTTCAGCTTGCAGCTTACCTACTCGTCTTTATTTTCTTCCTGCAGGTGATTATTTTTCCTGGGAAAAAATTGGAATACGAATGCAACTACTGTGAGAAGCCGAAAAATGAACAAGACTTCATGACAGCCGTTGAATTCTCTGCAGAAAATCCGTATGGAAAAGCCGTGGCTTTGCACAACCTTAAATCTGGCTTCCTAAAGGTTTTTTTTTGCTTTCTTATCTGTTTTTTCGGAGGGCTCAGAATAATAATGATGATGACGATGCTTGTATTTTAATGTTTGATGAAACAGATCAACGAAGAGTGGATAGTATTGCCTGGGATCCTATCAGCTTTTGTGATCTCTGATATTTTGAGGAAGGAGAACTATAGTGGTTTCATCACCAACCACAGGGAGGATCCAAGAGAAGATGTCAAGAGCTGCAATGAAGAGTTTGGAAAAACTAAAAACAACTACTCTGCTGTGGGTGAGAAGAGCACTGTAGTGGCAAAAATGGATGGCACAAACTACGTAATCCAGTGTTGCAATGAGTGTGAAGCTTTGGAGGACAGCACATGCGGAAGGCATGATGGTTATGGCCATGAACATAAGTTGATGAGTGGTCATTGTGGAGGGTGCGGCGGCAGTTGTGGTGGTGGGGGTAATTGTGGAGGGTCTGGTAATTGTGGCGGTGGTGGTTGTGGGGGACGTTGTGGAGGTGGTGGTAGTTGTCGCTAAAATACAATGAATGACTTTTCCTTCAGGCTGCCCCCAAGGATGCAACAACCCACAGAAATCAGGCACCTGATGCATAAGTTATGCCACATTAAGCTTTGAATTCAACCTAGTCTAGCTAAATAACAGCTTACATTTTCGTGTAGATGATGATCCATGGCATCTATTACTAAGTACAATAAAACATGTCAGTTACTATTAGTTGAAGTAAATACTACCGAGTGCAACTAAAATATTTTTATTACCAAGATGTTGGAGTTTGTCTATGAAATTCCATCCTACTAACATTATTTACAGAGGTATACACCACACCACGTAAGAAAGATAGCAGAGCGTTCTCACTATTTCCTTCTAAAATATACTCACTATTTCCTCAATGAGAAGAAATGTTAGATATACTTTTTTTTTTTTGGGTGGGGGTTGAAATTTGGGGACTCGATGGAATTACAATACATGCTTCTACTATGACCGAGCTGTGATTAACAATCACATTACAATCAACACATATGATGGATTATGGTATACTAAACTTATCGCACACGCTACAAGTGTACTGAGATTTTTTTTGGGTAGAATTTATATGTTTGCCAATCACCAAAATAACTGGCAGTGTGGTGAGTCCTAACACCCAAAAAAACAAAAAACAAAAAACAAAAATCACACCAATACCCGCACACAAAAATAGTGTTTTAAATGCCATGTTGATGTTCATTTATTTTTACTAGGTCTCATTACACTCGTAGCTATTTTGGGGATTAACACACATATTTTAATATACAAATGCATAAATCTCAGATCGTGATGAACGAAATTTTAAGTGTTAAATAGTGAAAATGTAATCATTTGTCTCGAAGAGAATATAATCGAATTTAGAAATAGATATAATATATGATTTTGGAATATAAATGATAGATTATATAATTTATCATGGAGAAGAGGAAAAATTAAATGACTAATGGGCTACTAATGGTTTTTACTTTTTAGGATTAAGTTGAATTTAAAAACTAAATTAGTTGTGGGTTCTAGTTAACTCAACTGGTAAAGTTTCTGATGGTTGAATAAGAGATTTGGGGTTCAATCTCGGTCTAAACCAAAAACTGATTGGTGTCTTGGTCTTATAAGAAAGAGCTATTATCAGGAGAGAACGCATTACGTTGAAACTCTCTCAAAAACAAAAAAAAACTAAATTAATTAATTTTGAAATACCTTGTACTTAGTTCTAGTTAACCAAAAAATATATATATATATAAATAAAAGAATAAAAGAGAGAAGAGTATTTCTATTCCCAGGGTAACAGCCTGTGCTAGTCCTCGGTTCGGAGATCAAACTCCAAACCTCGTACCAGCAAGAATCCAATCTCGCACAAAGTCAAAGAAAATCAGTACAACCAGAATCTTCATTAAAAGTAAACCCAGCTCGAAAACTCAGTTCCATGCTCAATCTAAACAAGTTTCAGTAGTTGCACAATGTTCCAAAAATGGCCCGGGAATTGGAATGCAATCATTATCACTCTGATCTTCCTCAAACTCCTCACCATCTTCAACCCAAAGTCTCTCTTCCCAATCACCTCCACAGCCCCATCATCACACCCTTTCAAATCAAACCCAAGCTTCTCCTGTGCCCCACCACACCACTCTTACCCTTTCTGCAACACTTCACTCCCCATCAAAACCAGAGCTCAATCCCTCATCTCCCTCTTGACCCTCCATGAAAAGATCCAACTCCTATCCAATAACGCCTCGGCTATACCCAGACTCGGCTTATCTGCTTATGAGTGGTGGTCTGAGTCCCTCCATGGCATAGCTACAAATGGCCCTGGTGTGTCTTTCAGTGGCCCAATAAGAGCTGCCACTTCATTCCCTCAGGTTTTGCTCACCACAGCTTCTTTTAATAAAAGTTTGTGGTTTTCCGTTGGGCGGGCTATTGGGTTTGAAGGCAGGGCCATGTACAATGAGGCTCAATCTGGGTTGACTTTTTGGGCACCCAATATAAATATATTCAGGGACCCCAGGTGGGGGAGAGGGCAAGAGACCTCGGGTGAGGATCCTATGGTGGCGAGTGCTTATGCTGTTGAGTATGTGAAGGGGTTGCAGGGTGAGGATTTGGTTGGTGGGGATGGTGGCTTCATGGTTTCTGCTTGTTGCAAGCATTATACTGCTTATGATTTGGAGAATTGGGGGGATTTCCGTATATTTAGCTTCAATGCAATGGTAAGGAAGTGTCTCACTCTTATGTTTTTTATTTTTGTATTTCATTGGGATTGTCGTTGGAAAAACTCAAAAACCCAAGTCAGTTTTGGCTTGCAGGACAAAATTGTGGCTTGTGAGTTCTTTGTAAGTAACAATTGAAGTCTTGTTAAGTGTAAATTTAGATGAGCTTATCTTAATTAGGTTATTTTGAATATTGTGTAAAAGTACAATTGTGGCTTGAAAAATGTAATACTTTAAAAAGCAGTACATTTTCTTCGAAAACCCAAAGACAGTTTGGGCTTGTAGTACAAGATTGTGACTTGTGAGTTGTGTGTATTTGACAATTGAACTCTTTTTTAGTGTGAGTTTGGATGAGCTTATCTTATTTAGGTTATTCTGTTTATTGTGTAATACAACCGTACCTTGAAAAATGTGATACTTAAAAAACCATAAACTTTCTTTTGAGGTGAAAATAAGCTCGTTTTACATTTTCTGTTGTCATATTTTGGTGTCCTTCCTGGGGAAGAATGATCACTAATCAGGATATCTAGTGATTAGTTGGTTTAAATAGATGACATACAGCCCTGCTATGATGGCATGGCTGCAATTTTCCTTGATGTTGAATTTGGTTTAAACAGAAATTTAAGTGATTAAGTACTCTGAAAGGAATATTGCGTTGATGAAATGGAGAGCACAATTTGGTTTCCTTTTCTTTATTCTGTGGTGGCTTTTGCTGTTTTACCAGGTCTCCAAGCAGGATATGGAGGATACTTACCAGCCTCCATTTCAGAGCTGCATTGAGGAAGGCAGAGCTACTTGTTTGATGTGCTCATATAATCGAGTCAATGGAGTGCCTTCATGTGCAGATCCTGATCTCCTGCAGAGAGCTCGAAGGGATTGGGGCTTCAAAGGGTATGTACTAATGTGACAAGCTTGGATTGAAAGTTTCCATTTGAATGAATTGATAATATAAGTGTTGTATACTTGTTTGTAACAAACTTTTTGAAGGAAAATGCAGATACATCACGTCAGACTGTGATGCAGTTGCTGTAATTTATGAAGATCATAAATATGCAAAGGCTCCTGAAGATGCAGTTGCTGATGTTATTAAAGCAGGTAAGGTTGTTGTTGCCTGAGTTGAGTAAGTTTATAGGAAAAAAGAATGTGCAATGTGCATGCATTTGGGGTTTGATGCTTATCCATGATGCTGTGTCATTTCTCAAATTTAACAGGCATAAACATGACTTACAACTCCAAATATCTACATTTTTAAGTATTATGTTGATTCAAATGAATGGTTGAGAACATTTTAAATATTTTACATGCATGCATAAGGTTTGTAGATAAAATTTAAACTATTTTGCACTTGAAGATGTTAAAGTTAGTTATATGGTTTAAAAGGACTGAGACATTGAGATATCATTCTTTTTAAGGGGGTGGAAAAATAAATTAGCATAAAATAAGATAATAGATTTGACCATATAGTTGCACAGAATTTGAAGATCAGTAGGTTGGTTAACGTAAGAGATACTCAATGAGGTTTTAGCCTTATTGATAGAGGCAATCACGTCATGTGAGCCTTCATCACAAAAACTTAGCCATGGAATTTTAGCCTCTGAAATCAGTGCATTTTTTGTTCTTGCAATACTTCAATCTTTGAACCAACAACCTCTAATACGCTTCAATAAGTGTTACACCTTGTAAAGTTTATGAGAAAAGCTTAACTGAACCAGGAATGGACATAAATTGTGGCACATATTTATCCCGGTATACCCAGTTGGCACTTGAGCAAGGGCAGATTCAGGAGGAGGACATAAACCGAGCTCTTTCAAATTTGTTTTCAGTCCAACTTCTTCTTGGCCTTTTCAACGGAGACCCTAGTAGGGGACACTTTGGAAAATTGGGGAGGGAAGATGTATGTACTCTGGAACACAAGAAATTGGCAATAGATGCTGCAAGGCAGGGAATTGTGCTTTTAAAGAATGATAAGAATTTGTTGCCATTAAAACAAACGACTATCACCTCCTTGGCCATTATTGGGCCTTCAGCAAATGATTCCCGTCAACTGGGTGGTGACTACACAGGTTTCTCTCAGGAAGGATTGCTTGTCTGTTACTTTTTATGGCTTGTAAGTTTAAAGTAGTTTTCAAGGGTTCCTTAATGTGTAGGTGTACCATGCAATCCGATTAGCCTTTTTGAGGGACTACAACCTTACATCAAAACAACCTATGCTAGTGGTTGTGGTGACACACGATGTAATTCCAGTGATGGGTTTGCAGAAGCTGTTCGAATTTCCGCAGAAGCTGATGCAGTAGTTGTGGTTGCTGGGCTTGATCTTTCCGAAGAAGATGAAGAACGTGACAGGACAAGCCTTCTCTTGCCTGGTAAACAGATGGATCTCATCTCTGCAGTGTCTTCTGCAAGTGAAAGGCCTATTATTTTGATCCTACTTGGTGGTGGACCAATTGATGTATCCTTTGCCAAAGTAAACCCACAAATTGGAAGCATTATCTGGATAGGATACCCGGGTGAGGCTGGCGGGCAAGCGGTTGCAGAAATTATCTTTGGAGAGTTTAATCCAGGTTTGTATCTTGAATCAAGTCTTAATGTTGTACATTCACTTAATTTTTGTCATAAGGAAATTTATTGGACAATGTTTGAGAGAAACAGGTGGACGTTTGCCAATCACTTGGTATCCTGAATCATTTAGCAGTGTGCCCATGAATGACATGAGCTTGCGGCCTGACCCTTCACGAGGCTATCCAGGACGAACTTATAGGTTCTATACTGGAGAGGTGGTATATGAATTTGGATATGGGTTGACATATTCCAATATTACATATAAATTTATATCAGTGCCAGACAATATAACGATATTGAATACTACTAGCAAGTCTGGTCCAAGTAAATTAACTACTCACAAGACATTAGATGGGATTGATTATATTTATGTCAATGAGATAGCATCTTGCAATCTCTTGAAATTTGAAGTGCAGATTTCAGTGTTCAACCATGGTGATATGGATGCGAGCCACGTGATAATGTTATTTGGCCGAGCATCCACTTCAATCAGAGGAGCCCCGCAGAAAACTTTGATTGAATTTACCCGTGTACATACAGAATCTTTGAATGCTGTTCAAGTAAACATTGGAATTGACCCATGCAAGCATTTTAGCATTGTGAATGGTGATGGAGTAAAGATATTACCCTTGGGAAATCATCTTCTTATGTTGGAAAGGTTGGAGCATTCTATATCCATTGGATTGTAACATGGACTTGGGAGGGTTTTCTTTTGGGGTGTGTGTGTGTGTGTGTACTGGTTCACCTGACTCACCACCTAATTGGCTGAAGCTTCGCACGTCTTGTGATGAGGACATGCTTGTACTTATCAATGTATCATTGTGAAATGGACCTAATTACTTTCAGCTTTCTTCGGTTTAGTTTTCTGTGTACATCCATATGGTTGTTAACAAGAAGGGTAAGAGAAGTGTAATCCTAAGAGCAATTGGAGATTGGAGTAGAATTCTGATTTCTGACATTTCTTTTTCTCAATTCCTCAAAATACAGCTTGTATTTTAACTTTTCAATCTTAGTTTCACAAATTGAGCTCACTTGCTATGCTTTAGGACGTAATCCATATGCTTTACTGTAGGGACTGGCTTCAATTCTATATTTCAAAGCTATACATTTCTCATGTTTCTACACTAATTTCTCAAGATGCAAAGTATGCCATGATCCGTGAATGCTAGGGACTTGGGAAGGTCTCTCTCATATAACTGCTAAATAATATTTATTCAAGAAGGAAAGGAAAGGAAAGACTGAGAGTTATTTAGCATAGTTCAAAGTTGGAACCTCACCACAAACTCAGTCCATTAAAGTTTTAGATTTTTCATTTTAGTCAATTAAGTTTGATTACATTTTTACAATGATCATTCCATTCATATCCTTGACTAATCTAGCTATTTAATAGAGAAAGAAGGAAAAAAGAAAAGAGAAAAAATGAAATGTTTTATTGACACTTAAAATGACAAAGATGGATAAAATATAACCATTTTGAAATGGAATCAAACATGAAGAATTGTAATGAAAAATCTCAAACTAAGAGTGCAAAGAATGCATAACTAAAAATCTCAAATGGATTGTAATCCCATTTTCTACCCCTTCAGTTTTCACTCTAACCAAATCGACTCTAAAGGTCTGTTCATTTAAGCGTTTTTTAAGCTTAAAAACGTGTATTTAAAACTCAAAACTCCGTTTCGTAACAACAATTCCTCATAGTTATGCTTCAACGGCTTCTTCAGGAGCTCTTTATGGTATAGTCATAGACACTAGTACAGAGAGCCCACAAAAGAAAATCGAAAATGGTGAAAGCGGTGGTTGGAGAAGAAACCCAACTCAATTCGATCGAGGATCGTCTCACCCAATCACAACTCCCTGTTCAGGCACTCTCTCTCTCTCTCTCTCTACAATGAATCAATGTGTGCACGTATGTATGTAAGAAATGGTTGAAAATCTGAATTTAGGGTTTTGTTGCAGGTGGGTCTGGCAATAGGCAAGCTGAGCTCGCCACTAGACCGAGGTTTCGTCTTCGATTTGATCCCAACTCCACCAAACGATGCCGGAGAGCCCGCGTGTTCGCTCGTCGAGACTACCGCCAAAGACGACAAGAAAAAGGGACCCAAATCCAAATCTCGGGCCTCAGCAGATTCTTCTTCTTCTTCTTCTTCTTCTTCCTCTTTGTTCATCGATAACGATTGGGTCGCCGAACACGCTCGTCAGGTGTTTTTTTTTCCACTTCAAATTGTTGTTGTATAATATGATTTCGTTAAATTTAATACTAATTTTTTGAGCTTTGGTTATGGATTCTCAGGTGGCTAGAATGTTAGTTGGGGGCATGAAAGTTATTGGTATCTATATATGGGTTGGCGATACTGTTTTCAAAAATTCAACCATAACGCTTTGTCAGGTAAATTCTTTTGTTTTTCCTATTCAATTTTGATGTGTGTGCGTTTTTTATTTAGTTTTTGTTGAAAGAGAAGGTTATTTCATGTTCACGATGATAAACACTTAGAATCATTAAAAATTACAACAAATCAAGCCGAAAAACAAAGTGGGTTTTGGAATAATAGAGTTACAAGATACTTATATCATGCTGTATGGATGCTGACTTCGCGTCAGGGATTGATTGCTACTGATAAAAGAGTAGGAACTAGGAAGATATAAGAAATTGGGATTATTGTAATGTAGGATTTTTCATTTTGAAAATTTGTTATGTGGGAATCTTATTTTACTAATTTGGTTCCTGAAAATTTTTGAAACTGCTGCTAATTTATGTCTAATACAAAATTTTGATTTAATTTATGTAATTTTCTGAAAGCTAAAACGACACAATACATAAGAGTCCTGTTTTTTCTTCCACCCCGTGTATTCCTTAGTCTTTCTTGGCATTCAAATAGAAGATACTAAATATTTTGAAGTGTTTAATAAAACTTTTACATTCACGATGAAGTTCAGTCCAGAGCAATGTTTTTGTGTTAATTTCAAATAATGAAATAGCTCTTGCAGACTGTAAAGCGAGTTGCAGAAGCAGCACCCCTGCTGGAGAATAATCGGGAGGAAAGACTGCTTATTCACATTTGTTACAGTCCAATGAGGTATATGACTTATATAACTTAATATATCTTCTCTCTTCCCAATTTTAACATCTTAGTGAATTTATTATGTGATTATCATGCTGACAACAGAGTTTGTTTGTGTAGGTGGACATGTCGAAATTGCACATGGACCTCAAATATTACATCAAGTAGCCTGCGACCATGTGATTTCAAGATGGGAAGGGTCTTAACTTCCCTTCAGACCTTCAAATGCAACTACAATTTCAACCTTAGGTAACATTTGCATCAGTTACCAATCATTTTCTTAATTATTGATTGATAAATTTTCTTATTTAATTTTTAATATTTTCTTTCATTTCTTGTGACAATTAAATTGATGATTTCTATTTGTAAATTCATATATATATTTAATTTGTTACATTACGTCAAGTAAAAAATCTCACGCCTTTGTCTCTAAAAATTTATTTTTTGGGAGGTAGTATTTGATGGAGATCAATTTCCTCAACACGAACTAGTGTAAAGACGCTATTATATCCATAATTTGAGACGTAATTTCATCTTTATAAAGAGAATGATAAGGAAACAAAAGTCATCAATATTGTAAATCAAGCATGAACTGATAAATGTCCCAAAATTTTTTTGATATTATCTAACTAAGGTGTAATAATAATCCATCTTGATCATTTTATCATCCACCAACCTCTAAAAAATGACCAATCAAGTTGGCTGTAAGTCCTATCTGAGGTCAATGTTGAAGTCACACCAGGTTCTTTCTGCATGTAAGCTATGCCAACTGTATTAGACTGGTCATTTAGGGCCCGTTTGGATTGATGGGGGAGGGAGGGGGAGTGGAGGGGAGTAGAATAGAGTTGGCTGAAAATAGGTTAATTTTCGGCCAATTCTAATCTATTCTCGCTCCCTCTCCCTTAATCCAAACAGACCATTAAGCGTATCTATGAACCTCTTGGTGTAGAATATCAAGCAATCATACCATCACACATTATATTCTGGCTGTAAATTTTCTACTGAAATTTTTTGGTACTTGGTAGTTATTCTAAAAGATCTTGATGTCAGTCATGAAAGTAGCTACTCCTAAATGTTTTACTAAGTAATCTCTCATGGGTGAAGCTGTCTTTCCCCAGATTGCCCATATGTCAAGAGAGTGCATCAAACACTCAAACATTGAGTGATGTTCTTCATCAGGGAATTTCTCATCATGCTAAAGAGCTAAAAGATGCAAGGGCGGTTATTGATGGTAATTTGGTAAGACAGACTACAAGATACCATGTTTTGACTTTCTGTATTATCTGTCTATCTATCTATCCAGCCATTTATACACACTTACTGTGGATGTTTGTTCGTACAACGGATTACCAATGTTCTCATATAGCTGCAATAGTTCTCTCATCAAAATTTTCAATACTGCATTGTAAGTTGATATATTTATTGATAGTTCATGCGTAAAGTCAAGTCAGGCGAAAAAAAATTTATATAGTGTAGCAACAAATCCTTTTTGCTTCAAAAGGAAAAAAAAGAAACTAGAATATAATTTGCATTAACATATGATACAAATATATGATGACTCATGAAGATACTAAGTCAGGATTAATTCCATTTTCCAAGAGAAGATCAAGTTTGACATGTGCTATGCTGCATCAGTGCAGCTACCATGTGACATCAGGATGCACCCCTTGTTGCATAGGGCAGTGCTCTGGTGGTTTTCTAAACCTATTTGTATCTTACATTCTTAATGGCCTTACACTTGATTCCAGTGTCAATTCAACTGCCTCAAAGGGAGAATCCAGTTACATGATTATTGTTTAGTATCTTAGAAGTGATGAAGATTTTATTTCCTCTCTATTAAGTCTCAAGGGTGCTGCTTAGAAGATTTAAACAAATTTTCCTTCCATGATTCATAATTGATTGCTTGATTAATTATCAAAAAAAAAAAAAAATTGATTGCTTGAGATGCAAATCTCAGCATAATTTTTCTTGTGCAGTGAAGATTCAATGAAGATAAGGCTTCACAAAGTGTTTTTCAATTGGTAAATACACATGGTGGGTCTTGAACCCGTGGCTTCACCCTCCAGCTTGCTCTTATAAGGAGGAGAGGTGCCATTTGAGCCAAAGCTCATTGTCATGTTGTAGAAACCATGTATTTCATAGAAAACAAAACAAAATACATAATTTTTTTTTTGATAAGTAGCAAAACAAAATACATAAATTTAAACTGATAAGCATACATGTGATTAGTAACAGTTTCCACTTGTTTTATTATCGTCCTTGGAAGGCCATGACTTGATATAATTAAAATAATGGCCGACCATTCTTCCAGTAATTTAAAATGTGAGATTTATTGAATCTTCTAGTGGTTTTTTTTTTTTTAAATTATTATTATTACATCATGGCTCTCTAAGCTCACTTTGTTAGTGGATTCTTGTAATATCATATTTTTTACGTCTTTTTTTGGTGGGGGCTGGGGGCTGTTCCAATTTCATTTCTAGGTTGTAAGTGACGAACCAAGCACATCAGATGGTGTGCATGAAGTTGAATTGCTTCTACCATTCATAAAAGATACATATGCAGAAGGTGTGCTGGCACTTTTTCCTTTTTTTCCTTTTTCTTTTCAACTGTTAAGTAGGTTATTCTTTGTGATTTTCCATCGTTTTCATTTGTCTCTTTACACTGAACTATTTGTTTATATGATGTAAAGCAAGCAGCCGAAAAGATGTTCTTGGTGTTCTTCTTTTCAAGGGATCTGTCTGTTCTTTTGCATACTTGAATTCAAAAGAACCAATTTCACAATGCCATTTTTGTAAAAAAATCAACTTTGTAGATCCCACTAACTGTAAGTTGTCTCATTAAAAACACTCTCTCTCTCTTTCTGCGCGATGTTGGGATTTGATAAAATTTGTTGAAATTTATGAGTTTTTTGGGTGGAGATCTAGGCTAGATTTTGATTTTTTTTTTTGGATTTTTTTTTTGGATTACGACTTGTGACGTAGAAATATAGGTTGATTATTGGCTTGCTGACAGTAGTTTTAGTGGATTTTGGTTTTGGTCTCTTTTAGGAGTTGGTTGGATTTTGGTAGATTATGAAGATCTAAGTTGTGGCTGGATTTGACCATATAAAGAACCAAATAGCACCCTACGATTTCAACCCAAAGTTATTGAGTCAGCGACGATTCACCTCTAACCGGGTCCAACTCGACCAAAATACCCTAAATACCATGGATGAACTCGGTCAAATTTTCAACAAAAATTAATTAATTATCAAATGTGATTGGTTACGGAAAATTAACCGAAAATTGGCAAATAAAAATCCAATCTCAATTCCCAACCCAATCTGATGGATTGTCAGTTATAATTCAAATATAGTTTTTTCAAGAATGACAGCTCAAAGAATAATGTGTTAATGTGATACATATAACTGGCCGCACCAAAAACAAGTGTCACTTCGATTTGCACAAACATAAAAATCTTAGGATCAGTGCTAACTGGTAGCTGCTAAGTATAAATATCTGTCACACATATAGCTAGCTTCTATTGAAAATTATTATAAAGAATTATCAAATCAAGCACAAGATTGCCTGATTGGCTGATTTCATTGTACATGTTTTTTTTTTTGGGGTGGTAAATTGTACATGTTTGATAGTTTAGCAAAATATATATATAGGCAATGTTTAATAAAAATTCAGACATAGGATTACAGAGATTACTTAAGCAAATGAAACAAAGACAAATTAACATGTGTAATTCGAGGACATCACGATGATGTCTGAAAATTCTTAAATATTTTTTCAGGATATAATGAAATGATATTTTCTCTTTTCACATTTATGGTGAATTTCACTATAAATTTAATAAGTAAACTTCACTATAAATATGAGAAAATTAAACACCATTTGACTTCCTAAAATTACTCAAGTTGTGATCTTCTTGAAATTCTAAGCTACATCTTGCTCATCCTGAAAAAGATAGTGTGTTGTAGAA
Source organism: Quercus ilex subsp. ballota (assembly GCA_032727855.1). Lineage (NCBI taxonomy): Eukaryota > Viridiplantae > Streptophyta > Magnoliopsida > Fagales > Fagaceae > Quercus > Quercus ilex. Next base: position 39,617,522 of record CM064919.1, read on the forward strand.
GGAGCATTAAAATATATCATTTGGTGGGAATATTTTTTTTTTTTTTTGAGAAGTATTTGGTGGGAATTAAAGATAAGAATCATTGCAGCATGTGGGTAATTATTGAGGAGAGGTACAGATCTAAAATTTGAGAATTTTAAAAAATTTATTTGAAGAGATAAGATGTTGATGGTCCCTATAATATAATGTGAATCCGCATATTTACAACCACTCTTCCAAAAGTAAAGTGGAGCAGGCCCACTTCCCCCTATCCCCTGGCCCGTGGGCCAGACCAATTTTCCAAAAGTATTAGTTTTTTAATATTTATTGTTTAAAATACAAACGTTTTTTTTTTTTTTTTTTAAAGATGCGAAATACGTCATTTTATTAAGAAAATGATAAAAACAGTACATCTTGAGACACGAAGTTCTCAATAAAACTAGGAGTTTCCTCTAACCAAATACTAGAATCAGACAAATGCTTAGCATATTGGGCTAACTCATGGGCAACTTTGTTACCAGTCCTCCGGGTAAGAGAGAAGTTACACTCATCAAATTGTGATGCCTGAATCAGTGCTCCAGAGATAATATTAGAAGTGCTGGCAGGTAGAATGGCTGAACCAGTCAACGCTTGGTACACCAATAAAGAGTCCCCTTCAAACCCAGCTGCTCTAAAGCCTCTGTCCCACGCGAACCTCAGGCCTTCCTCCATCGCCTTAGCTTCAGTTTCCAGAGGTCCCAACAGTGCACGGATCTTCTTGCTCAAAGCCGCTCGGGCAGACCCCAGATGATCACGTACCACTACTCCAATTCCCATTGAACGCAAATTCTCAAAAATAGCAGCATCCACGTTTACTTTAAAACCCGGCGAATGAGGAAGTGACCAACCAAACTCTGATTCTGCAAAAGTGATCTGAAACTTATGATTGGCAACCTAAAACTGAACCTCTTTTCCAAATAACATTAATATTTTACCAATTTCATTAGTTGCCCGGTTTTGAAAGTATGTGTGAAATTAGCATCTCGAGTTTTTAAAACTCGAGTTCAATAGCAAATTGAGTTTTAAAAACTCAAGTTCCAGAATTCTAAGACAGCTGACGTGAATAAAAATTCCACGTGGAATTCACGTGGAACTCGAGTCTCTAAGACTCGAGTTGCAGCGTGTAGCTACGAAGTACAACCCCACAAACGTACCTGACTTTAGAAAGAAGAAGCTCCAATCAAGAACCAACCCACCCATCTCCAGCAAATGTTCAACCCTTCAAAACCCAAAAAGAAACAAGACCCTTTTCAATACAAACCAAGACAACAAAAAGCAAGCAATGCCCACATAGGCATTAGACTAGCTGAGGCAGTTTTGGTTGAAAAATCAACAAGAAGTCTCAATCTTGTTCATCTCTCTTCCATAGTTTTTTTTTTCAAATCATTCACATCTTTAAGAGTTATGTGTAATTTGTTCAGATCGTTTGCTTTGTGATGGAGACTGGATTTGTGTGTTCTGTGGGTCTTCTTTCTTTCTTTCTTCTGGGTTTCCTTCTTTCTTCTTTTCTTTTTTTTTCCTAGGTTCTTTCTTTCTTTGGTCGGGTTCTTTCTTCTTTTTTTGGGTTTGTACATTTTTTGTTTGCTGTTTGAAATCGAGTGTAAAAAACTCGAGATTCATGTTTTTTTGAACTCGATTGTTAGAAACTTGAGATATATGTGGCATAACTGTGTCCAACTCAGCAATTAGAAAGTGAGTTTTTGAGGCTCGAGATTGATATGGAACTCGAGTTTCTATGCTAGTTTGCATTATCTTTTCAAACTTGTATTAACTTATTATATTATATCCCTTCACAATGTTGGTCTGCAAATATCCCCACCTGAAACTTTTCCAAATAGTCCAAAGTCCACCTAAATTGTCTTTCCAAGGTAAAATTTTCATATTGAGTGGGATTATTGAAATGGTTCTTTCAACCAATAAATTGATATTACTTATGTAAATGTATGAGTTAGCTTCCTAGTCAATACAAGAAATAAAAAATAAAGAATCACCTGGTTAGGAGGGCCAAAGAGAACTATCTTGACCATCCCTCTATAGACCTAATAATTTATGATTGTTGAGAGAATAAAGTATCAAAAAAATTGTCAAAGATTTCTATAAACGTCGAAAATTTGTTCTAGCACAATTTTTGTATTTTAAGTTTTTAACTGTAAATTTTATTTTGTAAATACAAAATTTAAGTCATCTTTGGTGGATTTTATAAAAGCTGATGGGAACTAAATTCCAATGCTCAAGCTCACGTTATTCGCAAGCCCAATGGACAAACCTAGGTGCTGATCAATCTTTAGGTAATTAGCAGGTGAGAATCATATCGCAAATGGGATTTTGTCGGATTTTGTCATCTCACAAGATGAGTCTACAAATCTTCCAAGCATTGTTCCACTTAAAATATTCCATTTGAAATTAATTGTGGAAGGATTGTTCAAGAAATTTATGATCAAGTTTGACCAAACTTGGAGAAGTGGGGCTTTGCTTAAGTGTGACAAAATCAAAAAAAGACAAATTATGATCAATTTTTAGCTAGTCGGGTACGTGTTGGACCGTTATTCATGGACCTAAAAATCCGTACCCATAAGAATATATTTTCTTCGAATACTGATGAGTTTAATTGGCATGGATCTACTTTTGTCTAGTTGCAAAGTGCAAACGACTAGAGGGTTTGGGCAAAATAATACCATAAGTTCAACAGGGCATAGTGGCAAAATCGACCTTAGAAAAAGTAATTTCATTTTGAAAAAAAAAAAAAAAAATTCAATTACATAGTTAAATTCACTGTACAATAAATGGTTTCACTTTTTTAAAAAATGAAATAAGTTTACCTCCAAATCGATTAGGAGGAGGAAAACTCTCCCAACCGACTATATGGCAATTGATAAAAATATATACTTTAAGTCATATGGCATATTTAATAAGTCGTGTGATGTGGATGGTTTTACAAATCATTACAAAATATATTGGAGAAAATTCCCCAAAATTTGTAGAAAAAGTTTTCTTTTAAAAAGAAATAAAAACCAAAAAACTAATGTGCTGATACATTGGCAAAACTTGGCGCTAATCTAAACTCTGCTTTTGTAACGTTTGATCACCCACCAGATGTGGTGGAGAACTTGCTCGCCCTAAAAAGAAGTAAATGCTTGTAATAGACTTATTTTTATTTATGTTTAGTCTGATATATTAGCCATTTCAACTGCACAAAAAAAAAGTTGGAAAATAGATTTTTTTTTAGATAGTTAAAAATATATAAACTAATATGCTACTAATCAGTCTAATCCTGCGAGTAGGACCCCTCCCCCTCTAACCCCAAGCACTTATATTTGTGCAAGCATGTAGCTTAGCAAACACCTTTTTTTTTTTTTTTTTTTTTTTTCTGATGATGAAGCATAGCAAACAACTTTGTCCCTCCCAAGTGAGAGACTTTACATTCGATCTGTAGGCAAGTCCTACATAGAATTCTGGTTAATTCAACATTCCAACTTGGTTTCTGCAACAGTACTACTATTACCATTTACCACCTCATTCAAGTCCCTTCATCATCACTTTCTAGTATAGTCCCATTGTTGAACCAATATTCTGGTAAATCCAACTTGCTTTTGTCTTCCATTGATTTTTTGTTTTTGTTTTTAAATAAAATAGACAATAAAAGTGAGGCGATTTCTAATAGACAACTTGGTTTCCAAGGACTCAGACAAATGATATTTCATTCCTAAATATAATATATATGGACTCCATTTTTATTAGCATATTGTCCAATTGAGCACCCCATGATATCCAATTCTCTCATCGCCTTGTCCTCCATCATTTCCCTTCCTTCTTGGGGTTATTTGCCTCTCACTGTTGCACTTTTGGACTCACACACAATTCATGAAAGTTTAAGCAATTCCAAAATTATGTAGTAGGACTCAGTCTTATACGCCGGGCGTATTAGAATGGCAACCAATGTTACCAAACTAGACAAGCTTTTCTTATTTGCGTGCCACCGACTCCCAAACCCCACGAAACCCGTCCATTTGTAGGAAAGTGCTTAAGGCGTGACACACAAATTGAATGAAATATTGGTATGACCGTTATTTTTTTACATGCAAAAAGTTCATTTAGGAAATTCCATATATGAACAATTCGATACGTAGAAAACCATCCAGTCTCAAGTGGCAAGTTTTCATGAAACTGAATTGAGTGTGTAGATTGATAATTTAAGTAACCTTTTTGTTTTGGTCTCCAAACCCTGTGTGAAACTATAAATAGCAACCGGCCTTGTAGATAAAGACACTGACATTGGAAAGGAGAAGGAAACTACAGCCAGAGAATTCAGCATTTGATCCATCAATAACCAAATCTCCATTGTCACAAACATCTCTCAGGTTGAATTTTCAATTTTCAACTCACACTATATGTAATGCCGAATGGTTTCCACATTTTATGGTATTTGATATTGCCAAAAAAAAAAAATAATAAGTAAACAGAAAATGTTAAATTCAAATCCAATTAAAAGCATAAAAATGTTTTTTTGAAACGTTACATGCTTAAAAAATTACCACAAATAAATTCAACACCACAAAGACTCTCTTAATGATAACTTTGCCTCTTCAACTCAAAAAAGTATGATTGTTGATTGTTCTTGAATCTTGACTTGAGTGTTGAATTTTATTTCCTTTTGTTTTTCTACTTAATTTTAAATTTTTAATGGGTATAGATTTCAAATTTATTATCTGTTTTCCCACAAGAGACTCTAAATGCAAAAAAAGTAGAAAATATTTTTCCTATTTGGATATGTTTTTGTGAACGAAAGATTTTGTTCTTGTAATTTAGATATTGGAATTGCATGAAATGTTAATGATTTTTCACGTAGGTCGAACAATTAACAAACAAACAATTGAAAAATGTGTTAATTTTCTAAATAAATTTATATTTATTTTCCATAGAAATAAACAGAACATCAGATATCAAACAATTTGACTCTTTTTTCTTGTGCATACGTTTTCTACCCTAAACCGTATATGAGTAAAGATTTGGTTAATTATATGTGTTCTAGATTTCAAACTTTGGATTGTGAATAGGAAGTTTTTGAGGTTTGAGTGATACATAATCTGAATAAAAAAGACTTTTTTTTTTTTTTTTTTGGTGGGCAGTTTTAGCAGAAGGAATGGAAAAAAGGCAAGAATTGGAATGGGATGAAGCTCAAAGGATTGACATAAGCGAAGACCTTGTGGCCATGGCTAAACAGCAGCTACGATTTCTTGCAGAGGTAGACAGAAACCGCTGCCTCTACGATGGCCCAGTTTTAGAACGAGCCATTTTGAGGTACTCACTCTTGTTACATGTTTTGTAACTCATTGAATAGTACATGACATGAGCTTTATTTCCTGAAGGACTTGTGACTTGTGACATACGTATATGTATATTCCTATTATGTTTAATTAGTAAATAGTAATTGTGATGATAAGTTTTACGAAATGCATTGAGTAATTATTATAGTCGTTTAAGCTGAATTTTTACTTAATGCATTGAGTTTTATGAAATGCATTGAGTAGTCGTTTAAATGGGACTAGTGAGTTGTGACTTGAGCTAAAAAAATGTAGGGAAGAGCCACAATTTAAGCTGAAGAATGATCAAAACTTTCAGGGCCAGTATCTCCAAACAACTATATATGTCCCTTAAAGGCTTTCTTTTTCTTTTTCTTTTTTCAATATTTTTTAGTAGGTTAACAAAACAGCATATTAATTCATGAGTTTTAAGAGTTCTTTTTCTTCTTATTATGCTCAATGTCAGGTACAAGTATTGTTGGCTTCCCTAACTTGCCAAACATACCAAGTTTCAAGCTACAGAAGGCCCTTTAGTTGTGCCTCTTGATTGTGAATGGGTATGGCATTGTCATAGGCTCAATCCGGTAGGCTTCTGATCAGAACTCACAACATACTTTGAAACTGTCTGCATTTAAGTTTGGTTGGATTAGCTAAGCTGTGTTTGTTCGTTTTTCAGGTGCGTTACAAGAATGACTGTGAGGAACTTTATGGGAGAATTCTTGACAACTGGAATGTTGCATCCTCAATTCAAGGAACTTGCAAAAAGCAAACTGAAGAAATTTGGAACATGATGTATCCAGCTGAACCATATGAAATCAGTCTGACAAGAAAATTGACACAGAATTTTGATGAAACTATTTTCCGAGGTTCAAAAAGGACCAACTATGATTTAGATTCAGCTGTCAGAAGGCAAAGTTCTTTCTTTTATCAGGTAATGAAGAAAATTTACATGTGTAAAAAAGTATTGATTAAAATATCTAAAATTGAAAGCTTTTAAGAAGTTCTTGTCAATGTAAACATTTTAAACTATTGCCAAATGCTGTGCTGCAACAATTCTTGGCATAACATTTGAAAGACACATAATGCAAGGTTAAGTACATCTTAGAACTTTAAGCATATGTACTATTCTCTAGATTTCCTATTCTACAATTAATCGCTGAAGACTGGCATTATATTTTGTTCCCATTATATGTTGCAGGTATCTCAGGTCATCATGAATGATGATCAATTGCTTGAAGAAGCAGTGGCCAGGTATAAGGGGTTTCTACATTTGATCAAGAGAAACAAAGAGAGGTCAATTAATCAATTCTGTGTCCCAACTTACGACATTGACCTCATCTGGCACTCACACCAACTGTGTTCTGCTTCTTACTGTAAAGATACGATGGCAATAATGGGCAAGGTATTAGTGCATGATGACACAGATTCTGATAGAAGCAAGGGCAATAAGCTGGACGTCGGGTTTTCCAGAACCACCAAGCAGTGGGAAGAGGCATTTGGTTCAAGGTACTGGAGGGCAGGAGCGATGTATAGAGGGCGTGCTCCAGCTCCTCTTTCTATTAATCTTAACCAATTGAATATTGTGAGCATGAAAGTAGCCCTATCCAATGAGTATCAGAATATAATTCAACTCCCCAAGAAAACTCAAGTGGAGGTAACCCCTAATATGATCTTCTGCCAAATTATGTTTGTTTTAAAAGCACAACTCATGACAAAGCCATGAATTCTAGCACAGGCACTTGTATTACCTTATTTTTGAAACAACGAGTTGTTGAAATACTGTATTTACATTAATGTTCCTAATTCTCATTCAGATTATGCTGGAGATTGCGGGGATCAAAGGATTGCCAGCCAATTACTAGAGCAGCCTCTTTGTCTCTTTTGGTAAGAAACAGCCGGATGTAATCTTCAACACCAGGAAACAAATAAGGATGGACCAGTCAGGAGAGAAACAGTTTGCTGTTTTCCGATGTGAACCTACTGGAGAGCTTGTTTTTGAACTTATAACCTCTTCATCTTTCAACTTGCCCATAGCAGGGCCAGTCAAAGTTTTGGGGTCCTCTTCAATCACTCTAGAGAACCTTCTGAATCCCATCTCCAAACTGCTTGTAGACAAATGGTTTGAGATGTCACCAAGTTCTGAAGTCATGGATTCCAAGCCAATCAGTTTACTTATTGCTGTGTCCTCAACTGCTCCCTTTCCAGCACCATATGTGGTTCAAATGGTTCACGGGCATCCATTCTCAAAAAGTTCATGTTTCTTTCCACTTAATGGAACAGCATAGCATACATGTATCCTGGATGGGTCTGGCAATGAGGTCATCAGCTTCCACATGAGGTATTTTGAACTTGACATAGAGTTCCAATTTACAGTAAGCACTTTAAATTTCCTTGCCAGTGAGCATGAGGGGGTAATTCAGTACGCTTCGCTCCACGAGTCCAACCACATTTTATCCCCCTTCACGATCTTTCAGATCTAAAACAGTAGAACATGATCATCTTGACGTACTTTGTTGTCGAAATCTAAAATTGTTGAAGCATCACCTAATGATCATCCAGTCATATTAATTCTGCTGAGTCTTATGTGCATAGCAGCATGAGTTCGGATAGACAGCATTGGTTGTCTAGGATGGGTACCAAAGATTTCCACCCTTCTTTCCAATTAAGGATGAAAGAACCAAATGTTATCGTCTATATTTACTACAAGCTCCTTCAATTTATTATTATTTTTAAATTTAAAAAAAAAAAAGTTTCAGCAGTAATTTTCTGCTCGTTTGTTGCTCATGACAGGGAATCAACAATAAATGGTATTTTCAAGAAAGAAGTGATTGGTATTCTCACATCTGGTGCAACTCAAGTGCTTGCAGAGTTTGTTGGAGAAGGGTGGTCTTTAATGAATTCTAATTGGTCACTTCAGCTTCAAAAGAAACTCAGTGAAAATGGCCATATTTTTGAGCTCACAGGTATCCGGAAGGTGAGTATCTTCTTCTTTTTTCTTCTTTTTTTAGGTAAGTTACACAAGCACTCAGTGGGTCTTTTACCATCCACTTTGTTCTTTAAAGGGGAGAATGTGACATTTTAGCCAGAGCTCATTGACATCCAAAAGGTGAGTATCTATACAGTTCCTGGTGTGATTTAGATGGTTGGACCAAATGCTGAGCAATTGCAGCAAATGATCCTCTTCGCAAGTGCAAATGGGAATGGACAAAGACATTATTCAATCTCGTCAACACCTAACTTCAGCTTGCAGCTTACCTACTCGTCTTTATTTTCTTCCTGCAGGTGATTATTTTTCCTGGTAAAAAACTGGATTACGAATGTAACTACTGTGAGAAGCCGAAAAATGAACAAGACTTCATGACAGCCGTTGAATTCTCTGCAGAAAATCCGTATGTAAAAGCCGTGGCTTTGCTCAACCTTAAATCTGGCTTCCTAAAGGTTTTTTTTTGCTTTCTTATCTGTATTTCGGAGGGCTCAGAATAATAATGATGATGACGATGCTTGTATTTTAATGTTTGATGAAACAGATCAACGAAGAGTGGCTAGTATTGCCTGGGATCCTATCAGCTTTTGTGATCTCTGATATTTTGAGGAAGGAGGACTATAGTGGTTTCATCACCAACCACAGGGAGGATCCAAGAGAAGATGTCAAGAGCTGCAATGAAGAGTTTGGAAAAACTAAAAACAACTACTCTGCTGTGGGTGAGAAGAGCACTGTAGCGGCAAAAATGGATGGCACAAACTACGTAATCCAGTGTTGCAATGAGTGTGAAGCTTTGGAGGACAGCACATGCGGAAGGCATGATGGTTATGGCCATGAACATAAGCTGATGAGTGGTCATTGTGGAGGGTGCGGCGGCAGTTGTGGTGGTGGGGGTAATTGTGGAGGGTCTGGTAATTGTGGTGGTGGTGGTTGTGGGGGACGTTGTGGAGGTGGTGGTAGTTGTCGCTAAAATACAATGAATGACTTTTCCTTCAGGCTGCCCCCAAGGATGCAACAACCCACAGAAATCAGGCACTTGCTGCATAATTATGCCACATTAAGCTTTGAATTCAACCTAGTCTAGCTAAATAACAGCTTACATTTTCATGTAGATGATGATCCATGGCATCTATTACTAAGTACAATAAAACATGTCAGTTACTATTAGTTGAAGTAAATACTACAGGGTGCAACTAAAATATTTTTATTACCAAGATGTTGGAGTTTGTCTATGAAATTCCATCCTACTAACATTATTTACAGAGGTATACACCACACCACGTCAGAAAGATAGCACAGTGTTGTTCACTTGAGAACATGAGATTGCAAACTTTTTATAGTAGATGCACCATACTCTGCTAAAGCCTGTAAATACTAAATACATGATTCTTGAAGGACTGGCAACTTCTAGGCATCTGATGTCTTCAGTTTACTGCTTGAATAGTAGCAAGCATTGGAAGAAAATAAACAAAGCCTGGCTTGGGATGACACGAACCACTCAAGTTCCCATCAGAGCGTTGCCCCTCATCTGTATGAATGAGCCGGAGATCGGGCTATATCGGCAATTTCAGAGAGGTGATGAGTACGTAAATTTCGAATAAAATTAATAATGAATAGCAGCTTCTGTGTTTTGTTATTTTGAAGGATAGTTGGTAGTTAGGTTTGGGATTCTGTAGGCATATTAGTAAAATGGGGCAGGGGATGATGCAAAATCTGAAACTTGGAGCAGCAATAGTTCCTCATGAGGTCAAACTTGAACCAATTGAATAACAAAGTGGGTCATTATCAACTATTATAAAGTTGTCATTATTGAGAAACAAAGAACCCATGGATTGAAAGGATTTGAGAAGCAAATCCCCTTCAACAGAGGCTACAAAGAGTCAAAGACGGCACTCTTTAAGCCTTGCTAATTGCCATGAAACCATCATTATTTTTTTTTTAATGAATCATGAGTTCTTGACTGTTAAATCCATTCAAACCAGAGCCAAAAAAATAAATATTATTAATTCTCTCTTTGACGCGAGAATCAAAGCACTTCAAACTCCCAACAGTCAAGACTCAAGACTGTAATAAAACACAGGAATCTCCATCTATTGGCAACTACTACCATGAAATCACTAATCTTTTTAGTCTATTACATTAGTTTATTGCCAAAATTGTAAAAAAAACTAGTCACAAATTTACACTCTCACATACAATCCCAACAAACAAGCATCACTCAAACCAACATAAAACATTCACTAAAAAAAACCTATTAAAAATCCTTCATTCTCTTTTTTATTTAAACTATCAAAATAAAATAATAATAAAAATACTCTAACAACTGAGGATAAATAATTTAAGTGTATGTAGTAAATTATGAACCAAATGTGACACACAATTTCACATAGCTGATAGTAGCAAAGGCTTATATATGATTTTTATTATGAAGCCTTGGTAACAACCTTACCCTCCTGATTCAAAACAACACCACCACCGCCACCGCCTTGTCTACTATCAACCGCCACAGGCGCCACCGTCTGATAACTCGCCGCCGCCATAACCCCGCCGCCTTGGGTCGTATAATACATTTGCTGCTGCTGCTGCTGCTGCTGCACCACTGGAATATTCCCCTCATTATAAGCCCCTCCTACGATCTTTCCTTGTTGAGCTACTGCATTGTATACCGGCTGTTCCCGGTAAGTTTCCTGTACAACCCTCTGGACTCCGTAGTAATTTTGATTGACTGGACCGGTTACCGGTCGTACAGCCTGGTATACACCAGTTGGTGTTTGAATCAGATACATTTGGTGCTCCGCCGCACCAGGCGCCGCCGCCATGGAATAGACTCCTCCGGCGGAGGTCATGTGTCTTTCCGGCATGTACATCGGCGGAATCTGCATCTGTACCGGTACCGGAACCGGCGCTGGAGCAATCTTTTCCGGTACTTTCTGAGTATAGTAGTCCCCAACGTAAGCCCTAGGGTTTATTTCATCGGATTTTCTTTGATACATCACTGCTTGCTCTTGATTCGCGATTTGCATTCTCTGCAATTCGTGGATCTGTCTCTGGATCTCCGCCTGAGACATTAACTGTGGATCGGAAACCACGTGGCGGTCCTCCGATCCACAGTCCGATCCGGCAGACATGTCCTTCGTCGGAACCACATCCGGAGCCGTCTGAGCAGGCGCTGAATCTTGAAACTTCGCCGCTGGAATAGCCGGAAACCCCTTGTCCAAGCCAAACAAAAAATCCGGATTCCCCGCCGCCGCCGCCGCCGCAACAGCAGGCGGAGAAGAGCCTTCCAACTGAACAGAATTCAAAGCGTCCACAAACCACTGCCGCTCCAATTTCGGATCGCCGGTCGAAAAACTCGCCGGCGCAGAATTCACCGGAAACAGAAACAACCTGAGCCTAGCAGGCTTAGCCGAACCGCGAAGCAACCGATCGTACTCCAACATCATGTGCTCGAGATCCTCATCATTCGTCACAGAAATCAAAGCGTCGAGATCTTCGCCGGGCAGTTGGTACTTGAAGCAAAGATCAGCGTCGTTGCAGATCGAAGAAAGCTTAGACTTGAGAGCGCTGAACTTGATGCTGCGATCGACGGCTAGGATTTTGGTATCGCCGCCGACATAAGCGAGCTGGTTATCGTGAGGCCTAGGTTGAATCTTACCATTATAGCTGCACATGAATTTGACCTTGCAGTTGGAAGAAGGAGGCTCTTCCCATGACTGGTTTTCGCAGTCGATTTCGCGAGAGCGAGGAGAGGAGTCTCGGGAATCAGGGTAGGAAGAGTAGGAATAGTTTTCCATTTGGAAAATACTTTTTTTTTTTTGGGAATTGAAATTTAGGGTTAGAGGGAAATAGTTTTCGCAGCCGGCATTGTTTGCGAGTAAAGAAGGAAAAGTGGTGGCGTGGGAAAGAAGGTAGATTATATTTATGGATTTGGAGTGGGTGAGTTGGGTTTAGGGATTGGGATGAGTTTGAGCGGCTGTAGAGGTGGGACCCAAAAATTGGTGAGTTGGATTGATGAGGAAGAAAAAAATAAAAAATAATGTGGAGGCGTAAGAGGAAGAGCATCTGATGTCATGTCAAGTGTGATTTTTTCTTTTCCTTTTTAAAAGTTAAAAAAAAAAAAAAATGATAATTCGATAGTAAGTGAAAAAGGATAATCCGATAATGCTTGGAATGAAGAAAGTCCTTGTTTTCTAGAAGTGAGAAATGATAATTCGATAACGTTAAAGCGACACCTTTTTTTTTTTTTTTTTTTTAATGGGTGTGAGTCGTGTGACACTAATAGCTTTGGTACAACTCCAAGTCGCCAACCAAGAGGATACTATGCTGGAAAAAAAAAAATTTAAAATAGTTATAATTTAGAAATATGATAAAATCTCACAATTATTTTCATAGCTTTATTTTTAATTGTGTGGCCAAAGGTATTATTATTATTTTTTTTTTTTTACTTTTTATTTTGAGTTTATGGTTGGCTGATAATTCAATTATTATAAAAAAAATTTGACATTTTATTTTCCTCGTAAAAGAATTTCAAAAATAAAAGGAGGGATAACCTTCTAAAAATGTTAGATTGTACTCCTTCAAAATCATAGATAATTTATGTTGAAAATACCATAAAATACAATCTAAATGTCAAAATATTTAAAACCTTATCATAAGACTTGGAATAATTTTATGAATTAGGCAGTTAATAATTCAAATTAAAAGCTAATGGTATCTCTTTTTCTTCTCCTTCTTCAAATATTTTTTTTTTTTACTTTTTTTTTAGATGACCTTATTTAAACATCTTAAGTTTGACTATTTTATATTTTGTTCATAATTCGATAGTTACAACATTTTTTTCCTATAATTCAATAGTTACAATTAAAAAGGGAGATTTGAACCATAAACGTTTTGAAAAAACCATGAAATGCTAACTGTGGGAGCAATTTTTGGCAGGGAGACCAAATGCTGAACTTGTAATCTCTGGCTTGCCGAGGAGACCAAGTGTTGCACTTGTAGTCTCTGGCTTTTGTCGAGGAGACCAAGTGCACTTGTAGTCTCTGTCTTTTGTCCCACATCGAAAGGATTTTCCCTCACTTTCTGCCTTATAAGCCACGAAGCGAAGGAAGTAGTGAACCATCAGTTTATAGTTATTTGAATAACTAAATTGATGGTACACTACTTCCTTCGCTTCATGGCTTATAAGGCAGAAAGTGGGAAAAGATTCTTTCGATGTGGGACAAAGGCTAAAGACTACAAGTGCACTTGGTCTCCTCGGCAAAGCCAGAGACTACAAGTTCAGCACTTGGTCTCTTCGCCAAAAAATGCTCTCACAATAAAAGGAATCTCTGGCTTTTGTCCCACATCGAAAGGATCTTCCCCCACTTTCTGTCTTATAAGCTACAAAGCGAAAGAAGTAGTGTATCATCGGTTTATAGTTATTCGAATAACTAAACTGATAATACACTACTTCCTTCGCTTCGTAGCTTATAAGACAGAAAGTGAGGGAAAATCCTTTCAATGTGGGACAAAAGCCAGAGACTACAAGTGCAACGCTTGGTCTCCTCGGCAAGCCAAAGATTACAAGTTCAGCACTTGGTCTCCTTGTCAAAAAATGCTCCCACACTAACCTATTGAGTTAGAGACTTCTTTTTTCTTTTCTTTTTTAGTTTAACTATGTAAGTATTAAAATGATTGATAGAAAAAAAGAAATTTCAACCAATTCAGTCCAACTTATAAACTAATTTGTTTGATTTATGTACAATTCTTTTAAACTTTGGATATTGTTTTAAACGTGAAACTCATCTATTTTAAGTTGATTTCTACTTGTACATAATGTTTAATAATGTCATGGCAGCGGCTTCAAAAAATAAAAATAAATAAATAATGTCATGGTAGCGTAACAAATGTAGAACTCATTTCTATAAGAAATGACACTTAAAATGCTATTTTGTCAAATAACATTCAAACCTTGTTATTTTAAGGGGAGGAGGGAGTATTATTTAACAAAAAATTTCTCAATTTTATAGATTTATTATAAACATATTATTATATTTGAGTCTAACCTACATTTGAGTGTAGCACCCGAATATATATATATATATATATATATTTTTTTTTTTTTTCTTTTCAAAATCAAGTCTGAACTATTTGTCAATAACTCGTCATTTTTTAAAAGCATATACTAATATATTATGATTGACTGTGACAACTGATACGTTTCAAGGTGATTATTATGGTTCCTCAAGAAAAAAAAGGTTGATTATTATGGACCTTTGACCTAACAAAGCATATGCTTTTACACAACGGCATGTGCTCTTTGTTTATTTGTTTGTTTGTTTTTTGAGAGAACATGTGCTCTTTGTTTATTGTATTGTTTTTGGCGTCGGATTAATTATAAACGTAAAAATCGTTCCTATAAATGCAAAACAATAATGTTTGCGCATAAAATTGAAAGCGTTTCTTAAAAACATACTGTCAAGTTTCATCACATGACAAATTAATTATGAATGATATTAAATTGTTTACCAATTTCTAGTCATTGTTTCCAAAATATTTTAGGTGGGGATAGTTGAGTTGGTTCTCAAAAGGTGCTTGTACTGGTGCTCAATTGGATGTGTTCTCCAGTTTGGGTCTTGCTACCTGCACTTTGAAAAGAATTTTATGGACCAGCGCTTTACCCTTTCGTGAGTTCACCTGGCGCGAACAGTAATTAACCTCTAGTTGAAAGTTTTAAAAAAATACTGTGAAAAAAAAAATAATAATAAAAATTAACGAATAATATCATATTTACATAAATAATAATATTTTATTGATTAGAAAGACAAAGAAAACCACCACAGCTGTCTTCTAAGGAAACCTAACAGTCTCGTAAGAGTGGGTGCAGAGTAAAATCAGCCACGTGAACCGAGCTGGTGTTAATTGTTTTTCCACGTATAGTATTATATACTAAACCCCTTTTCTTTATTCTATGATTTTAAAATTTTTAATTTTTTAATTCACAAAGCCGATCACTTTCGGACTGTCACTTAGGCCAGGGTGCTGACTTGTTTGCAGGTGATTAACATGGGCGACGAGTTTACCACAAGCTGTATAATTTATCGGATACGGTATATAATTTTATAACAACGACTTGATATGACATTATAAAATTATGCAGCCAATTCATATTTTAGTTTAATTTAAGCACTCCAGTCTCTAACCCTTTTCATTTGCACCCAACCTTTTCCACTTGCATGATTGCACTTATCTACACCATGTTATCAGATTTAAAATATTGTTACTTCTAATAAATATTTTATTGGGTAGCTGATTTTATTACGAAACAAAGTTTAGTTATAAAATTAGAACCTTTCTCAATTATTTTTATTAGAGGTAAATTTTGGATATCGTTTGATTACATTTTTTTTTTATATCTTTCATACTTGTAAAATTTCTAAAAAATTAAAAATTAATAGTTATGTCATCAATAAATTATTTAAATTACATATTTTTGTATTTTAAAATTATGCATAAAATATAAATTTATAAATCATATGGTAGATTATATCTGATTGTCACAAAATTTAACATGTGTATTAAGACCGTAAAAAACATGTAATTCAACGGTTAGTTTTTCAAAATATGCAATAATGTTAATTTTTTTAAAGAAAATTTAGTAACTAATTTTATAGCTAAACTTTGTTATTTTATTATTTGGTTTTGTGCTTTTTATTTTTTTTTTTTTTTTTTTAACGATGAAATAATAGAGATGCGGTGAAAAAGAGAGCTCTGAGCCCAGCCTATCTGGCTTCTCTGCCTCAAGAACTTGGACTGGGACTGGGAGACTAGAGATGGAAAGAGGCCCATAAATATTACAAAAAAGGGGCCCAAGCTGCAAGAGCATGGGCTAAGTAGTTGGCAGAGCTGATCACATGAGAGATCAGGTCTATCTGCATTTAGAGCAACCCACCTTGTACTAATCAGTCATCAACATAATTATCATCTACCTGACATCCATGCTTTCAGACAAATTCGAGTTCTTTAAAAGTACTAGAATGATATGTATTTCCTTATCTGCTAGCAGTGACATTTTTTGGTCTTGTGGCGGCCCAGTCATCTCTAGATGCCTCCACCAGTGCAGAATTTTTATTTTTATTTTTTGAAATTTTTAATCCAAGACTCCAAGTATAGTATTTATGTGAAATCAATTTTGTTATTCCAGTTCATCAATTTAAAATCAAATAGTGCACATTCTTAATGAAGAAAAACATGTCAAATGTGAGTAAAGAAAAAAAAAAACACACACACATTCATAATGAGGGGGAAAAAAGAGAGAGAAAAGAAACATATCATAAAGTGAGTTAAGTAACATAAAAAAAGTTTTTTAAATAAAAAAAATTTGTTCACATTACAGCCAAAGTCATCATCTCAGCCATAATTTAGTGGAATGGACTAGAATGTGTTGGATTTTGGGGTGAGGTGGATTGGGGAAGTGATTTGTATTAGTTAACTAATTGAAATGAAAATTTTCGATTATAAAGGATTGAAATTGACAACAATGAGTGAAACTAGGTCATTAGGGGGTTCTTCTAATAAATAAATAAAAGGTCAGTAAGGATTATGTCCTAGTATAATCAATTATCTCACCTTATTGAGTATCAAATCACAAAGGGATTATTATAAGTTATAACGGCTCATTGATTCAACATTTACAATGTGTTTGGAAATTTGGAGTGAGATGAGAGTAGATGGTACAAGGAAAAATACGAGGAAGGGGGTGATAGAGATCCTCATTTGTTTGGATATTTTAAAGATTGAAAATGGGAATGAAAAGAAATGATAAAAGCATTATATAAATAACAATTACACCTTTTTTTTTCTTTTCTTTTTTTCAATTTGAAAAATTAGATATAATTTTTTTTTTTTTTGGGTGGGGGTTGAAATTTGGGAACTCGATGGAACTACAATACATGCTTCTACTATGACCGAGCTGTGATTAACAATCACATTACAATCAACATGTATAATGGATTATGGTATACTAAACTTATCGCACACGCTACAAGTGTATTGAGATTTTTTTTGGGTAGAATTTATATGTTTGCCAATCACCGAAATAACTGGCAGTGTGGTGAGTCCTAACACCCAAAAAAACAAAAATCACACCAATACCCGCACACAAAAATAGTGTTTTAAATGCTATGTTGATGTTCATTTATTTTTACTAGGTCTCATTACACTCCTAGCTATTTTGGGGATTAACACACATATTTTAATATACAAATGCATAAATCTCAGATCGTGATGAATGAAATTTTAAGTGTTAACTAGTGAAAATGTAATTATTTGTCTCGAAGAAAATATAATCGAATTTAGATATAGATATAATATATGATTTTGGAATATAAATGATAGATTATATAATTTAACAAAGAGAAGAGGAAAAATTAAATGACTAATGGGCTATTAATGGTTTTTACTTTTTAGGATTAAGTTGAATTTAAAAACTAAATTAGTTAATTTTGAAATACCTTGTACTTAGTTCTAGTTAACCAAAAATATATATATATATATATATATATATAAATAAATAAATAAAACAATAAAAGAAGAAGAAGAGTATTTCTATTCCCAAGGTAACAGCCTGTACTAGTCCTCGGTTCAGAGATCAAACTCCAAACCTCGTACCAGCAAGAATCCAATCTCGCACAAAGTCAAAGAAAATCAGTACAACCAGAATCTTCATTAAACGTAAACCCAGCTCGAAAACTCAGTTCCAAGCTCAATCTAAACAAGTTTCAGTAGTTGCACAATGTTCCAAAAATGGCCTGGGAATTGGAATGCAATCATTATCACTCTGATCTTCCTCAAACTCCTCACCATCTTCAACCCAAAGTCTCTCTTCCCAATCACCTCCACAGCCCCATCATCACACCCTTTCAAATCAAACCCAAGCTTCTCCTGTGCCCCACCACACCACTCTTACCCTTTCTGCAACACTTCCCTCCCCATCAAAACCAGAGCTCAATCCCTCATCTCCCTCTTGACCCTCCATGAAAAGATCCAACTCCTATCCAATAACGCCTCGGCTATACCCAGACTCGGCTTATCTGCTTATGAGTGGTGGTCTGAGTCCCTCCATGGCATAGCTACAAATGGCCCTGGTGTGTCTTTCAGTGGCCCAATAAGAGCTGCAACTTCATTCCCTCAGGTTTTACTCACCACAGCTTCTTTTAATAAAAGTTTATGGTTTTCCGTTGGGCGGGCTATTGGGTTCGAAGGCAGGGCCATGTACAATGAGGGTCAATCTGGGTTGACTTTTTGGGCACCCAATATAAATATATTCAGGGACCCCAGGTGGGGGAGAGGGCAAGAGACCTCGGGTGAGGATCCTATGGTGGCGAGTGCTTATGCTGTTGAGTATGTGAAGGGGTTGCAGGGTGAGGATTTGGTTGGTGGGGATGGTGGCTTCATGGTTTCTGCTTGTTGCAAGCATTATACTGCTTATGATTTGGAGAATTGGGGGGATTTCCGTAGATTTAGCTTCAATGCAATGGTAAGGAAGTATCTCACTCTTATGTTTTTGATTTTTGTATTTCATTGGGATTGTCGTTGGAAAAACTCAAAAACCCAAGTCAGTTTGGGCTTGCAGGAGCAGGACAAAATTGTGACTTGTGAGTGTAACAATTGAAGTCTTGTTTAGTGTAAATTTAGATGAGCTTATCTTAATTAGGTTATTTTGTATAGTGTGTAAAAGTACAATTGTGGCCTGAAAAATTTAATACTTCAAAAAGCAGTACATTTTCTTCGAAAACCCAAAGACAGTTTGGGCTTTTAGCACAAGATTGTGACTTGTGAGTTGTGTGTATTTGACAATTGAACCCTGGTTTAGTGTGTGGGTTTCAGTTAGCTCAACTGATAAAATTTCTGATGGTTGTATAAGAGATCTGGGTTCAATCTCCGCCAACACCAAAAACTGATTGGTGTTTTGCTTTGATGATAAAGAGCTATCATCAGGAGCGGACGCTATAGGTTAAAACTCTCTCAAAAACTTTTGTTTAGTGTGAGTTTGGATGAGTTTATCTTAATTAGGTTATTCTGTTTATGTGTAATACAGCCGTACCTTGAAAAATGTGATACTTAAAAAACCATAAACTTTCTTTTGAGGTGAAAATAAGCTCGTTTTACATTTTCTGTTGTCATATTTTGGTGTCCTTCCTGGGGAAGAATAATCACTAATCAGGATATATAGTGATTAGTTGGTTTAAATAGATGACATACAGCCCTGCTATGATGGCATGGCTGCAATTTTCCTTGATGTTGAATTTGGTTTAAACAGAAACTTAAGTGATTAAGTACTCTGAAAGGAATATTGTGTTGATGAAATGGAGAGAACAATTTGGTTTCCTTTTCTTTATTTTGTGGTGGCTTTTGCTGTTTTACCAGGTCTCCAAGCAGGATATGGAGGATACTTACCAGCCTCCATTTCAGAGCTGCATTGAGGAAGGCGGAGCTACTTGTTTGATGTGCTCATATAATCGAGTCAATGGAGTGCCTTCATGTGCAGATCCTGATCTCCTGCAGATAGCTCGAAGGGATTGGGGCTTCAAAGGGTATGTACTAATGTGGCAAGCTTGGATTGAAAGTTTCCATCTGAATGAATTGATAATATAAGTGTTGTTTACTTGTTTGTAACAAACTTTTTGAAGGAAAATGCAGATACATCACGTCAGACTGTGATGCAGTTGCTGTAATTTATGAAGATCATAAATATGCTAAGGCTCCTGAAGATGCAGTTGCTGATGTTATTAAAGCAGGTAAGGTTGTTGTTGCCTGAGTTGAGTAAGTTTATATGAAAAAAGAATGTGCAATGTGCATGCATCTGGGGTTGGATGCTTATCCATGATGCTGTGTCGTTGCTCAAATTTAACAGGCATAAACATGACTTACAACTCCAAATATCTTCATTTTTAAGTATTATGTTGATTCAAATGAATGGTTGAGAACATTTTAAATATTTTACATGCATGCATAAGGTTTGTAGATAAAATTTAAACTATTTTGCACTCGAAGATGTTAGATTTAGTTATATGATTTAAAAGGACTGAGACATTAAGATATCATTCTTTTTAAGGGGGTGGAAAAATAAATTAGCATAAAATAAGATAACAGACTTGACCATATAGTTGCAAAGAATTTGAAGATCAGTAGGTTGGTTAATGTAAGAGATACTCAATGAGGTTTTAGCCTTATTGATAGAGGCAATCACCTCATGTGAGCCTCCATCACAAAAACTTAGCCATGGAATTTTAGCCTCTGAAATCAGTGCATTTTTTGTTCTTGCAATACTTTAATCTTTGAACCAACAACCTCTAATACGCTTCAATAAGTGTTACACCTTGTAAAGTTAATGAGAAAAGCTTAACTGAACCAGGAATGGACATAGATTGTGGCACATATTTATCCCGGTATACCCAGTTGGCACTTGAGCAAGGGCAGATTCAGGAGGAGGACATAAACCGAGCTCTTTCAAATTTGTTTTCAGTCCAACTTCTTCTTGGCCTTTTCAATGGAGACCCTAGTAGGGGACACTTTGGAAAATTGGGAAGGGAAGATGTATGTACTCTGGCACACAAGAAATTGGCAATAGATGCTGCAAGGCAGGGAATTGTGCTTTTAAAGAATGATAAGAATTTGTTGCCATTAAAGCGAACGACTATCACTTCCTTGGCCATTATTGGGCCTTCAGCAAATGATTCCAGTCAACTGGGTGGTGACTACACAGGTTTCTCTCAGGAAGGATTGCTTGTTTGTTACTTTTTATGGCTTGTAAGTTTAAAGTAGTTTTCAAGGGTTCCTTAATGTGTAGGTGTACCATGCAATCCGATTAGCCTTTTTGAGGGACTACAACCTTACATCAAAACAACCTATGCTAGTGGTTGTGGTGACACACGATGTAATTCCAGTGATGGGTTTGCAGAAGCTGTTCGAATTTCCGCAGAAGCTGATGCAGTAGTTGTGGTTGCTGGGCTTGATCTTTCCCAAGAAGATGAAGAACGTGACAGGACAAGCCTTCTCTTGCCTGGTAAACAGATGGATCTCATCTCTGCAGTGTCTTCTGCAAGTGAAAGGCCTATTATTTTGATCCTACTTGGTGGTGGACCAATTGATGTATCCTTTGCCAAAGTAAACCCACAAATTGGAAGCATTATCTGGATAGGATACCCGGGTGAGGCTGGTGGGCAAGCGGTTGCAGAAATTATCTTTGGAGAGTTTAATCCAGGTTTGTATCTTGAATCAAGTCTTAATGTTGTACATTCACTTAATTTTTGTCATAAGGAAATTTATTGGACAATGTTTGAGAGAAACAGGTGGACGTTTGCCAATCACTTGGTATCCTGAATCATTTAGCAGTGTGCCCATGAATGACATGAGCTTGCGGCCTGACCCTTCACGAGGCTATCCAGGACGAACTTATAGGTTCTATACAGGAGAGGTGGTATATGAATTTGGATATGGGTTGACATATTCCAATATTACATATAAATTTATATCAGTGCCAGACAATATAACGATATTGAATACTACTAGCAAGTCTGGTCCAAGTAAATTAACTACTCACAAGACATTAGATGGGATTGATTATATTCATGTCAATGAGATAGCATCTTGCAATCTCTTGAAATTTGAAGTGCAGATTTCAGTGTTCAACCATGGTGATATGAATGCGAGCCATGTGATAATGTTATTTGGCCGAGCATCCACTTCAATCAGAGGAGCCCCGCAGAAAACTTTGATTGAATTTTCCCGTGTACATACAGAATCTTTGAATGCTGTTCAAGTAAACATTGGAATTGACCCATGCAAGCATTTTAGCATTGTGAATGATGATGGAGTAAAGATATTACCCTTGGGAAATCATCTTCTTATGTTGGAAAGGTTGGAGCATTCTATATCCATTGGATTGTAACATGGACTTGGGAGTGTTTTTTTTGCGTGTGTGTGTGTACTGGTTCACCTGACTCACCACCTAATTGGCTGAAGCTTCGCACTGCTTGTGATGTGGACATGCTTGTACTTATCAATGTAACATTAATGGTGAAATGGACCTAATTACTTTCAGCTTTCTTCGGTTTAGTTTTCTGTGTACATCCATTTAGTTGTTGACAAGAAGGGTAAGAGAAGTGTAATCCTAAGAGCAATTGGAGATTGGAGTAGAATTCTGATTTCTGACATCTCTTTTTTCTCAATTCCTCAAAATGCAGCATGTATATTAACTTTTCAATCTTAGTTTCACAAATTGAGCTCACTTGCTATGCTTCAGGACGTAATCCATATGCTTTACTGTAGGGACTGGCTTCAATTCTATATTTCAAAGCTATACATTTCTCATGTTTCTACACTAATTTCTCAAGATGCAAAGTATGCCTTGATCCGTGAATGCTAAGGACTTAGGAAGGTCTCTCTCATATAACTGCTAAATAATATTAATTCAAGAAGGAAAGGAATGACTGAGAGTTATTTAGCATAATTCAAAGTTGGAGCCTCACCACAAACTCAGTCCATTAAAGTTTTAGATTTTTCATTTAAGTTTGATTACATTTTTAAAATGACCATTCCATTTATTTCCTTGACTAATCTAGCTATTTAATAGAGAAAGAAGGAAAAAAATGAAAATGTTGTGTTGACACTTAAAATGACAAACATGAAGAATTGTAATGAAAAATCTCAAACTAAGAGTGCAAGCAATCCAAAACTAAAAATCTCAAATGGATTGTAATCCCTTTTCTATCATTTCAGTTTTCACTCTAACCATATCAACTCTAAGGATTTGTTCATTTAGGTGTTTTTTAAGCCTAAAAATGTGTTTTTAAAACTCCAAACTTCGTTTCGCAACAGCAACTCCTCATAGTTGTTTTTTTAACAAAAGTCCATTTTAAATTTAAAACACCATTTTGCAACAGCTTATACAAATCCACCCTAAAAACTGGGTTAAAAATATAATTTAATTAAAAATAAGGGGCCTAAAAAAAAAGAAAAAAGCCATAACCGTAAAAATGAGCTTAATGCTTCAACGGCTCTTCAAGTCCGCTCTTTATAGTATAGTCATAGACACTAGTACAGAGAGCCCACAAGAGAAAATCGAAAATGGTGAAAGCGGTGGTTGGAGAAGAAACCCAACTCAATTCGATCGAGGATCGTCTCACCCAATCACAACTCCCTGTTCAGGCACTCTCTCTCTCTCTCTCTCTCTCTCTCTCTCTCTCTCTCTACAATGAATCAATGCGTGCACGTATGTATGTAAGAAATGGTTGAAAATCTGAATTTAGGGTTTTGTTGCAGGTGGGTCTGGCAATAGGCAAGCTGAGCTCGCCACTAGACCGAGGTTTCGTCTTCGATTTGATCCCAACTCCACCAAACGATGCCGGAGAGCCCGCGTGTTCGCTCGTCGAGACTACCGCCAAAGACGACAAGAAAAAGGGACCCAAATCCAAATCTCAGGCCTCAGCAGATTCTTCTTCTTCTTCTTCTTCCTCTTTGTTCATCGATAACGATTGGGTCGCCGAACACGCTCGTCAGGTTTTTTTTTCCACTTCAAATTGTTGTTGTATAATATGATTTCGTTAAATTTAATACTAATTTTTTGAGCTTTGGTTATGGATTCTTAGGTGGCTAGAATGTTAGTTGGGGGCATGAAAGTTATTGGTATCTATATATGGGTTGGCGATACTGTTTTCAAAAATTCAACCATAACGCTTTGTCAGGTAAATTCTTTTGTTTTTCCTATTCAATTTTGATGTGTGTGCGTTTTTTATTTAGTTTATGTTGAAAGAGAAGGTTATTTCATGTTCACGATGATAAACACATAGAATCATTAAAAATTACAACAAATCAAGCCGAAAAACAAAGTGGGTTTTGGAATAATAGAGTTACAAGATACTTATATAATATAAACAAGATACTTATATCATGCTGTATGGATGCTGACTTCGCGTCAGGGATTGATTGCTACTGATAAAAGAGTAGGAACTAGGAAGATATAAGAAATTGGGATTATTGTAATGTAGGATTTTTCATTTTGAAAATTTGTTATGTGGGAATCTTATTTTACTAATTTGGTTCCTGAAAATTTTTGAAACTGCTGCTAATTTATGTCTAATACAAAATTTTGATTTAATTTATGTAATTTTCTGAAAGCTAAAACGACACAATACATAAGAGTCCTGTTTTTTCTTCCACCCCGTGTATTCCTTAGTCTTTCTTGGCATTCAAATAGAAGATACTAAATATTTTGAAGTGTT
Source organism: Quercus ilex subsp. ballota (assembly GCA_032727855.1). NCBI lineage: Eukaryota > Viridiplantae > Streptophyta > Magnoliopsida > Fagales > Fagaceae > Quercus > Quercus ilex. The sequence goes on from CM064919.1 coordinate 39,642,085, forward strand.
TAATAAAACTTTTACATTCACGATGAAGTTCAGTCCAGAGCAATGTTTTTGTGTTAATTTCAAATAATGAAATAGCTCTTGCAGACTGTAAAGGGAGTTGCAGAAGCAGCACCCCTGCTGGAGAATAATCGGGAGGAAAGACTGCTTATTCACATTTGTTACAGTCCAATGAGGTATATGACTTATATAACTTAATATATCTTCTCTCTTCCCAATTTTAACATCTTAGTGAATTTATTATGTGATTATCATGCTGACAACAGAGTTTGTTTGTGTAGGTGGACATGTCGAAATTGCACATGGACCTCAAATATTACATCAAGTAGCCTGCGACCATGTGATTTCAAGATGGGAAGGGTCTTAACTTCCCTTCAGACCTTCAAATGCAACTACAATTTTAACCTTAGGTAACATTTGCATCAGTTATCAATCATTTTCTTAATTATTGATTGATAAATTTTCTTATTTAATTTTTAATATTTTCTTTCATTTCTTGTGACAATTAAATTGATGATTTCTATTTGTAAATTCATATATATATATATATTTAATTTGTTACATTACATCAAGTAAAAAATCTCACGCCTTTGTCTCTAAAAATTTATTTTTTGGGAGGTGGTATTTGATGGAGATCAATTTCCTCAACACGAACTAGTGTAAAGACGCTAGTATATCCATAATTTGAGACTTAATTTCATCTTTATAAAGAGAATGATAAGGAAACAAAAGTCATCGATATTGTAAATCAAGCATGAACTGATAAATGTCCCAAAAAAATTTGACATTATCTAACTAAGGTGTAATAATAATCCAGCTTGATCATTTTATCATCCACCAACCTCTAAAAAAGACCAATCAAGTTGGCTGTAAGTCCTATCTGAGGTCAATGTTGAAGTCGCACCAGGTTCTTTCTGCATGAAAGCTATGCCAACTGCATTAGACTGGTCATTTAGGGCCCGTTGGATTGAGGGGGGAGGGAGGGGGAGTGGAGGGGAGTAGAGTAGAGTTGGCTGAAAATAGGCTAATTTTGGGCCAATTCTACTCTACTCTCGCTCCCTCTCCCTCAATCCAAACAGACCATTAAGCGTATCTGTGAACCTCTTGGTGTAGAATATCAGGCAATCATACCATCACACGTTATATTCTGGCTGTAAATTTTCTACTGAAAATTTTTGGTACTTGGTAGTTATTCTAAAAGTTCTTGATGTCAGTCATGGAAGTAGCTACTCCTAAATGTTTTACTAAGTAATCTCTCATGGGTGAAGCTGTCTTTTCCCAGATTGCCCATATGTCAAGAGAGTGCATCAAACACTCAAACATTGAGTGATGTTCTTCATCAGGGAATTTCTCATCATGCTAAAGAGCTAAAAGATGCAAGGGCGGTTATTGATGGTAATTTGGTAAGACAGACTACAAGATACCATGTTTTGACTTTTTGTATTATTTGTCTGTCTATCTATCCAGCCATTTATACACACTTACTGTGGATGTTTGTTCGTACAACGGATTACCAATGTTCTCATATGGCTGCAATAGTTCTCTCATCAAAATTTTCAATACTGTGTTGTAAGTTGATATATTTATTGATAGTTCATGCGTAAAGTCAAGTCAGGCGTAAAAAAATTTATATAGTGTAGCAACAAATCCTTTTTGCTTCAAAAGAAAAAAAAAGAAACTAGAATATAATTTGCATTAACATATGATACAAATATATGATGACTCAAGAAGATACTAAATCAGGATTAATTCCATTTTCCAAGAGAAGATCAAGTTTGACATGCGCTATGCTGCATCAGTGCAGCTACTATGTGACATCAGGATGCAACCCTTGTTGCATAGGGCAGTGCTCTGGTGGTTTTCTAAACCTATTTGTATCTTACATTCTTAATGGCCTTACACTTGATTCCAGTGTCAATTCAACTGCCTCAAAGGGAGAATCCAGTTACATGATTATTGTTTAGTATCTTAACAATGATGAAAGATTTTATTTCCCTCTCTATTAAGTCTCAAGGGTGCTGCTTAGAAGATTTAAACAATTTTTCCTTCCATGATTCATAATTGATTGCTTGAGATGCAAATCTCAGCAGAATTTTTCTTGTGCAATGAAGATTCAATGAAGATAAGGCTTCACGCTAAGTGTTTTTTCAATTGGTAAATACACATGGTGGGTCTTGAACCCATGACTTCACCCTCCACCTTGCTCTTATAAGGAGGAGAGGTGCCATTTGAGCCAAAGCTCATTGTCATGTTGTAGAAACCACGTATTTCGTAGAAAGCAAAACAAAATACATAATTTTTTTTTTTTTTTTTGGGATAAGTAGCAAAACAAAATACATAAATTTAAACTGACAAGCATACATGTGATTAGTAGCAGTTTCCACTTGTTTTATTATCGTCCTTGGAAGGCCATGACTTGATATAATTAAAATAATGGCCGACCATTCTTCCAGTAATTTAAAATGTGAGATTTATTGAATCTTGCAGTGGTTTTTATTTTTTTTTATTTATAATTATTATTACATCATGGCTCTCTAAGCTCACTTTGTTAGTGGATTCTTGTAATATCAGATTTTTTACGTCTTTTTTTGGTGGGGGGTGGGGGCTGTTCCAATTTCATTTCTAGGTTGTAAGTGACGAACCCAGCACATCAGATAATGTGCATGAAGTTGAATTGCTTCTACCATTCATGAAAGATACATATGCAGAAGGTGTGCTGGCACTTTTTCCTTTTTTTTCTTTTCAACTGTTATGTAGGTTATTCTTTGTGATTTTCCATCGTTTTCATTATATCTCTTTACACTGAACTATTTGTTTATATGATGTAAAGCATGCAGCCGAAAAGATGTTCTTGGTGTTCTTCTTTTCAAGGGATCTGTCTGTTCTTTTGCATACTTGAATTCAAAAGAACCAATTTCACAAGCTGTGGCTGATATAAAGGTATTCAATAATCAGTTCAGGCTTACTTATTTGTTTTACAATGAAAATTTGCTCTTGCTTTAGTATTAAAGGGTCATGTAAATTTCTTGAGTAATGCTGGAGACATAAAAAAATTCACAACTTTTTTCACTACTTGTTGAGATAGTAAGTTGTAATTGGTATAACACCACTTTCACATGAGTCCACTACTAACACCGATTTTAGTGTACATAAATAACAATATGTCACCTCAACAGCTTTGGAAAGTGTTATGAATTTTTTTTTTTTTTTGGGGCCAGCAGACATTGAGATTTCTTTGGAAATGCTTGATTTATCATTAGTTCATGGAGGTCCTGCTGGTTTTGGAAGCAAGATTACAAGAGCATTTATTGTATTGACTGTCGACTGATACTTCTTGACATCTTAGAAAGTGTAGCATTTTATTACTGTTGCTTCACTGCGTCACTTTTTTTCAAGGTGAAAAACATTATGCCGGGCATTTTACCCCCACGAGGCAAGGCACTAGCCTGATGCATTGAAGTGTAATCCTTTTGAATTTTATATTCAGAATTATGTGCTTGAGAACTTGCCCCCCCCCCCCCCCCCCCCCCCCCAAAAAGTAAGTACTTGAAATTATTTTTAAACAAAATGGATGTAGAAGTGGAAATCTAGTGCAACTAATTTTTTGTTTTTGTTTGGGGGGGTGGGGGACCAAGTGCTTAAGAACTAGATGAATATGATAAATGATGTATGCCACTGATCAAGTGTCACTTTTGTATGTGCCTGAGATTTCAGACAGGGTTTTCTCTAAGGCAATTAGTCTTTGTTTCCTTGATGCACTGGATTACAGTTATCTAACTATGATATTCAATTGATCTACTTTTGATGTAGAATGCTTGCATATGTTGGCTGTATTTATTAAAAAAGACAAAAGGTTACTGATCACCAAGAAGAAATGGATAAGTATCACATATAGTATAATTAAAGCTTCTGTACTTCCCCCACCTCCCCCTTTATTCTTCATCTTTCCATCTCATTTGGTTGCCACAAGTTTCTCTAAGTATAACTTGGATTGCTTTTTATCAGTTGCTTTTGAATTGTCCATGAAATGTTAATGCTTAAATTGTTGTTTGTTCTCTGCTTTTTTATTTTTCCTGCAAAATAGTCCTTGCTAGTCTTACTCTTATGAACAACCTATAGTTGTAGCTCATTGTCCCGTGTATTCTTCGGTTCCTTTTGTGTATAGAGGGATATCATCAGTAGTCTGCAAAGTAGATTAGATATCATCTGTGATGAGGCATATGGAGATATAAGTCAGACAGAAGATGTTAGTCAGGAAGCAAGTGATTGGATATCGACCGATAAACCTGTTTCCCAACTTGTCCTGCAATTATTAAGGTGTGTTAGATGTATATTCTTATGTATTTGTTTCGTTTATGAGGATAGTATGGCTAAAAAAATTAATGTTCATTATTTTATTTCAATTTGTGTATTGCTATCATTTCGATCAATGTTTGAGAGGCTTTTTGATCAATAGCATGCATCCACCATGGTCCATATTTGATATTAATGCGGTTATGAATCACATGTCTCACGTCATCATATTGCACCACCTAGGTATTATATACTTTTTGAGTGAAATACTGGGTCAATATGGTTATTTCATCTTCTTTTCACACTTAAACTAGAATGACTAAGTGCTCAATAAGCCAAGCTCTAGTACAAATGACACCTCCTTTTCTTGTAAGAGTGAGGGTGAGGTCATGGGTTTAAGACCTGTTTACGTAACTTACCAGTTTAAGGAAGAAAACCTAATATGCACACAGACTAAATTTACGAGAGCCTTGTGACATGCCATTGATTTCAAGGAACTTCCTTGATTCTAATATGGCATGCGTTTTTTCTTTTCATACGTGATCATTATTTACTGAAATTCTTCTCAAGGTTTGGAACTTGTCACTCTTTTGTAGCCTCTTGGACCTAGATTCTGGTGCCTTAGATGTTTAAGTGAGGTTTTGGTATTTTGTGCCAAAATCAGTCATGCATACTGCATGCCCATTGTAGATAGGTGGCAAATCATGTTTGATTACAAGTAGGGAAATGGCTCCATAAGGTCATTATGTCTAGTTTGATTGTATTACCTTTTGATATATGGCTTTTCCGCTACCTATGTAGTTGCAATAATGGTTCCATCTTTCTGACCATTATAAATGCGTAGTCACACTTGCATAGGTACATAGTATTTTAAAGCATCTGTGGCGAATGCCTGTACTTGTGTGCTATCAGCTAAGGTTTACAACGATTTATGAACTTGGTGTTGGAGGTGGAATTAATTTAGATTAAGCCATTTAAGGGGTCTAATTATGTTCAGCAATACATTTTTCATTGTCACCATTAGATTTTCATTGCTAATCCTTCCTTTGCTCAACATCAGTTTGCTTTTAGGGGGTTAGTCAATCTCTTGTGAAACCAAAGTTTCAAAGTTGAATCATCATGTTTAATGCATCCTTCCTTTGCTCAACATCAGTTTGCTTTTAGCGGTTTAATCAATCTCTTGTGAAACCAAAGTTTCAAAGTTGAATCATTATGTTTAATGCATCATTCTTCATTGATAACTTTTTCCCCCATGTTTACTGGAACATGATTTGAACACTGATGATATCTGTTGTTATACATTTGCAAACAGAAAAGAATGCAGTCTGTCATTTCCTCGAAGAGTATTTGTTCCGTGGTTGGCAGGCACATACATATGTGACTATCTACAGCCATCTGAGACTCTCGAGGTTCGTACATCTGACTTGATGTGTAAAATATTTAGTTATGTGGTTTCTTGCAATGAAAAAGAAAAGAAAAAAACGCTTAGATTACTTAATGAGTAATTGGATATGCATATTGCATGTGCGTGGTCTGGACAAATCCTGCATAATGTACTTCATTACAACAAGCTTGATGTGTGCGAAATGCTATAATAGGGTTCATCTCTTAATCATGCATATCTGGCATAACAGATTTTAGTGTTGATATATATGGTATGATGATCTAAAAAATTGATATGTTCTTTCAAAATGGACTGCCCTTTTTAAGTATATATGTTATACTCGAGTCACTCCTCACTGCCCCCAAAGAATAGCATTATCTTAGTTATTCTGACCCCTGCTTTACATGCTCCCCTAGGTTCTAAAAGATCACTGTGTAGAGTTGATGTCCATGGAAGCTCCAAGTGATTCCTCAACATTCTTGGAACCGGAAAAAGAAGCTCCATCGCTTGTCACCAAGCCCTTCTGGGATATGGCAATCCCCTTCAATTCAGCATCTTGCTCTCCCTTGGAAAAAAATGGAACTGACACAAGAGAGGAAAGTGGGAAAAAATCTACCAGGTCTAACAATCTCAACATCGTGGGTGCTATTCTCTTCCTGCTTCTCTCTATCGTAGTGGGGTTAGTGCTCTTTGTTGTTAGGGGATCAAAAACATATTTGTTCATCAAGTGAAGCCTCGGTTTCAATATCAAATGGTGTTGGTTTTTGCAGTCCGACAAATCAATTAGATTTTTTCCCCTCATTAATTATTTTACCTATGTGGGATCAATTTTGAGTGTTATTTGTACCTATAATTTTTTTTTTTGGGTTTTATTTGTAAAGCAATTGGAAAAAGTGGAGTGGAAAGCGTTGATTCAGTTGACTTCTGATCCTTTCTTTGTCCTGATTCCATCTTTATTGGATTATTTATTTTTGTCCACCGCAAATAGGACAATTTTAATTACATGCCCACCTCTCATAAAAAAAGAGCACCAAACGAAGTTCACAAAGTATCAAAACTAAGCACAGATTACTGATTTTCTTTTTTCTTACTCCGGTGCAATTAGACATTGCTTGCTGAGATAGCATATTTTCATCAACTTATTTTTCCTTTATAAAAATTCATAAAAACACTGTTATACCTTAAAAAAAGAGGTTTTAAAAAACTGTAAATAAGATACAAGGTTTTAAAAAACAAAACTGTAAATAAGACTTAAAAAATCTAATAAGTTATACAAGGTGTTTGAATACAATGCAACCAGACATTTGACAATCGCATGGTTTTCAAACTCGGACCGTTTGATGAACCGTAAAAGGGAGATGCTCAAGATTTTTGATGTTAGACCAAGGTTGAATCGAAGTCAAATCGTGATGATGTCATAATTAATTTAATAATTATTTAAAATATAAATAAATATATTAAATTAGTACAAATAACAAAAACTAACTAAAATAGTCCAACTAAATATATAGATCTATTTTTTTCAAATGTATTTTTCATATTATAACTTTTACAAACAAAAATGTAGTGTTTATTTATTTATTTATTTATTTATTTTATAAACTATGGGGGTGTTTGGTACATGTACTTAAAAACATGTGTTTTAATGTTTAAAAACATGTGTAAAAATACATGTGAACGAAAAAGTGTGTAAAAATACGTGTAATGTTTAAAAATTAAAAACATATGTTTGAATTGACATACCAAACAAGGCTTATTTATTTATATGTTGATTAGTTAAACTTGTGATAATAAAAGTATAATAATAATTATTACTTCCTCCGTCCCATTTTTTTTGTCCTCTATTCCATTTTGAAATGTCCCAAAATATTGTCTTGTTTTTAAAAATAAAAGTCATTAATTTACTAATATTCCTATTATACCCCTATTAATTGACTAATTCAATTTTTTAATAAATTTTTTTAAGGGTAGTTTTGGAAACTTATACATTTTTAAAAGGTAGACAAGACAATAAATGATGGTTTCTTAAAAAGTTTGACTTTTCAAATAGGACAAAAAAATTGGGACGGAGGGAGTATAATATAACAATTAGAAGTGCAACCACCCACCTTAAATAAAATTTTTAAAAAGGACATATATTATTTTTTTTTTAAAGAAAAAAAGATACAATCTGGTATCAATATTGGCGTATAGTAAAGTTTAAAAACATTTGAGTAGTCAAATCACTCTAATTACTTCATTGGGCTTCATGAGGTCTGGTGTTGTCAGCGAAACAGTGCATCACACTTAACAAAAACATGAATACAAGTGATTACTTTAGTGCACTCAAGAGACAAGGACCAAAGAAAAAAAATCTGAGTTATTCTTGCTTCTGGGCGAAGTGTTGCTGAGAAGAAGGAGAAGAGGAAAATGGGATGTGGGGATTGTAGGAACCAGATTTAAATTCCAAGCCCACTATGTTGATGGACTTAGGCCCTAAAAGCCCAAAATGATGAATTTGTAGAGAATATGTTGAATACTGAGTCTTAGTTAATCAAACAAACACTACAAGGGATCCAAATGTTAAGAGATTGAACAGAAAAATGTTTGTATTAGAGACAAATTGTCCTTGGCAAGATCCGAGGTGGTCTATTCCTATGTATTTTTCTCAGGTTTGACTACCAGCTTCGTTCTGAGATGTTACAGTCTTTCTCCTATGAATTTTTTTTTTCCTCCCTATCTTGTCTCCATCCTCTCCTTATATACTCTCATTCTCCCTCATTTCCACTTGCCACGTGCATCCAAGGTGGTCTGTCTTGATACTTGTCCCATAAGCACCTTCCCTCTATTTCTAGCTAGTAATTGTAAGGCTGAAATATACTGTTCATGTATCACCTCCACATTAATGCGGCTAGGGAGTTGGTACAGTGCATTTAATGCGGAGGTAGCAGCTTTTGTAGATATTTGTTGCCTTCTTCTACTCATTTCCTATTCAACGCCTGACTTCTAACGGTGATGCAACCTTGTTGGATGTTTAGGACGGTAGGACATTCCTACTGATCTTGGATCCATATCTTCGATATGACTTCTCTTTTCGGACATCTTTTGGACTATCATGTACAATCCTTATCTCTTCCTCTTCTACCATTCCCATAATAACATTGCTTGACCTTCCTTGGACAAGTAAATATCCTCGGACTGGGCCATAGGCCCAATATATATAGTTTTACCAGTACCTTCTGACTATCTGGCCCCCACAATAGCCCTTCAAAATCTTGCTTTTCGACTCATCGGGAGGAAAGAAGGATTTTGATATCATCAGCCCATCTTGTTCATGGTTACAACCCATCTATACGAACTCCTAGATGCTTTTTTACTTGCTCAAGGCACACTCCTGACGCTTTGGTGTCTAGAGTGCGCCCTCATTAAATTTTGACGGCACTTTTGTCCCCCACGTTCAATGGCACGATGCAAATCTAACGGTGGAGAATTTCCTGGGGTTACAAGTGGGAATTTTCCCGCTTGTAACTTCCATGTCACTATAAATAGCTTCTCAAATCAATTCCTTCCCTACTTCCATCAATCACACAATTCTAGAGCTTATACACTGAACCTGCCACTTTCTCTCACTTCTTCATGCGTATACAAATACCAAAAATTTGCCCGAGGACCTTCTTTTCAAAACCTGTAGGTTTCCTTGAACCCTCTTAGTTTTGTTTCTTTCCATATATTCTCTTTTCATCACCCTTTTTTCTTCTCGGCTCCATTTTTCGTCAAACTTATTGATTTCTTTTCAAAGCTTCTTAGAAAATGGGTAGGTTCAAGCGTTTAGTTGAATCAGAGGAAGATATAGAGAGATTTAGGGCTAAGTATAGGATCCCACCAACAGTGGGCATGAGATACGCTGCCCAAGGGGAATGGGCAAACGATAGGAAAGAGGGAGAGGTGGTCATTCCAATGATCGCCTTTATAGAGGGAGGAATGACCATCCCCGTGGGTAATATCACCAGGAACTACCTTAGGTTCTTTAGATTATCCCCCACATAATGCGCCCCAAATATGTTCAGAGTATTAGGGAGTATAGAAGCCTTGAACAAGAGAATGAACCTGGAATTGACACACCATGATGTCAATTGGGTATACAATCTACATCATTTGAAGGGGTAGGGATACTACCTTAAGTCAAGGTATCCCGAAGTAAGGTTAATCCAATACCTCCCTACATCAAACAAGGGGTTAAAGGAAGATTTTTTAATCTTTTCTGGGATTGGCATGGCCTACCCTACCCGACTAAAGAGGGAACACCAGGTGGGGTCTAGTCATAAATTTATGCACCTCGGCTTATATTTCCCTTCTATTTCACACTATCTCTGCTTCTGACAAATTTTTTCTTCTATTTTAATGATTTTGCAGATAAACATTCTACCACACCTCGGCTCAACTTAGTCAACAGAGAGAGTCTAGACAAAATTCTATAGTCTGAGGTGTTTGTAAACGAAGCCAACGGCCAGTTGCGAGCAGCACACATAATCCTTGGGTACCAACCTATTTCCCGTGGATTTCAAGCTCCCAAGTGCGTAATAAAAGCCAACGATCCTCGTCTTCCCCGTATTAGTGTGGCCTACGAAGGATTCGTCATACCTGAAGGTATTCCAATCCCAGAGGGTACACCCTTTACTTAGCCGCTCTTTGTGGGTATCCCTTCAATAGGAGCATCCTTATCCCAACTCGTTGTTAAGGAAGGAGAGGAAGAAAAAGAAGAAGAAGAAGAAGAAAAAGAAGAACCAGAGGGAGTTGTAAATTTGTTAGACTCTCAGGACAAATTTGAGGTGTTCAACAGATCTCCATCCCCCGAGAGTACATCAGCTAACCTTAACCATCAACAGGAAGTAGGTACCAGCGCTTTGGATGAGATGGGTATCCAAAGAAAATCCAAGAAAAGTTTGCTGGAATTAATAGAGTCCCAGCCTGGAAAGGATGCACCTGGGGAACCAACTCAGTCTAGACTTCCTCCTCCTCTTCCCAAACTTCCTCTCCCTCCTCTTTAGCCATCTTTGCCACCCAGGGTTGATCCTGTTGACCCGAAGAGAAAGAGAGAGCAGAAGGGCAATGACATATTGGAGACTGGGAGATCTCGTCCCATGCTTGAAGAAGAGACTCAACGGGCTGCAAAGCAGCAAAAGACTGGACAAACAGAGCAGAGGGGCTCAGAGAGGAGAGACAGTCAGCCACCCGAGCCTCAGGCCTAGCTTCCAACTCCAATGATCAATGGTGAGCCCTTGAGGGATAATGCATCTATTAGGGGTTTCCATGGAGGCACTGGATGCCATGTGGCCTCGACTTTGGAGGAGGCTTTACTACTCCCTACTGATATGGCCGAGTTGCAGTCTATCAGGAGGCCAGAGGTTTCCTTAACCTTAAAAGATATCTGGGCATGGTACACAATTTTTTTTTTTTTAAACTCAAAAGGTGACTACCCTTTTCTTTAAGGCTGTCCAAGCTACTTTTAGGGTTGAGGAGATAACCAATTCCTGCTACAGGCAACTGGACGATGTGAGGTCTAGGCGCGTGGTAGCTGTGGAGTCATTTAATATTGCCGACCAATCCAAAAAGGATCTGAGGAAGAAATTGAAAGAGGAGGAACAAGCAAGAAGGAGTGCTGACTCGGCTCTGGAAGGTGCTCAAAAGCAAGCTGAGGATCAAAGATTACTTTTGCATGATGCCAAGGAACAATTGGCTTCTTCTAAAGAGCAAGTAGCGGCCCTTCAGAAGAAGATAGTTGAAGTCCAAAAGCAGAAAGATCAGGCCGAGAAGGCTAAAGATGAGGCCGAAAAATCAAGAAAGGAGGCCAAGAAGGCTAGGGATGGGGCTGAGCAGCACGATTATGATATCGGAGTAGCTGAGACTGAGGAAACCCTTAGGGCGGAGGTCCCAGCAGTGTGTCGAACTTACTGCGCTTAGACTTAGAATGAAGCTCTCAACCAAGCTGGGGTTGAGGCTTCTTCTGAACTAAGAAAACCAGAGAAAATTTACTACTCCCCAGCCATACGAGCCTCGGACCTTCCTTCCACTCAAGGTGAAGCAGCCTTTACAGTAGCTGGCCCTGTTGGAGAGGCACAACCTCAAGATCCTCCTCTTCCCAATCACCAGGAGCAAGTAAAAGAATCTGAAGCTCCCAAAGAGACCTCCTCTGATATGGATAGGCCCTCAGATAAAAGTATAGAGATTCCAAAAGATGGGGCAGCTTCCTAAAGTTTTGAACGGGTCTTAGCTTCAGTCACCATGCCTGCCGAGGAAGATCCTAAAGAGAAAAAGAAGGTGACTTCTACCGAAGCAGCTAATCAAGCTGACAAGACCTCCAAGGCTGGGCTTCAAATAAAGTTAAAACGATGAATCCTTATTTCTATAGTGTAATTGCAATTTCTGTAATGTAATTTCCCTTCTTTAAGACATGTTTTAATGGAATGTGCATTTTATTTTTCCCAAATTTATGCAAGTTATTTTCTTCACTTATGCAATTTTCATTTTGATTATTCCTCGATTAAACATAGCCATATGCTACAAAAGTGCAAGGTTACTTACATAAGGGAAAATACAATTTTCATATATTTTCAATTAAGAATCAGAGTAGATCAAAACTATTAAATTTAGGGATGGCAATTTTTGCCCGACCCGCGGGTACCCGGTCCGGTCCGACCCTAATGGGCCGGGTTTTACCCGGTCCGATTAGAAATAGGGTCGGGTATGGGTTTTAAAAAAAAAACCCGAAGCGGGTCCGGGTTTTATCAAAAAAACCCGAGACCCGACCCGAGACCCGCCCCGTTTAAAAACCCGATTGCTAAAATTACTAAACTACCCTTTATATATATATATACACGTATCTAACCCTAATTCCCTCTTCATTTCTTCACTCAGCCTCCCTGCCTTAATCCGAAGTCCCTCACTCCCAGTCTCCCACCCTCCCTCACGCCTCCCTCCCTCAGTCCGACCCTCCCTCTCCCTCATTTCAGCTTAATCCCACACTCCCTCAGCCTCCCTCAGTCCGACCCTCTCGCTGTTTTTCTTTTTTTCTTTTTTCCCTTCGCATAATCGGTCTCGCCCTCAACCTCTCTGCTCTCTGCTTCTCGGCGTCTGAAGGTAATATTCTTTTCTTTTGATTACTTTATTTTGATTTTGATTTAAATTTGTTAAACACTTACAAATTTTGATGTTTTGAAAACTTTGAAATTTTTTGAAAAGGTAACAAATTGTTATAAATATATTATTATTATTGTTGTTGTTGTTGTTTTTAATAATTTAATTGTTAAAAGTGGGGAACGAATCTTGATTTTGGGTAATAGGTGCATTTCACAAATTTTTTTTTTTTTTTGAGGTGTTGAAGTTTCGGAGTTGAGAGTTGAGACCATGATTGTCTCACTTTGTTGACTTTGTAAACGCCTACTTAAAAAATGATAAGAGTAATAAGGTTTTGGTTTTGTTTCATATGCATTTTCAATACCAACAAAACCATGATCCAGATGAAATTTAAAAAATGATCTGGGATTGTTAACAGCTCCAATAATTATTATTATAATGAAAGTTGTTCTCAACTTCTTATTAGATCTTTAATTAAGAATAAGTCGTCTACCAGTGAAAAGGCTTATTTGTTGGGACTTGGGAGATGATGGTGGTGTCCTTTGTGTTTTCTGTAGAAATCAAGTAGAGAATAGGGACCATTTATTATTATTATTTTCTATTCCTTTTCTCTAAATAGAATTTGGGTTAAAGTCAGACATTTGTGCATAGTATATAACCCTTGCAGCTGTTAGAATGATGTGATCCAGAGTACCAAATAAAAAAAGTGTACCACATGTTAAAAGAAAACTGATAAGAACCACAGCCTGAACAAGAGACGGGTGTGAAAAATATTTTAGAAACAAAAGGTGCCCCTTAATCACTAACTGTTTATTATATACTTTAGAGATTGTGTTGCAGAATATAATAACTAAAAATGTACAATAACAGTGATACTAATGTATGCCAGTTTGGTTTGAGGGTTCTGGTTTTAGACCTAACCCTCTAGAAAAGGTTTTTTTTCTATATTGTTTGGGTTGTGATGACAATGGCAATGAAATATTGTTTTTTGTGTTTGTTGGGAATGCAGAGCCTAAAACAGAGATGGAAGACAAACAAAGATGATGGGGAGCCAAATGAAGATAGTACATTTCAATCCATTCTTGATGATGGGGAGCCAAATGAAGATGATGAGAGTTGTGCCACAATTGATGGGAGTTGTATCACAATTGATGAAGATTAAACATTTTGTATTAATGTAGTAACTTTTTTAATTTCTTAGACTTGTTGAATTAATTTGTTGGTTTGTAATTATTCTAAACTTGAGGGATTTATTTTGTAACGTTTTAATTTCTTGGACTTGTTAGACTTTTGATACTTATTTCTTGGACTTGTTGGATTTATTTTATTTTTATGTTTAGCTAGTGATTTTAGTTATGATTTTGTTGATTAATGATTAAATGGTTATCTTAGCTAGGTAATTTATTGATTTAAAATCTTAGTTATGATATATTGAATTATGATTATGATATTAGTTATGATTTATGATTTATTGATTTATAGATTTATAATTAATAGGTGATTTATTGATTTATGATTGGTAGCCTTAGCCTATGATTTGGACTGATATGGTATTTGGGCCACGTTAATTATTTAGGCTTGAATATGCATGCTTAATGTAGGCAAAATCTGGGCTTAAATTTGGGCAAAAATTGGGCTTAAATCTGGGCAAAATTTGAGCTCAAATCTGGGCTTAATTTTTTTTTTTTTTTTTCGGTTGGGTCACAAATTGGGCCCAATTCCTAAACGGGGCTCGCGGGGCCCGGCTGGGGCGGGTTCGGGCCCCGGGAAAAAACCCGGTATCCTAAACGGGCCGGGTCCGGGCTATGGGTCTTGCCCCGCAGGTCGGGTTCGGGTATGGAAAAACCCGGCCCGAACCCGACCCGTTGCCATTCCTAATTAAATTCATAGTATTGTCAATACATACCTTAGATTTACCAACTTTAACAAGTTTTCTAACCTAAAGAAAAGAAAAGAAATATTCAAGCGTTGATCAAACAACAGCCAAGTCCAGGGCACCCTGAAATGCTTTAAGTGATGCTCATGGACTTTGGTTTACATCTTTATTGGGTGATAACAAACCATGTGACCCAAGAAGGGAATCAGGAGTTTGCTTCTTTTTAATGCTTGGGCTAATGTCTGACCAACACTTCAATATATGTCATAGTGTATTAATTTCCACTGAGTTTATGGTCTGAGGAGCCTAATATAATTTAGTTTCCATTTAACACTTAGAAAATTAATTAAAATATATCAATTTTTCCAAGGTATGTAATCTGAGGAGCCAGACATGACCAAGGTTCTGTTTAATGCTCTTATAGATGTCATAACGTGTTAATTTTTCCAAAGCAGATGGTCTGAGGAACCAGGCATAGCTTAGGTTTTGTTTAACACTTAAAAAATTAACTAAAAGATATCAATTTTTCCAAGGTATGTGGTTCGAGGAGCCAGGCATGACCAAAGTTCTGTTTGATACTCTTATAGATGTCATAACGTGTTAATTTTCTCAAAGCAGATGGTTCGAGGAACCAGACATAACTTAGGTTCTGTTTAACACTTAGAAAATTAACTAAAAGATATCAATTTTTCCAAGGTATGTGGTCCAAGGAGCTAGGCATGACCAAGGTCCTGTTTGATACTCTTATAGATGTCATAACGTGTTAATTTTCCCAAACCAGATGGTCCAAGGAACCAGACATAGATTAGGTTCTGTTTAACACTTAGAAAATTAATTAAAAAATATCAATTTTCCCAAGGTATGTGGTCCGAGGAGCCAGGCATGACCAAGGTTCCGTTTGATACTCTTATAGATGTCATAACGTGTTGATTCTCCCAAAGCAAATGGTCCGAGGAACCAGGCATAGCTTAGATTCTGTTTAACATTTAGAAAATTAACTAAAAGATATCAATTTTCCCAAGGTATGTGGTCCGAGGAGCCAGACATGACCAATGTTCTGTTTGATACTCTTATAGATGTCGAAAATCATGTGGCACATAACATAATAAACCCGGATTGGGTGAAGGAGCTCTTTATTAGTAGTAGTACCTTCTAAGATTATTTACATTGCAAGGACGAGATACAGATCTTTTCTCTAGATCTTCAAGATAATACGCACCTATCCCAACCACTGATGTTATACGATATGACCCTTCCCAGTTAGGTCCCAGTTTCCCCCATGCTAGATTCTTGGCTGTTCCCATAACCTTTCTTAAGACTAAGTCTCCCATTGTCAGCTTCTTGAGCTTCACATTAGCATCATACCCTTGCTTAAGCTTGCTCTGATAATAAGCTAATTGAACCATGACATTTTCCCTTCGCTCTTCAATTAGATCTATGCTCCTTTCCAACAGTTCATTATTATTGCTTGGGGTAAAAGAACTTGTTCTCAGCGTGGGGAATCCACTTTCTAGAGGAATAACGGCCTCGGCCCCATAAGTCATGGAAAAGGGGGTTTCCCTTATGGACCTTCGAGGGGTAGTCTGGTACGTCCATAAGACATGCGACAGTTATTCTACCCATCTCCCCTTCGTATCATCCAGCCTCTTCTTGAGTTCACTTACTATAACTCTATTCACAGCTTCAGCCTGCCCATTCCCCTACGGATATGCCGGGGTAGAATATCTATTCTTTATTCCCAAATCGCAGCAGTATCCCCTAAAGGCTTTGCTGTCAAATTGGAGTCCATTGTCCGAGATAAGAGTATGGGGGACTCCAAACCTAGTAACGATGTTTTTCTACATAAATCGTTTGGCATCCACATCCCTGATATTTGCAAGCGGCTCAGCTTCAACCCACTTGGTGAAATAGTTTGTGCCAACCAACAGATACCTCTTATTCCCTGCTGCCTTAGGGAAAGGGCCTACAATATCCAAGCTCCATTGTGCGAAAGGCCAAGGACTGGATAAAGGATTAAGAGTTCCCCCAGGTTGGTGAATGTTTGGGGTAAACCTTTGACATTGGTCGCATTTCTTTGCATAGTCTTGTGATTCTTTTTGCATCTTCGGCCACCAGTAGCCTTGTGTAAGAGCTTTATATGATAGAGAGCTGTCGCCCGTATGGCTTCCATAAATTCCTTCATGCAACTCTTCCAAGACTAGCTCAACTGCTTCTGGGTGTACACACAGCAGATACGGGCCATAAAAAGATCTTTTATACAACATCTGGTCCTCGGATAGCCATAACTGAGGAGCTTTCCTTCGCACTTTGTCAGTTTTGGATTTATCTTCGGGCAAGACGTTTTCCTTGAGATACAATACAATAGAGTCCATCCAACTAGGACCCGCCTTTATTTGATGAATATGAGCCATGGTTTTTCCTGCCTTAGTAGGTTTACATAAGTCTTCTATAAGGATTACTCGTGGTAAACTTTGTGCCAAGGATGTGGCCAATATGGCAAGAGAGTCAGCATGTGTGTTTTGACTTCTAGGGACGTGTGATAAACAAAAAGACTCAAACTTAGACTGCAAATGTCTAACCTGGTTTAGGTATTCTTGCATTTTGGAATCTTTGGCCTCTAACTCTCCTTGGACTTGGCCAACAACCAATCTTGGATCAGAGAACAACTCTATTGCTTTTCCTCCCATTTTCTTTACCATGATCATCCCTTCCATCAGAGCTTCGTATTCAGCTTTATTGTTTGTAGCCGAGAAGCCCAATCTTAAGGATTTTTCAATCATGATCCTCTTTGGAGATATCAAAACTAGCCTTACTCCAGATCCCCTGTGATTCACTGCGCCGTCTACGTAAACCTTCCAAGCTAAAGGTTCTTGCATGGAGATTACCCCAACTGATTTTCCATCCATGTTTTGATTCTCGGTCTTTTCTTCTGCTGGAATTTTAGTGAACTTGGCTACTAGATCAGCTAGGACCTATCCTTTTACGGAGGTACGAGGCATGTACTTAATGTCGAAAGCCCCTAGAATTGTACCCTATTTCGCAACTCTCCCTGTGTAATCAACATTCCGAAGTAAAGATTTGAGTGGAAGTTGAGTCAGAACAACCACTGTATGTGACTGAAAGTAGTGGGGAAGCTTGCGCGTAGCATGCACCACGGCTAGAATGACCCTTTCAAGTGGTAAGTAACGAATCTTGGCCTCATGCAAGGACTTACTCACGTAATAAACTGGCCTTTGCATACCACCATCATCTCGTATTAGCACCAAACTTACTGCATGGGAGGCCACTGCGATGTAGGCAAACAAAACTTCGTCTACCTCGGGCCTTGACATGATGGGTGGTCGAGATAAATACTCCTTTAACTGCTAAAAGGCTAGAACACATTTCTCGGTCCATTCAAATCTCTTCCATTTGTTTAACAACTAAAAGAAAGACTTGCACCTATCCGTTGACCAAGAAATGAATCGATTTAGGGCGATAATCATCCCTGTGAGTGTTTAAACCTCCTTGGGGTTCCGAGGTGGTTGCAAGTTCTTGATTACCTTAATCTGGTCAGGATTGACTTCAATTCCACAGTGTGTGACCATATAGCCCAGGAACTTCCCTGATCCCATACCAAAAGAACACTTGGAGGCATTAAGCCGTAACTTGTGTCTTCTCAAGATATCAAAAATATTACCGAGGTCACTAACATGATCAGACTTCACCTTGCTCTTCACCACCATGTCATCAATATAAATCTCGATGTTTTTCCCCAACTGAGACTCAAACATTCTAGTCATCATCCTCTAATAGGTAGCCCCTGCATTTTTCAAGCCGAAAGACATCACCATATAATGGTAATTCCCAGTAGGAGTAACAAAAGCTGTCTTCTCTTGGTCATCCACAGCCAAAGGTATCTGATGATATCCTTGAAAAGCATCCAAAAAGCTCATCCGAGGATGGCCCACAATCGTATCCACCAATTGGTCAATCCGAGGTATAGGGAAAGGGTCCTTTGGGCAGGCTTTATTCAAGTCTGTAAAATCCACGCATACGCGCCATTTCCCTGCCTTCTTTTTTACCATCACTATGTTGGCCAACCACTCTGGGTAAAAAACCTTTTTTATAGTCCCAGCCTGTTTAAGTTTCGTTACCTCGTCCTTGACAGCATCAGAGTGTTCCTTGGATGAATGCCGAGGTGGTTGCTTCTTCGGGGTGACAGATGGATTTACATTTAGATGATGGCATATGAAGCTCGGATCCACCCCCAGGGCTTCGTAGGCATTCCAAGAAAATACGTCCATGTTTTCCCTAAGGAATTACACCAATTTCCTCTTTTCTTGAGATGCCAACTGAGCACCAACTTGGAAAAACTTCTCCGGATCATCTCTTATGGCAAATCTCTCAAGATCTTCACATTTAGCCTCCTCGGCCAACACGTTAGCAGGTAACTCTGTAGACTTTGATTACTATAAACCATCATTAACTGAGGCCGAGGACTCCACCGTTGGTTGATGCAAGATTGCAGATACGAGGCACTGCCGAGCCATGGATTGGTCCCCAACCAGTTCCTCGATTCGGTCTCTTGATGGGTATTCCACCTTCTGATGCAGAGTTGAAGAAATAGCCCCAGTGCATGAAGCCAGGATCTGGCAACTATGGCCATGTAGGGAGAGAAAGTATCAACTACAATAAAGTCTACTTCAACCACCTCTGAGCCTGCCTGCACAGGCAATCTTATCTTTCCCTTAGGAATAACAACTTTCCCATCAAAACTCACCAATGGGGAATTATAGGCTGTTAAATCCTTGGTTGTTAGGTTCAACCCCTTGTATAAATCAGGATACATGATTTCTGCACCGCTACCCTGATCCATCAACACCCTCTTTACATCATACCATCCTATTCTGAGAGTTACCACCAAAGTATCATCATGTGGTTGGATGGTTCCTACCTTATCTTCGTCTGAGAAACTCAATGCCGGTCGAACTTCTACTTTGGGCTTCTTCAGTCTAGAATTAATGTCCTCGGTTGGAAACCGAGCTACAGACATCACTCTGGAGGGTTGGGAGCTAGTCCTCCCTGGTGCAGCAAAGATGACATTGATGGTGCCTAGGGGGGGCCTCAAAGAAGCATTCCCCTGATTTTCAGACCTTGACTGGTCTCCCCGCTCGTTTAGGTGACACAAGAGATGCTGCAACCTTTCTTCCTTCACCAGCTGCTCCAAATGATTCCACAATGTGCGACAGTCCTCGGTGGTATGTCCTCGCTCTTGATGGTATTGGCAATGAAGACTTTGGTTACTCCTTAAGGGGTCTCCACTCATCTTGTTTGGCCATTTGAAATATGGCTCATTCTTGATTTTTTCCAACACTTGATGTACTGGATCTCTAAATACAGTATTCACCACTTGAGGAGCTGCAGACTCAGACTGCCTAGTAAAATCTCTACGAGGCCTGTTGTTGTTATAACGATCCGACCTGAAATCTCGCCTCTCCTGAGGGATAACCTTGCCTTTTCCCTTGTCCTGTTGTTGGTCCTCTTCCACCCTCTTGAATTTGTCAATCCGATCCATGAGTTGACGTATACCGTTGACAGGTTTCCCAGTCAAAGACTTTCTTAAACCATGCTCGGCTGGCAAGCTGAGCTTGAAAGTTCTAATGGCTATGTCATCAAAGTCACCATCAACCTCGTTGAACATTTCCCAATATCTGTCAGAATAAGTTTTCAAGGTTTCTCCCTCTTTCATGGACAACGACAACAAAGAAGCTAAAGGCCGAGGAACCCTTCTGCACGTGACAAAACGAGATTCGAACGCTTGAGCAAGTTCCTTGAAAGAATCAATGGAATCCGCCTTCAGACTATCAAACCATCTCATTGCTACAGGCCCCAAATTGGATGAGAATACCTTACACATCAAAGGGTTGTTCTTGGAATGTACGACCATCCTCTGATTAAAATGACTAACATGCTCCACAAGATCTTTTCTTCCATTGTTCAGGGTGAACGTGGGTTAAGAAAACCGCTGAGGAAGCCTCCCTCTCTCGATCCAGCGCGTAAAAAGCGACCTGGAGATCTGGTTGAGCGCTCTACTCATAGCGTCATTTCCTAGGCCGACTGAGGATGACTTTCTATCCTTCCGCTCATGATGATAATCTTCGTCATATGAGAAAGACTCACTGGGTGGAATTCTTGACCTGCGCCTATAGCTACCATCCTCCTCATCACCAGAAGAGAATTCAGGATTGGATGAAGCTCGCCTTCGCCGTTCATGACGCAAGTTTCTCCTCAAATGATCAATCTCCTTCTACATGTTTTTGGCATTCTCCCTCTGAGAAACGTGACTTTTACCCCGAGCTTGGCTTCTACTAGTATGGATAGTATGTACACTTCCTTCCCGGTCCCTTTGCCGTTCAAGATCACGAAAATGATCTTGACGTTAAGATCCCATAGATTCTCCCAGGTGTGGACCTGATCCTACCATCTTTGAAAGTGAAATTAACTGAAAAACCCCAGTATTCCCATAGACGGCGCCAATTGTAGAGACCAGATTTGAATTCCAAGCCCACTACGTTGATGGACTTAGGCCTAAAAAGCCCAAAACAATGAATTTGTAGAGAATGGGTTGAATACTGAGCCTTAGTTAATCAAACAGACACTACAAGGGATCCAAATGTTAAGAGATTGGACAGAAAAAGGTTTGTATTGGAGACAAATTGTCCTCGGCAAGATCCGAGGTGGTCTATTCCTATGTATTTTTCTCAGGTTTGACTACCAACTTTGTTCTAAGATGTTACAGTCTTTCTCCTATGATTTTTTTTTTCTCCCTATCTTATCTCCATCCTCTCCTTATATACTCTCCTTCTCCCTCATTTCCACCTGCCACGTGCATCCAAGGTGGTCGGTCTTGATACTTGTCCTATTAGCACATTCCCTCTATTTCCAACTAGTAGTTGTAAGGCTAAAATATACTGTTCAGGTATCACCTCCACATTAATGCGGCCAAGGAGTTGGTACAGTGCATTTAATGCGGAAGTAGCAGCTTTTGTAGATATTTGTTGCCTTCTTCTACTCCTTTCCTATTCAACGTCTTGACTTCTAACTGTGATGCAACCTTGTTGGATGTTTAGGACGGTAGGACATTCCTACTGATCTCGGATCCATATCTCCGATATGACTTCTCTTCTCGGACATCTTTTGTACTATCGTGTACAATCTTTATCTCTTCCTTTTCTACCATTCTCATAATAACATTGCTTGACCGTCCTTGGACAAGTAAATATCCTCGGATTGGGCCATAGGCCCAATATATACAGTTTTACCAATACCTTCTGACTATTTGGCCCCCACAAGGGATGATCGGCAAAAATATACTACTGGAATGTAACAGTGATGGTGGTAACATACTAACATGGCTCTCTGTTTTCCTTTTTTCTCTTACGATTTTTCTTTTTCTTTTTTATATTTAAATTATTTCGCGGCTTATTTGTGTTTTCCGGCCAAAATACGGTAAAAGAAAGGAACCGCACAAGCCGCAGAAACCGGCCACGGTTCTCAGAACTGTACGGTCCGACCACGGTTCGAGCGGTTCTATGTTTTTTTCACATAAATAGGTTTTTAAAGTTAATCATGACAAACGGACATTATGTGTACCAAAAAGTGCAGTAGAACCTAAAAATAGTAACAAAAATAAGCTGAATAATAAAATAAGTTCATAAAATTAATCCTGCCACACACGAACACTCTGCGTATCTAGTTTATTCCAGTTTGATCATTGTCATGGGCTATAGTTAGTTAGGCACCCTTTTCCTCGGGATGCTTCTCTGATGCTATATCACTGGGAAGATCAAGTCCACTGGGTATTTTTCCAGGATAGTTAGTTGTTGAGGAATCTGACCCGATCATACTGCAGAAAGAAAAGTCAGAAGATGAAATTTCTGCATGAAGCTATAACATAGGTTCTATGTTTTGCAAATGACAATGCTCACCTCCTATCAATGATCACCACCGAACGAAGCTCACAGTTGGCAAGGCTGCACAACACAGATCGTATTTTTTTAGTTTCGTCACCATGCATGTAAATCAGCATATCATATAAGTTACAAAAATTTATAAACATCTTGTTTCTCTAGCTATGTTATATTTATCTACAGCAAATTCCCCTTGTTTAATTTCTGTGTTTTTAATGCCTCTCCCACAGCAAGGTGAATGTTTGGGAGGGGATTACAGGGTACACGTGGTTTCCAATTCCTAGTCATACAGGTAAAACGTTGCTTTAGAAGGGACATAACGAAAGTGTCTGCCATGAGGATGTCTCATCAGAATAGAGTATTGGTACAAGAAAATAAAATAAACAAACAAACAAATAGATAAAAGTTTCTCACTCACCCAGCAGATTTAAAAACTTTTTTATTTTATTTTTAAAGTTAATAAGAGATTGCCAATAAAAAAGTTCAAAAGAAAGCATGTCTAATAGCGAGATTGCAAATTAAGCAACAAGCTCTTCATCTGTACTTAGTTCTTTTAATTTAGAATCTAAGAAACCTGATCATGTGTTTACTGACCGTGCGTTTACTTTCAAGTTAATAAGAGATTACCAATAAAAAGTTCAAAAGAAAGCGTTTCTAATAGCAAGATTGCAAATTAAGCAACAAGCTCATCATCTGATAGCATGTACTTAGTTCTTTTAATTTAGAATCTGAGAACCTGCTCATGTGTATAGTTGCAAGTGAAAAATATAAATCATTATAATTCTTACTCTCTGCATATTTCACTCTTCACAGATGGATGACAATCATTTCCAAAAGCACTTAGGGTATGAAACAAGAATCTATGGTGGCTGACAATTGCAATCTCCTTCTCTTTACGTGTCCACAGCCTGGACCAGTTGAAAAGTGGGAAATAGTAAGAAATAATTTGTGGCACTGTTATGACCATACTTGCAACCGGATAATAGCCAAAGCATTCCAAATGTCTACAATTCATATTCAACCAGGAAAAGAAGGCGAAAAGATATAAATGAATCATGTGGAAAACATTGATCATCACAATCAATAACTAAGAGCATTCTTATTAAACTTCTTTATAAGAACGACTAAGCCATTCTATATGCCACAATAAGAAACTTTGCCAAAAAATTTCCCATACATTGAAAACACTAATATTATTTTTATTGTTTAAAAAACAAATTAGGGGCTTTAGAAGCATGCAACACACTAATATGTATTACATATTGAACTCATTACAGAACACAAACAAATCACTATTTGTTTATTATTTTTAATTGGTAAGATATGCAACTGATGAGTCACAAATCCACAATTTCACCTTCCATCTTGCTCTTACAAGGGAAGTGTCATTTGAGCTAAAGCTTGTTGGCTTATAAAAGGAGGTGACCTTGGATGAATGTAAGGCTGTGTTTGGTTCATGTAAAATATTTTCCGGAAAATAAATATTTTTCGGAAATGCTATTTTCTAGAAAGGAAAATGTATTCAGGCTGTTTGGTTGCATTTCAAAAAATGCTTTGAAAAATATTTTCTGGTGTTTGGTTGTGTTGTTGAAAATTAGGGTTGTCCAACGACTCGTGACATCCGACCTGCCCGACCAAATCCGCCTGACCCGAAGGTCCACGGGTGAATCCGATTGCATGCATTGGTTGGATACGGGTGCTGTTTTAAGAGGAACCGAATCTTCGGTTCAGGTCTCGGATTACACAACAAAAAATCCGAATAACCCGACCCGACCGAATATTTGATAAAATAAACTTATAATTTCAAAGCACTGGTCTCCCTCTCCACTCAGCCTCAACCTGCCAAGCACTCACATCACATCTTCAGCTTTGGTCAGTGGGTAACGTGCAGTGGACAGAAGCCTGATCAACCGGCACAAATTCCCAATTTTAAATCCAGCCGTTTAAATCAATTCAGTTTCAAATCAACGGCTATAATTAAACTCTAGTTACTCTACAGCCTTAGCACAGTACAGAGACATCATAAACTCTATAGCCCTAGCAATTAAAAATCAACGGTTACAATTTAACTAATATCACAATCCACGGTCACAATTAAAGGTAAAAATTTGATTAGATATCATCTCATATCCCAAGTTCCCAACGGCTTCAAGTGATCAAGTCTCACACAGAATCTCTCTCACTCTTCACCGAATCAAGATCAAGTGATTCAAGTTGATCAACATCAACGGCCTCAATCTCTCTTCAGTCTTCACCTAACCACTCTCTCACCAAATCCACGGCCTCAGGCCCTTAGCTTAGTCCTCACTCTCTCTAATCTCAATCTCATATCTCTCAGACTCTCACTCTCAGACATAATAGACTCAGACGTTCTCTCTCTCTCTCTCAATCTCAATCTCAAATCCTCAAAACCTGAAATCTCTTCACCAAATCCTCAACTCTAAAGTCTAATCTCTGCAGTCTCTTCACCAATTTCATACGAAATCTCAAATCTTCATCACTTCATCAGTCTTCAATCTTCACTCTTTAAAAGCAATGAACAGACCACTCTCTCAAACTCTCAGTTCTCTCTTTGCCTTTCTCTACTCCAACTCCAAGGTCCAAACCCTAGCTTCTCACTACAAGTTCTTCACACCTAGCCGCCGCCGCCGCCACCACCACCAGCCACTCCTCTCCCTGCCACCGATCATATGGGCTGAACCTAGGTATGTGTTCTCCTTTTCTCATTTCTCTTTTTTTCAGTCTCTCATTGATTATCTATGCTATGAAAATCTACTGTTAAAATGAAATAACCCCATAGTTTTATAATTTGAAACCCTAACTAGAAATAGTTGAAACCTAAACCATTTACTTTTGTTTTTTGTTCTTTGTTCATTTGTTTGATTAATTTTGTTCATGTTTAAATTTTATTCAGGAATTGAAAGTTGTGTACGTGTGGGTTTTCAGTCTTCAAACTTGAAATTAACACACGGTTTTTTAAGGTATGATTTTTGTTTCTTTTTTTTTTTTTTTTTGTTCAAAGTTGGGATTTTGATCCTTTTTTTGTTAGAGACTTAGAGTTGATGCATGTAACTTAAGCTGCTGTGGATGTGTTCAATGTTTCTGCTTTTATTATTTAGTAAAATTTATACTGTTAAAAATCAAATAAACTCCCAAGTTTTATAATTTGAAACACTAACTAAAAAAAATTGAAACCCTAACCATTTTACTTTTTTTGTTCTTTGTTTATTTGTTTGATTAATTCTGTTCTTATTTTAATTTTACTCAGGAATTGAAAGTTGTCCAAGTGGGGTTTTCAGCCTTCAAATTCAAAACCCCAACACCCCTGGTTTCTTAAAGGTATGATTTTTGTTTCCCTTTGTGTTTTGTTAGTATACTGTTTTATGTTAGAGTTTTATGTTTTATGTAGAATACTGTTATCTGGATTCAAGTATCAAAGATTTTCACCCCTGGTTTGTTTGATTATTATTATTAATTGTTGTTGTTCTAGTTTGCTAATTTCTATATTTGATTTTTTAGGTCATGGATTCCTCCACTAATGTTCCTTCTGTTTCTACACAAGCTGATGGTTCTACCGCTATGCAAGTTGATAGTTCTACTATCGCCCAAGCTGATGGTGCTACTGCCATTGCCACTGCCACCCAAGAGGTTGCTGTTGCAACCCAAGCTGAAGCTACTGATGGTGAGTTGCCCCCAGTTCCACCTAGTGTAGTGAGTAAGACTGGTAATGGTAGGAAAAAGTCTTTAGCTTGGAATCATTTTGAAAAAGTTAAGGTAGATGAGGGTGTCACTATGGCTGTATGTAATTATTGTAAAAAATCATATCAGGCTGATAGTAAGAGTTGTGGTACTAGTAATTTGTTAGTTCATGTGACAATCTGTCCCAAGAACCCTAATAGAGAAGATAAGGGGCAGAAAACCTTAGCTTTTGAACCCAAAAATGATGGAGATGATGGATTCAAACTTGTGTCAACAACTTTTTCTGTTGAGGCTTTTAGGAAGGCACTAGCTGAAATGATTATAATTGATGAGTTGCCTTTTAGGTGTGTTGAGGGGTATGGGTTTAAGAAATATGTAACCACCTTACAACCTAAGCTCCATTTAAAGGATATTCCATCTCGTCAAACTGTGGCTAGAGATGTGATTGGAATTTATAATAGTGAGAGAGAGAAGCTAAGGAAATCCTTGAAGGGTTGTAGGGTGTGTCTTACTACAGACACATGGACTTCTATACAAAATTTGAATTATATGTGTCTCACAAGTCACTTTATTGATGATGATTGGAAGTTGCATAAGAGAATTTTAAATTTTTATCAAGTTGAAGATCATAAGGGGGAGACAATAGGTAGAAAGATTGAGATGTCTTTGCGTGAGTGGGGTATTAATGGCATATTCACTTTGACAGTGGATAATGCTAGTTTCAATTTAACCACAATTAAATTTTTGCAAAGGGTAACAAAAGATTGGAATGGGACAGTTTTAGAAAATGAGTTCATGCACATGAGGTGTTGTGCCCATATCCTAAATCTCATTGTTGGGGAGGGTTTGAAAGAAATTGATGCATCTGTTGCTAGGGTGCGTGAAGCTGTGAAGTATGTGAAGTCCTCACCCAATAGAAATCAAACTTTTAGGAATTTTATGGAGAGGTTAGGTATTGAGTCCAAGAGTCTTCTTTGTCTAGATGTACCTACTAGGTGGAACTCAACTTACCTTATGTTAGAAACTATTGAAAAATTCGAGAAAGTATTTCTTAGGATGGACTTTGAAGATGATGGTTATTCATCATACTTTAGGAGCAAGGAAAATAGTGGTGGTTTGGGATCTCCTTGTATGAGTGATTTCCAAAATTGTAGGGCATTTGTGACTTTCTTGAGGCTTTTTTACAATGCAACAAAGAAGTTCTCCGGCTCTTTGTATATTACCTCAAATGCCTTTTTTGATGAGATCTTTGTTATTTAGGAGAGTATTTCTCATTTAGTTAAATCGCAAAACACCCTCTTGAAAAACACTGCCACAAATATGCAAACTAAATTTGAGAAGTATTGGGGGGGAGGTGATAAAATTAATCCTCTTTTGTATGTGGCTGTGGTTCTTGATCCACGAAAAAAATTGAGGTTTTTGAAGTTTTCTTTTTCTGAAATTTATGGGAAAGAAGTGGGGAATGTGATGGTTGATGAGGTGAAAGATCTTTTGATGAAGTTGTATACTTTTTATTGTTTTGTTAATTCCCGAAATGTGCAAGAACCAAGTGGGAGTGAGAGGACACAAATGGTGGGTGATGCAAGTGATCCATATGTGATGGTTCACTCTCGATATGAGCTTTTCTTAGAAGCTGAGCAATCTGTAGGTTGTAGTAATGAGGTTGACAAGTATTTGGCTGAAAATTGTGATGGTAGAAAGGATGTGAATTTTGAGGTATTGGAGTGGTGGAAGGACAATTCTTGTAGGTACCCAATGTTGTCCAAAGTGGCTAAGGATGTGCTGGCTGTACCAGTTTCGACTGTTGCTTCTGAGTCAGCATTTAGCACCGAAGGCTGCATTGTTGATCCATTTCGAAGTTCTCTCTCTCCTCTTATCGCCAATCAAGGGATGAGGTTGAGGCATTGGAGGAGGAATTTCATGATTTAGGTAATATGTTTAAATTTTAGAACTTATATTCTGTCTCATGTTCAAACAAAATTTAATATGTTGTATTTATTTCCTTTCCTTTTCTAGTTTTAAATCAACAAACATCATCAAGTGCATCAGCAAGTACCAGCTCCAAATTGGGTTCTAGCTTAGGCAAACGACCCATAATTAGTGTTGAAGATTGATTACTGACTTGGTACATTACTGCCTTTGGCCTTTTACTGTTATAAACTTGCTGTCCTTTAATAAGGTATTATTTGTTAAATATTTTTTTGTCTTTTGTAGGCGGAATCACTTATTTTGTAAAGGAGGCAGCCTTTTGGGAACATTTTGGAAGCTTTTTTGTAAATTGCTTTTCTAACAATACTAGTCTTAATGCTTATAGAAAAGAAATCCTAGGAATCATATAGGTTTTCTTTTCTATTAGTTATAAGAGTATTTGTCATTTAATGCTTTGGGAAAGCTATTTTTTTTGGACCTGTGGTATTTTATAATTTGTAATTAATTATATTGCTGGGAACATTGTATAGCCAGCAAGGTTATTGCCTTCTTATTATTTACTGCCTTGTGGAAACATTGAATTACTGCTGCCTTTGTGTGGTTGTTGGAAATACACATGTTTTGTGTATTGTTTTGCTATTTTGTCTAGGTTATTTGCTGTGTTAATTTTTGGGTAGTCAATGTGGCTGTTTAAGAAGTCACAGGTGGTGAAATAGGATTTTGTGTTACTTGTGTTGTGCTCTTTAGTTTTTGTGGTTAATGTGTGGACTGTGGATGCTTAACAGATGTAAAAATAGGTTTATTTTGTGCTGTTGTGGGGTATGAAGTCCAGGATATTTCATGCTTAACAGGTGGTAAAAATTGGCTTATTTTGTGACCTGGGGTGAGGATTTTTTTCCAGGAAGTTTTTGTTCTTAAGGCCCAATATATTTATAAGTTAAGTAGCTTAATTTAAGTTTACTTGAAGGCTATTAAAAAAAAAAAGTAAAACGGAGGCCCAACTAATTTGACACCCAAATAATTTTTAAAACTGCCAAACTCCTTAATTTGGGTTGAAAGGGCTGAAAAAATTGAACCTAAATTTTTTTTTACAGAAGTCCAAAAACTGGGCCCATTAAGGGCCCAAACCCGACAACTCCGACCCGCCCATCCGATGGACCGAATCACCGGATCTGACCCGACTATTCGGTCGAATACGGGTCTAAGATCTAGCAACCCAACTCAAACGGGTCGAGTTCGGTTTAGGCCCAAACCCGAACGGACCCGACCCATGGACAGGCCTACTGAAAATGCTCTAGAAAACCCATTTTTATCATGTTTCTCACATTTTCTCATGATCCAAACAAATATTATTACAAAGAATCAAAATATATAAACAACACAAGAAACAAAAATCAAAACAAAAAAATCAAAATCACAAGACCAGGCCAGGTGGATGATCGGTGATGAGGGAGGGGTGGATCGGTGACGTTGAGCAGTGACGGCCAGATTGCCCAGATCGGGAGAAGAAGCGTTGAGGAAGAAGAGAGAAAAAAAAAAAAAAAAAAAAAAAAGCTTGGCCGGCGTGTGATCTGGGCAGTGGGGCGGCGTGATCTGGGCGGTGGGGACATCGGTGGGGGCGGCACGATCTGGGCTAGCCAGAGCTTGGCTGGCCGGAGGGGAGTGCTCTCTCTTTTTGCTCTCTCCTTCTCTCTCTCTCTTCGTCTGTAAGGGTTGGAATCCATTTGAAGGTAAAATAGAAACTGAAATTGATTTCTGGCTTGAGAGGGGTATTTTACAGTCAAAGCTGAAATTAATTTCCATTGACCCTATTTTCCTATGCTTACCAAACACACATATTTACGGAAAACCATTTTTGGAAGTGGTTTGAAGCCAAAACAAACGCAGCTTAAGACTCAATGAAATGATCTCCTTCAAATGGGACAACTATATGCTAGCTAATTTGAGATATGTATATATATATATATATATATATATAAAGTGTCAGGATCAATTTACACCTAGTGTAATTTTGACTAATGTTACATCACCTAATAACTTTTTATTGAATTAGTATTTTGAAAAACTCATCATGGGACTACATGTTCCCTATATTCTTACATGTATGACAAATTTCGTCCCAATCAGATGTTATTTCCTATTTGATCTATAAACTCATCTTTTATGCATAATTTTAAAATAAAAAAAAACACTTTTTAAGATTTTTTATTATTATTTATAAGTAGTACCCCAACAACTCTTTAAAATCAAGGCATGGTGTTTGAAAACCCCAAGGCTAGCCACTATCAAACAGTATACTAAAGTATATTCTGAGCTGCCAGAGGTGAAACAACTACACATTTAGCTTTTGATGGATGAGCAATTCTAAAATTAAAGAAATTGAATTCTTATTTTGTTCATAGAAATTTCATTCCTTTGTTAATTGTTATGTTGGTTAAAAGAATAATCAGTTTCTTAGCAAGAGGGAAAAAAAGTAAAATTGGCAATCACCATTTCAAAAACTTCTGTCCCCTCTCTGCAACTTCTTCATCCCGCTCTCTAATGTCAGGCGTCCACAAGATGTCGCCGTCATTTTCTATCTGAACAAAAATTGAAACAAGATTAAATTCCAAAACAGAATTGGGTTGAAGACTAACAAACAAATCAATAATCACAGGAAAAATGACTGTCAAAGCCACTTGTTCCTGATATAAAGCACCAATAATGACAGATTACTTGCCAGAGAAAAATCAACTGCAGGAAAGAGAGGGCGATATTCGGTAATGCTTCGTCTCTTATCACATGGATGGACTCCCTGTAGTAAAAAACAAACTCACATGAATTCAAATGACAACCAGTAACTAATTTTTTTTATAAGACAACTTTAAGTCTTAACTAATGAATAGGAGAGAAGAGAGGATGGATGCACTTGTGAAAATTTTCACTCGTTTCTTTATGAGTAATTGGATCAAGTGCAAAGAGAGATTTCACAAATGCAAGAATAACTTTTCATACTTGCATGTCATATAAATGAAGAAAAATGCCCATACAATATCTATTAGATGTATATGACATACGTACCAAACGTTCTCGGCAAAGCTCTACTGCTACAAATGGTGGGCTATTTAGACTTGAAATTGCAGGACGGCTACTTTGCCCTATATTTGCCGCCATTAGAGGAGGTACATTTATGCCATCTTTGTAGGCTTCACCACCAAAGACTCCAACTGCTGTTTGCATGGCCCTGCAATGCAGTCATTGTTGGTCATGACTTATAGTACAAAATTTCTGACATTAAACATGTAGAGTCAAAGTTGTTTGAGATCAACATGTAAAGACATCTAAAAAAAATTCCCTCAGGGAATAAAGAAGTGGAAAATTAAGTTAATTAACACGACTGGTTATATCCCCTTTCAATCATTTGTGGTAGAATCATTTCAAATGGTATTCAACAATCATGCTAAGGTTTATATGATGTAAAGTTTTCAACTTTCCCCCCAACCTTTTGACTTCAGAGACCAGCCACAGTCATTTCAGTCATGTATAGATTCTCGTTTGAGCGACTAAAACAAGAATGACCTAGACCTAGACCTAATCATAACAGCTGAAATAGCTCTCACATCAACAAATGATGCTAGAGCAGTCAGTTACTAAGTAGTTCACTATTTGTTGCTAGTGCTAATATCGAGCTTATATTTAGCATCAGAATCCAGTTATGAGCTTAGTGGAAGGAATCATAGAAAAGATAGTTTGCACCACTTACACAGCATTAATCAAATAGGAGGATGACCGAAAATTTCTAAATGCGGAGGCAACAGAATTGGAGACAGTAAGTTTACCTTAACAAAGGGGAAACGACAACTAAATCAATTCTTTTGGAAAGTCCACATGCATGAACATGCTTGCGCAAATTATCAACCTGTTATGGCACAATGAAATCATCCCATGACGTATATTTTTTTAACATTGGAGAATATAATATCTAATCACTTTAATACAAGACAATAACAGGGTAAGAAAATCTAGAAGTATGGTCAACAAAAAGTCTTCTTGAAACATTATGTTCTCCATTTAAAGACCAAAAGTTTTATTCAGTTTCAAATTGAAGTAGTTTTTGCAAAATCTTATGGGACCATGCTACTTTTTCTAAAGATAAAAAGTTAAATGTGTTCCACCAGCAAACCAATTGTATAAAAGTTTTAACAACTTATTAAGAACAGAGTTGCAACAAATTAACAATCAATATATATATATATATATATATATATATAAAAGCAGAGACCTTATGAAAGAGTGCATGAGATCCTGCCAAGTGGTACTTTAATTTTGTATTTAGCCTTTTTTTACATCTTTCATTAATTTTTTTTTTTTTTTTTTTTTACTGTTACCAAAAAGTTCACATTAACTTATTTTACTGTTATCTCATTAATATCTCATTAATTGCCTAATCTTATACCACACCTTTCACTATTTTTTATGTCTTTTAGCATACCCATTGTTTTAGTATTTAAAAAAAAAAAAAAAAAAAAAAAAAAAAAAAAAAAAAAAAAAAAAAAAAAAACAAGGATTAATAGTAATAACTAATGAGATAAGGCTTTAAGGAGAGATAGAGAGACATAAAAATGTTGTAGATTATTAAATAAAACGCATTATTTCACTATATATTACCAAAATAAAAGACCTGAGACTAACAAAACATTTGAAAGAGAGAGAAAGAGGAATCTGAGGGGTCACCACCTCCGTTATACTGGCCTTCCACCACCATCAAGACACCGAAACCCCTACGAGTTTTTTTTTTTTTTCTTTTTAAATTAGGGGCATAAATATGATTTAGGTTTAGGTAATTTGGTTAGTTAGTTTTTGTTTTGGATATATAAGTAGAGAGAATATTTGGTGCGCAATGTAAAGACATATTCTATCATGGTTTAATTTTAAATCATCTATAAGACACATGCATACACACTTACCCACACTAGGGATGTCAATTCGGGTTAGCGTGTCGGGTTCGTGTCGTGTCGAGGTAGGGGTATTCGACTAAATGGCTCAACCCTAACCCGACTCATTTGATAATCGTGTCATGATCCTTCAACCCTAACCCGACCTGTTAATAAGGCGGGCTGACTTGACCCAACCCATTTGACACGCTTAATAAACGAGTCATGTTAGGTTGACAGGAATGTAACACAACCCATTTCAACCTACATAATATTAAATATAACATCTATTTAGAAATAATTTTTTTTACATTTCAAAAGCAGTACATACACTTCAAGTCTTTAACCCACATTCAAAATAATATAGTTCAACAAAAATATAACATTCATCTAGAAATAAGTTCTTTACACTCCAAAAGAAGTGCATACACTTCAACCCAAATTCAAAATAACATAATTTAACAAAAATAAAATAACATAATTCAACAAAAATATAATATCCTTGGAACTTGTCAAATGCTAAGTATCAATATTGAATTTATTGGAGAAAACAGTAAACTAAAGTTTATAGAACAAAAACATTATGTAGAAAAAATTATTGCAGAATTTTGAAACACCAAGAAAACGGTTTTCTCAGTAAACACATGAGAGAGAGAGAGAGAGAGAGAGAGAGAGAGAGAGCAATAACCGGTTTAAGACTTTGAGTTTGAGAATTGAGCGTGAGACTATAAGATAGTAGAGTGAGTAGTACGACTAAAATAAAAAAATAAAATTAGATATTTATAAAAAGGTTTAGAGATTTAGGGTTTAGAGATCTAGGATTTGTAAAGTTTCAATTTCCAATTATATCTGTAAGGACCTGATTTGAACTCCCAGCCCAAAAAGTGTGTGGACTTATGCCCAAAAAACCCAAAACAATAAATTTGTAGAGAATGGGTTGGAAAACTGGATTTTTAATGAATTGAACAACAAATAAACAGATATTGATGACAAAGAAAGGAAAATAACGAACTTTCACTAAGGAAAAACGTCCTCGGCAGAGTCCGAGGAGACTGATTCTTATGTATTTTCTTTTGAAGCTTGATTACAATTTTGGTTATAGATTGCTACAGTGTTTCTCTCTTGATTTTCTCATCCCCTTTCCTTCAGAGGTCTCTTACATTATATATCTTCATCCTAATGATCTTGGCCTTCTATTTATTGATCATCCAAGTCACTACTTGAGTGCCTGTCCCATTAGACACTCTCTTTGGCTTTCTGTGAGTTGTGGTAGCTAAGGCAGTACTGTTCAGGGGTCTTCTCCACATAAATGCGGTCAGAAAGTTAGCTACAGGGCAATCAATGCAGTGGCAGCAACTTTTCCCTAGGTATCTCCTAGCTTCTACTTTCTGGTACACTTGAGAAGTACGTCCCTGCCACTGGAGCTTCCTAGAAGATCGCCTTGATCATTAGGACCTACATTAGGCTCGTATTTAGCCTATTCGAGGAGGTATTCCTCCTCGGAGCACCTTCCCATTAATATTATGCTCATGAAGTTATGAGCTTAAACCACTTGTTACTATTTAATCGTCTTCGGATCACCTGTGTTCTCGGCCAAGGCCCAAGGCCCAATATCGGATTTGGGCATTTACCCCTACAATATCCCTTGTAAATTTTTGTAATTACTCACTTTTCTTTTTAAATTTAAAATATATGTTGGATATAAAAAGTATTTAACAACTCTAAAATAAAATGAATATTTATTTGTTATACGAGTTAAACAGGTTGTATTAAGTGAGTCATTTCAGGTTGACACAAATAAATTGGCGTGTCAAACGTGTCTATTGCAGGTTATACGAGTTGACCCACTTATGACATGTTTCTTTTTGTGTCGCTTTTGGGTCGACTCGTTTATAACCCAAACCCATTAAAGCCCAGCCCTAACTCGCAAAAACCAGTGTCGGGTTCGTGGCGTGTTCGCAGGTTGGGTCGAACATTGACACTCCTAGACCACACCATATCTTAATGTCTCACTATCGATGAGTGGAAGACAGTCAGAGAGTTGGACATACTTTTACTTCATAGTATGAAATATGTGAACATAACACAAATTAGTTGATTTTCATGGTTCCGTTACTCTTTTGCATTTATTTTTGGTTTTATGATTTAAAAAAAAAAATAATCTTACCTTAAGATGGCTGCAAATATGTAATGAAGTTACTAAACTAATTTTTAATATCTCGAAATGTATATATTTCTTTACTCTAATTTAGTTTACTTTTTCTTTATAATATATGTACAACATTATCTAAAACCGTTTTCCGTTTTACATAAAATATTACAAAATTATCCGTAAATCGCACGAACAATTTACTAGTTACAACATAATTAATGACTAGCTACCTGTTTCCAGCCAAGTGGGCTAAGGTTTGCGTCAAAGAGATCATAAGATAATAATGCATCATGGTCCTTTTCTCCTTCCACATTGTGAATCCCTTGGGCATGCCTTACCTGTATACATGGCTTAATTAGACCAAAACTCTTCTCAAAATACAAATTTAAAAAAAAAAAAAAAAAAATACCCCAAGAAATAATCTCCAAAATGAATGCGTAGCGGTGTCATATATGCATACCAGGTGAAGAGTTTTAGTACGGTGCAATGGGTACAGGCTTTGACCTCCGGTGGCATCCATGTCTGCAGTCATAAAAGTAGACAACCAACAGAAAAGGTATAAGATCATGTTGCCAATTTTCCATGTACATAAAGTATCAACAAAAAGGGCAAACCATATTCCAATCACTGTGCTTCACAGAATGTACCAATTAGGTTCTTCTACGCTAATAAAAAAATGGCCAGGTACTGAATATATTTTTAACTAATAAAGCAATAGAATAAAGACCCAAAAGCTATAACAAATGTCACAATCAATCACAGCCTTGAAATTATAACTCCCCCCCCCCCCCCCCCCCCCCCATATATGTATATATATATAACAAACACACGTGATGCAAAGCAAATGTTACACACCAGGTTGGAATCAATGATAAAGAAAATACCAATAAGCTTCGGCATAATCGATCATAAATAATTATCACTTGTTCAATCATTACCTGGAACCATGAATGAAAGATCTAAATCTAAATCTCAAATCCAAACAAAACAATACAATAGTCAAACATAGGCAAATATTAGGACAACCAAAACGTAAATTCCTAAAACCAAATCACCAACGCATTTGAGGCTCCAAATCCTTGTAAAAAGTAAAAACTAATTGAGAAATCTGTCTACGAAGCAAATCAAAGCTAAAGAAAAATCCAGAGAGAGAGAGAGTACCTGAAACAGAGAGAGAAGAAGGGGAGCAGAGAATTGGAGGTGGAAGAGTAGTTCGAAGACGAAAAGGACGATGTGGTGGTGAAGAAGAAAGGAGCTTAGAAATGGAAGTGAGAAGTGGGGAGAGAGACAAAGGAGCTTATTTTACAAAGTCTTGCAAAGTCTTCGAACAAAGTCATGCAAGTCTTCGAACAAAGTCATGCACAGTCTTTAGCTTATTTTACACATTTTAACGAAAAAAACAATTAATAAGTGGTATAAAATTGTACATAAATACACAAGTGTTATAATAATTGTGTATATATACACGGTTACTATAACTATTTTAAATATTATTTTAGTATTATTTCTCTTTTCTCACATTCTCTCTTCCACTTACTCTCTCTTCAACTCATAAAAATATTATTTATATAAAATATGCACGATTATTATAACACTTTTAAATATTATTTTATTATTATTTCTCTTTTCTCACATTCTCTCTTCCACTTAATCTCTCTTCAACTCATAAAAATATTATTTATATAAAATATAGTGTGTAATAAATAAATTGATGTAAATATTTTATAAAAATAATAATATAAAATAAAAAAAGTAAATATTTTTATGTAAAATAGAGCGAAATCTTTTAAAAAAACCGATACAGATGACTTAGAAGAAGAAGAAGGGGTAGTAGGAGCACTATAAATAATGGTGATGCTGATGGTTTCAATATATAATATAATAAATACACACCAAATCCGATAATGTCTATGTTGCCACTTGCCTCAA
Organism: Quercus ilex subsp. ballota; assembly: GCA_032727855.1. Lineage (NCBI taxonomy): Eukaryota > Viridiplantae > Streptophyta > Magnoliopsida > Fagales > Fagaceae > Quercus > Quercus ilex. The sequence continues at coordinate 39,679,322 of CM064919.1, forward strand.
CTTCCAACTGATTCGGTCCGAGTGCTACGGACTCTCTCTCCGTGGATTTGAAAATGTTTATTGTTTAGCTCGCTCTACTTTTACTATTCCACAACGCGTTACGTAAGTTATTTATTGAGAGTTGGACTTGTTGATGGTCTATGCGAATATGCAATTGAATATTACTCTTCAAGCCCGACAATCTTTCTTGAATGTCGTGAATTATAAGGTTTTTTATAGTTTCCTAACTGAGAAAATCGTAGAATATTTTTAAAAATATTTTATTGAAAAAATAATAAAATAATAAATATTGTTGATAGTTTATTTTATTTCACATAAAAGTATTGTTAAAATTTTTTCAGTACAATTTATCTCATAACATTTTTGTACTTGAGAAAATTTAGAGATAAAATTTAGTTATAAAATTGGTTGTAGTCTAAGATTACAAATTTATTCAATATATTTTGAGTAATACTACATACACAAACTATTTTACAATATTTTTACAAAATGCTGATGTGGTCAACCTCTTATTAGTTTTTATCTAGACTAACCATGAATATCACTTTTTCATTTATCAATAATTATTTACCATATCAACAGTTTGTAAAATTTTTTGTAAAATAATTAGTATCTCTAGCATTATTCATATCTTTTTATTGAAAGTGAATTTTGATAAATCCACCATTGGATTATATTTTTTTTTTAATATCCTTTATGCTTGCAAAATTTATAGAAAATTAAAGATCAATAACTATGTCATCAATAAATTGTTAAAGTTGCAAGTTTTTGTATTTTAAAATTATGTATAAAATATAAATTTATAGATCATATATTAAATAATATCTGATTGACACTGAAGAGGAGTAATTTGGACTAGAGATGGGCCTGACGGTCATTTACTGTGGGCCGATAGTGGACAGGCCCAATGTGAAATATCAGCAGGCCCAAAGGCCATAAAGATCCTTGGTATAAGATGCTTGCGGTCCACGTTTGATGTAAGAGTCCTATATGGAAAGGATTCCGCAATCTACGTTCAAAAGGATTCCTACATGGAAAAGACTTCTACTCCAAGAAAGAGAAGTCCACCCTCTACTACTATAAAAGCCCCGCTACCCTCACAAATTAAGGTACGCATAATTTACCATCTCTAGCACTCTAGAGTTGTGAGCATATTTTCTGACTTAACCTTCGGAGGGTATTCGGCCGGCACCACACCGGTGCTCTCTGTAAGGTTTCCCCTTCTTTGTGTTGTGCAGATTGATATTCAAGCGCATAGGTACCGTGTGGCTCATTGGTGAAATTCTTGACCTCATCAGTTGGCGCCGTCTGTGGGAATGGTTAAGTAGAGATCCAAAAAATCATACTATCGTTTTTTCGGACTTAAGGGTTGCATGGTACTCACTCGCTCGATGGCAACCACCAACGACGTTCAGGGAGACGAACAACCCAATACTGCCCTCGAAAGACAAGTTCGGACCCTCGCTGCCGCGGTAGAACGTCTCACCAAACAAAATAATGACTTAGAAGAACAGCTGCGTCAGAAGAATGCAGAACAGAACGACCAGCAAGAAGAAGAAGAAGGGACCAGCGCTGCAAAGAGAAACCAGGAGAAACCTGAAGGCAGCCATGCCCCAAGCAGGCCGGAGAGGCAGAACATGAGCATGCCATCCCTCACGAACGCGACACCACCACAGATTGCCGCAGAGATGCAGGCGATGAGGGAACAGATGGAAGTAATGATGAATGCGCTCAAAGGGCGGGTTTCCAGCGATCTAGACGACTTAGTCAACCGTACTGACTCGCCCTTCACTGCGGCCGTGAACGCCTTCCCCTTGCCGCATAAATTCCGCATGCCTCATATAGACAGCTACGATGGAGTAAAGGATCCCCTGGACCATCTGGAGACGTTCAAGACCCTAATGCACCTACAAGGGATAGCTGACGAGATCATGTGCAGGGCCTTCCCCACGACGCTCAAAGGCCCCGCGAGGATATGGTTTAGCCGACTAACACCAAACTCCATCAGCACCTTCAAGGAGCTAAGTGCTCAGTTTACTACACATTTCATCGGAGGACACAGATACAAGAAGTCTACGGCTTGCCTAATGAGTATTAAGCAACGGGAGGACGAGACGCTGAGGGCCTACATAACGCGCTTTAATAAGGAAGCGCTCTCAATAGACGAAGCAGACGACGAAATACTGGTTGCTGCCTTCACGAACGGGCTTTGGAAGGGCAAATTTCTGTTCTCGTTGTACAAAAACGACCCTAAAACCATGGCGGAAGTACTCTACAGGGCAACCAAGTACATGAACGCAGAAGACGCGTTGCAGGCTCGAGAGGATAAGCCGAGGAAGAGGGAACGACAGGAGGAAAGACAGAGGGATCAAGGGTCGAAGAGGCCAAGAGTAGACGACCGAAGAATTGAGCGACGTTCTAAGCCACCCGGAGGAAGATTCACGAGCTTCACACCGTTGACGGCTCCGATAGATCAAGTCCTGATGCAAATCAAGGACGAGGGGGCTCTAACCTTCCCCGGGAAGTTGAAATCAGATCCCAGCAAAAGGTCAAGAGACAAATACTGCCGCTTCCACCGCGATCACGGCCACGACACAGCAGAGTGCTATGACTTAAAGCAGCAGATAGAAGCCCTTATAAGACAAGGGAAACTACAAAAATTTGTAAGAAAAGAGAGGACGGACCAGCCACCTCAAGAGCCTCAACCCCAGAGGGATAATGAGCGTCCCAGACCACCAATTGGAGACATAAGGATGATCGTAGGGGGTACATCAACAACCGGGTCGTCCAAAAAAGCCCGAAAAACTTACCTCTGAATGGTCCAGAATGTTCAGCTGACGGGCTCGGAACCAAAGATAGCACGGATAGATAGCTCAATCGTCGGGTTTTCAGAGGAAGATGCACGACGTCTTCACCACCCGCATGACGACGCATTAGTTGTCACCTTACGAGTGGGAGAATACAACTTACACCGAGTGCTGGTTGACAATGGCAGCTCGGCGGACATCCTATACTACCCAGCGTTCCAACAGATGATGATTGATAGGGAACGGCTAATACCAACGAATTCCCCGCTAGTAGGGTTTGGAGGAACGAGAGTATTCCCATTGGGTGCGGTCACACTGGCAGTGACGGTGGGCAATTATCCTAAGCAGATCACTCGGGATGTAACATTCCTCGTAGTCAACTGCTCATCAACATACAATGCTATCCTCGGACGGCCAACTCTCAACAGCTGGAAGGCTGCTACCTCGACGTACCATTTGATGATTAAATTCCCCACGGAGTATGGGGTCGGCGAGTTGCGAGGGAATCAGGTGGCCGCCCGCGAGTGCTACGTAGCCATGTTGGAAATGGATGACCACCAGCACACCATGTGCATAGAAGAAAAGCGGGTCGCAGCAGAACCAGTGGAAGAACTAGAGGAAGTAACTCTAGACGAGTCAAGACCCGGACGGACAACTAGAATGGGGACGTTGGCCAGTCAACCCACACGACAGGCCCTAAAAACGTTCCTAAGGAATAATCAGGATGTTTTCGCTTGGAGCCACGAGGACATGCCGGGTATTGATCGCTCAGTCATAGTTCACAGGCTGAATGTGAACCCCACGTTTTCGCCCGTGAGACAGAAAAAGCGAGTATTCGCTGAAGAGCGAGACAAAGCAATAGCCGAGGAGGTTAGGAAGCTCCTTGAGGCAGATTTCATTCGGGAGGTATATTACCCCGACTGGCTAGCAAACGTAGTGATGGTCAAGAAAGCTACAGGGAAGTGGCGAATGTGCGTCGACTTCACGGACCTCAACAAGGCTTGCCCGAAGGACAGCTTCCCGTTACCTCGTATCGATACACTGGTAGACTCAACGGCAAGGCACCAACTCTTGAGCTTCATGGATGCCTTCTCCGGCTACAATCAAATCAAGATGGACGAGGCTGATCAGGAGAAGACCTCCTTCGTCACAAGTCAGGGACTATTTTGCTACAAAGTGATGCCGTTTGGGCTAAAGAATGCAGGAGCAACCTACCAGAGGCTAATGAACAAGATGTTCGTGCATCAGATTGGGAGGAATGTGCAAGTGTATGTTGACGACATGCTTGTAAAAAGCATCTTGGAGCACGATCACCTGAAAGACCTACAGGAGACTTTCAACACTCTCAGGTCGTATAATATGAAGTTAAATCCGAACAAGTGCGCATTTGGAGTGACGGCAGGAAAGTTCTTGGGGTTCATGGTTTCCCATCGAGGTATAGAGGTTAACCCAGAGAAGGTTCGGGCCATCATGGAGTTAGAACCGCCGAAAACAATCAAGGATGTGCAGAGATTGAACGGTAAAATTGCAGCTCTGAATAGGTTCGTCTCAAAGGCGACGGACAAGTGTCTCCCATTCTTCCGTACGTTAAGGAAGTCGTTCGTATGGACGGACGAATGCCAGAAAGCATTTGAGGACTTGAAGAAGTACCTGTCGTCCCCACCGTTGCTAAGCCCATCTAAGCCTGGGGAAGAACTCTACCTCTATTTAGCGGTTTCGCAAGCGGCAGTCAGCGCGGCACTAATTAGGGAGGAGGATGGATCACAGAAACCCGTCTACTTCATAAGTAGGGCGTTCCGGGGAGCGGAAGAAAGGTATTCCCAAATGGAGAAGTTGGCTTTCGCGCTAGTGACTGCGGCAAGAAAGCTCAAGCCATACTTCCAGGCGCACACAATAGTGGTCCTAACGAATCAACCCCTACGGAGAGCCATGAGTAGCCCGGATACCGCAGGACGCATGGCCCTATGGACGGTTGAATTGAGCGAATTTGATATACAGTATCGTCCGCGAAACGCAATTAAGGGACAAGCCGTGGCCGACTTCATTGCAGAATTTTCCAGGACAGAAGGCGTGGGGGCAGACACAAAGGCTCAATGGAGCATCCACACGGACGGATCCTCCAACAGGCATGCAGGAGGTGCCGGTGTACTAATCCATACCCCCGACGGAGATAAAATCGAATGCATGATTCGTCTGGACTTCCCCACGACCAACAATGAGGCCGAATACGAAGCTTTGGTAGCAGGACTAGACCTCGCGAAGGCAGCAGGCGCGGAATCCATGATCATACATTGCGATTCCCAGGTGATAACAAGTCAAATCAATGGCATCTACGAATGCAAGAGTGAGAAGATGAGAAAGTACCTGAACGAAGTAAAGAAACGGATCGGTGATCTCACAATAAGATTTGTTCAAATCCCAAGGGAAGAAAACGAATGTGCCGACCGTCTTGCGAAGGCAGCCTCAGCAGAGCCCATGATCGTTCCCGAACAGGTATTGTCATTTGTACAACTCTCCTCACTCATTGATGACGGAATAAAAGTGCAGGAGCTGAATTCTGAAGATTGTTGGACTACGCCACTGATAGCATACCTGAAGATGGGCACACTACCCGAAGGAAAAAACGAAGCCAGGAAGCTGAAGGTCCATGCCTCGCGATTTGTACTAATCAACAATATCTTATACAAAAGAGGGTTCTCATGCCCGTACCTGAGGTGCCTGGGTCAAGACGAAGCCGACTACGTAATGAGGGAAGTGCATGAGGGCATCTGTGGAAACCATTCAGGGGCACGATCCTTAGTGAACAAACTGATCAGAGCGGGGTACTACTGGCCAACAATGCAAAAAGACGCACAAGCATACGTCAAAACATGCAACAAATGTCAGAGATTCAGTAACCTGATCAGGCAACCGACCGAGGAGCTGACGCCTATGACGGCTCGTTGGCCGTTCGCCCAATGGGGACTAGATATCATGGGCCCCTTCCCGATAGCCGCGAAACAGCTAAAATTTCTGGTAGTTGGAATCGACTACTTCACCAAATGGGTAGAAGCAGAGGCCCTGGCCACTATCACGGAGAAGAACATCCGGAGTTTCGTTTGGAGAAATATTATATGCAGGTTCGGGATACCCAGGGTGCTCGTCTCCGACAACGGAAAGCAATTCGATAACGGAGCATTCAGGAGCTTCTGCTCAGAACTGGGGATCAAAAATCACTATTCGTCGCCCGCACACCCTCAGGCCAACGGGCAAGTAGAAGTCACGAACCGGTCCTTGCTGAAGATCATCAAGACCCGGCTCGAGGGGGCGAAGGGCATCTGGCCTGACGAACTGCCAAGCGTCTTGTGGGCATACCGTACAACCACAAGAACACCAACTGGAGAATCACCGTTCAGACTGACGTACGGATGTGAAGCCGTCATTCCAGCAGAGGTCGGGCTCACTAGCTATCGAGTGGAGAACTACGACAAGGATGACAACGAAGAGGCCCTGCGGCTCCAGATGGACCTGATAGACGAGGTCCGGGCTACAGCAGAACAGAGGTTGGCTAGGTACCAGAACTTCATGGCGAAATACTACAACTCCAATGTCAAACACAGGGACTTCCAGATTGGAGATCTTGTGCTACGAAAGGTAATAGGAGCTGCCAGAGATCCAGCGCAAGGAAAGCTCGGCCCCAACTGGGAAGGACCATACAGGATCTCGTCTTGGCAAAGAAAAGGGACCTACCACCTCGAAACCATGGACGGACAGAAGCTTCAACACCCATGGAACACAGAGCACCTTCGGAGGTACTACCAGTAGGGGCGCCATGAAGAACGTCGACTACCCCCCAGTTTCCAGTTTACTACTATGTTTTACTTAGTTTATCATAAAGTTCTTTACCTCAGACAATTTTCTTATTACTTAAGTTTTGCTCTCTACTTCGAACAATTTTTCTACAAGTACCTTTTTAAGCCCGAGGGGGCAGGTACATTTTCCTCATCATTATTTTCTTTCAATAAAGAGAAGTGTTCAGACTCTACTGTGATTTCCCTACATAAACAAAAATAAGTTCACAAGGTGGACGGATCATCCCAAGGGATGAATACCCCGAGTCCCACAAGAGGACGGACAAAACCAAAGTCCACATAATGGACGGATCATCCCAAAGGGATGAAAAATTCAAAGTCCCATAGAGGACGGATAAAAGTAAGTCCACATAGTGGACGGATCATCCCAAAGGGATAAAAACCTAAAGTCCCATAGAGGACGGATAAAAGTAAGTCCACAATGTGGACAGATCATCCCAAAGGGATGAAAAATCTAAAGTCCCATAGAGGACGGATAAAAATAAAGTCCACAAAGTGGACGGATATTCCCAAAGGGATGAAAAATCCAAAGTCCCATAAAAGGACGGATAAAAGTCAGTCAACAAATTGGACAATAAGTGATGGATCCGCGAAATAAATCCAGACGGTTAAAAAGAAATTATATAACAACGACGGATCCTAGAAGATCTATAAAGAGATTGAGGTTAAGCAGATTTCCATAAAACAGACGGCTATTACTATCCAAGCATTGACTAACATTGGGTCCTTGACATACATATGGCGCGACGGTTATAAATTAACAAATTGAATACGGAGTCAGCACTCACCTATACCCGTCCATGTGAACGGAGTCATTCGTAAATCGTACCCAAAGAAAAAAGACATGACGGAGTATATCAAACCACTTTAAAGTTATGCAAATGTATAACAAAAAACTTGCCCAAAACAAGTGTTTACAGACGATGAAGACATGACGGAGTCATGTATTGTCCTACGAATATATTACAACAAATTTAAAACAATAAAAAAAAATAAAAATTAGTCTACGACGGGAGCTTGGTTCTCTTCAGCAAGACGGGCCGAGCCTTCTTTTGGGTCGCTGTCCACAATGGCCTGGTCAAGATGGGCGTCAGGGGCAGCTTTCTCGCCGAAGATTTCCTCCGTATCCTCCGACTGCGCAGGTTGGACGGACGTTTGACCAGCGGTGTCTATATTGACGGATGCCAAGTCTAGCTGAGGGTACAGAGCTTTCACCTGACGGAGGGCCTCATCAAATCCGTCAGCATATGAGACACCCAACTCCGTCAGGAGGGCTTCAGAGTCACGGTACTCGAGAACAGCGACCTCCTTGGCCCGACGGAGTTCTTCATCCTTCTTCTCAATAGTTTTCTTCATTTCATCCGTCACCTCGAGGTACTGGTCCCGTGCCTCCTCAGCCATCTTGAGCTTCTTTTCGTGAATAACTTTCCAAGATTGAAGCTGAGCTAGCTCGTGCTCCGTCACCTTAGCCTTCTCTCTTAGGTGGCCTAGGGTCGTCTCGTGGTTCAAACACCGTCCAAACAGACCCTTCATCATTACCATGGCCTAAAGAACGGGTAAAAATTAGTCTGTGCAAACAAGTATAGACGGATAAATAAATAAAAGAAGTATTACCTGAGCTATGCTGAAGAGACCCGTCTCGCCCATCGCCTCCGTCGAGTGATTGCCCAGGTCTTCGTAATCCTCGGAGGTCATTATTGAGGAGAGTTGCTCCAAAGCGTATTTAGGGTCGTCCCTAAGAAGGGGAGGTGGTTTCTTATCACTAGACGACGGACCCACCATAAGGCCCTTACCAGCCCCGTGCTTGGCTGGGGTGACGGATTTAGCGCCTCCAGCCATAAGACCCAGGACGGGGTCCAAAGGAACCTTTGGTTTTTTAGATGGACGGTCTCCCTTCAAAGGTTGTTTTCTCTTCGCCAAGGGGTTTTGGGTACCCGTCTCCTTTGGGTCAGCATCACCCGTCCCCCTTTTTTTGGCAGCATTTGCTCTGATCAGTGCCCTTCTTTTAGCGTCATCCATTTCTGCCAAAGTAGACGGAGAAAACTATAAAGAAGAGTAGTAGACGGACGAAATTGAAGGAACTAAGATAGAAGCTTACGTTGACGGACTTTCTCGTCGTACTTTCTTGCTGCAGGAGATGGATCAGGTCCGTCACAATACCAATGAATAGTATCAAGGGTGACGAGCTTTGCCCAGGTCCTTTCCTCCGACGAGGTCTTCTTAAAAATCTTTTCCAAAAAGTTGAATTCTTCTAGTTCTATCTGGGGGCGCTGACGGACTGAAAAAAAAAAAATAATAATAAACGGTTGTAAAATTTAGTGAAGACTAGATCAAGTAAAATAAAGATAAGATATTTTGTATGACGGGTATACCAGACTTGGCTAAAATGCCCCACGTTGTGTCTACTGGCATGTGATCCGTCTCCCCTGGACGGCACATCCAACCGTCTCCTTCTATAAAGAAGTAACGGCTCTTCCAGTCTCTGTTTGAATCTGGAGTTTCAAAGATAACCTTCAAGAGGGAGCTCCTGGGGACGAAGCTATACATTCCCCTCGACTTATCTATCTCGTCTGGACGGTAGCAGTGAAGGAATTCCCTCACCGTCAGCCTACGCCTACCGCCGGACATGGCTCCGTACAGCACCTCCATGGCAATAAAGACTCGCCAGGCGTTTGGGGATATCTGGCTGACGGACAATCCCAAGTATTGTAGGAGTTCGCGATGGAGGGAACTCAGTGGGAATCTAAGGCCAGCCTTGAGCACCTGCTCATATATCCCAACACCGTCGACCCCCTCGTAATAACACTTCTCTGACTTATAAGGTAGACGGATGGGGATATAGTCAGGGATTTGGTAGTTGTCCCTAATGGTGTTGAAATGTGGCTCCTTGATTTTTGAAGTAAATGCGTTGACCGTCCACTCCGGCAGCATGACGAACAGCCTAAGTCCGTCCGCTCCCACGACGGGTCTAACTTCCTCTACTTGCTCTTCATCTATTTCTACGATTTCCATATCCTCATTTGTTGAGGAAGGGGAAGATGCAGACGTACTCCTATCCTCGCTCAGATCCTCTCGGTCTTTATGACCTGACGGATACACCTCCTCATAAAACTCTCCGTCGCGAACGACGGACTGGTTACTTGACGCACTAGACATTTCCTACAGGTAAGGACAAAACCTAAGGCTATAACGGATGTTGGAAAATATGACGGGAAAAGAAAGGGAATTGTTTTTCGTAGTTGATATATAAGGAATTAAAATTAAGACGGATAGAAATGGCTTACCTGGAAAAAGTAGACGGAATGGAGGTACCGTTGACGGTTGCAGTAGGTGGACGGTCTCTCTCTGATAGGTGCAACGGACCTTCTCTGACAATGAAATTCTTCCTGAAAATGAAAAATGAGAGGAGGGGGAAGCAGTATTTATAAGAGAATTGCACGGAAGACGAAGCGACGCTTCGATCCCACGCAATGGCCTGTAGAAAGGTGATGCGTGTCAAGAGCCATTTAATGCATTCCAGACCTTGTCGGCTGCCAGACTAACTGAACGGTTTAAACCTTGATACCGTCATCCTTGGTGACTAGGGTCGACGACCCACAGTCTCTTTCTACCGTCATCCCCAAAAATATTTATCGTCACCCCATGCTTCCCGTCTACTAAGGTATGACGGACCCATGAGGTGAAGGGGGCAACTGAAGAGGAGTAATTTGGACTAGAGATGGGCCTGACGGTCATTTACTGTGGGCCGATAGTGGACAGGCCCAATGTGAAATATCAGCAGGCCCAAAGGCCATAAAGATCCTTGGTATAAGATGCTTGCGGTCCACGTTTGATGTAAGAGTCCTATATGGAAAGGATTCCGCAATCTACGTTCAAAAGGATTCCTACATGGAAAAGACTTCTACTCCAAGAAAGAGAAGTCCACCCTCTACTACTATAAAAGCCCCGCTACCCTCACAAATTAAGGTACGCATAATTTACCCTCTCTAGCACTCTAGAGTTGTGAGCATATTTTCTGACTTAACCTTCGGAGGGTATTCGGCCGGCACCACACCGGTGCTCTCTGTAAGGTTTCCCCTTCTTTGTGTTGTGCAGATTGATATTCAAGCGCATAGGTACCGTGTGGCTCATTGGTGAAATTCTTGACTTCATCAGACACAAATTTTGACATGTCTATTAAAAGTGTAAAGAACATGCAATTCAATGGTTAGATTTTTAAAATATGTAGTAATATTTATTTTATTAAGTAAGTTTGTAACCTTAGGCTACAACCAATTTTGTAACTAAACTTTATTTAAAATTTAGTACCATAATTTATCTTACATTTTTTTGTCACAATTATGACATGAAAGAGTATGAGTGATAGAGAAAAAATGCCGGTTTATGTATAAATGATAAACAACTACATTCTATTTGGTAGTTAAAATTGTTGAAAAAAATTGTGAAATAGTGTCCGGTCTTCTTACTACTCTAGTTACGTGATCTACTCACTTTTTTTGGTACCAAGTCGGCAAGTCTGCCAAGCAAGGGAGATGATTTCATACCATACCAGCCTGTACGGTGAAAATATCTCATTCCGGCAACCAAACCGGTACAAGTGACCCTCCCATTTTGTACTGGTTTTTAAGCCGGATTGTTTTGGGTGATTTCGGCCATTTCGGGGTGTTTCGGTCATTCCGGCCGAAATCATTTGAGAACAGGTATTACCTCTTTGAAACTAATTTTTGCCTGCAAAAACCCGTAGGTCCGTGACACTGAGACAACGACGAAGTTCCAGCGAAGCCTACCTCTGCATCATGGCCTCGTTCTGTTAATTTGCATCTCTCTCTCTCTTTTTTTCTTTTTTTTTTTCTCTTCTTCTCTTCTCCGCTCAAGAAAACTAGAGACCAAACTTCTCATTTTTGAGCATTTGGTACACCTACTCAAATACACATTTTTAATTTTTAAATAACATTATACGTATTTCTATATATTTTTTCACACGCACATATTTTTACACATATTTTCAAATAATAAAATACATGTTTTTAAACATATGTACCAAACACCCCTTGTCAGTGCATTTTCAAAATGTGTGGGATGTGTTTATTCTTTTTGAAAGTAACGTGTGGTTGTGGTAAAACTAAGGCATTGAATTCTATTCAGAATTCACGTGAGAGTTAGGTGGGGCGTTTGACCTTTTACACTTGTTTCAATTTATTTTTTATTTTTATTTTTAATTTTTAATATAATGGTTAGATAATTTAGATTTATTTGTAATGGATTGGGCCATTGCAGAAGGATTGGCATAATCTTTCAATTTTGGGTCAATTAAGTCCCTACAGTTATTACTTTAGATGGAAAAACTTAATGTGTCAAATGAAGTAATAAATAAACTCAATATTTTTTTTACACGGGAGATCAGAAATTTCAAACCAACAGAAGTAAACAAATTGAAATTTTAGAGGTAACCCAACTCTTTAATTTTTTCTATTAATCTTTTTTTTTTTTTTGGTTAAAATTTTTTCTATTAATCAAAATTCAACATCCCAATCCAAAGCATAACCATAAAAAATAATAATAATAATAATAATAATAATAATAATAAAAATCTGCAAAACCCAAGTTGTCAATTCACTCATAGACTTTGAAAACCCCTAACGAATCTGGAATAAGATTGGGTACCACCGTGGCAGCATGTGACAAAGAGCCTCCTTATCATCGACATCATTCATCATTAAGTCTAGGGAATGCAATTGGGGAACTGAAACCTCAAAGAATTCAAGCTTGGAATTGAACCAAATGCAAAACACGTGGATTGTGTTGTGGTAGTTGGAATAGTATCTTTGGACAAAACATTGGCCCATCTGGGCTTCCATGCCCACCCAACCAAAACCGTGACAAGAACCACTACCCAAAGAGGCACTATGAACATCATCAACATCATCAAACGATTGTGGGTCTCTGCAAAATTTCCGATAACACCGAAACCAAAGCCATTTTCAAACCAATCCAAGAAGACCCAGATGTGCAAAAACACATAAAAATCGGAACAATAAGAAAAACACTTGATTTAATCGGATTGGTAAGCGTGAAAGTACACCGATTACTTGAGGGTTTGAACAGAAATTTTGGATTTTTTCAAAATTTATTTTTAATCTGACTTGGCAGTACAGTTGGCAATTGATGTGATATGAAAAATTATTTTTTATTACTTCGTTTGACACATTAAATTTTCTATCCAAGAGGATAATAGCAGGGATAAAATTGATACGACACTAAAAGATTAAAGATCAAATTGATATAATTGAAAGGATATGAACTAAATTGATATATAATGTAAAAGATAAGGACTAATTATATAGTTTATCTTAAAAAAAATATGAGAGGTCAGGGTTTTAGACCAGCGGGAGCATGCTACTTGGCAGCCGGCAAAATCTTACCTGCTTTTTTCGACCTTTATATTTACCTTTTCATTGATTAAAAAAAATAATAAGAATGCTAATTTGCATCAATTTGAATACGAATAATGAAAATTTTCGGTACTTGGTAGTTATTCTAAAAGTTCTTGATGTCAGTCATGGAAGTAGCTACTCCTACGTGTTTTACTAAGTAATCTCTCATGGGTGAAGCTGTCTCTTCCCAGATTGCCCATATGCCAAGAGAGTGCATCAAACACTCGAACATTGAGTGATGTTCTTCGTCAGGGAATTTCTCATCATGCTAAAGAACTAAAAGAAGCAAGGGCGGTTATTGATGGTAATTTGGTAAGACAGACTACAAGATACCATGTTTTGACTTTCTGTATTATCTGTCTATCAATCTATCCAGCCATTTATACACACTTACTGTGGATGTTTGTTCGTACAACGGATTACCAATGTTCTCATATAGCTGCAATAGTTCTCTCATCAAAATTTTCAATACTGCGTTGTAAGTTGATATATTTATTGATAGTTCATGCGTAAAGTCAAGTCAGGTGTAAAAAAATTTATATAGTGTAGCAACAAATCCTTTTTGCTTCAAAAGGAAAGAAAAGAAACTAGAATATAATTTGCATTAACATATGATACAAGTATATGATGACTCAAGAAGATACTAAATCAGGATTAATTCTATTTTCCAAGAGAAGATCAAGTTTGACATGCGCTATGCTGCGTCGGTGCAGCTACCATGTGACATCAGGATGCACCCCTTGTTGCATAGGGCAGTGCTCTGGTCTATTTGTATCTTACATTCTTAATGGCCTTACACTTGATTCCAGTGTCAATTCAACTGCCTCAAAGGGAGAATCCAGTTACATGATTATTGTTTAGTATCTTAACAATGATGAAAGATTTTATTTCCTCTCTATTAAGTCTCAAGGGTGCTGCTTAGAAGATTTAAACAATTTTTCCTTCCATGATTCATAATTGATTGCTTGAGATGCAAATTTCAGCAGAATTTTTCTTGTGCAATGAAGCTTCAATGAAGATAAGGCTTCACGCTAAGTGTTTTTTCAATTGGTAAATACACATGGTGGGTCTTGAAGCCATGACTTCACCCTCCACCTTGCTCTTATAAGGAGGAGATGTGCCATTTGAGCCAAAGCTCATTGTCATGTTGTAGAAACCACGTATTTCGTAGAAAGCAAAATACATAAATTTTTTTTTGATAAGTAGCAAAACAAAATACATAAATTTAAACTGACAAACATACATGTGATTAGTATCAGTTTGCACTTGTTTTATTATCGTCCTTGGAAGGCCATGACTTGATATAATTAAAATAATGGACGACCATTCTTCTAGTAATTTAAAATGTGAGATTTATTGAATCTTGTAGTGGTTTTTTTTATTTTTTTAATAATTTATTATTTATAATTATTATTACATCATGGCTCTCTAAGCTCACTTTGTCAGTGGATTCTTGTAATATCAGATTTTTTACGTCTTTTTTTGGTGGGGGTGGGGACTGTTCCAATTTCATTTCTAGGTTGTAAGTGACGAACCAAGCACATCAGATGGTGTGCATGAAGTTGAATTGCTTCTACCATTCATGAAAAATACATATGCAGAAGGTGTGCTGGCACTTTTTCCTTTTTTTTCAACTGTTAAGTAGGTTATTCTTTGTGATTTTCCATCGTTTTCATTATATCTCTTTACACTGAACTATTTGTTTATATGATGTAAAGCATGCAGCCGAAAAGATGTTCTTGGTGTTCTTCTTTTCAAGGGATCTGTCTGTTCTTTTGCATACTTGAATTCAAAAGAACCAATTTCACAAGCTGTGGCCGATATAAAGGTATTCAATAATCAGTTCAGGCTTACTTATTTGTTTTTCACTACCTGTTGAGATAGTAGGTTGTAATTGGTATAACACCACTTTCACATGAGTCCTCCACTAACACCGATTTTAGTGTACATAAATAACAATATGTCACATAAACAGCTTTGAAAAGTGTTATGAATTTTTTTTTTTGGGCCAGTAGACGTTGAGATTTCTTTGGAAATGCTTGATTTATCATTAGTTCATGGAGGTCCTGCTGGTTTTGGAAGCAAGATTACAAGAGCATTTATTGTATTGACTGTCGACTGATACTTCTTGACATCTTAGAAAGTGTAGCATTTTATTACTATTGCTTGACCGCGTCACTTTTTTTCAAGGTGAAAAACATTATGCTGGGCATTTTACCTCCATGAGGCAAGGCACTAGCCTGATGCATTGAAGTGTAATCCTTTTGAATTTTATATCCAGAAGTATGTGCTTGAGAACTTGCCCCCCCAAAAAAGTATGTACTTGAAATTATTTTTAAACAAAATGGATGTAGAAGTGGAAATCTAGTACAACTAATTTTTTTTTTTTGGGGGGGGGGGGGGGGTGGGGGGTTGTGGTGGGTGGACCAAGTGCTGAAGAACTAGATGAATATGATAAATGATGTATGCCACTGATCAAGTGTCACTTTTGTATGTGCTTGAGATTTCAGACAGGGTTTTCACTAAGGCAATTTAGTCTTTGTTTCCTTGATGCACTGGATTACAGTTATATAACTATGATATTCAATTGATCTACTTTTGATGTAGAATGCTTGCATATTTTGGCTGTATTTATTAAAAAAGACAAAAGGTTACTGATCACTAAGAAGAAATGGATAAGTATCACATATAGTATAATTAAAGCTTCTGTACTCACCCCCCCCCTCCCCCCCCCCCTCCCCCTATTCTTCATCTTTCCGTCTCATTTGGTTGCCCCAAGTTTCTCTAAGCATAACTTGGATTGCTTTTTATCAACTGCTTTTGAATTGTCCATGAAATGTTAATGCTTAAATTGTTGTTTGTTCTCTGTTTTTTTTTTTTTCCTGCAAAATAGTCCTTACTAGTCTTGCTCTTATGAACAACCTATAGTTGTAGCTCATCGTCCTGTGTATTCTTCGGTTCCTTTTCTGTGTATAGAGGGATATCATCAGTAGTCTGCAAAGTAGATTAGATATCATATGTGATGAGGCATACGGAGATATAAGTCAGACAGAAAATGTTAGTCCGGAAGCAAGTGATGGGATATCGACTGATAAACCTGTTTCCCAACTCGTCCTGCAATTATTAAGGTGTGTTAGATGTATATTCCTATGTATTTGTTTCGTTTTGATAGGATAGTATGGCTACAAAAATTAATGTTCATTATTTTATATCAATTTGTGTATTGCTATCATTTCGATCAATGTTTGAGAGGCTTTTTGATCAATAGCATGCATCCACCATGGTCCATATTTGATATTAATGCGGTTATGAATCACATATCTCACGTCATCATATTGCAACACCTGGTATTATATACTTTTTGAGTGAAATACTGGGTCAATATTGTTATTTCATCATTCTTTCACACTCAAATTGGAATGACTATGTGCTCAATAAGCCAAATAGCTCTAGTACAAATGACACCTCCTTTTCTTGTAAGAGTGAGGGTGAGGTCATGGGTTTAAGACCTGTCTACGTAACTTACTAGTTTAGGGAAGAGAATCTAATCTGCACACAGACTAAATTTACGAGATCCTTGTGACATGCCATTGATTTCAAGGAACTTCCTTGATTCTAATATGGCATGCGTTTTTTCTTTTCATGTGTCATCATTATTTACTGATATTCTTCTCAAGGTTTGGAACTTGTCACTCTTTTGTAGGCTCTTGGACCTAGATTCTGGAGCCTTAGAAGTTTGAGTGAGGTTTTGGTATTTTGTGCCAAAATCAGTCATGCATACTGCATGCCCATTGTAGATAGGTGGCAAATCATGTTTGATTACAAGTAGGGAAATGGCTCCATAAGGTCATTATGTCTAGTTTGATTGTATTACCTTCTGATATATGGCTTTTCCGCTACCTATGTAGTTGCAATAATGGTTCCATCTTTCCGACCATTATAAATGCGTAGTCACACTTTGCATAGGTACATAGCATTTTAAAGCATCTGTGGCGAATGCCTGTACTTGTGTGCTATCAGCTAAGGTTTACAATGATTTATGAACTTGGTGTTGGAGGTGGAATTAATTTAGATTAAGCCATTTAAGGGGTCTAATTATGTTCAGCAATACATTTTTCATTGTCACCATTAGATTTTCATTGCTACTCCTTCCTTTGCTCAACATCAGTTTGCTTTTAGGGGGTTAGTCAATCTCTTGTGAAACCAAAGTTTCAAAGTTGAATCATTATGTTTAATGCATCCTTCCCTTGGTCAACATCAGTTTGCTTTTAGCGGTTTAATCAATCTCTTGTGAAACCAAAGTTTCAAAGTTGAATCATTATGTTTAATGCATCATTCTTCATTGATAACTTTTTCCCCCATGTTTACTGGAACATGATTTAACACTGATGATATCTGTTGTTATACATTTGCAAACAGAAAAGAATGCAGTCTGTCATTTCCTAGAAGAGTATTTGTTCCGTGGTTGGCAGGCACATACATATGTGACTATCTACAGCCATCTGAGACTCTCGAGGTTTGTACATCCGACTTGATGTGTAAAATATTTAGTTATGTGGTTTCTTGCAATGAAAAAGAAAAGAAAAAAAACGCTTAGATTACTTAATGAGTAACTGGATATGCATATTGCATGTGTGTGGTCTGGACAAATCCTGCATAATGAACTTCCTTACAACAAGCTTGATGTGTGCGAAATGCTATAATAGGGTTCATCTCTTAATCATGCATATCTGGCATAACAGATTTTAGTGTTGATATATATGAATGATCTCAAAAATTGATATGTTCTCTCAAAATGGACTGCCCTTTTTAAATATATATGTTATACTCGAGTCACTCCTCACTGCCCCCAAAGAATTGCATTATCTTAGTTATTCTGACCCCTGCTTTACATGCTCCCCAAGGTTCTAAAAGATCACTGTGTTGAGTTGATGTCCATGGAAGCTCCAAGTGATTCCTCAACAATCTTGGAACCAGAAAAAGAAGCCCCATCGCTTGTCACCAAGCCCTTCTGGGATATGGCAATCCCCTTTCAGCATCTTGCTCTCCCTTGGAAAAAAATGGAATTGACACGAGAGGAAAGTGGGAAAAAATCCACCAGGTCTAACAATGTCAACATTGTGGGTGCTATTCTCTTCCTGCTTCTCTCTATCGTAGTGGGGTTAGTGCTCTATGTTGTTAGGGGATCAAAAACATAGTTGTTCATCAAGTGAAGCCTCGGTTTCAATATCAAATGGTGTTGGTTTTTGCAGTCCTACAAATCAATTAGATTGTCCCCCCCATTAATTATTTTACCTATGTGGGATCGATTTTGAGTGTTATTTGTACCTATAAAAAAAAAAATTGGATTTTATTTGTAAAGCAATTGGAAAAAGTGGAGTGGAAAGCGTTGATTCATTTGACTTCTGATCATTTCTTTGTCCTGATTCCATCTTTATTGGATTATTTATTTTTGTCCACTGCAAATAGGACAATTTGAATTACACGCCCACCTCTCATAAAAAAGGAGCACCAAACGAAGTTCACAAAGTATCAAAGCTAAGCACAGATTACTGATTTTCTTTTTTCTTACTCCGGTGCAATTAGACATTGCTTGCTGAGATAGCATATATTCTTCAACTTATTTTTCCTTTATAAAAATTCATAAAAACACTGTAATACCTTAAAAAAAAGGAGGTTTTAAAAAACTGTAAATAAGATACAAGGTTTTAAAAAACAAAACTATAAATAAGACTTAAAAAATCTAATAAGTTATAAAGGGTGTTTGAATGCAATGCAACCAGGCATTTGAATTCAATCGCATGGTTTTCAGATTCGGACCATTCAATGAACCGTAAATGGGAGAGGTTCAAGGTTTTTGAGGTTGGACCAAGGTCGAACCGAAATTGAACCGTGATGACGTTATAATTAATTTAATAATTATTTAAAATATAAATAAATAGATTAAATTAGTACAAATAACAAAAACTAACTAAAATAGTTCAACTAAATATATAGATCTATTTTTTTCAAATGTATTTTTCATATTATAACTTTTACAAACAAAAATATAGTGTTTCTTTATTTATTTATATGTTTTTTTTTTTTTGAGAAACTATTATTTATATTTATTTATATGTTGATTAGTTAAACTTGTGATAATAATAGTATAATAATAATTATTATAATATAACAATTAGAAGAACAACCACCCACCTTAAATAAAATTTTTAAAAAGGACATATTATTTAAAAAAAAAGAAAAGAAAAAAAGATACAAGCTGGTATCAATATTGGCGGATAGTAAAGTTTAAAAACATTTGAATAGTCAAATCGCTCTAATTACTTCATTGGGCTTCATGAAGAGAAATTATTGGTTCCTCCGGGAGGACCACTAATGTGGTCCTCCCAGCTCCAGCCAGCCAATAAGAAAATGCCACGTGGCCATTCGTTCTGATTCAGCTCCACATCAGCACTTACCCATTATCTTAACTCTTGTTAACAAAACCAAACCAAGGTTAAAACTTAGCTCCACTTACCCACGGCCGGAAACCCAAAATCAAAGACTTGTTCTGCCTCAAGCTCTCACTTCTTCTTCCTTCTTCTTCTGATATTCGCTCTCAACTCACTCTTTCTTTTTCTTTTCTTTTTTCTCTTTGTGGAAATTTGTTGTTGTTGTTGTTTATTGTGATTTCTGGGATTCCGATCCACCATTACCGGAAACCAGGGGTTCTTTGGTGAGTCCTTCGTGACTCCACCCTCTCCATGCATGATCCGAGTCACCATCGTTGCCTCCAGATTTCTCTCCTCTACCATGGCTTTCTTGGAACGTACTTCCCATTTCCAATCTCTAGGTCTTTTTAACTCTTGCTCTTTGTTTGGTTACCGAGAAAATATTATAGCAAAGCAAGTGAAAAAGCAAAACCGAGTTTTTTTTTTTTTTTTTTGAAAAGATTTTTAAGTCGTTTTGGATTGGAATAGCTTGCCTCAGCCGAGTTCAGCAGAATCTGAGATTAGGAGCTGTATTTTCTTTGCTTTTTTTCTTTACACTTTCTCGGTAGCCAAATAGAGGAAATAGTATAATTGTAACTGGTAGTGTATGCATACTGAAGTTGAAGCATGTGTAGAGATTGATGCGTACTGATTAAAGTTTCTCTCTTCTGTTTTCTCTACATTTTTTTCTTGTTTCCTAAAGGTTTTGGCGTCTTCAAGTTCGTTTTGGTGAGGATTCTAAATAAGGAAATTTACTTTTAGTTCATTCGGAGAAGCGTCTCTCTTTGTTGCAGTGGATTCTCTATAAAAAAAAAAAAAAAACTTTATTTGTGAATGGATTTGAATTTCAATTATTTTTGTAGTATAATAGTACAAAACAAAAGAAAGAAAAACTTGCTTGTGAATTTGGAATGTGCTAAAAAACGTGCTGTTAAATACAGAGATGGATCTCTACCGATTTGTTGTCGCTTTTGGTTTTTTTTTGCAGTAGTATCAGCATATCAGAGGAGGAGGACTGTATTTTGATTTTGATTTTGGGTTTCCGGCTGTGGGTAAGTGGAGCTGAGTTTTAACCTTGGTTTGGTTTTGTTAACAAGAGTTAAGGTAATGGGTAAGTGCTGATATGGAGCTGAATCAGAAAAAAAAATGTCCACATGGCACTTTTTTATTGGCTGGCAGGAGCTGGGAGGACTAGTGGTCCTCCTGGAGGAACTAATAATATCTCTTTCATGAGGTCTGGTGTTGTCAACGAAACAGTGCAGCACACTTAACAAAGACATGAATACAAGTGATTACTTTAGTGCACTCAAGAGACAAGGAACACAGAAAAAAAAAAATCTGAGGAGTTATTCTTGCTTTTGGGCGAAGTGTTACTGAGAAGAAGGAGAAGAGGAAAATGGATGTGGGAATGATCGGCAAAAATATACTACCAGAATGTAATAGTGATGGTGGTAACATACTAACCTGGCTCTTTGTTTTCTTTTTTTCTCTTACAATTTTTCTTTTTCTTTTTTATATTTAAATTATTTCCCTGCTTATTTGTGTTTTCCGGCCAAAATACTGTAGAAAAAAAAAGGAACTGCACGAGCCGCTAAAATCGGCCACAGTTTTCAGAACCGTACGGTCTGATTACAGTTCGAGCGGTTCTATGCTTTTTTCACATAAAGAGGTTTTTAAGGTTAATCATGCCAAACGGACACTACGTGTACTAAAAAGTGCAGTAGGACCCATAAATAGTAGCAAAAATAAGTTGAATAATAAAATAAGTTGACAAAATAAATCCTACCAAACATACACTATGTATATCTAGTTTATTCCAGTTTGATCATTGTCATGGGCTATAGTTAGGCACCCTTTTCCTCTGGATGCTTCTCTGATGCTATATCACTGGGAAGATCGGGTATAGTTAGTTAATGAGGAATCTGACCCGATCATACTGCAGAAAGAAAAGTCAGAAGATGAAATTTCTGCACGAAGTTATAACATAGGTTCTATGTTTTGCAAATGACAATGCTCACCTCCTATCAATGATCACCACCGAACGAAGCTCACAGTTGGCAAGGCTGCACAACACAGATCGTATTTTTTTAGTTTCATCACCATGCATGTAAATCAGCATATCATATAAGTTGCAAAAATTTATAAACATCTTGTTTCTCTAGCTATGTTATATTTATCTATAGCAAATTCCCCTTGTTTAATTTCTGTTTTTAATGTCTCTCCCACAGCAAGGTGAATGTTTGGGAGGGGATTACAGGGTACACGTAGTTTCCAATTCCTAGTCATACAGGTAAAACGTTGCTTTAGAGCATTTTTAACAAATTCAACAAATTTTTGTACCGTTTGGAGAATGAACAGTAACATTTAGATTTTACTTACTTTTCTAAATACACTTTCTAACAAATTCTCTGTCATTTTCTCCATCTCATTTAAATATTATTTATTCATTCATTCTTTATTCTTTTTTTATCATCATTTATTCTTTTTTTAACAACTATATTTTTTAATGAGAAGTGTTACGTACACAACATTTTACGCAATACTTTTACAACAAAATTTATGTGGAAAGTTGTTACTAGTTCTAATTTGAACCCACCACTGAAATTATTTTTTTACTCGCCAATATTAACTAATAACAATCTGTTACTTAAAATTTATTGTGAAAATATGGGAAAAATATTGTGGTAAAATTTCTCAATTAGGATTTTTTATTCTTTATATTATTTTTCTTTCTTTCATTTCATTTTCATCCATACGTTCAATTTTTTTTTTTTTTTTACTTGTTTTTCTCCTCCACATGTCCACTGTCCAGTGTCCTATCTCTACCTCCTCCTTTTATTTTCTTTTTCTCCTCAAGAACATTCCAAACATCAGAGAAGAGAGAGAGAGGAGAGAGGACAAAGCCGGCGGAGATTGAGGTCACCGAAAGGACAAAGCCAGTGCAGCACTACCACGTCCGCCGCCCCACCGCCGCTTGTCCTCCTCCCCACCACCAGGTTGGGTCAGATCGGCTTGCTTGTTCTCTCTTTTTTTTTTTTTTTTTCACATTTGCTTGTTTTGTGATGTGAGAACACTGAGAAGCAACGAAGAGAGAGTGTGAGAGAAAAAAATAAATCCAGAGGAGAGAGAAAGAATCTATATATTACTAAAAGCTGAAGCGTAGCGTTTAATGCTGCTGCTCTCACGTTGCGCCACATCAGCTGCCACATCATTCTTTTTTTTCTTTTCTTTTTTAAAATATAATTTTCCTACAATTTTAAAATGATTTTTACAATTTTCAACCCTATAAATGCAGCCCACTACTTATTTATTTACTTCCACTACTTATTTACACTTCTCCAACCTTTCTTTCTCCCTTACCATTTCATCTCTCCACTACTTCTTCAATCTTTCTCCCTCCTTTACCTTTTCATCTCCCTACTACCCTTTACATTAATATCATTCTTCATCTTTCCCTTCATCTTACTTTATTTTTGTCTCTTTTTATTCACACATTCTTACTATAAATTTGTCACTATCTCTTGTATTATATGCATAGTTTTCCCTCACAAAAAAAAAAGGTTCCCTCTCTCTCCCTCTCTCTCTCTCTCTCAATTTTTTGGTAGATTTTTTTTATTTTTCTTGCATCTCTACTTTAAGTTGATAATTTTTTATATTCTTTGAAACTCTATTTTGGGTTAATGTGATTTAGTTTAGTTTTTTAAATTGTGATTTAGTTTAGTTTTTTAAATTGTTGTTGTTGTTTTTTTTATTTATTTTTTATTCTCTTTGAATGTTAAATGTTATCCTATTGCGTTCTAAAGAATTAAATATAGCATATAAAAATATAATATTATTCTATTACATAGCATGATTAGGATAATTTGGTATTTATTCTGTTACATAGCATGATTTTTTATAGTGCTCAATTTAGATGTTAAATTATGAGACTTTACTAATTTTTGTTTATTTTCTAATCCTTTGTGGTGGACAAAATACTCTTAATAGTTGCACTAGAAGTACTTTATAATGCCATTTATTTAAAGAAAAGCAAATGTTAGCCAAACAAAAATAATTGGATAGGTGACAAATTTTAACTTTTGCAATTTTATTTTAATTATTATTATTTTATAAAAATGCATGTATAGAAATTTAATTCTTAGATTTTCCTAATAATTGTTTATTTCATAATATATTTTGAGCGGCCGAAATTATAATTTCTACAAAGAAAATAACCTTAATAGATTATCAAAAACAAAATTTTATCCTAATATTGGTTCAATTAATCATTGTTAAGTTTTATTAATTTTTTTTAGTTTATGTTTTTTTGGTGTTTTGGATTGATCCTATATTACATTTATGATTGTTCTTATAATAAATAAAAATATAATTACGAAATACATTACTCATTATTAGATTAGTTTAAATTGTAAAATTTTTTTTAATAAAACCATCATAAAAATAATTATCACGCGCAACGCGCGGGTTCGCGGCTAGTTGATATAATAGTAGCTTGTATGATTTTTAATCAAAAAAATTCAATTACTAATGTACAGTAGCCCATCAGATTTGATGAGCTACTGTTCATAAGCCAAAAAAAAATCGGGATTTAGAGAATCCACTGGAGAGCTTTTTTTGGGTTTCATTCCCTATTATAGAGAGAATTTAAGGTTTAGCTTCTCTAATGGAGATACTCTTAGAAGGGACATAACGAAAGTGTCTACCATGAGGATGTCTCATCAGACTAGAGAATTGGTACAAGAAAATAAAATAAATAAACAAACAAATAGATAAAAGTTTCTCACTCACCCAGCAGATTTAAAAACTTTTTTATTTTATTTTTAAAGTTAATAAGAGATTGCCAATAAAAAAGTTCAAAAGAAAGCATGTCTAATAGCGAGATTGCAAATTAAGCAACAAGCTCTTCATCTGATAGCACGAACTTAGTTCTTTTAATTTAGAATCTAAGAAACCTGATCATGTGTTTACTGACCGTGCGTTTACTTTCAAGTTAATAAGAGATTACCAATAAAAAGTTCAAAAGAAAGCATTTCTAATAGCAAGATTGCAAATTAAGCAACAAGCTCATCATCTGATAGCACGTACTTAGTTCTTTAAATTTAGAATCTGAGAACCTGCTCATGTATATAGTTGCAAGTGAAAAATATAAATCATTATAATTCTTACTCTGTGCATATTTCACTCTTCACAGATGGATGACAATCATTTCCAAAAGCACTTAGGGTATGAAACAAGAATCCACTGTGGCTGACAATTGCAATCTCCTTCTCTTTACGTGTCCACAACCTGGACCAGTTGAAAAGTGGGAAAAAGTAAGAAATAATTTGTGGCACTGTTATGACCATACTTGCAACCAGATAATAGCCAAAGCATTCCAAATGTCTACAATTCATATTCAACCAGGAAAAGAAGGTGAAAAAGATATAAATGAATCATGTGGAAAACATTGATCATCACAATCAATAATTAAGGGCATTCTTATTAAACTTCTTTATAAGAACGAGTAAGCCATTCTATATGCTACTGTAAGGTTGAATTTAATCAACCATCTAATTGGCTTTATTCCGTGACTAATTTGCTTGTAATTTAGCATTTAGTAACCTTGTATTTAGGTGGGAAAATTGTAAGGGTAGTGTGTGAGAAGATGTGAAGAAAAGCTCAAGAGTGTGCAAGAAAAACAGAGTCTCGCGGCTAGGGCTCGCGGGTGGATCGCGACTAGCAAGCCGCGAAAGGCAGGCACGTGAGAGGCACACTGGGAAGCTGAAGGGTCGCGCCAGCTGTCACGCTACAAGACAAAAGTTCTAGGCTGTTCAGGCCATTACGTCGCGACTGGAACTCGCGACTTGGACAAGCCGCGAGGTCAAGCCGCGAGTAAACCCTGTTTGGCAAAAACTGACGTTTTGCATTCCCTTCTCACCCTACTATATATACACCCTTATACTCACTAAATTGAGAGAGCTTCCAGAGAGAATTTTTGTGAGAGAAACCCTAGAGAAATACAAGATTGCCTCATCCCCAATCTTTACCTTAGAGACTCTTCAAATTCCTCTACTCTCTTCCTCTCCATTGTCATATCCTTGAGAGGCCTTTTACCAAATCCTTATCTCACCACACCCACATCTGTGAGAAGGTTCATTTGGGGCTTAGGGAAGCAGTTTGGGAAGGAACCAATATACATTGGTTGATGCTATGGTCAAGTAGCGGAATCCGGTAAGTTAGAAAAGAAAAAGGTTCGATGCAACCTCGTTGGAGCAGGAACCTTGGAGGGCTTAGGTACCTGGGTAGATTAGGCTTGGAGGGTCTATTGCTGTTCATGTATCCCAACTACATTTTCTAGTGGATTATTGACCGCTTGGAGGGCGGCGGAGAGGTTTTACGCCGAGGACTTCGGTTTCCTCTTCAATAACATATCGTGTGTTGTCCGTGTGTTTGCATCGTTCTTTCCTTTATCTTTACCTTATATTTACTGCTGTGGATGTGTTTATATTTGGCTTAGATTGTTCTATCAATTCTGTTATAAACTTGTTATCATATTCCGTACATTAATTGTTTGATATAAAGCCTGAATTGATATTTTTGTAATTTGTGGTCTAAACGTTCAAGGGTGTTTCATACCCATATTGAACTTTCAGCTACAATAAGAAACTTTGCCAAAAATTTTCCCATACATCTGAAAACACTAATATTATTTTTATTGTTAAAAAAAATTAGGGGCTTTAGATGCATGCAACACACTAATATGTATTACATATTGAACTCATTACAGAACACAAACAAATCACTATTTATTTATTAATTTTAATTGGTAAGATACGCAATTGATCAATCAAAAATCCACAATTTCACCCTCCATCTTGCTCTTACAAGGGAAGTGTCATTTGAGCTAAAGCTTGTTGGCTTATAAAAGGAGGTGGCCTTGGATGCATGTAAGACTCAATGAAATGATCTCCTTCAGATAGGACAACTACATGCTAGCTAATTTGAGATATGTATATATATATATATATATATATATATATATAAAGTGTCAGGATCAATTTACACCTAGTGTAACTTTAACCAATGTTATATCACCTAATAACTAATTTATTGAATTAGTATTTTGAAAAACTCATCATAGGACTACATGTTCTCTATATTCTTAACACGTATGCCAAATTTCGTCTCAACCAGATGTTGTTTCCTATTTGATCTATAAATTCATCTTTTATACATAATTAAAAAAAAAAAAAAAAAAAAAAACACTTTTTAAGATTTTTTATTATTATTTATAAGTAGTACCCCAACAACTCTTTAAAATCAAGGCATGGTGCTTGAAAACCCCAAGGCTAACCACTATCAAACAGTATACTAAAGTATATTCTAGGGGATATTTGCAAATTAGCATAGTGAGGGGATATAATATAGTTAGTTAGCAAGGTTTTGAAATAATTTAGGAAACTAGCATTTCGAGTCTTTGAAACTCGAGTTCGGGAAGAAATCGACTCTCAAAGACTCAAGATCAGTTGCTGACATGGAGATATTTTTGCCACATGGAACTTGAGTCTTAAAGACTCGAGTTTCATGGAATAAGAAGAAGAATCTGAAGAAGAAAGAAGAAGATTTGAAATTGAAGAAGAAAGGAAGACGAAGTGACCCACAGAGGAAGAAGAAGAACAGTCCCACGAGAATAGAAAGAACACGAAGAAGAAAGAAACCCATGGTGAAGAAGAAGAAAGAAGAAGAAAGAAACCCATGGTGAAGAAGAAAGGAACCTGCAGAAAAAGAAAGGAACCCAAGCACAAAAAAGAAAGGAACCTGCAGAAGAAGAACCCAGAAAAAACAAAGGAGAAGAACAGACCAGGTGAAGAAAAAGAAGAAGGACAGAAATCGAGTTTTAAATACTCGATTTCCACGTCGATTTTTTTCCATGTCACTTTTCCTTACATGTAACTCGAGTCTTTGGAACTTGAGTTTCAGAAACTCGAGATGCTAGTTTGCTACATAATTTGCAAATATGACAACTAACTAAAATATTTCAAAAATAATGTTAAATGAAAAAAAAAATTCGTATATTCTGAGATGCCAGAGGCGAAACAACTACACATTTAGCTTTTGATGGGTGAGCAATTCTGAAATTAAAGAAATTGAATTCTTATTTTGTTCATAGAAATTTCATTCCTTTGTTAATTGTTATGTTGGTTAAAAGAATAATCAATTTCTTAGCAAGAGGGAAAAAAATTAAAATTGGCAATCACCATTTCACTAACTTCTGTCCCCTAGCAGCAACTTCTTCATTCCGCTCTCTAATGTCAGGCGTCCACAAGATGTCATCGTCATTTTCTATCTGAACAAAAATTGAAACAAGATTAAATTCCAAAACAGAATTGGGTTGAAGACTAACAAACAAATCAATAATCACAGGAAAAATGACTGTCAAAGCCACTTGTTCCTGATATAAAGCACCAATAATGACAGATTACTTGCCAGAGAAAAATCAACTGCAGGAAAGAGAGGGCGATATTCAGTAATGCTTCGTCTCTTATCACATGGATGAACTCCCTGTAGTAAAAAACAAACTCACATGAATTCAAATGACAACCAGTAACTATTTTTTTATTTGTAAGACAACTCTAAGTCTTAACTAATGAAAAGGAGAGAAGAGTGGCATGGATGCATTTGTGAAAATTTTCACTCGTTTCTTCATGAGTAATTGGATCAAGTGCAAAGAGAGATGTCACAAATGCAATAATAACTTTTCATACTTGCATGTCATATAAATGAAGAAAAATGCCCATACAATATCTATTAGATGTATATGACATACCAAACGTTCTCGGCAAAGCTCTACTGCTACAAATGGTGGGCTATTTAGACTTGAAATTGCAGGACGGCCACTTTTCCCTGTATTTGTCGCCATTATAGGAGGTACATTTATGCCATCTGTGTAGGCTTCACCACCAAAGACTCCAACTGCTGTTTGCATGGCCCTGCAATGCAGTCATTGTTGGTCATGACTTAATAGTACAAAATTTCTGACATTAAACATGTAGAGTCGAAGTTGTTTGAGATCAACATGTAAAGACTTCTAAAAAAAATTCCCTCAGGGAATAAAGAAGTTTGGTTATATCCCCTTTCAATCATTTGTGGTAGAATCATTTCAAATGGTATTCAACAATCATGCTAAGGTTTATATGATGTAAAGTTTTCAACTTTCCCCCCAACCTTTTGACTTCAGAGACCAGCCACACTCGTTTCAGTCATGTATAGATTCTCGTTTGAGCGACTAAAGCAAGAATGACCTAGACCTAGACCTAGACCTAATCATAACAGCTGAAATAGCTCTCACATCAACAAATAATGCTACAGCAGTCAGTTACTAAGTAGTTCACTACTTGTAGCTAGTGCTAATATCGAGCTTATATTTAGCATCAGAATCCAGTTATGAGCTTAGTGGAAGGAATCATGGAAAAGATAGTTTGCACCACTTACACAGCATTAAGCAAATAGGAGGATGAACGAAAATTTCTAAATACGGAGGCAACAAAATTGGAGACAGTAAGTTTACCTTAACAAAGGGGAAACGACAACTAAATCAATTCTTTTGGAAAGTCCACACGCATGAACATGCTTGCGCAAATTATCAACCTGTTATGGCACAATGAAATCATCCCATGACATTTATTTTTTAACATTGGAGAATATAATATCTAATCACTTTAATACAAGACAATAACAGGGTAAGAAAATCTAGAAGTAGGGTCAACAAAAAGTCTTCTTGAAACATTATGTTCTCCATTTAAAGACCAAAAGTTTTATTCAGTTTCAAATTGAAGTAGTTTTTGCAAAATTTTATGGGACCATTCTACTTTTTCTAAAGATAAAAAGTTAAATGTGTTCCACCAGCAAACCAGTTGTATAAAAGTTTTTAACAACTTAATAAGAACAGAGTTGCAACAAATTAACAGATACAACATAATTAACGAAGCGGCTACCTGTTTCCAGCCAAGTGGGGTAAGGTTTGCGTCAAAGAGATCATAAGATAAGAGTGCATCATGGTCCTTTTCTCCTTCCACATTGTGAATCCCTTGGGCATGCCTTACCTGTATACATGGCTTAATTAGACCAAAACTCTTCTCAAAGTACAAATTAAAATATATATATGTACCCGAAGAAATAATCTCCAAAATGAATGCGTAGCGGTGTCATATATGCATACCAGGTGAAGAGTTTTAGTACGGTGCAATGGGTACAGGCCTTGACCTCCGGTGGCACCCATGTCTGCAGTCATAAAAGTAGACAATCAACAGAAAAGTTATAAGAGCATCCAGCGGTGGAGCTAAAAATTTAGCTATTTGACACCACAAAAAGTTAATTAATTTATCTATTTTACCTACTCACTTTACAAAAAATGCTACAACAATGAATCTATTTTAACTTTCAACACAATAAAATAATGTAAATATCACAATAAAATAATATATCTACTACAATAAAATAATATATTCATTACAATAAACAAAAATCACACCCACTTGCAACCGCTACTGCTGCCACTACTGCCGCCGCCACCGCTGCTGCCACCAACTCTTACACTGCCACCGCCACCGCAATCACTACCGCTGTCACTACCGCCGCCACCACCAACTCTTCCACCGCCCCTATTGCCGCTGCCAACGACTCTTCTACCGCCGCCACCACATGATAGCAAATAATCGTTTAGTATTAATAAATGATTTTTTTAATCCCAAATTATATTTATACATTTTTTTTTTTTACTAAAACAATTTCTCAATTATCATGATAGCAAATAATCATCTAGTGTAACAATAATATTTTGTTTTAACCCCAAATTATATATATACAAATTTATCTTTTGACTAAAAAAAATTCTCAATTGTCATGATAGCTTATTATGGTCTAGTATAGTAACATTATTTTTTTAAAAACCAAATTATATATATACAAATTATTGGTTAATTTTTCTTCTCTCTCTCTCTCATTATTTCATTTCAGTCTCTCTCTCTTCCTTCTCTCTTTTGTTCTGCTCTCTCCCCTTCAACCCCAAAACCCATGGTGGAACACCATCACCAAGCCACCATGGTTGGACCACTGTCACAGGCCACTGCAACCCACCACAATCATAGGCCACGCAACCCACTTAACCTAGCCAAACCTCCGTCTTCTCTCCGTGGGGGGATCTGTCGTTGGTCTCTCAAGTTCAACTCTCTCCTCTACCTCGTGGGTCTCTCAAGTCCGCTTAGCCCGGTTATGGTTCATGGGTTGTAACTCTCTCAGTGATGGATTTTGGCCGTGGGTTTTGGTGATGTTTTGGCCGTGGGTTTTGCCAATGTTTGCTTTTTTTTTTTTTTTTTTTTTTTTTTAGTGGTGGGTTTGATGAGTGTGGATATGGTTGGATTTGTGACTGATATGGTGGTGGTGGTGGTGGTGGTGGTGATGGTGGTGGGGGGGGGGGGTTGCTGTGGTCGGAGTTGGGTCTCTGGTGGCATGTGTCGGCGGCGTGGGTTAGGGGGCGGTGGCATGAGAGGTCTAAAAGTTGAGAGAGAGAGAGTTGAAAGATTGTGAGAGTTCTGAGAAGAAAAGAAAAAGAAAAAAAAAAGGAAAAAAATAATATTTTAATCTGGCTAGAGAATTAAAAAAAAAATTTTAGCTCTAAGCTAAGGTGTACAGCCATACATAACTGTGCACTTTAGCAATGAAGGTAAAAATTTTATCTTTTTAACTCCGCTGCTGTACGAAAGTATCAATAAACGAAATGTGGATGCGGGCATCCAAGTAAAAAGGTGAAAACCATATTCCAATAACTGTGCTTCACAGAATGTACCAATTAGGTTCTTCTACGCTAACAAAAAAATGGCCAGGTACAGAATATATTTTTAACTAATAAAGCAATAGAAAAAAGACCCAAAAGCAATAATAAATGTTACAATCAGACCAAGTGTGGAAGTCCGAAGAAGCCGTGTCAACAAATAGTTTTTGTGGGCAATGGAGTACCTTACTGAGTACCAGGAGTGTTCACGTGGAGAATGGGCCTAGCCCGATTACACAGGCCCACAGTAGCCCTCCTCAAGCCGGTCAATTCAAAGTCAACGTAGGTGGTGCTGTTTTTATGCACCAAAAGTCTGCAGGAATTGGCGTGGCAGTTAGAGACTCAGCTGGTAGGATTATAGGAGCGTGTAGCAAGAAAATTAAGGCACCCCTCGGAGCTGTGGAAGTTGAAGCCAAGGCTGTTGAATTCGGTTTGCACTTTGCGCGGGACTTGATGATCTAAGAGTTTGTTTTGGAGAGGGACTCATTGGCTCTCATAAATGCTTTGAAAGAGACCTCCCCCACCCTCTTCTATAGCTGCTGTGGTGTATGGTTCGCTGTCTGATTCCCACAATTTTCGTCAAGTGGAGTTTTCCTTGTTCGTCGGCAAGTCAATAGACCGGCTCATCTCTTAGCTAAATATGCTCTAGGCAAGGATGACTTTTCCGTTTGGTTAGAAAATAGCCCTTGTATTATTAAACAAGCTATTCTGAATGATGTATTGTTAATTCTTTCGTTTCAATGAAGTTTTAGTATTTAAAAAAAAAAAAAGCGATCCACATATATATATATATATATATATATAAAACAAACGAATTTTATTTCCAAATAACATTAAATATTAAAAAATTTTGTTAGTTGACACGTTTCAAAACAATGTTGAAAACTAGCATCTCGAGTGTCTAAAACTCGAGTTCCAAGATAAAAATCGAGTTTTTAAGTCTCGATTTGTGTAGATCAAATGTTGGAAATCGAGTTTTTGAGACTCGAGTTTGGAAATCGAGTCTTAAAAACTCGATTTTCACTTTGGTTTTTGCTTTTTGGATCTCGAGTCTTAGAGACTCGAGATGCTAGTTTCCAACTTTCTTTTTAACGCATCTTAACTTACTATATTCTTCCTCCATTCTGTGCTATTCTGCACATTATCCCTAAAACAAACACATGTGATGCAAAGCAAGTGTTACACACCAGGTTGGAATCAATAATAAAGAAAATACCAATAAACTTTGGCAGAATCGATCATAAATCATTACCTGGAACCATGAATGAAAGATCTAAATCTAAATCTAAATCTCAAATCCAAACAAAACAAAACAATACAACAGTCAAACATAGGCAAATATTAGCACAACCAAAACGTAAATTCCTAAAACGAAATCACCAACGCATTTGAAGCTCCAAATCATTGTAAAAACTAATTCAGAAATCAGTCTACGAAGCAAATCAAAGCTAAAGAAAAATCCAAAGAGAGACAGAGAGAGAGATACCTGAAACAGAGAGAGAAGAAGGGGAGCAGAGAATTGGAGGTGGAAGAGTAGTTCGAAGACGAAAAGGACGATGTAGTGGTGAAGAAGAAAGGAGCTTAGAAATGGAAGTGAGAGTAGTGGGGAGAGAGACAAACGAGGAGTTAAAGCAGAAGAAGAAGCGGTAGTAGGAGTACTATAAATAATGGTCATGCTCATACTAACATTATTATTCGTATTCAAATTGATGCAAATTAGCATTCTTATTATTTTTTTTAATCAATGACAAAGTACATAGAAAAGGTCGAAAAAATCAGGTAAGATTTTGCCGACAGCAAGTGGCATGCTCCTGCTGGTCTAAAACCCTGACCTTTCATATTTTTATTTAAAAAAGAAAAAAATCTGAAAAAGAAAGAAAAGGAGGACTCTTGCCGACTTTGTACCAAAAAAGTGAGTAGATCACGTAACTAGAGTTGTAAGAAGACCGGACACCATTTCACAAAATTTTCCAACAATTTTAACTACCAAAAATCATGCATTTGACATGGCAGTTTTAGACATAACTCAATCTAACGATGTTTTGTTGATTCAGGAATGACCCCTATGTGTACGTTTGTCCCGAGACAACTCACCAGAGACCAGAGATCACATGACTTTTCTTTTCCCAGAATCATGGATTACCAAATATGAGACACTTCATCAAGCGATTAGGCCAGTCCAATTGAACAATCATTTCTTTATCAGGAAGAGCAGTTGTTTATCATTTACACATAAGCTCATACTCTTTCATGTCATAATTGTGACAAAAAAAAATGTAAGATAAATTATGGTACTAAATTTTGGACAAAATTTAGCTACAATATTGGTTGTAGCATAAGATTACAAACTTACTTAATAAAATAAATATCACTACATATTTTAAAAATCTAACCGATAATTGCATGTTCTTTACACTTTTAATAGACATTTCAAAATTTGTGTCAATCAAATATGATTTATATGATCTATGTAAGGACCAGATTTGAGTTCCTCACCTAAAAGGTGGATGGACTTAGACCTCAAAAGCCCAAAACAATGAATTTGTAGAGAGTGGGTTAGAAAACTGGGCCTTAATGAATCAGAAAACCACTAAAGTGAATTCAGATGATAAGAGAATGAAGATAGACAAGTTTATACTGAAGAAAATTGTCATCGGCAGAGTCCGATGAGATCTATTCTTATATATTTCTCTCAAGTTTGGTTACAAATGCAATTCTTGATTGCTACAGTCTTCTTCTCTTAATTTCTCCATTCCTTCACCGTTGAGGGCCTCTTCCATTATATAGTTCTCTTTAGACAATCTTGACTCTCCACTTGTTGATCATCCAAGCTACCACTTGAGTACTTGTCCCATCGGACACCTTCTCAGGCCCTCTATGCGTTGGAGAAGCCAATGCAACATTGTTCAGGAGTCTTCTTCACATTAATGCAGGCAGAAAGTTAGCTGCAAAATGCGGTGGTAGCAGCCTTCTCCTTAGATATTTTAAGACTTCCCCCTATCATATGTTTCTACACTGCTTATCCGTACCATCAGAACTTCCTGGAACGTTCCCCTGGACGACAGACCACCTATTCGAACCTCGGCTTTGGTTAGTTGAGGAGACATTCATCCTCGGCCCACCCTCCTGGGTCATTATGACCAAAATTAACTTTTTCATCTACTAACACGGACTCCCTTAACAATGTTTACTCATCCTCGAACGACCTCTAGTAAATAATGAGCTCCTAGGCCTAATGCTCCTACAATCTATAAGCTTATATTTTATACATAATTTTAAACTACAAAAATTTGTAATTTTAACAATTTATTGATGACATAGTTATTAATCTTTAATTTTTTATAAATTTTGCAAGTATGAAGGATATAAGAAAAAGATGTAATCTAATGGTGAATTTATCAAAATTCAATTCCAATGAAAAGATATAGGGTAAATTTGTAGCCTTTGGCTACAACCAATTTTGTAACTAAATTTTGTCCCTAAATTTTCTCAACTACAAAAAAGTTGTGAGATAAATTGTAGTGGGAAAATTTTGACAACATTTTTATGTGAAATAGAAAAAGCTATCAACAACACTTATTATTTTAGAGAAATGATATGTCCACAACATTTTCACAACATTTTTACAACAAATTTTAAGTGTCAGGTTGTTACTGGTTTCTATTGTTGTGGCAAAAAGGAAATCTTAGTGTTAAGTTCAAATTTGAACCAATAACAACTAACTAACTATGATTTGTTGTGAAAATGTTGTGAAAATATTATGGATGTAGCACATCTTTTTATTTGATCATTCTCCTAATAAGATGTTTTTAAAAATAGCCTCTAAATTTTATTCCTACATTTTCTCAACTATAAAACTGAAAAAAAAAAAAAAAAAAAAAAAACCCTTACAATTCACGACATTCAAGAAAGATAACCCAGGTGGATTGGCCAAGTAGTCAGGCACTCAGTCTCAAAGTACTTGTCCTAGGTTCGATTGGGTGTGCTCCCCAGTTTGAGTCCAGGTACCTACATTTTGAAAAAACTCCATGGGCCAATGATTTACCCCACTAGAGCCCACAGGTCACGATCAATGATTAGTCTAAGCTTCGAGGATACATGGTGGGAAATCAAAAAAAAGAAAAAAAGAAAAAAAAGAAGACATTCAAGGAAGATTGTCGGACTTGAAGTTGAAGAGTTATATTCGATCGCATATTCGCATACACCATCAACAAGTCCAACTCTCAATAAATAACTTACGTAACGTGTTGTGGAATAGTAAAAGTAGCGAGCTATTAGAGCATCTCCAATAGGCTCTCTAAAGCCAACTATGGAGAGCAAACACATGAAAAAACCCCTCCAACAGCCTCTCCATCTCCAATTTTTTTTTTTAGATTTGATATAGTAGCTCTCCAGGTATGGAGAGCACTGTAGCAATTACTGTAGCTCCTCTAAACAATATCCCCCCTTAAAATATTACCAGGTTGAATAAAAAATTACTTTTTTCTCTTTCCTCCCTTTCTCTTTCTTCCTCACTCTCTTTCTCTCTTTTTTATCTTAACGGCTACAAAACGCAAAATACAATCCAAACACGAAAATAATTTTTCTCATAAACCAAAAAAAAAAAAAAAAAAAAGAAAAAGAAAAGAGAGAGACCTGTTCATGAGCAAAAGAATTAATTTACTCTCAATAATCACAACTGATTAAAATATTTAATTTTCACTCAATAATCACAACGGTAACAATAGAACTATTCTTGATCTTTTCTCTCAAACATCTCTAAAATCAGTCTCAATCAAACATTCACAACGGCTACAAACACAACTATCATTTCTCTTAAACATCTCTAAACTCAAGCATAATCAAAATACAAACTCAAAAACACAATCTTAAAATTAATCAAATCATAACAATAAAAGCAAAAAAAAAGGAAAAGAAAAAAAAAAAGAGACAGAAGTCATTTGACCCACGGTGGAGCAAGCAAGCAACCCATGGTGGAGCAAAAAAGAGACAACGCCTGCCTATGTCCTTCGATCAACGGTGGAGCAAGCAATCGCTTGTTCTTAATTTCTCTGCTTCTTATCATTGTAGAGAATGTTCTAGAATCAAGTAGAAATAGAAAAAGTAAAAAAGAAAAAAAAAAGAGAGAGCTAGAGAAAGAAAGAGAGAGCTGGAGAAAGTGAAAATGAAATCAGGAATGAACTAGAAAAAGAAAAAGAAGGGTAGATAGAGATGGGAGTGGGATAGGTGTGTGGTGGAGAAAAAACCAAGAGAAAAAAAAAAGAAACGTATGGATGTAATTAAGTTTGGAAAAATAATATAAAAAATAAGAAATGACAATTAAGAAATGCTACCACAATATTTACACAATAAATTTTAAGTAACAGATTGTTATTAGCTAATATTGGTGAGTAAAAATAATTTCAGTGGTGAGTTCAAATTAGAACTAATAACAACTTTCCACATAAGACTTTGATGTGATTCTTATGAAAGTATTGTGAAATATATTGTGGATATAACATTTTTCATTGAAAAATATAATTGTTGGGAATAAATATAGGAAGAATAAATGATAATAAAAAAAGAATAAAGAATGAATAAAAAAATAATATTTAAATGAGATGGAGAAAAGGATAGAGAATCTATTAGAAAGTGTATTTGAAAAAAGAAATAGATAAAAGGTAAAATAAACTATTCACTCTCCAAACAATATAAAAATTTAAAGAGACTGCTAGAGATACTCTTACGCTATTGCATAATTTCCAAAACGGCCTGTTTGGTAGAGGAGTTTGAGTAGTGTTATTTGTAGTTTTTTGAAATACGTATGAGTGAAAAAGTGTGTAAAAATATGTGTAATGTTATTTAAAAATTGAAAATGGGTATTTGAAATGCCCTACCAAATGAGCATACATTTTCCAAACCCATCTTAAAGTCACTTTCAATTTCAAATTTTAACTATTGAGTACCATTTGTCAGTGACATGATGTCATTGATATGCCATTGGTCCAAAAGAAAACAATTTATATTATTATTTTGACTATTATTTTTAGTATTAGTACTAGTATTTGGATTCTCAATGGAAAAATAAACAAATTATTGATAATTTCAAAACAGTATATCAGTACTAATCGGTACCAAAATATTTTTTTTTTTTACTAAATTGAAACAACCTTCGGTACGGTATTGACTTCTTTACTTCTGGGCCTAATCTAAAGCCCCTAATCTGTGGCCCAATCCAACCCAATCTTAAATATATACATATATATATATATATATATATATATATCGATTTTACAAGCACAAAAATCACACCCACAGAAACAGAAACACAAATCACAAACAAAAGCACAAATCATATCACAACCACAGAAATCACAATCACAAACATAAACACAAACTTACATTTAACAATGAAATAAATTGTAAATAATAAACATTCATTAATGATTTTTTTTTAAAGCAAAAACAATCTCGTCCTCCGATCATCACATCTCTCTCTGATCTAACAATCCTTTGCTCTGACGTGTCAAACAGCAACCACCATGTGATGAGAGTGAGGCTAAGGGTGGGTCAGTGAGTGAATGAGCGTGAAGGTGACTGGGTGAGGGGCAGTTGAGAGAAAATGAGAGTGAGAGTGAGAGATGTAAGAGGCGAAATGAATCAAAAGAAAAGAAAAGAAAAGAAAAAACACAGCTGTGAGGCTTGAGGCTGAGTGAGGCCCTGAGGGGAGCGTCTGAGTGAAGCCAAGAGAGGGTGGTTGGCGGCAGTGCACGAGAGCTTGAGAGTGAGTGAAAGTGGGAAAGAAGAGTGGGTGAGGGGGGTAGTTAGGGTTGATGAGTGAAATTAGAGAAGGTTTATAAGTTTATATATATATTAGGTTTTTTTGGTAATTTTAGTTTTAAACAGGTTGGGTCCGAATCCGGATTTGGGGTGGGTATTGCCAAAACTCGTACCCGACTTGGACCCACTTCGGGTTTTATTTTAAAAACCCAGACCTGACCCTATTGCTTATTGGGTCGGGTCGGGTCAAGTAACAATTGCCATCCCTACTAACTCTTGTAGTGGTAGATTGAGTTTATAAACAATGAACACTAGACACACATAACCGATGTGAGATAAACATCCATATATATATATATATATATATATATATATATATATATTTTCTTTTTTTTCTTTTTTTTAAGAAACAGTAATACTTATTAGAACACACACAAAAGTATATATACTAGTGTCCATCACCATAAAGAACCATTTGTTTGTGATTTTATTATTAAATCCAATAAGATTATGACACGTAATTAATTAAAATTAATTCTTTAAAAGAAACAATCATCATTAATTATTCTAAATCAAATGCGATCAACCTCAATTGAAAGGATGCATACAAATATATATATTTTTTTATTTGGCTATATCTTTTAATCCAATGGTATGATTCAAGCACATAATATGTCGTTTTAATCCTTATGACATCTAATTTTTTTAAATAATTAATTATATTACAAATTCTTTCTTATGATTTATAATGATGTTTTATCCTTAGTTAAATTAAACGAATGTTGCAAAATGTGATGTCTACAATGAGCAATTTTTATTTTATAATTTTTTGTAAATAGATGAGAGAGAGAGAGAGCTACTTGCGTAATAACTGTTTCTTGTACGATCTCTTTAGAATATCCATACAATATTAAATCTTTTTGAACTCTACTAATTTGCAACAGTATAAACTTATTTTTTCTTTTCTGGTGTGGAGTATGAGAGACATTTGCACACAGGTAATCCAATTGTGAATAATCTGTAAAACAAGAATATATAAAATCATTATTAATCTCGAGGGTAGCATATATACGTGTGTGTGTGTGTTTGTGTTCTTTTTTGGATTTAAAAATTATTAACAATTTTAGCTTGGTTTCTTTGAAAAACATTTCTACGTCCACTAATTTGTTATGTTGTTGAAATGACATTAGTCACATTCATAATCATTTCAGCCTGTAAATTTTTTATAATAAAATTTGTAATAATTTTCACACTTACTTTTTGCTAGTCTCAAAAACACCTAATCATCAAATGAAATAAAATAATTTGAAATTCATCTATTCTTTTTTCCAAAGTGGTGTATAGAATAAAAAAAAAAAAATCTCAACTACACACAAAGAAATAAGCTTAAAATTTCTTCTTCAAACTTGGTTTATTTTCTAGCGTTGCTGGCTTTTTGGCTGCATAAGGGGTTACTGAAGGATTCGAGGATTGAGCCGCTGCATTAGATTTAGGGGTTACTAGAGAACCTGAGGCTGAGGACTGAGTCATAGCACTTCCACTTTCCATTACTAAAAGACTCGAGCAATTTTTCTTCTTAATAAAAGATAAATTATTATGTAATTGTGATGAGATTAAGAGGAAGTTTTACACATATATACACTTAGATTAGACTAAAGTATAATTTATATCTTGTATATATATTTTTTTAAAAAAGATTTAAGACTGACATCATCATAATAATATGAATATTTGGCGTGCCTATAATTTACTAGCTCAAATTGATAATTTTTGAGTCCTAAAAATTATATATCATATGGTATCAAACACATATACTTATAAAAGACAACTAAATTCAAAAAGTAAAAGCTTACACAATTTTTTCTGCTCATGTGCTTAACTAGAATATCGACCTTATGATAATTGATTCCGAAATTGATTAGTTGAATTTTTGATAAATGCCTAAAATCTAATTTTTTATTATCATTAATTGAATTTTAAGGTCTCCATTACTGCAATTGATTCGCATACTGCATACATGCATTTATCTCCTTGTTTATCACTTGGTAATTGATACTGCACCAATAGTTATTATGTCATAGGCACGATTCTTTTCTATTTTAAATTTTAGTTATTTTATAAGTAAAAAAAAAAAGTGTGATAGGCAACACCACATTGGTGAAGTATAAGATAAAATACTAAAAGTGAGATGATTTAAAATTTCTCATCATTCCAAATAGTAAATTTCACATGCCTATAATTAGCTAGCTCAGATTGATCATTTTTCAATCTTGAAACTTAAATCTCATATTTGGCATTAAATTGAATCCTAAAATTATTAAATACAACTTAATCCAAAAAGTATGAGCTTACATTGTTTATTTTGTGGTTGTGGGACCAATGAGCAGTTTAGTTTAATTTAGTTTTTTTTTTTTTTTTGGATAAGTTTGATAGTTACAATGTGAGAGGGGAAGATTTAAACTCTAAATATCTTCATTGAAAATACTAAAAAGTGCTAGTTAAGCTACAAGAGCTCTTGGCTGAATGAATAAGTTTTAAGGTTACATTATTTGGCTATAATCACTTTTGTTTCTTTTCTTGGAATAAGTGTGCGTTTTGCTCCAAATTAAATAACCAGCTTATTTACTATTCAGCTTATTTTTGTTATTATTCATGGGTTTCATTGCACTTTTTGGTACTATTTATGGGTCTCACTGTACTATTTCAGCTGACTTTTACCTTTATCTATAGTACTTTCAGCAAGAAGTTTTTAGTTTCAGTAAAATAAGCGGTTCCCAAACTGATGTGAATGTGGAGATGATTTTTAATCTTTTCCATTTTATAGCAATAGTTTTTTATTTTATTTTATATTATTATATTAATTAGGTCAAGACACAATATATATATATATATATTTTTTTTGGTTTGGGTTTGGGGGGGGGTGGAAATCAAAATTCAATCCAACTTCCTTATTTGAAAACCAAAAACATTGCGTTGAGCTAAAAAAAAAAAACTCACCACTAATGTTACCAATATTTGTCAAATAATGAATTGGCAAAGGTTCGTGTAACAAAAGAGAAAAGAGAAATATTTCCTTTGTTGTTATGTGAAGAACAGTCATACCTGAGCCTTAGCAACAAGCCCAGTGATGAGCCCAGTACCAGCAGTGAGAACCTCAGCAACGAGCCCAATACCAGTAGTGAGTCCAGAAACAAAGACAAGCCCAAGCCCAATTCTGATCAAGCACACTGTATCATTTAAGAGCACATCAAAACACATCGTTTCACTTATAAGTTTCTGTTATTCTTTAATTACACACGTGTATTAGGTGGTTAGTTTGTTAATTTTGTTATAACAAACTCCACCTTTCACGTTAAGCTCTTCTCTCTCCTCTGTGCTTATATAAACAGAATTCTCTTAATAATGTAATTAATGCAATACACGTTTCTTTCACTCTTAGGGTTTTCTTCTATTTTAGCTTTCCTTTCATTATGGGACCAATGAGTAGGAATGGCATCTGATGATGCACAGAAAATCAGTAAGATGAATGCTCTGGGCTTCAAAGATCTAACCACTCTTTGGAATCCCTGAAAAAGAAAACACACTATCAAAGGTGACCGGGGTGCACCGGCCAAAAACCCTCCAATGCTTAAGTTA
This sequence comes from Quercus ilex subsp. ballota, assembly GCA_032727855.1. NCBI lineage: Eukaryota > Viridiplantae > Streptophyta > Magnoliopsida > Fagales > Fagaceae > Quercus > Quercus ilex. Next base: position 39,721,088 of record CM064919.1, read on the forward strand.
GTTTCTCTTTATGATTCTAGAATTCTAACTTTTTGGGAATTGTAAAAACGTACCTTCATCTAGTCCGAATGGGGTGTTTATATAGTATGCTCTTGGAGCGGTTATTTGACTTGTAACTTCCCCTGTATTTGAGGAAGTTAGAGGGTTCAAGGATAACTTCCACAACCGCTATGGGAGTCATCATATTTCATCTTCTATAACTGTTATTGGCAGTTAAGTACTTAGTAGGAAGATATAGCGATAAACCGGGGCCTTGTTCATGCCTTGGAATAATAACACGTGGTTCAATTTACTAGTCTGTGTAGATAAACTTCCCTAGAATTTTTCTAAGTGTTGGGGATCGTCCTGGTACAATCCTTATGGACGACTGTTTTGCTAAGCATAGCTACTCTTGTCTTCCTGGCCTGGACGACTCTTATGGACGAATCTGGAGTTCATCAATTCTTATTTCACCATTAGCATCAACAAATTCTTTTTTTCCCTAGAGGTAGGCTGGTATAGTTTTTCTAAGTAATGGTTATAACTTATAATTTCAGAACAATAAGTCCAAAAATACAAAATGTTTCACATTATTTTTCAAAAATGGTAATATGTTATTATTTTGAAAATACTCTCGTCATAAGAAAAAAAAAATGAAAAATTTTGTACCCTAATATCACTCTGGATCAAAATACAGCCTTTGGATTGACCATTCACTAGAGCTGGCACAAGGCCGACCTCTTTAGCCTAAAATATTTAAGCTGTGGCGTGCTAAAGTTAACGGGCTGGGCTTGTCTCAACTGTATCTTGAGGCCCATATCTAGTAACTGACCCTTCGCTTAACCCATTTACATATAATAAATTCAATGTCCCTAAAAGTTTGTCACTTGCTTCGCAAATCACAACAAATTTATCTCACGGTGGAGAAAGATAAAGTTGTGAAGTGTGAACTGTAACAAAACATCCAAGAGAAAAGGTCGAACAGAAAGCAATGAGTTTATTGGCCACAAAAATCTCACTATTTATGCATTACTACTACGTAATGAAATTTCTATTAGCTCAGGGGTCTGGGTCAGTCAGTCCCTTGAGCTGGGCACAATTAGGTTCACTGATGGAAGCCCTATTAATTTGGTTGGGCTCAGTTCAATTTCCATTACATATGATAAGGGGAGTGGGTTTCAGCTAGCTTAACCGGTAAAGTCTCTAAAGGTTGAATAAAAGATCTGGGGTTCAATTCCTGTCTACACCAAAAACTGATTGGTGTCTTGATCTGATGATATAGAGCTACTATCAGGAGCGGGTGCTATAGGTTAAAACTCTCTCTCTCTAAAAAAAATAAATAAATAAAAGATAAGGGTGAGTTTTTCTGAAATAACTTTATTTCCTTAGTTGCTCAAAGCTGAGACTCATTATAAAAAGTATGGTGAAAATGATAAGTTTAAATATTTAACTATTCTTTTAACACTTGCCTTCATTTAACCATTCTTATCATTTTCTAATAGTCAGGCTTGTTTTCACTATAATCTTATCATTTAGCCATTCTTATAGTGAAAATGATAGTTCTAAAGTAAAATTAAAAGACTGTTATAAAAGCTTGAACTATTAGAAAATGATAAATTTAATCATTTAACTATTTTTCAACACTTTCCTTTATAAAGTGAAGTCCAACATGGTATTTTTTATTTTTTAAATGAGAGGTAAAATAAAGACTGTTTGAATATAAAGTCACATACTTTAATACTATGATAAATTACTATTTGTCTCAAAAATTGAAAGATTAAAAAAAAAATGTGAATTTAACATTTAACCATTATTTTAATATTAATATTATAAAGTAAAATATACCCAGAGAATACTAAAAGGTTTGAACGGTGGGAAGAGAGATTAGGTGGTGTTTGGTATCACAACTTAAACAACAGTTTTCAATTTTTAAACAACATTACACGTATTTTCACACACTTTTTCACCCATACGTATTTTCAAAAAATACAAACAACGTTATTAGAACAACATTACCAAATAGCTTGCTTCACATATTTACTTGTTATTTGAATTCTATAAGGTCTCCAGCAAAACTACCCTATGTTTACACCAACCTCTGTAAGCAATAGACAAATTCAATCCTAATAATCTCCATGGACACTATCATTGAAGCATTCATACATGGTCATAACTGCCATGGTTTCCCTTGCTAGCTAGGGGCAATATCCTCCATTAATGCACTCCATTTCGAACCCCTCTCCCCCTCTCCAAGCCTCATTCAATGATTAGAAAATTTCTGACAAACCAAACATAAGCTAAGGAAAAAGCACAAAATCTTCCTTTTCCCTTCTGTTTTATTTTGGGTTCGTTGATGTTGTGTATTTTTTTTGCTGGCTTCCCTCAGTGGCCTCGACATCCCTCCACTTTGATTCATCCTGACAAAATCAAAACTATGTAACAAAGAATTTAAAAAATGGACAAAATAATAATAGAGAACTTGAGAGTTAACAGACTCAACACCTAGTAAACTTGCTTATGATTGGTGTCAGGTAAAAAAGAATCTCTAGGAGTCAACACCCAATTTTCAGCACTAGACCAATTGAAGAATTTCATGAAAATTTTTATTTATCATAAAAATAATTCGACAATATAGGAATAGGAGTACATTAATGTGCTTATATAGACTACTATACCTTAATTCTAACTAATATTAAAAAAAAAAAACTAATTCTAATTGTGGGCACCAGAAATGAGGCTACTAGACTGGGCCTCACCCAGGCTCACAACTTACTTGTTTAGTGGGTATGGATTTCCTACTATGGGTCGTTCTCGGCACAGACACTCAATGAGATCACTTTTCTCCTTCTATGTCGCTACCCTCCCCCTTTACTTTCCTTCCACACTCTCTCTTTCTCTCAAAACCTTCCAACCCCTTTTCCTCTTCCATTTCTCATATTTATACCCTTAAATTGGTGGAGATGCTATGATTGCCTCCATGGTTAGTGTAATGAGAGGTCTAATATTATCAACCATAAGTGGATGGTTAGGTGGGAGTGGGATATGGTGAAAATGGCCTTGGAACTTGATTCCCACTCCAGAAAGCATGCCCGGCAGCAACGCTTCCGGGTGCTTCAGGGTATGCAAATGATAGTATGCTCGGACGTTATTCCTGCTTCATTGTTCGGTAAAGGTCCCCGAGTAAAGGTCAGGTGAAAACACCTGGGTTTGCAGTTCATATGGGCCTAGACTAAGGCCACGGGTGGCGCTGTTGCGTCGGAACTTTAGGCCCAAATGCGCTTGGGCTCCACGTGACCGTACGTTACCCCCCAGATTCATGCCCGACTAATCTAGTGGTCCTTGAGCCCAGCTTCTAACAAGGGGAGTTAGCAACCATGGGCCAATTGGCGGAGTTTGGGCCCAATGTCCAGATGGTCCCCTGAAAGGTGTACCGTACACTAATTAATTTGGAAAATACCATTTGGAATTACAAAAAATAACCTTGGCTTTTGGAAATAAAATGCTAATTACCTAATTAACTACAAATACCTAGAAATAGAATACAATTGACTTACAAAATTAACTCTGTAAAAAAAAAATGCTTGCAAAATTAAATAGATGTCTCTTTGTGCCTTCTGCATCACCTCTCATTAACTCCATGATATAAAGAAAAGATACTTTGTAATTTATAAGTGTACATACATATCATAAAATTTTGGATTTCTCGTATTGTTTGTGATAATCTTATTTTTACTATTCTTTATATTAGGCCAAAAAATTAGGATATATATATATATATATATATATATATATAAAACCGAATTGGAATTGTATTTAGAGTGGAATTGCCTAATGCCTATTCTTTACATTTTAAAAATCTAATTATGTGCTAAGATAAAATCATATGGTATAAATATCTTGTTTTACAAAGAATCTTTATAGAATTAAAATTCGTTATTTATCTTTTCTTCAATGGTTCTTTAAAATATTCTTCCCTTTTATCCCATCAATGAAAGAAAGTGTTATAGGTAATCAATTCATCTTTTCTTTTGGAACTTAATTAGTTTTTACCATGTGTGATTTAAGTGGTCGTGATGGCCTAGAATTTGAGAAGGTATTTGGTATCAAATGATATTGTTGGGATGATAGGTTCAGTAGTGTATATTAGGCCAGGGGCCCAGTCTAAGGACGCCTAGTAGTCCGAGGACGATTAAACGCTGTTATAGAAGTCCGCTTTAGTGAATGAAGAGATGATGTTTGGTCATAAGAGTCCAAAAAGGTAGTCCAATGAGGATTACCTCCTTAGCTGGGCAAAGCAGAGGTCCGAAGGTATTGTCTGCCATCCAAGGCAACATTCCAAGAGGTTCTATTAGTAAGGATACACGTCATGAAGGTACTAGACAAAGGGGAACTATGAAATATTTAAGAGAAAACTGCTACCACTGCATTGAATGCTCTATAGTTAACGCTTTGGTCGCATTAATGAGAAAGTGATACCTAAACAGATTTTCAGCCTTACAGCTACTCTCAAAGATTTCAGGAAGGTGCTGATGGAATAAGGATCAACACTAGTAACCTGGTCTACACGTGTAGGGTGAAGATGAAATAAGAAGAGAGTATAAAAGAGAAAGAAGACCCTAAGGGAATTAAGGGGAGAAGATAGAAATATTGTAGGAACAAGAACGGTGTTTTGGAATCAAATTCAAGAGATATATACACGAACTGATCTCCTCGGAATGTGCCAAGGACGATTTTCTTAAAATTAAACTATTCTATCTTTGCTTCCTTGTCATCTGGGCCAAATATAGTTGCTGCATGATTCATTAAGGCCTAGTTTTTAAACCCATTATCTATAAATTCATTATATCGGACTCTTTGGGCCTAATTCCTTGAATCCTTTAGGCTGAGGAACCAAATCCTGCCCTTACAGATACCATGTCAGCAGTATTAAAATCCAATAAGGATACATGTTGTGGACTGTAATAGGCACCATAATGTAATAGTTATTCCTATGATTTAGCTATTCAATAGTTTGGTTATGTTTCTATTACATGGAATAGTCATTCTTTATGAATAACTATTCTTAAAAATGAGGAATAACTATTCATCTCTACAAGGGTTGTAATAGTTATTCTTTAGTAGGTGTATTAATTTCTAAAATTAATATATTTCCAAATAAACGAACTTTCCATATGCACATAACAATTATGAAAATAAAAATCATAAAAAATAACTAATCTCTCATTCAAATATATGAGTAAAATATTTTTTTAAAATATATCTTAATTTTGAAAAAAATGTTTTCATTCCATTGTCTTCAAAGTTCTATTATTATGTTGTCACCAAACAAATTAATAGTAATAAGTATTACATTACAAAATATTTTATTCCTTACTAGCCTCTGAGCACGCGCTCACACGCGTGCTCAGAGGCTTTTCTATTTTTTGGGTAAGGGTTAATTTAGAGCATTTATTATAATTTGAGATTACTACATTTTTCAATCACAAAAAAAAAAAAAAAAAAAAAAAAAAAAAAAAAAAAAACCTAGGGGTCTGATGAAAAATTATTTCACCACACATAATATTCATCACACCCCAAGGTTTTTTTGTGATTGAAAAATGTAATAATTCCAAATTATAATAAATGCTCTAAATTAACCATTACCCAAAAAATAGAAGAGCCTCTAAACACGCGCCTGAGCAAGGCTAGTGTAAAAGTAAAACAACTGAAAAAATCTATTTTTGTAGGGGAAGAAGATAAGTGAAGAGGCATTTTTCGATTCCTTTGATGCTAGAAGATAGGAGAGAGAAATTTTAAAATGAAACGTGCTTGAAATTGAAAACGTTTAACCAAGAGAGTGGTCCTATTTATCCAAAAAAAAAAAAAAGTGGTCCTATTTTGTTGGCAATGTTTTAGTGAGAGTTAAAATACGTAGTTTTACCAAATTATCTTTTAGTTTTGTCTCTACTTAAACCTAGGAAAATAGGGGTATTATAGAAAAAAAAAATCCGGTTCAAACAGGTGCAGCTTCTTAAATAGTAGTATAGATAATACCTATTCTTATTCCTATGTAATTATAGTTACAGTTTACCAAACGTGTTCTAAGTGTGAGATATGTCAACAAAAAATAACTAACCCACTAACAATTAAAAGATATATGTTAGTGGGTAGTTATTTTTGCACACATGTCTCTCATTTATTAAATTTTGATACAGAATGACGTGGTACAATTTGATATAAAATACTTTTTCCTAGAATTAAGTGGCATTGCATAAGTGGGAGAAATTACATGGTGAACAATAGATTCATATTAAAGATTAAATAACTAACTAAAAGGTGAACCAAATTAATGTCATTAATTACGTGTGATGTTACTATATTTTTACTCAAACAAGAAACTGATTTCATTGCCTGTGGTCTTGGTTCAATAGCATTTAATTTGATTCTTTATGTTCATATGTTTTTGTTTCTTAGAAAAAGAAGTAAAAAAAAAGAGAGAAGAAGAAGTTGATTCCATTAGACATCACCCGTAACCACTTTAATATAAAAAGCACCTCAAAAAAGTCAAAAAGAAGTTGAGTTTCTTCGCAATGGTTCTCAAAGATTTGAATTTTCTATTTCCATCTCTCTCTTTTTTTTTTTAATATAAATTTGTATATGTAAGGACGCAATTTGGGTCCCTAGTCCTAAGGATGGATGAACTTAGGCCCAAAAAGCCCAATACAATGTATTTGTAGATAGTGAGTTGGAAAAACTGGTCCCTAGCCCTAAGGATGGATGAACTTAGGCCCAAAAAGCCTAATACAATGAATTTGTAGAGAGTGAGTTGGAAAAACTGGGCTTTAATGAGTTGGACAACAAGTAAAGTGGATTAAGACGACAAGAAAAGAAAGATAGACTGATTTAATTTAAAGAAAATCATCCTCAGCACAGTCCAAGGAAATCAGTTTTTATATATTTCTCTCAAGTTTGATTACAAATTCAGTTCTTGATTGTTACAATGTTTTTCTCCCAATTTCTCGATCCCTTTCTCTCAGGGTATCTCTTCTATTTTATACTATCTTCACATTCCATCTCCTCCCTCCACGTGTAAATCAGATTGCTGGTGTTGATCTTTGTCCCATCAGCACCTTCCTGAAATCTTTGGGTAGTAGCTGTAAGGCTAAAAGTTACTATTTAGGTATAACTTCCTCATTAATGCGACTAGAGAGTTAGATACAGAGTATTTAATGTAGTGGTAGCAGCTTTCTCTTTAGATATTTCATAGCCTCCCTATATCATATTCCTTCTTAATACTTATCCTCATCAGTGAAATTGTCCGCAACGTTACTCTTGATGTCAAACCACATCTTTTGACCTTGGTTTTGCCTAGCCGAGGAACCATTCATCCTCGGATCACTTCCCTGGAATTCTTTAGTTTGAACTACTATTCAGATGTTCTTTAATTTGGCAAAATGAGTTCTGCAGGCACTATCTACTCTATTAATTTTGATATCCTCCATTACTCATGCAGTCAATAAGTTCTAGACAATTTGATGCTCCCCAACTAACAAGGTAACCTCTTCTAAATTCTTCAGACAGCTAATCAGTATATCTTAGCCACAAAAAATTTGGTTCTGGAAGCCGAAGTCCGCGACTGATCAAACTCATAATCACCTAATAAACGCGCAGTAAGTTTTGTGTCCACAAAGTTTGTTGACAAAATGAACAAGTTGGATTACAAATATCAGACATCTGTGCTTAGCAAAGCATTATATTGTATCCTTAATCAACCTAAAATCTAGAATGATTTTTTGTGTTTTGTTTTTCTAAAAGGCCCCCACCAAATTTGACTGGAAAACTAGTTTGATATTACATGAAGATTCTTTCATTCTGAGAAAAACAAATTAAGTGAATAAGAAAAAAAAAATTAACTGGATGCCAGATTTCCAGTTTTCTTCCGGTAGGTCAGTCTTTTGAAATTTGTTTCTTTCAATTGTTATTTCCTAATGATAGACAGATAGAGCCTAAAAAAGAACTTCAAGAGCTAATTGGTTTCACAAATTGGATATGTGTGTATTGTGTGTTTTTGGCGTTTAGTGGAAAATTTTAAGACAGTTGCACCTTTTCTCCTAGAAAGTTGGTAAGCCTAATAAGCTATACTATTTTTTGATAGTTATGTACATAATTTGAGATAGAAATATATCATACATAGAAAGAAATTCTGCTATTTTTGTATAATTGTACAAGAAGTACGTATAATCATAAATATTTGAGATACTTGAAGTTTCAAAATATATAATTCCTGCTCTTTAAACATTAACTGATTTCTCAATCTATAAAAAGACAAAGGTTAGATTTGATTGTAGTCTGACTACCCAACAAACAACTGCTCAATTTGTTATAGTTTTTCATGGAAGAGATCAAGGATAGATTGCAATTGAACTAATGAAAGAATTAGTAGGTATAGTCATTGATCTTTAAGGAGACCATGGACGATCTTTTAGAGAATCTTAGCCTACGAAAATAGATTGTTAATGAGATTACAATTAAGTTTGTATTTTTGTTTACCATTAGGTGGTCACCAAAACATAATTATTTTTCTTGTGTGTTTGAAACATCACGAAGTGTTTCTTGTTGCTTAAGAAGGAAGATGCAATCATCACACAATGTTCCCAAGATGAGAGGAGAGCTTATAATATGCACGTCCGGGGACAAAGTAATGCTGTAAGCTAGCTAATTAAGCAAAGTGTTTTGAATGGAGTACTTCAAGTCTTCAACATTAGGGTATGATAATGGGGGTCAAATCATGCCAATACACATGATAGAGAGATAAGGGCCCGCTGGTATAGCTGGCCTAAACAGAATCTAAGTTCATCAGTCAATATATATGGAGGAATGACTTGAACCAACCAACCATCCGTGTTAATAATCCCCTTAAATAATTATTCTGGGATTGTTTTAATAGTTTTGTGACTCCGTCATATAATTTGGATTTTGGAGTCGAGCAAGACAAAACTGCATGAATTATGTGAAAACAGCTCTGCATGAATTGTGAGGAGTTAAAACCAACAATACATACGGTTTAGCAGGTTTAGAAAACTGGCTTGAACCTAGCATTTTGGTGAAATGTGTTTTCTACTAAAAAACTAAAAAACTCAGCAAATGAGGTTTATATACATATGTGTATTAAGGAAAATGCTAAACTAATCTGTTATGAAATATACTGCATAATGCTTATAACTTATGTGACAATGAATTTGATTCGTGTCATTTCAAAACAAAATAAGTAAATGTTATTATTAATTACTTTGTGATTGATGATATATTAGTTTATAAGACTTATATAAAAATATATTATGATATTACTTAAATTTCTCATCAGACCACTTAAATGAATTACTCTTCAGCAACTGGGTCCTCTTGTAAAACAAAGGAGGAGCTCATATAGACCACAAAATAGGATCAGGATCATGCTGATCATGAACTGCTTAGAGTCCTCATGAACCAGTCATCGCACTGGCACCAGAGTACTCTGTCCAAAGCAAAGACTTCGTCAACTTTAGGGGGGTGTGTTGCCGAGTTTAATTTTCCTAATGGAACACATATAAATGTAGGTGTTGTTGCGTCCACTGCAATGCAATATTGCAATATCTGGTGAAAAATGCCTTCGTCCTCTATCTTTGTTCTTGAACATGTTTGTGTGTGCAATATATCATGGGTTGGTTCCAAATCAAAATAAACACTTTCTCAAAGACTTCTTGCCCAATGACAACACTTACCTCATCTTATGATGATGTGTTTGCACTTAACACAAGTGGGATTTGAATTATCTTACATAATGTCCATGTATACAGTTCAATCTGTATCCTTAAGTACAAATCTTTTATATTATATCAAACGAAGCCAAATATTATTGAACTTCAAGCCAGGTCAACTTGAAGTTATTGTTCCCTCCAACTTGTAGGAACTCTTCTCCTAGGTAGAATTTTTTTGTCTCTTCTGAAATTGATGTGCCAACTCTTATATAGATTGCGTCTATCATCATCTGTGCAATCGTAATAAGATACAAATTTTAACCTTAGCATATCAATAAACTAACTTACTTGACAACAATTGATTTGAAATGACTGGTGGCAATATTTATCCCATATTTTAAATTCATGGTTGAAATCTTTTTATTTTTTTTATTAATTTTTTTTATGAGAATCTTTTTAGATCCTTTAGTTGAAAATCCACCGAAATTATTAATTAATTATCAATTTATCTCAATTTTGCCTTCCACAAGATTGTGATTATTAAACATAAATCGGCAATTCACCAAATGATAAAGTGAAAAAAAAAAAAAAATCTCCAAAAGAAAAACCACTGCAGGCCAATTAAGGCAATTTATACTATAAAAAGAGTTTACAAATTATAAAAGTAAAAAATAAAATCTTTGTAACTAGACTCTATAACCCAAACGCCCCATAGATAACTCATTGATGTCATCATGGCAATTTAATTTAGAACCGTTAAATGTCTTCTTCTATGAAAACTTTTACAAACAACATCTATGTTTCACAAATTAGAACCTTTGGAGTATTTCAAGGCATCGCCTTGAAGATTTAATCTACAGTGAAGCCATTGGAAAAATGAACTTGGTTTCTCAAAAACTTTACCATAAGCATGGCTGATGAACTTGCATAATTTTTTCATTAAAGCACAAGGGAAGAAAGTAAGGATTCTCTCTCTCAAGCTTTGGAATTTTCAGCCTATCTAATTCTAGAAAAATCGTGCTTATAGTTTTTTAAATAGGTGTTTACAAGTAGGGTTTGAAAGACGTTACAAACTAGATCAAAATAGGATTCGAAAAAATTGATTCTATGACTCTCGCTCAAGCAAAAGTTAGGCAAGACTATATTTAAGTGACTCACTTGAGCCCATGTTTTCCATCTCACTTGAGCAAGATTTGGTCTTGCTCGAGTGAGCCTTTTTAGATTGAGCAAGACTTAGGTATAGTAATTAGATTACGTTCCTTAAGTTTCATTTTTAAGATTCTACTATGTAGATTTTTTCTCATGAGATGGAAGTGTATTTTTTAGTTAAGTAGCTACATGGCTGAATCTTAAGAGAGGAACCTAAAGAACAACACCTAAGGTACTACAACCATGTGATTTCAAGATGGAAAGGGTCTTAACTTCCCTTCAGGCCTACAAATGCAACTACAATTTTAACCTTAGGTAACATTTGCATCAGTTATCAATCATTTTCTTAATTATTGATTGATAAATTTTCTTATTTAATTTTTAATATTTTCTTTAATTTCTTGTGACAATTAAATTGATGATTTCTATTTGTAAATTCATATATATATTTAATTTGTTACATTATGTCAAGAAAAAAAATGTCACGCCTTTCTCTCTAAAAATTTATTTTTTGGGAGGTGGTATTTGATGGAGATCAATTTCCTTAACACGAACTAGTGTAAAGACGCTAGTATATCCATAATTTGAGACGTAATTTCATCTTTATAAAGAGAATGATAAGGAAACAAAAGTCATCGATATTGTAAATCAAGCATGAACTGATAAATGTCCCAAAAAAATTTGACATTATCTAACTAAGGTGTAATAATAATCCATCTTGATCATTTTATCATCCACTAACCTCTAAAAAATGACCAATCAAGTTGGCTGTACGTCCTATCTGAGGTCAATGTTGAAGTCACACCAGGTTCTTTCTGCATGTAAGCTATGCCAACTGCATTAGATTGGTCATTTAGGGCCCGTTTGGATTGAGGGGGAAGGGAGGGGGAGTGGAGGGGAGTAGGGCAGAGTTGGCTGAAAATAGGCTAAGTTTGAGACAATTCTATTCTACCCTCGCTCCCTCTCCCTCAGTCCAAACAGACCATTAGGTGTATCTATGAACCTCTTGGTGTAGAATATCAGGCAATCATACCATCACACATTATATTCTGGCTGTAAATTTTCTACTGAAAATTTTTGGTACTTGGTAGTTATTCTAAAAGTTCTTGATGTCAGTCATGGAAGTAGCTACTCCTACATGTTTTACTAAGTAATCTCTCATGGGTGAAGCTGTCTCTTCCCAGATTGCCCATATGTCAAGAGAGTGCATCAAACACTCGATCATTGAGTGATGTTCTTCGTCAGGGAATTTCTCATCATGCTAAAGAACTAAAAGAAGCAAGGGCGGTTATTGATGGTAATTTGGTAAGACAGACTACAAGATACCATGTTTTGACTTTCTGTATTATCTGTCTATCTATCTATCCAGCCGTTTATACACACTTACTGTGGATGTTTGTTTGTACAACGGATTACCAATGTTCTCATATAGCTGCAATAGTTCTCTCATCAAAATTTTCAATACTGTGTTTAAGTTGATATATTTATTGATAGTTCATGCGTAAAGTCAAGTCAGGTGTAAAAAAATTTATATAGTGTAGCAACAAATCCTTTTTGCTTCAAAAGGAAAGAAAAGAAACTAGAATATAATTTGCATTAACATATGATACAAATATATGATGACTCAAGAAGATACTAAATCAGGATTAATTCTATTTTCCAAGAGAAGATCAAGTTTGACATGCGCTATGCTGCATCAGTGCAGCTACCATGCGACATCAGGATGCACCCCTTGTTGCACAGGGCAGTGCTCTGGTGGTTTTCTAAACCTATTTGTATCTTACATTCTTAATGGCCTTAAACTTGATTCCAGTGTCAGTTCAACTGCCTCAAAGTGAGAATCCAGTTAAATGATTATTGTTTAGTATCTTAACAATGATGAAAGATTTTATTTCCTCTCTATTAAGTCTCAAGGGTGCTGCTTAGAAGATTTAAACAATTTTTCCTTCCATGATTCATAATTGATTGCTTGAGATGCAAATCTCAGCAGAATTTTTCTTGTGCAATGAAGATTCAATGAAGATAAGGCTTCACACTAAGTGTTTTTTCAATTGGTAAATACACATGGTGGGTCTTGAACCCATGACTTCACTCTCCACCTTGCTCATATAGAGGTGCCATTTGAGCCAAAGCTCATTGTCATGTTGTAGAAACCACTAATTTTGTAGAAAGCAAAACAAAATACATAAATTTAAACTGACAAGCATACATGTGATTAGTAGCAGTTTCCACTTGTTTTATTATCGTCCTTGGAATGCCATGACTTGATATAATTAAAATAATGGCCGACCATTCTTCCAGTAATTTAAAATGTGAGATTTATTGAATCTTATAGTGGGTTTTTTTTTTTCTAATTATTATTTATAATTATTATTACATCATGGCTCCCTAAGCTCACTTTGTTAGTGGATTCTTGTAATATCAGATTTTTTACGTCTTTTTTTGGCAGGGGTGGGGGCTATTCCAATTTTGTTAGGACATATATGATTCAATGTTAGGAATATATGTCACTATTTTATGTAATTAGCTAATCTTTTGACTAAACGCACTTTACTTGTAATTGGGTAGATCTAGGATGTGTTTAATGCTTCAAGAAACAAGGTTTCAAGTTCAAGTGTTAAAACCATGCAAGTCTGTCCAAAAATCAAGTAAAGAAGTGTTGTTCATTAAATCTCGACAGCTAGTATCTATCGAGGTTTAAAGAGAGTTGTTTCAGCCCAAGGCTCGACAGCTGCTCCATAAATAGGGTATTTGTCGAGATTTATGAAGTTTAGTTTTCAGAGTTGATTTTCATCCAATCCGTGAATGTATGTTTGGGTTTTCTTTTCTCACAATCCTAAACATATATAAGGATTATTTTAAGAGCCGTAAAAGGTTACGCACAGTTGCATAAGAGCACAATTCCACAAGTGTGAAAAAAAGTGTGACCGGAAATCTAGTTTACCCTAGTTCTTCTTCCTCTTGAAAAAGCTACTGTGTTTGTACACCATAGGGTTTTGTGACCAAGCAATTTCATAATCTTCATCATGTGATGAACGGAATAATTTTGCAGCCAACATCCTTCTCAAGTTGGTGATTAAGTCACGTACCAAGATCCGCGCAATTAGTTAGTCACGTACTGGGAGCCGTGCATTGAAAATGAGAGATTATCACTACAGAACAAGTCCAATTGAGTATTGGGGTAAGGGTTAAACTGTAGGTTGGTATAAGATACTGAGATTCCTTTACTTGGATTCTCGAGAGTGGTGACCTTAAAATCACCCGATAGGGTTTTTGCCGTATAGGTTTTCCTTATTCGTAAACAAATCATCGTGTCAATTTATTTTCCGCTGCATACTTTAGATAATTGGTGATTTGTTTATACTACCACACGCTTTACATGTTAATTTGATTAATTGATAAACTTGGCTAATTAATCAATTAATATATCACAAGGGTTCAATACATTCTTGGCCTATCAAATTTCATTTCTAGGTTGTAAGTGACTAACCAAGCACATCAGATGGTGTGCATGAAGTTGAATTGCTTTTACCATTCATGAAAGATACATATGCAGAAGGTGTGCTGGCACCTTTTCATTTTTTTTTTTTTTTTTCTTTTCAACTGTTAAGTAGGTTATTCTTTGTGATTTTCCATCGTTTTCATTATATCTCTTTACACCGAACTATTTGTTTATATGATGTAAAGCATGCAGCCGAAAAGATGTTCTTGGTGTTCTTCTTTTTAAGGGATCTGTCTGTTCTTTGCGTACTTGAATTCAAAAGAACCAATTTCACAAGCTGTGGCTGATATAAAGGTATTCAATAATCAGTTCAGGCTTACTTATTTGTTTTACAATGAAAATTTGTTCTTGCTTTAGTATTAAAGGGTCATGTAAATTTCTTGAGTAATGCTGGAGACATAAAAAAATTCACAACTTTTTTCACTACTTGTTGAGATAGCAAGTTATAATTGGTATAACACCACTTTTACATGAGTCCACCACTAACACCGATTTTAGTGTACATAAATAACAATATGTCACCTCAACAGCTTTGAAAAGTGTTATGAAATTTTTTTTTTGGGCCAGTAGACATTAAGATTTCTTTGGAAATGCTTGATTTATCATTAGTTCATGGAGGTCCTGCTGGTTTTGGAAGCAAGATTAAAAGAGTATTTATTGTATTGACTGTCGACTGATACTTCTTGACATCTTAGAAAGTGTAGCATTTTATTACTGTTGCTTGACCGCGTCACTTTTTTTCAAGGTGAAAAACATTATGCTGGGCATTTTACCCCCATGAGGCAAGGCACTAGCCTGATGCATTGAAGTGTAATCCTTTTGAATTTTATATTCAGAAGTATGTGCTTGAGAACTTGCCTCCCCCAAAAAAGTATGTACTTGAAATTATTTTTAAACAAAATGGATGTAGAAGTGGAAATCTAGTGCAACTAATTTTTTTTTTTTTGGGGGGGGGACCAAGTGCTTAAGAACTAGATGAATATGATAAATGATGTATGCCACTGATCAAGTGTCACTTTTGTATGTGTCTGAGATTTCAGACAGGGTTTTCTCTAAGGCAATTAGTCTTTGTTTCCTTGATGCACTGGATTACAGTTATCTAACTATGATATTCAATTGATCTACTTTTGATGTAGAATGCTTGCATACGTTGGCTGTATTTATTAAAAAAGACAAATGGTTACTGATCACTAAGAAGAAATGGTTAAGTATCACATATAGTATAAGCTTCTGTACCTCCCCCCGACTTCCCTCACCCCCCCTCCTCTTTGTTCTTCATCTTTCCATCTCATTTGGTTGCCACAAGTTTCTAAGTATAACTTGGATTGCTTTTTATTAGCTGCTTTTGAATTGTCCATGAAATGTTAATGCTTAAATTGTTGTTTGTTCTCTGCTTTTTTTATTTTTCCTGCAAAATAGTCCTTGCTAGTCTTACTCTTATGAACAACCTATAGTTGTAGCTCATCGTCCTGTGTATTCTTCGATTCCTTTTCTGTGTATAGAGGGATATCATCAGTAGTCTGCAATGTAGATTAGATATCATCTGTGATGAGGCATATGGAGATATAAGTCAGACAGAAGATGTAGTCAGGAAGCAAGTGATGGACTGATAAACCTGTTTCCCAACTCATCCTACAATTATTAAGGTGTGTTGGATGTATATTCCTATGTATTTGTTTCGTTTATGAGGATGGTATGGCTAAAAAAAATTAATGTTCATTATTTTATTCCAATTTGTGTATTGCTATTATTTCGATCAATGTTTGAGAGGCTTTTTGGTCAATAGCATGCATCCACCATGGTCCATATTTGATATTAATGCGGTTATGACTCACATGTCTCACGTCATCATCTTGCAACACCTAGGTTTTATATACTTTTTGAGTGAAATACTAGGACAATATGGTTATTTCATCATCTTTTCACACTTAAACTGGAATGACTAAGTGCTCAATAAGCCAATTAGCTCTAGTACAAATGACACCTCATTTTCTTGTAAGAGTGAGGGTGAGGTCATGGGTTTAAGACCTGTCTACGTAACTTACCAGTTTAGGGGAGAAAACCT
Source organism: Quercus ilex subsp. ballota (assembly GCA_032727855.1). Taxonomy (NCBI): domain Eukaryota; kingdom Viridiplantae; phylum Streptophyta; class Magnoliopsida; order Fagales; family Fagaceae; genus Quercus; species Quercus ilex. The sequence goes on from CM064919.1 coordinate 39,737,499, forward strand.
AATCTGCACACCGACTAAATTTATGAGATCCTTGTGACATGACATTGATTTCAAGGAACTTCCTTGATTCTAATATGGCATGCGTTTTTTCTTTTCATGTCATCATTATTTACTGAAATTCTTCTCAAGGTTTGGAACTTGTCACTCTTTTGTAGCCTCTTGGACCTAGATTCTGGTGCCTTAGATGTTTAAGTGAGGTTTTGGTATTTTGTGCCAAAATCAGTCATGCATACTGCATGCCCATTGTAGATAGGTGGCAAATCATGTTTGATTACAGGTAGGGAAATGGCTCCATAAGGTCATTATGTCTAGTTTGATTGTATTACCTTTTGATATATGGCTTTTCCGCTACCTATGTAGTTGCAATAATGGTTCCATCTTTCTGACCATTAAAAATGCGTAGTCACACTTGCATAGGTACATAGCATTTTAAAGCATCTGTGGCGAATGCCTGTACTTGTGTGCTATCAGCTAAGGTTTACAACGATTTATGAAGTTGGTTTTGGAGGTGGAATTAATTTAGATTAAGCCATTTAAGGGGTCTAATTATGTTCAGCAATACATTTTTCATTGTCACCATTAGATTTTCATTGCAAATCCTTCCTTTGCTCAACATCAGTTTGCTTTTAGGGGGTTAGTCAATCTCTTGTGAAACCAAAGTTTCAAAGTTGAATCATTATGTTTAATGCATCCTTCCTTTGCTCAACATCAGTTTGCTTTTAGCGGTTTAATCAATCTCTTGTGAAACCAAAGTTTCAAAGTTGAATCATTATGTTTAATGCATCATTCTTCATTGATAACTTTTCCCCCTTGTTTACTGGAACATGATTTGAACACTGATGATATCTGTTGTTATACATTTGCAAACAGAAAAGAATGCAGTCTGTCATTTCCTCGAAAAGTACTTCTTCCATGGTTGGCAGGCACTTACATATGTGACTACCTACAGCCATCTGAGACTCTCGAGGTTCGTATATCTGACTTGATGTGTAAAATATTTAGTTATGTGGTTTCTTGCAATGAAAAAGAAAAGAAAAACACGCTTAGATTACTTAAAGAGTAATTGGATATGCATATTGCATGTGCGTGGTCTGGACAATCCTGCATAATGAACTTCCTTACAACGAGCTTGATGTGTGCGAAATGCTATAATAGGGTTCATCTCTTAATCATGCATATCTGGCATAACAGATTTTAGTGTTGATATATATGATATGATGATCTCAAAAATTTATATGTTCTTTCAAAATGGACTCTGCCCTTTTTAAATATATATGTTATATCGAGTCACTCCTCACTGCCCCCAAAGAATTGCATTATCTTAGTTATTCTGACCCCTGCTTTACATGCTCCCCGAGGTTCTAAAAGATCACTGTGTTGAGTTGATGTCCATGGAAGCTCTAAGTGATTCCTCAACAATCCTGGAACCGGAAAAAGAAGCTCCATCGCTTGTCACCAAGCCCTTCTGGGATGTGGCAATCACCTTCAATTCAGCATCTTGCTTTCCCTTGGAAAAAAATGGAATTGACAGGAGAGGAAAGTGGGAAAAAATCTACCAAGTCTAACAATCTCAACATCGTGGGTGCTATTCTCTTCCTGCTTCTCTCTATCGTAGTGGGGTTGGTGCTCTATGTCAGTATGTTGTTAGGGGATCAAAAACATAGTTGTTCATCAAGTGAAGCCTCGGTTTCAATATCAAATGGTGTTGGTTTTTGCAGTCCTACAAATCAATTAGATTTTTTTCCCCCCATTAATTATTTTACCCATGTGGGATCAATTTTGAGGGTTATTTGTACCTATAAACAAAAAAATATTGGGTTTTATTTGTAAAGCAATTGGAAAAAGTGAAGTGGAGTGGAGTGGAAAGCGTTGATTCATTTGACTTCTGATCATTTCTTTGTCCTGATTCCATATTTATTGGATTATTTATTTTTGTCCACTGCAAATAGGACAATTTGAATTACATGCCCACCTCTCATAAAAAAAGAGCACCAAACGAAGTTCACAAAGTATCAAAGCTAAGCACAGATTACCGATTTTCCTTTTTCTTACTCCGGTGGAATTAGACATTGCTTGCTGAGATAGCATATTTTCATCAACTTATTTTTCCTTTATAAAAATTCATAAAAACACTGTCATACCTTAAAAAAAGAGGTTCTAAAAAACTATAAATAAGATACAAGGTTTTTTTTTTTTTTTTTTGATAGGTAAGAAAAAATACAAGGTTTTAAAAAACAAAACTGTAAATAAGGCTTAAAAAATCTAGTAAGTTATACAGGGTGTTTGAATACAATGCAACCAGGCATTTGAATTCAATCGGAGAAACAAGCTAAGCACTCATCCAACCAATGTATAAATCTCTCTCTCTCCCCCTCTCTGACCAAGGGGGAGTATAAAGCAGGGAGGGGGAATATAAAGGGGAGGGGTTAAAACTTAAAACCAATTGCAGGTTTGATCTTATTCTTAAGAAAAGAGTAAGATGTCAATTTTTATGGAAATGAGGACTGATTTTATCTGCCAATTTCAGTTAGCCAATAATTAGCTCATACTTCGTGAAGCAGACATCATACGTACTAAAGATAAAATCACATAATACATGCTCAAGATCTGATACTCATGGACATAAGTTTTATTGCATGCTCATGTATCTATTACAAAATTATCTAAGATTAATTGTATTTTCCTATCATAAACTCTTGAATAAATTTTATTGTCCTATGTAAACTTGGAAATTGAACAATCAAAACACAAGGTTACTAGAAATGGTTTGAACTTTAAAATTGGCGCAAACACTGACATTTTATCAAACACTTGACAATCATGTGAATTCTGTATTAAATCAAGAGATGCATCAAATTTAACAGAATGTGTTTAAAGGCTAACGTGCTAAAATATTCAATGTAAGAGTAACATTGATTTTCAATAGTAAGATTGCATCTCGAGTGTGTCTTGGAATATTATTGCACAATTTAAAATTTGGGGTAGATATTACATATCCGAATAGTTTGGAAGGGAAAGTAAATATAATTCACCCAAACTTCTATCTTCACCGACCATCATAGATAGCAAAACTTAGTTGAATCAAACAAATGTGTCCACATATTGATCCGAAAAATAATTGGCACCTATGACTTTGTTAAAGGCTTTAAATCTAACTACTCAAATTAAAATGGAATCTTGAAATTGCCAAACAGAGCTACCAAACTCACAAAAAATGGATACCTCAACTTCTGTGGGAAGATATTCAATTGAGAAGTACCTCAGTGAACACTTCTGAAGACTCATATTATGTGTATCTAGTCTATTCCAGTTTGATCATTGTCATGGGCTATAGTTAGTTAGGCACCCTTTTCCTCTGGATGCTTCTCTGATGCTAATCACTGGGAAGATCAAGTCCACTGGGTATTTTTCCAGGATAGTTAGTTGTTGAGGAATCTGACCCGATCATACTGCAGAAAGAAAAGTCAGAAGATGAAATTTCTGCATTAAGCTATAACATAGGTTCTATGTTTTGCAAATGACAATGCTCACCTCCTATCAATGATCACCACCGAACGAAGCTCACAGTTGGCAAAGCTGCACAACACAGATTGTATTTTTTTAGTTTCGTCACCATGCATGTAAATCAGCATATCATATAAGTTGCAAAAATTTATAAACATCTTGTTTCTCTAGCTATGTTATATTTATCTACAGCAAATTCTCCTTGTTTAATTTCTGTGTTTTTAATGCCTCTCCCACAGCAGGGTGAATGTTTGGGAGGGGATTACAGGGTACACGTAGTTTCCAATTCCTAGTCATGCAGGTAAAACGTTGCTTTAGAAGGGACATAATGAAAGTGTCTGCCATGAGGATGTCTCATCAGAATAGAGAAATGGTGCAAGAAAATAAAATAAATAAACAAACAAATAGATAAAAGTTTCTCACTCACCCAGCAGATTTAAAAATTTTTTTTAAGTTAATAAGAGATTGCCAATAAAAAAGTTCAAAAGAAAGCATGTCTAATAGCGAGATTGCAAATTAAGCAACAAGCTCTTCATCAGATAGCATGTACTTAGTTCTTTTAATTTAGAATCTAAGAAACCTGATCATGTGTTTACTGACCGTGCGTTTACTTTCAAGTTAATAAGAGATTACCAATAAAAAGTTCAAAAGAAAGCATTTCTAATAGCAAGATTGCAAATTAAGCAACAAGCTCATCATCTGATAGCACGTACTTAGTTCTTTTAATTTAGAATCTGAGAACCTGCTCATGTGTATAGTTGCAAGTGAAAAATATAAATCATTATAATTCTTACTGCGTGCATATTTCACTCTTCACAGATGGATGACAATCATTTCCAAAAGCACTTAGGGTATGAAACAAGAATCCACTGTGGCTGACAATTGCAATCTCCTTCTCTTTACGTGTCCACAACCTGGACCAGTTGAGAAGTGGGAAAAAGTAAGAAATAATTTGTGGCACTGTTATGACCATACTTGCAACAAGATAATAGCCAAAGCATTCCAAATGTCTACAATTCATATTCAACCAGGAAAAGAAGGTGAAAAAGATATAAATGAATCATGTGGAAAACATTGATCATCACAATCAATAACTAAGAGAATTCTTATTAAACTTCTTTATAAGAACGACTAAGCCATTCTATATGCCACAATAAGAAACTTTGCCAAAAAATTTCACATACATCTGAAAACACTAATATTATTTTTATTGTTAAAAAAAAAATTAGGGGCTGCAGATGCATGCAACACACTAATATGTATTACATATTGAACTCATTACAGAACACAAACAAATCACTATTTATCTATTATTTTTAATTGGTAAGATACGCAATTGATCCGTCACAAATCCACAATTTCACCCTCCATCCTGCTATTACAAGGGAAGTGTCATTTGAGCTAGAGCTTGTTGGCTTATAAAAGGAGGTGACCTTGGATGCATGTAAGACTCAATGAAATGATCTCCTTTAGATGGGACAACGACATGCTAGCTAATTTGAGATATGTGTATATATATATATATATATATATAGTGTCAAGATCAATTTACACCTAGTGTAACTTTGACGAATGTTACATCACCTAATAACTTTTTATTGAATTAGTATTTTGAAAAACTCATCATAGGACTACATGTTCTCCATATTCTTAACACGTATGCCAAATTTCGTGCCAATCAGATATTATTTCCTATTTGATTTATAAACTCATCTTTTATGCATAATTTTAAGATACAAAAAAAACTTTTTAAGATTTTTTTTTGTATTATTTATAAGTAGCACCCCAACAACTCTTTAAAATCAAGGCATGGTGTTTGAAAACCCCAAGGCTAGCCACTATCAAACAGTATACTAAAGTATATTCTGAGATGCCAGAGGTGAAACAACTACACATTTAGCTTTTGATGGATGAGCAATTCTGAAATTAAAGAAATTGAATTCTTATTTTGTTCATAGAAATTTCATTCCTTTGTTAATTGTTATGTTGGTTAAAAGAATAATCAGTTTCTTAGAAAGAGGGAAAAAAAGTAAAATTGGCAATCACCATTTCAAAAACTTCTGTCCCCTAGCAGCAACTTCTTCATCCCGCTCTCTAATGTCAGGCGTCCACAAGATGTCATCGTCATTTTCTATCTGAAAAAAAATTGAAACAAGATTAAACTCCAAAACAGAATTGGGTTGAAGACTAATAAACAAATCAATAATCACAGGAAAAATGACTGTCAAAGCCACCTGTTCCTGATATAAAGCACCAATAATGACAGATTACTTGCCAGAGAAAAATCAACTGCAGGAAAGAGAGGGTGATATTCAGTAATGCTTCGTCTCTTATCACATGGATGAACTCCCTGTAGTAAAAAACAAACTCACATGAATTCAAATGACAACCAGTAACTATTTTTTTTTTAATAAGACAACTCTAAGTCTTAACTAATGAAAAGGAGAGAAGAGTGGGATGGATGCATTTGTGAAAATTTTCACTCGTTTCTTTATGAGTAATTGGATCAAGTGCAAAGAGAGATGTCACAAATGCAATAATAACTTTCCATACTTGCATGTCATATAAATGAAGAAAAATGCCCATACAATATCTATTAGATGTATATGACATACCAAATGTTCTCGGCAAAGCTCTACTGCTACAAATGGTGGGCTATTTAGACTTGAAATTGCAGGACGGCCACTTTTCCCTGTATTTGCCGCCATTAGAGGAGGTACATTTATGCCATCTGTGTAGGCTTCACCACCAAAGACTCCAACTGCTGTTTGCATGGTCCTGCAATGCAGTCATTGTTGGTCATGACTTATAGTACAAAATTTCTGACATTAAACATGTAGAGTCAAAGTTGTTTGAGATCAACATGTAAAGACTTCTTAAAAAAAATTCCCTCAGGGAATAATGAAGTAGAAAATTAAGTTAATTAACATGATTGGTTATATCCCCTTTCAATCATTTGTGGTAGAATCATTTCAAATGGTATTCAACAATCATGCTATGGTTTATATGATGTAAAGTTTTCAAATTTCCCCCCAACCTTTTGACTTCAGAGACCAGCCACACTCATTTCAGTCATATATAGATTCTCGTTTGAGCGACTAAAGCAAGAATGACCTAGACCTAGACCTAATCATAACAGGTGAATTAGCTCTCACATCAACAAATAATGCTAGAGCAGTCAGTTACTAAGTGGTTCACTACTTGTTGCTAGTGCTAATATCGAGCTTATATTTAGCATCAGAATCCAGTTATGAGCTTAGCGGAAGGAATCATAGAAAAGATAGTTTGCACCACTTACACAGCATTAAGCAAATAGGAGGATGATCAAAATTTTCTAAATATGGAGGCAACAAAATTGGAGACAGTAAGTTTACCTTAACAAAGGGGAGACGACAACTAAATCAATTCTTTTGGAAAGTCCACACGCGTGAACATGTTTGCGCAAATTGTCAACCTGTTATGGCACAATGAAATCATCCCATGACATTTATTTTTTTAACATTGGAGAATATAATATCTAATCACTTTAATACAAGACAATAACAGGGTAAGAAAATCTAGAAGTATGGTCAACAAAAAGCCTTCTTGAAACATTATGTTCTCCATTTAAAGACCAAAAGTTTTATTCAGTTTCAAATTGAAGTAGTTTTTGCAAAATTTTATGGGACCATTCTACTTTTTCTAAAGATAAAAAGTTAAATGTGTTCCACCAGCAAACCAGTTGTATAAAAGTTTTTAACAACTTAATAAGAACAGAGTTGCAACAAATTAACAATTACAACATAATTAACGAAGTGGCTACCTGTTTCCAGCCAAGTGGGGTAAGGTTTGCGTCAAAGAGATCATAAGATAAGTATGCATCATGGTCCTTTTCTCCTTCCACATTGTGAATCCCTTGGGCATGCCTTACCTGTATACAAGGTTTAATTAGACCAAAACTCTTCTCAAAGTACAAATTAAAAATAATAAAAAAATACCCCAAGAAATAATCTCCAAAATGAATGCGTAGCGGTGTCATATTTGCATACCAGGTGAAGAGTTTTAGTACGGTGCAATGGGTACAGGCTTTGACCTCCGGTGGCATCCATGTCTGCAGTCATAAAAGTAGACAACCAACAGAAAAGGCATAAGATCACATTGCCAATTTGCCATGTACATAAAGTATCAACAAAATGTGAATACGGGCATTCAAGCTCTAATATATTATAAACCTGGTTTAAAACATTAAGTATTATTATTTTCGTTTGTGTTCTAATAAGTATTACTGCTTATTAAAAAAAAAAAAAGAGTAAAAAGTGAAAACCATATTTCAATCAGCGTGCTTCACAGAATGTACCAATTAGGTTCTTCTACAAAACGCTAATAAAAAAAGGGCCAGGTACAGAATATATTTTTAACTAAAGCAATAGAATAAAGACCCAAAAGAAATAGCAAATGTCACAATCAATCACAGCCTTGCAATTATAACTAACAAAAGCGATCCACATATATATATATATAATAAACACATGTGATGCGAAGCAAGTGTTGCACACCAGGTATGAATCAAAACAAATTTATACCAGAATAATACTAGGATGTTTGAAAGAACAAATAAAAAATAATAAAGAAAATAATAATAAACTTTGGCAGAATCGATCATAAATCATTACCTGGAACCATGAATGAAAGATCTAAATCTAAATCTAAATCTCAAATCCAAACAAAACAAAACAATACAACAGTCAAACATAGGCAAATATTAGCACAACCAAAACGTAAATTCCTAAAACCAAATCACCAACGCATTTGAAGCTCCAAATCATTGTAAAAACTAATTCAGAAATCAGTCTACGAAGCAATTCAAAGCTATAAAGAAAAATCCAAAGAGAGAGAGAGTACCTGAAACAGAGAGAGAAGAAGAGGAGCAGAGAATTGGAGGTGGAAGAGTAGTTCGAAGACGAAAAGGACGACGTGGTGGTGAAGAAGAAGGGAGCTTAGAAATGGAAGTGAGAGTAGTGGGGAGAGACACAAACGAGGAGTTTAGAGTACAAGAAGAAGCGGTACTAAAAGGAGTACTATAAAAAATGGTGATGCTCATGGTTGAATATATATATATATATACACGCACAATAAATACACACCGAATCCGATAATGTCTGTGTTGCCACTTGCCTCTACTCACCGCTGATTCGGTCCGAGTGGTACGGACTCTCTCTCTCTGGATTTGGGAAATATTGTTTTGGAGATTACGCAACACTAGCTTAATAGCTCGCTACTTTTACTATTCCACAACACGTTACGTTAACGTAAGTTATTTATTGAGAGTTTCTTGTTGACGGTGTATGCGAATATGCGATTGAATATCTCTTCAAGCCTGGCAATCTTTATTGAATGTCGTGAATTATAAGGTTTTTTTTTTTAGTTTCCTAGTTGAGAAAATGTAGGAATACAATTTTGGAGGATATTTTTAAAAACATTTTATTATGAGAATGATAAAATAAAGAGATGTGTTATATTTATAATATTTTCACAACAAATTATAGGTGGTTAGTTGTTATTGTTTCAAATTTGAACTTAACACTAAGATTAATTTTTTGCCCTAATAATAACAATCAGTAGCAACCTGTTACTTAGAATTTGTTGTAAAAATATTGTGAAAATATTGTGAGCATATCATTTCTCTAAAATAATAAATGTTGTTGATAGCTTTTTCTATTTCACATGAATGTGTTGTCAAAATTTCCGCTACAATTTATCTCACAACTTTTTTTGTTGTTGATAAAATTTAAGGACAAAATTTAGCTACAAAATTGGTTGTGGCCTAAGGTTACAAACTTACTTCATGTCTTTTTATTGAAAGTGAATTTTAATAAATCTACTGTAGGGTCAATTTTTGTGGCCCAAACCCAAGAGATATGGAATATGAGCTTAATACAATAGATTTGTAGAAAGTGGGTAGAAGAGCTAGGCTGATAGTGAACTAAACAATGTTTAACAACGATTCAACAGATAGATAAGTGCAAGTACAAACTTGAAACTTGAATAAATTGTCGTCCGATGAGACAAACTTTTGCTTATATAATTCTTAAAACTACAGTAAACATTTCTTCTCTCTTCCTCTCTTGATTTTTCAATCCTCCATTCATGAGAGGTCATTTACATTTATATAGTTTTCTTTTTCTCCATCTTGACTGTACACTTGTTCTTCATCTAAGCATTCACTTGAGTATATGTCCCATCAGGTATCTTCTTTAGTTCTCCATGAGTGGTGGTAGTTGAGGTTGCACTGTTTAGGGGTCTTCTCCACATAAATGCAGCCAGAAAAGTTGCTGCAGTACATTTAATGCGGTGGTAGCAGTCTTTCCCTTAGATATTTCTCTGTTCTTATCATCTTTATACGTGCATGAAGTTCATCCTTATCGTTGGAACTTATCGGAAGATTGCCCAAGCCATCCAGGTATTTGCTAGACTAGTATTCTCTGTATCCGAGAATGATATACTCATCGAACTATATTCTTCTATCACTTCCTTGCATGGCTCTCCAGTCCGAGGCCTTTCCTAATCTTTGGCTCCTCCTCGAACGAACACATACTTCCAAATGAGGCTCAGGGCCCAATATACAAATTTGGGCTTTTATCCCCACATCTACTATTGGATTATATCTTCTTCTTATATTTTTCATACTTGCAAAATTTATAGAAAATTAAAGATCAATAACTATGTTATCAATAAATTGTTAAAATTGCAAATTTTTGTAATTTAAAATTATGTATAAAATATAAACTTATAGATCATATAGTAAATAACATCTGATTGACACAAATTTTGACATGTTTATTAAGAGCGTAAAGAACATGCAATTCAACGATTAGATTTTCAAAATATTTAGTAATATTTATTTTATTAAGTAAATTTATAACTTTAGGCTACAACCAATTTTGTAACTAAATTTTTTCTAAAATTTATTACCATAATTTATCTTACATTTTTTTTTGTCACAATTATAACATGAGTATGAGCGATAGAGAAAAAAAAATGACGAGTTCATGTATAAATGATAAACTACTAATCTCCGTTTGGTAGTTAAAATTGTTGGAAAATTTTGTGAAATAGTGACCGGTCTTCTTGCTACTCTAGATACGTGATCTACTCAATTTGTTTTGGTACCAAGTCGGCAAGTCCGCCAAGTCCTCCTTTTCTTTCTTTTTCAGCTTTTTTTTTTTTTTTAAATAAAAAATATAAGAGGTCAGGGTTTTAGACCAGCGGGAGCATGCCACTTGGCAGTTGGCAAAGTCTTACCTGCTTTTTTCGACTCTATGTACTATTTCATTGATTAAAAAAAAATAAGAATGCTAATTTGCATCAATTTGAATACAAAAAATAATGTTATTATGATTTTGCTTCTATATACACTAACAAAAATTACATAGATTGATGACTTAATTACATTTTAAAAAAGATAAAAATATATTTGATGTATTATTGATTTAAAATGAGAAGTTAAAGTTATAAGTTGAGAAAGGAGTTAAACATTTACTTTTCTCTATTGAACTTGGTCTTTTAGGGTCTATTTGATTGGGAGATTAAAAAAAAAAAGAGGATAAAAAATAAAGAGGTAATGAAAAAGTGAGAAGGTATAAGAGATTTTAGTTTTCTTTTGTAATGTTTGGTTGGGGTTGGAAAAGTGGGGGATATAAAAACTTTTTATTTAGTTTAGAAGAAAAATGAGAGAATAGAAAACTTAAATTGTATAAATTTACTTTCATGTTCTTATTAGATAAAATTAAAAAAAAAAACATATTATTTTTTTATTAAAAATTTATGCATACATAGGCACTTCATTATATATATATATATATATATATATGTGGGGCCCGTGGGCCTGGTAACCTCGGCCCACCTGACGTCTGGCCCATGGCCCATTCCGAGGACGAAGGTTCGTCCGAGGAGGATTCGTGAGTGTGTACACTTTAGAAACCCCGCCGAAAATAACCATGTCCTCGGCGGACAAGATTAGCTTCAGATGGGGAAGCGGGCCCAAGACAGGCTGTCACCTCCGCATTAAATGCGTTCACCTAACCCTCTGGTCGCACTAATGAAGACGTGACTCTCAGACAGGGCGACCTTGATTATTGTGAATCACTTGAGTACTGATAATGTCGCTGATGGGACGGACGTTCAGATGGGGAAGCGCTTGGATGATCAACAGATGGAGGGGAGAGATGGAAAGATAGGGCTATATAAGAAGAACCAAGATAGCACAGAAAAAAGGGGAGATCTCCTCGGCACAAGGCCGAGGAGCAATTTTGAGAAGAAACTGAGGAGCATTGGCCTTCAAAGGCGACAAGTTCATGATTGGGCTCCGTTGGCTTGCAAAGGTCAATTTCTTCAAACCCACTCTCTAAAAATGTATTGTTTGGGGCCTTACAAATTGAGTCCCTACAATTGGCGCCGTCTGTGGGAAGAATTTGGGCACTAGCAGGCGTAACGGACGATTGTCCCTAGGAAGTTAATCGAAGGAAAATGTGCCAAAAAAAAAAAAAAAAAAAACATTGCAGAAAAGTAGATAATTCAAAGGAGAAGACAAACATCGATTTTTTATTAAATGAAGAAGAGTTACAATATACAAACAAAGGCTCAGACAGGCTTGTTTTAAAGCCAACTCTACAAACAAAGGCCCAGACGGGCCTGTTTTAAAGCTAGCTAAAGGGAAGGGGGCTGAGGCAAGCCTGTTTTAAGGCTACCAACAACGCCCAAGCCGGTGCGGTGGCGCTGGCACGAAGAGAGGAGCAGATGCAAGGGCGCCGGGCAGCCATTCCTTGTGTTGTTCCCTTGATTCTCTTCCAACCCCACGGTGGTTGGCCGTTGGTGACGGCAACACTCTGGCACCGAACGTGATGTATTCTTGCACGCTTCCACCGGCGTGTGGATGTCCCGGGGAAGGGCGTTAAGTACTTCAAGGCCCCCCCTCTTGGCCGCTATGCATGGCACCGTGAGGGTAACGCACAAATTTGGCCGCGCCGGAGGCCTGACGCGGGCTGGGGCTACAACGGCTCTCGGTCGTGGAAGGAGGAATTTGGGCCTGAGCACCCTCAATCCCGCCCAAGACCGCTCCATTTCTCCAGACTCTTATCACAATTCTGGCAGGATTTTCAGGGGCTCCGAAGGTTTAAAGGACATGTTTCTTGATGTATTAGAAGGTTCGTGGAGTGTAGAAGGATATTTCCCCTAGGTAGCCTTAAATAGGGAGTGAAAAGTAAAAGGAATGGATGTACGCAGAATTCGAAAAGAAGGTTATCGGCAACATTAATCCTGACCAAATTCCAAGACGCCTATCAACCGTGTGATCTGCATTAGCCCAGGGGAATGGTAATGAGAGCGCGCCTCGTGTGTTGAAACGTCAAGCGCGGAATGCGAGCAGTTAGGAAGCGCCTCATAACCGATGAGGGCAGAAAGTCGAATCGAATGTGGCGTTACTGCCACGTGTAATGTCAGAATCCCAAATCAACCTCGTCCGGAACACTGCGAGTCAATGGTCCAGTCCACGTAATGCCCCATTTCCGACGAGGTAAGGCTGAGGTCATCATTGCGCCGAACACGGCTAAGGATAACCTTCTTCGCCCAATACCTGGGTACTAGACAGAACTAAGGTATTGCATGGTCCTCGGACTCAAACCTATGGGGAAACTAGCTACTTACAGAAGAACAGAAGTGTTAGACAGAACCAAGGTATTGCATGGTCCTCGGACTCAAACCTCTGGGGAAACTAACCACGTAAATATACCTGGGTACTAGACAGAACCAAGGTATTGCATGGTCCTCGGACTCAAACCTATGGGGAAACTAGCTACTTACAGAAGAACAGAAGTGTTAGACAGAACCAAGGTATTGCATGGTCCTCGGACTCAAACCTTTAGGGAAACTAACCACGTAAATATACCTGAGTACTAGACAGAACCAAGGTATTGCATGGTCCTCAGACTCAAACCTATGGGGAAACTAGCTACTTACAGAAGAACAGAAGTGTTAGACAGAACCAAGGTATTGCATGGTCCTCAGACTCAAACCTCTGGGGAAACTAACCACGTAAATATACCTGGGTACTAGACAGAACCAAGGTATTGCATGGTCCTCAGACTCAAACCTATGGGGAAACTAGCTACTTACAGAAGAACAGAAGTGTTAGATAGAACCAAGGTATTGCATGGTCCTCGGACTCAAACCTCTGGGGAAACTAACCACGTAAATATACCTGAGTACTAGACAGAACCAAGGTATTGCATGGTCCTCGGACTCAAACCTCTGGGGAAACTAACCACGTAAATATACCTGAGTACTAGACAGAACCAAGGTATTTCATAGTTCTCGGACTCAAACCTATAGGGAAACTAGCTACTTACAAAAGAACAGAGGTGTTAGACAGAACCAAGGTATTGCATGGTCCTCGGACTCAAACCTCTGGGGAAACTAACCACGTAAATATACCTGAGTACTAGACAGAACCAAGGTATTGCATGGTCCTCGGACTCAAACCTATGGGGAAACTAGCTACTTACAAAAGAACAGAAGTGTTAGACAGAACCAAGGTATTGCATGGTCCTCGGACTCAAACCTCTGGGGAAACTAACCACGTAAATATACCTGGGTACTAGACAGAACCAAGGTATTGCATGGTCCTCGGACTCAAACCTATGGGGAAACTAGCTACTTACAGAAGAACAGAGGTGTTAGACAGAACCAAGGTATTGCATGGTCCTCGAACTCAAACCTATGGGGAAACTAGCTACTTACAGAAGAACAGAAGTGTTAGACAGAACCAAGGTATTGCATGGTCCTCGGACTCAAACCTCTGGGGAAACTAACCACGTAAATATACCTGAGTACTAGACAGAACCAAGGTATTGCATGGTCCTCGGACTCAAACCTATGGAGAAACTAGTTACTTACAGAAGAACAGAAGTGTTAGACAGAACCAAGGTATTGCATGGTCCTCAGACTCAAACCTCTGGGGAAACTAGCTACTTACAGAAGAACAGAAGTGTTAGAACAGAACTAAGGTATTACATGGTCCTCAGATTCAAACTTATAGAAAATCAGATATTTGCTGAAGAATAGTGGCATTAGATGGTACCGCGTTGTGGTATGGTCCTCGGACACAGGCTCGAAAGATAGTTGATTATCTCATGAGGTAAAGTCCAGAGCTGAATGAAAGTATTCAGCAAAACATTAAAGTGTAACAAGTAAAAGAAAGCATCAACTAGCGAGACAGAAGTAAAATCATTGAATATATCTTTCAAATATAAGACATGCAGTTTCGTTACAATGTCGCCAAGGAGAAAAGCAAAGTAAAAAGAAAAAAGAAAACGAATAAAAATGCCCCATGATGTCACCACGGGGTAGTCCAGCGAAACGATTTACTCCCCCAACTCATTGGGGAGTTTGTCTTGAGGATCCTGTCGAAAGATTTGGATTAACCACAAGGGACCCTGACTCGGAATAGTTCTTCTAAGGGATTCTCCCTAACGCTCTACGGGGCTCGGCCTCCTCAGGAGGTCTGTTAGCTGAAGGTGTGTCATCGGCAGTGTTGGTCTGGCCCTCCTTGGCCGAGGGTAATACAAAACCTTCCTCGGGGGCAGTGGGGACACCCTCACGTATTGCAGGGGGGGTAATATACCCTCTCTGCCCTCCTAAGGTCTGACGAAACGTCAACCCCCGCTTGGTTAAGAGCTTCATTCCAGGTCTGGGAACAAAAACGCCTGCATACCTCAGGGACTTGGGTCTTGAAGGTAGCTTCGGTCTTGGCCACCCCCTCAGCAAAGGCCTCTTCCTCTGCCTATTCTAAGGAATGCTCTGCATCTATTCTGGCGAACTCAGCCAAATCTTTGGCCCTCACGGCCTCATCTCTGGCGTATTCGACAACACCCTTCGTCCATACTGCCTCGGCTAATTTTTTCTTCAGGTCAGCAATGTCCTCCTGGGCAGACCTTAACTGACCTTCGACATCATGCAAGCGCTTAGTCTGATCCTCGGCCTGCCTCATGGCCGCGACTAGGTCAGAGGCCGCAATGTCCCTAGCCTTTGTCATCTCCTCGAGACTTTCAGTAGCTTTCTTTAAATCTGCCTCGGATCTCTTAAGGGTATTCGCAGCCTGCAGAAACTTGTCACGCTCCTTTGCCAAAGCGCTCTACCTTGGTCGTCAACCTCCTCGTCCAGCCTAAAAATAGCCTGGATAGCCTGCCAACCGAAGTAAATACGCTGTAAAGGGAAAAGGAGGTGTCGGGTAATAAAATTCAAACGGAATAAAATGGTATCAGACGTCTTACCATGCCGAGGTATCTCTTGAGGTTTTCAGCAACCTCTGGCCCCTTCATGCTCCCAAGCTCAGCCATGTCAGCGGGAAGAAGAAGGGACCTTTCCAGGGCGTCAGCTGTCTGAGCCCCTTCGCCTCCTCGGAAGTCCCGTATAGTAGCATCATCCCTTAGAGGTTCTCCATGGAGCATGGCGGCGGGCAGCCAAGCCTGGGGCACAGATGGTTGAATAACTTCTTTTCCTTTTCACTTACCACCCAACCTCAGTTATTGAGAGGGTCGTCGGGCTTCATCCTCCTCTGGAGAGGGATGGGATCTGCCCGTGTCCACCGGATCTTTGCCCTTGGAAGTTTTCTTCCTTTTTGGGTCGGGGGACTCGAGCCGAGACTCTGAGATTGGAGGGGTACGTAAAGACCTAGTCCGTGCAGGGGAAGGCTGGGAGCTAGGTGATGGAGGATCAGGCTGTGACTCCATGGGCACTCCCTCCCCAGACTTGCCTTCGAGCAGGTCAAAAAGGCTAGTCGGGGGCCGTCTCCTAGGACCTATCTCAGTCGGATGCTAACCCTCGGGCTAACCCGCTCGGTCAGATACACTGAGTTCGTCCTCACACGAGCTAGGTTTGATCACTTTCTTTCTTTCCTCCAGGCTCCCTTCCTCGGCCTCCGCCGCTTTATGGGATAATGCAGAGTCCACCAATGGAATGCCTTCTGAAATAGAAGATCCTTCGAAATGTGCAAAACTGTCTTCTACCACAGCGATTCACCTAAGCCGAGGATCTTTTGGGCGGCTCTAATCTGGTTATCGGCCTTGTTCAAAAGAAGTTCATCACTAATGGCGGTTTCCAAGTCCTCCTTGTTGACCGGAGGAAAAGGGCACACGAGGGCGTGCGGATCTACAGAACAATAACCAAACCTCCTATGGTCAATCAATTAGGGAGAATCCTGTGTTACAGAAAGTAGAAGACTCGCAGAAATGAATATGTGTATCGAATTTCGTAAGCGCGCAAACGAAAAAACCAAGCGGCGCAACAAGTATTTATATTTTCAATTAAGATTATCCATATATAACTTCCCGCCCATAAAAGCAGGAGGTTCCTGCCGGAGGATTACCATCACACCATCGAAAGAGGGAAACCTGGAGCCGCCAAAATTTAATGCAAACGCGCTCTAGATCTCGAAACGCCAAAAATTTACCTGTAGCAGATAAAGAGGCCCTAACGCTGACGTGGATCGAGGTTTGGTGAATCTTATGGGGGCCTGGGAATGTCAAAATCCTCCTCCCCGCCTGAAAGCACGGACAGCAGGATTTTGAGGGGCTATTGTGGGGCCCGTGGGCCTGGTAACCTCGGCCCACCTGACGTCTGGCCCATGACCCATTCCGAGGACGAAGGTTCGTCCGAGGAGGATTCATGAGTGTGTACACTTTAGAAACCCCACCGAAAATAACCCTGTCCTCGGCAGACAAGATTAGCTTCAGATGGGGAAGCGGGCCCAGGACATGCTGTCACCTCCGCATTAAATGCGTTCACCTAACCCTCTGGTCGCACTAATGAAGACGTGACTCTCAGACAGGGCGACCTTGATTATTGTGAATCACTTGAGTACTGATAGTGTCGCTGATGGGACGGACGTTCCGATGGGGAAGCGCTTGGATGATCAACAGATGGAGGGGAGAGATGGAAAGATAGGGCTATATAAGAAGGACCAAGACAGCACAGAAAAAAGGGGAGATCTCCTCGGCACAAGGTCGAGGAGCAATTTTGAGAAGAAACTGAGGAGCATTGGCCTTCAAAGGAGACAAGTTCCTAATTGGGCTCCGTTGGCTTGCAAGAGTCAATTTCTTCAAACCCACTATCTAAAAATGTATTGTTTGGGGCCTTACAAATTGAGTCCCTACAATATATATATATATATATATATATATATATATAAAAGAATCCAAAACCAGTGGCGGCTCTAGGAATTTTATTTAGGGGGGTCATTAAAAAACTTAAATTAAAAAAAATTAATAAAAAGAAAACTTAAATATATCGAGTTACTAACAAAAAAATATATTTAATTTTACAATTTTCTTTTGCAAGTTTTCGAATTTTGAATTGTTATATAATAATTTACTATGAGTATTTATTGCCATTGTGGGTCGCTATAACCATTTTATTTTGTTAAGTTTGTCTAACATTTTTTATTTTTATGTAGTTGTTATTATTTACTTGTCTTTGTTTTTATAAAAATATTTTAAACTAAATGAATAAATTCAACTCATTGGTTTTGTATTAATTATTGACGCACACAACTACACTTATTCATATATAAATAATACACTACATGTCTACTTAACCAATCAAATACTTGAACAATTACTAACTTTACAATTTATTTTCTTGAATTTTTCTGACTTTATAACAAAAAGTTATTATCAAATGATAACAATACAAACACATACAACAAACCCTCACTATTTCCTAATTACTAAATTATATAAAGTTATATTATATTTAGGGTCATGTTAACAGATACCCTTAGGGCAATTGTTATATTTCCCATGAAAGTGATGTCAAAACATTTCTCTTATATTTATATTGTACACACAAACTTCCACACACATCATTATTTACACAAATAACATTATAATAAAAAGTAATGCACACAATCAATATTAGATACACTAACACACATATAATATAAAGAATAATGCTAGAAATACAAACTATTTTACAAAAAAATTTACAAACTGCTGATGTGGTGAGTGATTATTGGTAAACGAAAAAAGTGATATTAATGGTGGGTCTAGATGAAAATCAATAAGAGGTTGGCCACATCAATATTTTGTAAAAATATTGTAAAATAGTTTGTAACTGTAGCATTACTCTAATATAAATTTACAATAAATAGTGACACTTACAATCCACATACACTTATTCTTACTCTTAGAGTTAGAAATATTTGTAATAAAGGTGACTAAAATTTAAGTTAGGGTGGGCAAAAATATAAATTTTTAAGAATAAATTAAAGTATTAAACTAAAAAATATTATATATATATATATAATAAATAAATTGAAGTCAGGTCAGGGGGTTCATTTGAACCCCCTGAACAAGGTGTAGCGCCGCCCCTGCCCAAAACAGATAGAGGGGAAAAAAAAAAACAAATGAGAATAGATGTGAATAGAAGAAGGAAGAAGACAAAAAGAAAAAAAAAAAAAAAAAAAAAGCGTTGCACGTGGGGGGTGGGGCAAAAATCTATATATATATATATAAATAAAATAATAGGTGAAACTGAGAGAAAATTCGATTATATTTCAATTGGATTCTCAATTTTGCGCCACTTATCCTAACCAAAACTCAAAAAAAAATCTAATTAGATTATAAATTTGACTCAAATTTTGTATCATGTATCTTATCTAAATTTTCTAATTTTTGTGCCCAAATAAATGATGCATTAACATTTAACACGGAAGCCAATAAAACCACAATGATAATGCTCATTGGCCTAAGTAAGAACATCTTACCTGCACACTTTTATGGAGATTATAAATTGGACTCCAATTTTGTGTCATGTATCTTATCTAAATTTTCTAATTTTTGTGCCCAAATAAATGATGCATTAACATTTAACACGGAAGTCAAGAAAACCACAATGATAATACTCATTGGCCTAAGCAAGAACATCTCACCTGCACACTTTTATGAGTGATCTCAACAGAGTCTGGAGCTCTTCTAATCCCACAACCAGAACCAAGGAGTCCAACGAGAAAGACTATAAAAGTAAAACATCATCTACTCCTAATTTCATATTGTCATCCCATGTCTCCTCCTCTCTCAACCTCTACCAACTAGATCAACACACTGCCCTCTCCTCCTACTTACGGATTTCTCAGAGCAAGAACGGGTTCAAACACAATGTTCAATTCCACTCTTCCTTACTTCACACTCTCATACATTAGCACTTCATTGGCGCCTCCAAGAAGATTCCAAACTCAATGATTAGTTCTTATTTTTTAATAGTTTTTAGTGTGTCTAGATTAAGATTTTGTTAATTTGTTAAAAGTGGACAAAAATATAATCACATATATTATATTAAGTTGAAGTTCAATTTTAGAATTCAAATAAAATCAAATTAATTTCTAATTGTAGTTTAATTTTGTGCTATGTGTCCAATTTGATTTTTAAATGTTGGTGTTAAGTTACCTCCATTCATAATGCTCAATGTGGAAACCGAATCTACCAAGATAAACATCTTATCATCACAATTGTTAATATTTCCGTGCGTAAGCACGAACTACATGCTAGTTTGTCTAAAACACAAGACTTTTTGTCTCATGCATTTTTTCTTAAATTTCCTTTTCATTTTTAGTAGGGAGAGATAAGATTTTGGTAAGCTAGAAAAGAAAATATTTGAGCCCCATTAGTTTTTTCTGATATTTTCTTCACTAAGAGTATTAGCATTTGGAGATCTAAAAAAAAAAACTTATTTTACACTTTAAAATTTTATTTGATCTATTTTACCATATTATTTTATAATTTATCCAACATTTCAGTTTTTATTTTAACATATACAACTCATTAAAATAATATAAACTACCCCATCTAATAATATAAATAACTCATTTCTCTCTCATCTCTTTCTTCTCTTTTCCTCTCTTCCTCTCTCTCTCCATCAAATCCACACAACCAGCTAGAGAGAAAGAGAAAAATAAGTAAATTTATGTTGTAAATTTACAACCTTATTGTAGCTATGTGGGAAAAATTTTTGGATATACCAACCGGATGTTGGTGGTTTTGGATGTATGTGGAGCTAAAATAGCAATTTAGGGAGTTTTATACCCATGCTAATGCTCTAACTAAAAACACAAAAATACCATTGTTTTTCTTCCTCCTTTCCATTTCTCCTAAAATCAACCCAACCAAACGGACCATTAAAGTACATCTAGTAGTTGCCATTATGTCATTTCATTTATTTAACTAACATGTCCCCTAAAAATAAAAATAAAAATTAAAAAAATAAAATAAAATAAAAAAACTAACATGTCATTAGAAGGAAAAAAAAAAGGATCTAGCGTTTAGAGTCTTAGAGGGGGAAAAGTTCTGAGCATATGAACATCACAAAACATGCTTTGATCCTAAATCAACCCATATCATCATAGACAAAACATGTTCTTGATTATTTAGAATTTATCAAAAGAAGAATAAGAACAATATATATATCTTGCATGCACATGGCTTAATAATCAACCAGGGTTTTTGTTATAAAATACTTGGCCGTGCACTGAATGATCACTAAAAGCCTTATGATCGTGCTACATAGCTTTCTCTAGAGCTCCAAGAAATTGTCTTTTGAATTCACTACAAAAAAGGCGCTTTGGAGCTGCGTTTTTCAAAAACGCAGCTTCAAGGTACTGTTTGAGCTGCGTTTTACAAAAACGCAGCTCCAATACTGGACTTATAGTTGCATTTAATAAACGCAGCTATAAACCAAGTCTTAAGCTGCGTTTTGTAATGTTCAGGCTGTGTTTTGTGAATCCATCTCTATTTTATAGAGGGAGTGGAGGGCATTGTAATAAGCTGGATGTGTTTAAGAAACTGATTAGATGTTAGTTGATAATCAGATAATATAGAAAAAAAGGTTGAAATTTAGTGGGTATAGGCCAAATCCAAATTCCAAATCGTCAGTTGGACCTAAAGTTTTGTTTCATTTTCTTTTATGATTTTTGGCATTTTTTTTATTAGTTTCAAGGCATAATCCAATTTGGACCTAAAATTTAACCACTTTAAATTTTGATAATGTAGGGGTCGATTTATGAAGTTTAAACATTAATTAACCATCTTAAATTAAAAGATAATTTTTGTGTGGAAAAATAGTAATACTTATTAGAATACACACGAAAGTATATGTACTAGTATTTTAAACCGGTTTATAAGACATTACATAACTAGAGTACCACTACAAAAGAGCCTAACTCTTAAGAATGGCAACGGGTCAGGTCCGGGGCGAGTTTTTTTATGCCTGAACCCAACCCGCGGGCCCTCTCCCGTTACCCAAACCTGACCCAATCTTTTATAAAAAAAAAAAAAAAATCGATTTTATAAGCACAAAAATCACAACCACAGAAACAGAAACACAAATCACAAACAAAAACACAAATCGTATCACAACCACAGAAATCACAATCACAAACATAAACACAAACTCACATTTAACAATGAAATAAATTGTAAATAATAAACATTCATTAATGAAATTAAAAAAAAAAAGTAAAAACAATCTCGTCTTCCGATCATCACATCTCTCTCTGATCTAACAATCCCGTGCTCTGATCTAATAACACGACCACATCTCTCTTTGATCTAACAATCTCATGCTCCAATCTAACAATCCTGTGCTCTGACGTGACAAACAGCAACCACCACGTGATGAGAGTGAGGGTGAGGGTGGGTCGATGAGTGAATGAGGGTGAGGGGCGGCTGAGAGAAAATGAGAGTGAGAGTGAGAGAGGTAAGGGGTGAAATGAACCCAAAAAAAGAAAAGAAAAAACACAGTCGTGAGGCTGAACGAGGCCATGGGCCCTGAGGCTGAGTGAGGCTGTGAGGGAAGCGTTTGAGTGAGGTCGAGAGAGGGTGGCCGGTGGCAGTGCGCGTGAGAGCTTGAGAGTGAGTGAGAGTAGGAAAGGAGAGTGGGTGAGGGGGCAGATATGGTTGCTGAGTGAAATGAGAGAAGGTTTATACGTATATATATATATATATATATAGGATTTTTTTGGTAATTTTAGTTTTAAGCGGGTTGGGTCCAGATTTGGATTCGAAGTGGGTACTGCCAAAACCCATACCCGACCCCGACCCGGTTCGGGTTTTATTTTAAAAACCCAAACCTGACCTTTCTGCTTAATGGGTCGAATAAAACCCGACCAATTAAGATCGGATCAGGTATCAATTGCCATTCCTACTAACTCTTGTAGTAGTAGACTGGGTTTATAAACAAGAAACACTAGACACACATAACCGATGTGAGATTAACAACCCTATATATATATATATATATTTTTTTTTTTAGAAACAGTAATACTTATTAGAACACACACAAAAGTATATATACTAGTGTCCATCACCATAAAGAACCATTTATTTGTGATTTTTTTTATTAAATCCAATAATATTATGACACGTAATTAATTAAAATTAATTCTTTAAAAGAAACTATCATCATTAATTATTCTAAATCAAATGCGATCAACCTCAATCAAAGGATGCATACAATTTTTAATTTTTTTATTTGTCTATATCTTTTAATCCAATGGTATGATTTAAGCACATAATATGTAGTTTTAATCATTATGACATCAAATTTTTTTAAATAAATAATTATATTACAAATTCATTCTTATGATTTATAATGATGTTTTATCCTTAGTGAAATTAAACGAATGTTGTAAAATGTGATGTCTACAATGAGCAATTTTTATTTTATATTTTTTGTAAATGGATGAGAGAGAGAGAGAGAGAGAGAGAGAGAGAGAGAGAGCTACTTGCGTAATAACTGTTTCTTGTACGATCTCTTTAGAATATCCATACAATATTAAATCTTTTTGAAATCTACTAATTTGCAACAGTGTAAACTTATTTTTTCTTTTCTGGTGTGGAGAATGAGAGACATTTGCACATAGGTAATCCAATTGTGAATAATCTGTAAAACAAGAATATATAAAATCATTATTAATCTCGAGGGTAGCATATATATGTGTGTGTGTGTGTGTGTGTGTGTTCTTTTTTGGATTTAAAAATTATTAACAATTTTAGCTTGGTTTCTTTGAAAAACATTTCTAACTCCACTAATTTGTTATGTTGTTGAAATGACATTAGTCACATTCATAATTATTTCAGCCTGTAAATTTTTTATAATAAAATTTGTAATAATTTTAATATTTACTTTTTGCTAGTCTCAAAAACACCTAATCATCAAATGAAATAAAATAATTTGAAATTTGTCTCTTCTTTTTTCCAAACTGGTGTATAGAATAAATAAAAAAAATTCTCAACTACACACAAAGAAATAAGCTTACAACTTCTTCTTCAAACTTGGTTTATTTTTTGGTGTTTCTGGCTTTTTGGTTGCATAAGGGGTTACTGAAGGATTCGAGGACTGAGTTGTTGCATTAGATTTAGGGGTTACTAGAGAACTTGAGGCTGAGGACTGAGCCGGAGCACTTCCACTCTCCAATACTAAAAGACTCGAGCAATTTTTTCTTCTTAATAAAAGATAAATTATTATGTAATTGTGATGAGATTAAGTATGTAATGGGTTTTATATTAGATCAAGAGAGGTAAATATCAAAAAAATAGGGTGGCAATTGATCTACATGCATGCATTTATTTTCTGTATAATTAAAAAAAATACTTGATTCGTATAATTAAGATTTAAGACTGACACCTCACAACCTTGGTGCGATGGTCACTCCACAAGTATAAGTATTTGTGAGCTGCGGGAGGCAAGGGTCAGGGTTCAAGTTTTTAGGAGGAAGTTTCACACATATATACACTTAGATTAGGCTAAAGTAGAATTTATATATTGTATATAAAAAAATATAAAAAATAAAGATTTAAGACTGACATCATCATAATAATATGAATATTTGGCGTGCCTATAATTTACTAGCTCAAATTGATAATTTTGAGTCCTTAAAATTGTATATCATATGGTATCAAACACATATACTTATAAAAGACAACTAAATTCAAAAAGTAAAAGCTTACACAATTTTTTTTTCTCATGTGCTTAACTAGAATATCGACCTTATGGTAACTGATTCGGAAATTGATTAATTGAATTTTTTATAAATGCCTAAAATCTAATTTTTTATTATCATTAATTGAATTTTAAGGTCTCCATTACGGCAATTGATTCGTATACATGCATTTATCTCCTAGTTTTTCACTTGATAATTGATACTCCACCAATAGTTATTATGTCATAGGCATGATTCTTTTCTATTTTAAAATTTAGTTATTTTATAAGTTAAAAAAAAAAAAAAATGTGATAGGCAACACAACATTGGTGAAGTATAAAATAAAATACTAAAAGTGAGATGATTTAAAATTTCTCATCATTCCAAATAGTAAATTTCACATGCCTATAATTAGCTAGCTCAGATTGATCATTTTTCAATCTTGAAACTTAAATCTCATATTTGGCATTAAATTGAATCCTAAAATTATTAAAAACAACTTAATCCAAAAAGTATGAGCTTACATTGTTTATTTTGTGGTTGTGGGACCAATGAGTAGTTTAGTTTAATTTCTTCTCTTTTTTTTTGATAAATTTGATAGTTACAATGTAAGAGAGGAAGATTTAAACTCTGAATATCTTCATTGAAAATATTAAAAAGTG
Organism: Quercus ilex subsp. ballota; assembly: GCA_032727855.1. Lineage (NCBI taxonomy): Eukaryota > Viridiplantae > Streptophyta > Magnoliopsida > Fagales > Fagaceae > Quercus > Quercus ilex. The sequence continues at coordinate 39,762,669 of CM064919.1, forward strand.
CTAATTAAGCTACAAGAGATTTTGGCTCAATGAATAAGTTTTAAGGTTACATTATTTTGCTATAATCGACTTTTGCTTCTTTTCATTAATTGGATTTCAAGGTTTATTTTTTCTTGGAATAAGTGTGAATCTGGAGATGATTTTTAATCTATTCCATTTGATAGCAATAGTTTTTTATTATTTTTTTATTTTTTATCATTAATTAGGTCAAGACACAATATATGTTTTTTTGGTGGGGGGGGGGGGGATCAAAATTCAATCCAACTTCCTTATTTGAAAACCAAAAACATTGCATTGAGCTAAAAAAAAAAAAAAAAAAAAAAAAAACTCACCACTAATGTTACCAATATTTGTCAAATAATGAATTGGCAAAGGTTCGTGTAACAAAAGAGAAAAGAAATAAGTACAAAAATTTCAAAACAATAAGTCCAAAAATACAAAATGTATTTGACATTATTTTTGTCCAAAGATGTATTTGACAATAAGTCCAAAAACTTCTGATTTTTGGACTTATAAAGTCCAAAGAAATAATCAGAAGTGGTGTGGAAAGCGTCCAATAATCAGAAGTTTTTGGACTTATAATTTCAAAACAATAAGTCAAAAAATACAAAATGTTTCACATTATTTTTCAAAAATGGTAATATGTTATTATTGTGAAAATACTCTCGTCATAGGAAAAAAAATAATGAAAAATTTTGTACCCTAACATTACTCTGGATCAAAATACACCCTTTGGATTGACCATTCACTAGAGCTTGCACAAGGCCGACCTCTTTAGCCTAAAATATTTAAGCTGTGGCGTGCTAAAGTTAACGGGCTGGGCTTGTCTCAACTGTATCTTGAGGCCCATATCTAGTAACTGACCCTTCGTTTAACCCATTTACACATAATAAATTCAATGTCCCTAAAAGTTTGTCACTTGCTTCGCAAATCACAACAAATTTATCTCACGGTAGAGAAAGATAAAGTTGTGAAGTGTGAACTGTAACAAAACATCCAAGAGAAAAGGTCGAATAGAAAGCAATGAGTTTATTGGCCACAAAAATCTCACTATTTATGCATTACTACTACGTAATGAAATTTCTATTAGCTCAGGGGTCTGGGTCAGTTAATCCCTTGGGCTGGGCACAATAAGGTTCACTGATGGAAGCCCTATTAATTTGGTTGGGCTCAGTTCAATTTCCATTACATATGATAAGGGGGAGTTTTTCTGAAATAACTTTATTCCTTAGTTGCTTTAGACTCATTATAAAAAGTATAGTGAAAATGATAAGTTTAAATATTTAACTATTCTTTTAACTCTTGCCTTCATTTAACCATTTTTATCATTTTCTACTAGTCAAGCTTGTTTTCACTATAATCTTATCATAGTTTGGCATGTGGTAGAGGCGTGACTTGCACTAGCACATGCCAAACTTATCATGCTCTGCACCAAAGTGCAAGGCACGCCTCTACCACTACCACACATGCCAAACTAGTGGTACTCTTCAAGCTTGTTTTACAAAGAATCTATATAGAATTAAAATTCATTATTTATCTGTTCTTCAAAGGTTCTTTAAAATATTCTTCCCTTTTATCCCATCAATGAAAGAAAGTGTTATAGGTAATGATAATTAGTTCATCTTTTCTTTTGGAACTTAATTAGTTTTTACCATGTGTGATTTAAGTGGTTGTGATAGCCTAGAATTTGAGAAGGTATTTGGTTTCAAATGATATCATGTTAGCGGTATCAAAATCCAATAAGGATACGTGTGGTAGACTGTAATAGGCACTGTAATGTAATAGTTATTCCTATGATTTAGTTATTCAATAGTTTGGTTATGTTTTTATTACATGGAATAATCATTCCTTATGAATAGCTATTTTTTAAAATGAGGAATAACTATTTATCTCTACAAGGATTGTAATAGTTATTCCTTAGTAGGTGTATTAATTTCTAAAATTAATATATTTTCAAATAAACAAACTTTCCATATGCACATAACAATTATGAGAATAAAAAATCATAAAAAATAACTAATCTCTCATTCAAATTTTAAAAAAAAAATTATTTTTTAGGAAATATAAACATATGAGTAAAATATTTCTTAAAATATATCTTAATTTTGAAAAAAAATGTTTACATTCCATTGTCTTTAGGGTTATATTATTATGTTGTCACTAAACAAATAAATAGTAATAAGTATTACATTACAACATATTTTATTCCTTGTAATACCTATCCTTATTCTTATGTAATTACCGTTACAGTCTACCAAACGTGCTCTAAGTGTGAGATATGTCAGCAAAAAATAACTAACCCACTAACAATTAAAAGACATGTGTTAGTGAGTAATTATTTTTACACACACGTTTCTTATTTTTTGAGTTTTGATATAGAATGACGTGGTACAATTTGATATAAAATACTTTTTCCTAGAATTGAGTGGCAAATTGCATAAGCGTGAGAAATTACATGGTCAACAATAGGTTCATATTAAAGATTAAATAACTAACTAAAAGGTGAACCAAATTAATGTCATTAATTATGTGTGATGTTACAATATTTTTACTCAAACAAGAAACTGATTTCATTGCCTGTGGTCTTGGAGAAAGTATACTATGTTTCGGTAATACTAATTCAATATCTGCTTTTGGTATATCTTACCTAATAAATGAGTGACACATATTTCAAAAAATCATATCAAACTACTCTAATAAATGATTAATTTATCTTCCTGATAGTATAGAAGATTGTAATTAATTTATTGAAGTAGTGTAATGTGGTTTTTTGAAATATGTGTCACTCATTTATTGGGTAAAAAACACCAAAACAAATACTGAGTTGGTATTACCAAAACATGATATACTTTCTCGTGGTTTTGGTTATATAGCATTTAATTTGCTTCTTTATGTTCGTATGTTTTGTTTCTTAGAAAAAGAAGGAAAAGAAAAAGAGAAAGAAGAAGAAGTTATTTCCATTAGACATCACTTGTAACCACTTTAATATAAAAAGCACCTCAAAAAAATTAAAAAGAAGTAGAGTTTCTTTCCTATGGTTCTCAAAGATTTGAATTTCCTATTTCCATCTCTCTCTTTTTTTTTTTTCTTTTTTTTTTTAAATTATAAATTTGTACACATACAGGAATTCTTTAGTTTGAACTACTATTCAGATGTTCTTTAATCTGGCAAAATGAGTTCTGCAGGCACTATCTACTATCTACTATTTACTCTATTAATTTTGATATCCTCCATTACTCATGCTGTCAATAAGTTCTAGACAATTTGATGCTCCCCAACTAACAAGGTAACCTCTTCTAAATTCTTCAGACAGCTAATCAGTATATCTTAGCCACAAAAAATTTGGTTCTGGAAGCCGAAGTACGCGACTGATCAAACTCATAATCACCTAATAAACGCGCAGTAAGTTTTTTGTCCACAAAGTTTTGTTGACAAAATGAACAAGTTGGATTACAAATATCAGACATCTGTGCTTAGCAAAGCATTAAATTGGATCCTTAATCAATCTAAAATCTAGAATGATTTTTTGTGTTTTGTTTTTCTAAAAGGCCCCCACCAAATTTGACTGGAAAACTAGTTTGATATTACATGAAGATTCTTTCATTCTGAGAAAAACAAATTAAGTGAATAAGAAAAAAAAAAAATCACTGGACGCCAGATTTCCAGTTTTCTTTCGGTAGGTCAGTCTTTTGAAATTTGTTTCTTTCAATTGTTATTTCCTAATGATAGACAGATAGAGCCTAAAAAAGAACTTCATGAGCTAATTGATTTCACAAATTGGATATGAGTGTATTATGTATTTTTGGCGTTTAGTGGAAAATTTTAAGACAGTTGCACCTTTTCCCCTAGAAAGTTGGTAAGCCTAATAAGCTATACTATTTTTTGATAGTTATGTACATTATTTAAGATAGAAATATATCATACATAGAAAGAAATTCTGCTATTTTTGTATAATTGTACAAGAAGTACGTATATATAATCATAAATATTTGAGATACTTGAAGGTTCAAAATATATAATTCCTGCTCTTTAAACATTAGCTGCTTTCTCAATCTATAAAAAGACAAAGGTTAGATTTGATTGTAGTCTGACTACCCAACAAGCAACTGCTCAATTTGTTATAGCTTTTCATGGAAGAGATCAAGGATAGATTGCAATTGAACTAATGAAAGAATTAGTAGGTATAGTCATTGATCTTTAAGGAGACCATGGACTATCTTTTAGAGAATCTTAGCCTATGAAAATAGATTGTTAATAAGATTATAATTAAGTTTGTATTTTTGTTTTCAAGGACCATTAGGTGGTCATCAAAACATAATTATTTTTCTTGTGTGTTTGAAACATCACGAAGTGTTTCTTGTTGCTTAAGAAGGAAGATGCAATCATCACACAATGTTCCCAAGATGAGAGGAGCATATAATAATGCACGTCCGGAGACAAAGTAATGCTGTAAGCTAGTTAATTAAGCAAAGTGTTTTGAATGGAGTACTTCAAGTCTTCAACATTAGGGTAAGATAATGGAGGTCAAATCATGCCAATACACATGATAGAGAGATAATTAAGGGGCCGCTGGTATAGCTGGCCTAAACAGAATCTAAGTTCATCAGTCAATATATATGGAGGAATGACTTGAACCAACCAACCATCCGTGTTATATAATCCCCTTAAATAATTATTCTGGGATTGTTTTTATAGTTTTGTGACTCGGTCATATAATTTGGATTTTGGAGTCGAGCAAGACAAAACTGCATGAATTATGAGAAAACAGCTCTGCATGAATTGTGAGGAGTTAAAACCAACAATACATACGGTTTAGCAGGTTTAGAAAACAGGCTTGAACCTAGCAATTTTGTGAAATGTGTTTTCTACTAAAAAGCTGCAGCAAATGAGGTTAATATACATATGTGTATTAAGGAAAAATGCTAAACTAATCTGTTACGAAATATACTGCATAATGCTTATAATTTGTGTGACAATAAATTTGATTCGTGTCATTTCAAAACAAAATAAGTAAATGTTATTATTAATTACTTTTGTGATTGATGATATATTAGTTTATAAGACTTATATAAAAATATATTATGATATTACTTAAATTTCTCATCAGACCATTTAAATGAATTACTCTTCAGCAACTGGGTCCTCTTGTAAAACGAAGGAGGAGCTCATATAGACCACAAAATAGGATCAGGATCTATCGTACTGATCATGAACTGCTTAGAGTCCTCATGAACCAGTCATCGCACTGGCACCAGAGTACTCTGTCCAAAGCAAAGACTTCGTCAACTTTAGGGGGGTGTGTTACCGAGTTTAAGTTTCCTAATGTAACACATATACATGTAGGTGTTGTTGTGTCCACTGCAATGCAATATTGCAATATCTGGTGAAAAATGCCTTCGTCCTCTATCTTTGTTCTTGAACATGTTTGTGTGTGTGCAATATATATCATGGGTTGGTTCCAAATTAAAATAAACACTTTCTCAAAGACTTCTTGCCCAATGACAACACTTACCACATCTTATGATGATGTGTTTGCACTTAACACAAGTGGGATTTGAATTATCTTACATAATGTCCATGTATACAGTTCAATCTGTATCCTTAAGTACAAATCTTTTATATTATATCAAACGAAGCCAATTATTTTTGAACTTCAAGCCAGGTCAACTTGAAGTTATGGTTCCCTCCAACTTGTAGGAACTCTTCTCCTAGGTAGAATTTTTTTGTCTCTTCTGAAACTGATGTGCCAACTCTTATATACATTGCATCTATCATCATCTGTGCAATCCTAATAAGATACAAATTTTAACCTTAGCATATCAATAAACTAAACTACTTGACAACAATTGATTTGAAATGACTGGTGGCAATATTTATCCCATATTTTAAATTCATGGTTGAAATCTTTTTAGATCCTTTAGTTGAAAATCCACCGAAATTATTAATTAATTATCAATTTATCTCAATTTTGTCTTCCACAAGATTGTGATTATTAACCACAAATTTGCAATTCACCAAATGATAAAGTAAAAAAAACATCTCCAAAAGAAAAACCACTGCGGGCCAATTAAGGCAATTTATACTATAAAAAGAGTTTACAAATTATAAAAGTAAAAAATAAAATCTTTGTAACTAGACTCTATAACCCAAACACCCCATAGATAACTCATTGATGTCATCATGGCAATTTAATTTGGAACCGTTAAATGTTTTCTTCTATAAATCCTTTCACAAACGACATCTATGTTTCACAAATTAGAACCTTTGGAGTATTTCAAGGCATCACCTTGAAGATTTAGTGAACGTTTGGATAGCGCAAACGTCCAGTTTTTGCGCATCCAGCGTTTTGCGTGTGGGTCCCGTACACAGTTTACGGGACCCACAAACCTCTTTTTTCAACCAAACTTTGATTAAAAATGGGTCCCACGGCACTATTTACATATTTAAAAATTATTTTGCTGCAGTGTTTTCAATTTTCAGTTTTCAGCAATAAGCGATATCCAAACAGACCCTTAATTTACAGTAAAGCCATTGGAAAAATGAACTTGGTTTTTCAAAAACTTGGACCATAAGCATGGCTGATGAACTTGCATAATTTTTTCATTAAAGCACAAGGGAAGAAAGTAAGGATTTCCCTCTCTCAAGCTTTGGAATTTTCAGCCTATCTAGTTCTAGAAAAATCGTGTTTATAGTTTTTTAAATAGGTGTTTACAAGTAGGGTTTGAAAGACGTTACAAACTAGATCAAAATAGGATTCGAAAAAATTGATTCTATGACTCTCGCTCAAGCAAAAGTTAGGTGAGACTATATTCAAGTGACTCGCTTGAGTCCATGTTTTCCATCTCACTTGAGCAAGATTTGGTCTTGCTTGAGTGAGCCTTCTCAAATTGAGCAAGGCTTAAGTACAATACTTAGATATTTCTTAGGTTCCATTTTTAAGATTCTGCCACGTGGATATTTTCTCATGGGATGAAAGTGTATTTTTTAGTTAAGTAGTCACATGACTGAATTTTAAGAAATGAACTTAAGGAACAACACCTAAAATACTGTACCTAAGTTTTGTTCTTTTTTATTACTAATTTTTTATTATTCTAAAACAACATTTTTTAACCCACTTTTACAAATTAAATGAGAAAATACTTCAATATGATTACAATTAATGTCATGGAATAGACAAATACTAAAACCCTAACATGACAAATTTCAATTGATCTATTACACTCACTGTAATTTACTCATATTGCTTTGCATCTATTAGACCTCTATCTTACGAATCCAACATTTTCAGAGCTTTAAGGTCATATAGTGCCCTTTTTCTTTCTTTTTTTTCAAATTTTGATAAACATCTTGCTTAAAGAGAACATGTACTAAGGATCCTCTATATTTCAAGTAATGTCCATTTTACGATTCAAATTTTATTTTATGAATCTAATTTTTATATTATATATATTTATTATAATTATTAAAGTAACTGGATGTGATTATAAGTGATGGATCTAAATAAACATGATTTTATTCTAATTATAAAAAAAAAAAAAAAAAAAAACAAAAGTAGTGCCTTAACACCTCCCCCATTCACCAACCCCCCCCCGCGGGGGGCCAAAAAAAAGGTTAAGTCTCGTATGTATTACAATTAACAATGATAAGAATTGAGATTAACCAAAAAAAAAAAAAAAAAACCCAATGATAAGAAAATCTTTATTCATAAATCTTGGCTTGTTACTGGTTTAGCAAGACAAAGCAAGTGGAGAGAATGTGACCTCTGATAATAGGTGTCACTGTGTCAGGTTTATTTCACAGTTTAGCTCGTTGTTAATAAACCTGCTTATATTTCCTGCACCAATTTAGGAAGCTACTAAAAAACCTGTGTAGATAAACAGTAAAAAGCGTGGAAGCTACAGTTTAGTGATAGTTGTGACATCACACTGTTGCTGTTATTATTATTATCTCTTGAAGAAGAACTTTTATAGTTTAATTCAAACCTGCTCTTGCACAGTTATCATTATTAATAATGATCGAGTAATATTTTTTATAAACTTTATATTATTAGTGCTACTATATTGGATCTTTTTTACACTTCTTTTGATGGGATTGTGGGGTTGCCCATTGGTTTTTATCGCTTAGGAAAAGACTTGTGAGTTGTGAGGAGCTGTCTCCTTTTGGTATGCCTTGCCCTTCCCTTTCTTCCAAGCAAAAGACGTGCCAACAAGGTCATGAACAGCTATTTTTAAGCAAGAAATAGAAGAAGAATGGTGGAAGTGAAAAAGGGTACTCGATCTCTCACATGGGGTCGCTCATATTATTATTACATACATATCATGTACAACACGAGAGAGAGAGAGAGATATATAGATCCCTGCAGTCTTAGAAAGGCAAAAATGACGACCTACTCTTCTAAAAAGATCAAGATAAGGCTGTTTTAAGCACTGTAGTACTGTGGGGTTTTGGACCTCTAGTATTTTGATATTGTGCTACCAAACAAAGCATAAGCAGACAAATTTTTGAAAGAGAGAGAAAAGGGTGGTTTTGGGAGATAACCCTAAAACCCCATGCTTGATATTGTGGGCTGCCAAGCTGTATGATTTGTGTCTGAAAATTGAGAGCGAGATAGAGAGAGAGCTAGAAAGAGAAAAACTGCTTTTTGAGAAATGAGAAAACCGCTTTGTGTCGGGATGGTGAGGTGTATCCACCGCGGTTTTCTCACACGACCAATAATCTCAACTTGCCTGTGATTCTCGTGGTCCCTTCATGTCTTTTTTCTTTGATTTGCTTCTCATTTCTCTCTTTGATCCTAATTATCATATAGCTATGTATGTGACAAATCATTTGACAACAAGGCATGTACCTAATGTGTTTATGTAATGAAATTTATAAGTACTAAATGATTTAATTATAATGTAACGAGATAATTATCGTGAGAATCGTTGATATCGTTGACACCTTCTTTAATCACAAATAATCATAATAAAAATTGCTAACATCAGTAACAGTGCTAACACCTAAATGATTTAATTATAATATAACGACATAATTATCGTGAGAATCGCTAATAGCGTTAACACTTTCTTTAATCACAAATAATCATAATGAGAATTGCTAACATCGCTGACAGTACTAACACCTTATTTAATCATAAATAATCTTAATAAGTAGACTTATAATTCTCAACTTGAGCATTTATTTAAGAGAATAATTGGATTCACCAAAACAAAAATTGGATTCTAGCTAAAATATTTTGAATGAGTTAATTGATTCCAAGATAAATCAAATAAATTAAGCACTCTAATATAGACTCTAAGTTGTGGGTCATAAATATATAATTTAATTGATTCAACTATTAGTGTTATGTTATATCTTACATCAAGAAAATATAAAGAAAATAAATAGTTGATAACTTGATATACATAAGAGATTCGTATTGTTGAGATTCATTTGTCAACAAAACTAGAAACTTTTTGCTTTTTGCTAAATATAAGACAAAAGATATAATTTTTTGTAACTTTGTACTAAATGTGTAACAAAAAGATGAAAATTAGCTCATAACATGAGAATCATTGACATTCCTAACACATTTTTTAATCATAAATAATCATAATGAGTAGACTCATAATTCTCAACTTGAGCATTTATTTACTAGAAGAATTGGATTCACCAAAACAAAAATTGGATTCTAGCTAAAATATTTTGAATGAGTTAATTGATTCCAAGATGAATCAAATAAAACACTCTAATGTAGGCTCAAGTTTTGGGTCATAAATAATTTAATTGGTTCAACTGTTAGGTTTTATATTATATCTTATATCGAGAAAATATAAAGAAAATAAATAGTTGATAACTGGATATACATAAGTGATTCGTTTGTCAACAAAACGAGAAACTCTTACTTTTTGCTAAATACAAGGCAAAAAGTATAAGTTTTGGTAACTTTTGTACTAAATGTATGGCAAAAAGATAAAAAAAAAAATAGCTTATTTTCAAAAAAGCTAATTTTGGTAAATTAAATATGAGACAAAAAGCTAAATTTTTTTTACCAAACAGACTTTATATATATAGATGAGTACAAAATTAAATGCTTATGTGTCTCTCCTAATGTTATTAGTGAAGAAAATTCAATTCAAGATACTCTAATGAAAATGTTTTTGTTAATCATGAAAAATATGATTCTACCATATATAGGAAATTGATAACATCATCGAAATGAATTTGATATTTTCTTATATATCCTTATATTACTAAATTTCTCTTTTGTGAGATTTAGATCCGGAGATCGAACCCTTATTTATACATAACAAGAAAAACTCTACTCGTCTTGAGATATACTATACGTACATGACAACTTAAATTACTTATTTTATTATTAGTAACATCCAAAGAAGAAAGAACTTTTCTTATACAAATAAAAAAAAAACAAAAAATAAAAATAAAAAAATAAAAAGCTTTGAAAGCAGTCAAATAGTAACAGTACAAACAATGTGGCAAACAAAAAAGCACATCATACGGAGGTTCCGTCGGAAATTCTAGCTTAACACACGTGAACAAGTAGCTTTGAAAAAAAATGCTCGAACAAGAAACTGCCAACCGATCTTACTGTTGCTAATCATATAAATATTATAAATGTACCCAAATGATTGCATTTTCTCTCTATCAAGCATAATGCAATTATTCCTTTCTTTTTTTTTAATGAAAATTAATCATAAACTTACCACCATTATGAACCGAAATAATTTTTTTTTAGGGAAAAAAGAAGAAGAAGATGAAGATGAAGATGAATGTACAAGTTGACCCCACCGCTTAAAATTGACAAAATTATTAAATTACTAAATTTTTATCGTTATTCAAGCAGGATAAAAATTTAAATATAAAAAAAAGAAGAAGATAGGATTGGACCAGAAAATGCCGAGCTAGAAATGAATTATGCAAAATTGGAGATCATAAAATATGGACCATAAAATGGTTGGTTTTTTTTTTTTTTTTTTTTTTTTTTTCAGGTGGGTTTCGGAAATCCGCCCTTTGTTTTTAGTTTCGTCCACGAACCAACCTACCCAACACACAATCCCGAAACGAGAATCACGTGTTTCGGTAAAATTCGCACTCGCGATTTCTGAGGAGATTCCTTAATTCTGTAGCTTTGATCGACACGTGTGGAGCTGCACACAAAAGGCCGGCACCAATATTTTATGAGTTGCTTCTATCCTGGTACAGAAATTCACGTGCAGGTTTCAGATTATTTTTACTCATCTAATCCTCTAAAACAAAGTTTATTCATAACAATGCATTTGCTTGTAACCTTTCCATAAGTAGTAGAGGAGATAAAATTGCATTACTATGATACTAGACCAAATCGCACATTATTATCTTCCATTAGTTTTTTTTTTTTCATCCCTTCTATCCTCAGTTAAGAAACAAAAAAAAAAAAAAAAAAAAAAAAAAAAAAAAAAATCTTCCCTTTATTATTTATCCTTCTACTTCAAAGCTCACAAAAAACACCACCTATCCATGTTCCATGACAAACTTTCTTGTTTAGAAAGGTAGATAATGGGAAAGAGAGGTGGGATTCCAACCATTGACATAACACCATAAAATAAAAATAAAAACTGAGTTATCACTTGAATCTCACTGTGACAAACTAATTAAGTTACCTTAGCTAGTGATTTTGAGACACGACCATACAGGCCGGGAGGATTGCCTTCATCTGACTAACTCTACCGACGAATTTATTCTACTGACGAACTTACGCTTCATCAAGTGAAATATGGGAAAATTTTTTTAAAAAAAATGTAAATTAGAAATTACAGGATGGACTCATCATCTAGTTATTGGATATATGGAGGTTTTATCCATATCAAACATGCATGTCATTCTTGTTTGGTGGATTTTATTTATAGTTAAGGATTAATTTGGAAATTTGCAAATCATTAAAAAAGATGAGTGTCTTAGAAGTCGTGACTTTTTTTATAGAGATCTCACGATGTCATGATCGAATCTCAATCTCATACATGATAAAATATTTATCTTTTTTGTGGTATCAAGCTTGCACTCCTTATAAATTTTAAGCGATTATTCATACCTAATATGACTTTTTTCTTCCCTTTTTTCTTCCCCTTTTTTTTTTTACACTGGAAATAGGGCATGCTACACAATGAAAAGATAAGCTAGATATTGTTCGGAGCTAAATGTAAACCCTAAGCGTCGCAAGGTAGATATTAGTCTAGCTAAATGCAAATCCTTAAATCCATAAGTGACTTCTATTTAATTCACAAGAAAGAACTTCAAATCTACCATATAAAAGGAAATAAACAGATAACAATTTTATTGAAAGTTGATTTTCTTTTTTGCTTTATAACTAAAGGGGCAATGTAAAAGTTTTAGAAAATTTATTTTTCAAGTAAATATATTATAATTTATGCCCTACAAAGGATTTGGTTTTCATTAGCAAAGTCTTAGAAACACCAAAAACCAAGGAAATAAAAGTTTAAATTTTATAATTATGAAAAGTAATAAGAAAATTATCAAAAATATACAAGCGATAAAAATAGGCTCTAATAATAGATCCCTCCCTTTGAAAAAATAAAATCCTATGAATTAATTTTGGGATTTGGAACTTTTCCTGCGAAGAGAAAAAATAATTTTGAATACTTTGACCTATTTATCTTCTTTCCATAGTTGCAACTAATCAATTAAACTAATAAAGCAACTTGAGATGAATTTTTTCTTGGCCTTTATGTAATTGGAAAGATTCACTAAATAAGAATTGACAATTAGATCAAATATTTCAACCCAATAAAATTGGAGAATCCTCTTCATTTCAATTCCTATCAATTTCATCCATTACATAATTCAAATTAAATTGAAAAAAAAAAATCTAAAGGCATATAAATTGTCACACCATTTAAAATTTTAAATAATAACATGACAGTTTGTATACTATTACATCTCTAAAATAGACTGTGAACCATGAAATGGAGGAAATAGAGAAGATCATGTTTCACAAAATCAATTGGATTAATATAAGACTTGAGGGTCATTGACATACCATCTAGTAGATTTCAAAGTAACCTTCCTTAATCGTTTTCACAATTTTGATTTCAACATCATGTTCTATATAATAGGATCTCCATCAATTTTCTCAAAAATAATTGTATACGTAATTTCTTTTTTGACTTCCACATAATCTTCAAGAAGGATATTCTATTCAACACACAATTTTTTAACTTGTGCCTGATCTTGTTGATCTTCTTTAAAATCGACTCTATCATCAACTTGTTTTGAAACTTCTTTAGTTTCAAAATTTGCATTCACATACTCAACCTTCGACTTGGTATCTTCTTAATGTACTTGAAAGATAAAGCTCAAGCTATTAGCTAGTCCTCATATATGAATTTAGACGCTTAAGATCATCACTTAGAATCTTATATAACACAAAATTTTATAATAATCACGAGCAATAAAATAGTTAACGACAAATTTTTTTTTTTCAGGGTTGGCCATGAGGAAATTCCATAAATTGACTGCATTACTCACAAACTTGCACCGTGAAATCTTCAAGAATCTTTGCGTTAGCAAAATACTCTTCAAGATTCAAGATCCAATCTATGAAATCTTATTTGTATGATATGCCGTTAAAGCATGAAATATCATTAAATTTAAGAATGTGTAGACTGTTGATTAATAGATCGACCATGAGCATAATCTTTGGCACGACCATCCCCACCGTTTTCACGACCTTATTTGGCATTCAAACTCAAATCGATGAAAATGTTACTAATCTAATGCAGTCCATCGGCTAATCTCTCACCATTAACACGAATCATTGCCCTTAAATCTTGCAACCCACGATCACCATCAATATGGTGTTTACCATTGTCATTTTCTATGTAAAGTTGTGATTTCCAACTAGCATTTGTTGACTTTAATTCCGCACCAAAATTTAATTGTAATTTCTTCAATCATTTTCCTGTATTTATGTGGGTTTAATTGTAAGGGAAGAGTGTGAAAGATTGGTGAAAAATCAAGCGTCAAAAGATGGATCAGTGCAGTTCGTGACTAACTCACGAGAAGCTCGCGAGAAAGTATCCCGCGAAAAGGCCACATGTGAAGCACATAACCAGAAGCTGAAGAGTCATACCAGCTTGTCATTTTGCGAGTACTTCACGAGAAAGGCCATTTCGTGGGGTACCCGCAAAACATTTTGTTTGGCAAAAAGATAAATTGTTTATCAAATTCTTTATCCACACTATATATACCCTCATTACCCACCAATTGTAATGAGTACCTTTCAGAGAGCAAACCTTAGCAAATACACTTGAGAATTAGAGATTGTTATACCCACAATTATCTACACATTTCCTCTTGGTTTTCCTCTACTCCTACCTCTCTATCTCTACATCCTTGAGAAGTTCTTAGCCCAAACACTTATCATACCCAATCTGAGTGTTAAATGAAGGTTTGATGTTGTTGGGAAGCATTGGAATGAGCCATTTAGTGGCAGATGCAATCTGGCTAAATTGTGGGATCCGGAAAACTAGTGAAGAAAAGACTCCGAGAAGTTCGTTGGTAGCAGAAGCTTGAACGGCTCAAGTACATGGGGTAGACTAGGTTTGTAGGGTATTTTATTATTCGTGTACTCCAACTATATTCACTAGCGGATCGATTTCAACTTAGAGGGCCGCAGAGAGATTTTTTGCCAAGTTTTTCAGTTTCCTCTACGATAACACGTCTTGGTGTTATCTTGTATTTGCATCTCTCTTCCCTACTCTTTAAGCTTTACTTTTATTGTTCATTGTGGTTGAATATGGCTTAAAGTAGTGTTATTGGTATATTGCGCTTATTTACTCTTATTCCACACTTTGATAAGTTAGGGTAAAAGCAATCTAGTCGTGTTTTTTATTTTGGGGTCTGAACAAACTCTAGTGTTTTCGCACTAATTTGAGCTTTCATTCTATTACCATATTGTGACACTAACAAGCATTAATACTTTTTTTTTAAGTAAACAATAATACTTATTAAAACACACACAAAAATAGTAATGCTAGTATTTTAAATCGAGTTTATAATATATTATATAATCAGAGTAAACCACAAAAGAGTCTAACTTTTGTAGTTGTAGACTAGGGTTATAAACAGCGGACACTAAATACATACAACTAATGTGGGATAAATATCCTTTTTTTTTAGTAAGTAATAATACTTATTAAAACACACACGAAAATAGTAATACTAGTGTTTTAAACCGGGTTTATAATTGACTCAAAACAAAAATTATGATAGGCTAGATATCATTCTAGCTAAATATATATCCTTAAATCCATAAAGGTTCAATTGAATTCAAAAAAAAAAAAAAAAAAAAAACTTTGAAATTCATCAAATGTGAGGCAATAAATTGTTAACAATTTATTAAAATGAACTTCTTCTTCAGTCTTTTTTTTTTTTCTTTTTTTTTTCATTTTTCAACTAATGGGCCAACTTAAATGCCTTAGCAAACTTATTTTTCCCAAATATTCTTAAACATATCTTAATTAATACCCAACTATATAAATAATGAAAATGAAATCCTAAATCCTAAAAATTGAGAAAACAACTATAAAAAATATATATAAAAAATTAACCAAAGATAAAATAAACTCACATTTTATCCTAATACATCTAAGTCGGGAGGAAGGTGTGGCCACCGCCTCCATGGCTATGGCCCTTGCAAGAAAAAAGTTATATTTCATAGCTCATTATTGCGTGTGTATTGATGTGGATGTTTTTTTTTTCTTGAAAACTTATTTACTTATATGTTGAAAGTTAAGAAGAAAAGTACAGCTATACTTAAATGATGTTTTAAAAAGTTTGACATAAGCATATTATAGTAAAAAAAAAAAAGAAATGAAGCTCAAAACAAAAGGTTAATTCGATGTGTTCTTCACAAGGACTACTCCTCTATCTTATACATATATAAACCCACTTTTATATTCAAATAATTTAATGATAATCATTAATCATTAACTTTCATGCTTAATCATTTCGCACATAGAATTTGCCGGTGGCAGCTGAGAAAAATATGTGAAGACAAAGACAAAGACAAAGACAGCCAGAGCAGTCACATACCCCTTAGAAACCATTTTTAGGTTCCAAAGAATCCAAACATCAATCCTACACCAAAGCCAACATCTCTCCTTTTCATTTCATTAATTTCCTCATTTTCTTTTTTTGAATATTAATATTAGTTTTTATCAAGCATTGCAATTCTTTAATTTCAGGCTCTGTAACCCAATTATTTCCCCAATTTTTAAGTGTGACTTTTTTTTTTTAAAGAGTTGCAACATATGACGTCTGCTCTTAATGATAACTCTTTATCATCAAATCAAGATACCAATCAGTTTTTGATATAGGAAGTGATTAAACCCCAGATCTGTTATACAACTATCAGAAACTTTACCAGTTGAGCTAACTGGAACCCACAAGTGTGACTTTTAAAACTCAAGTTGTTCTATTCATGTCTCTATTATTTTAATCAATTATAGACATTTTAATTTTAGTTTATATATGCAATAAGCAACCCCAGCTGCTCATTGTTTTAAGAGGAAAAAAAAAGTCTCCAGACAAAATCATATTCATTCATTATCTGCTTTTGACACTACGCTACACCAGGTAAGTAAATTCAATCCCACGTGTATGGAATTTATCTCTCTTACATTTTTTTTAATTGTTTTTCACATTTACTCGTAGCATGCATGTGGCTCAGATTCGTCGATATGTATAGGGTTTGCTTCCATAGCTAGACTAACGTACATAATGTTCTAGATATAAGTGACCTTATAATATATAACATTATAACCTATGCTTCGCAATCAGAAATTGTCCTTGTCAAATCAAAAAAAAAAAGAAAAAGAAATTGTCCTTGTTTTTTTAATAAGACAATTCAAAACTTGTCCTTCATGATAATTAGTCTTCTTACGCATATTTTGTGTTCTCATTTCACTATCAAGTTAATCCAAATAGAGTAAAAAGTTTCTCTCATTTCTTTGTTTAGGCAATAAAACAATGCTAAGGGCTTCGTAGCCTAGTAATAACATAAATATTCGAATATAAGGTTTTAAGTTTTATTCTGCTTACCTTAAAAAAAGAAAAAGAAAAGTAAATCAGCTTTACAATTATTTCTTCTAACATTTATATTGAATTGTATTTTCTTACGGTTCGAGTGCAAAAAAATAGCCCCCGGTATATAGTGGCAAGTGGCCTCTATCGTTCCCTCTTTTAATACTAATGAACAGTAGCCACATGATGTGGTTGGTGGATAATGACAAGACTGGATTGTAAGTAATGGAATATAATACAATGCAGCATCAATTTCGAGTGCTTTTATTGGGTGAATTCCATATTGTTAAAAGTGAAGGATATATAAATAATAGTTTTCAAGTGCTTAAACTATTCTACCAAAACTACCTTAAAGAGTCAGATACTATTCTTGAAGTCGACTTGGGGTTGGGGTCTTACTCCTATGGATTAGTATTTCAGTATTTTACTCTCTTTTTTTACCCAAATTAATTATTAGGGAAAAACAAAGATTTTGACATTTTAATTAAATGGTAAATTGCAAACTACACTCCTAAAATTTAGAGGTGTTTGAATTTTATACCATAAAATTTCAGAATTTAAATTTTACTCTTTCAAGTTTGAAAATATTTAGATTTTACATCTTAGCGTTTCAAAATTTGGAATTTACCTCCTAAATTTTAGGAGTGTTTGAATTTTACATTCTAAAATTTCAAAATTAACACTCCTAAACTTTAGGGGGTAAAATCAAAATTCTGAAATGTTAGAGATATAAAATCTAAACACCCCAAACTTTAAAGGGTGAAATTCAAATTCTGAAACTTCAGAGTGTATAATTCGAACACCTCCAAACTTTAGAATTGTAATTTACAATTTACTCTTTTCATAATATGTTTTTTTTGGGTAAAATACAATTAGTAGTTTTGTGATTTGGGTTAATACCAAGTAGGTCCAAGACATTTTAGAACTAACTAATTCGGTCCTTAAACCATATGCTAAATACAATCAATTTCATTTCTAAGAGCACATAATTTAGAGATCAAATTTGTTATTTTTAAAATACCCTAGATCTGTTTGGCATTAACCTAAATTTCAAAAGTACTGACTGTATTTTAGCCAACGTTTTTCAAGTCAAAGTTTCCTCATCTTTATACATTTGCATAAATTTTCACTTGCTGTACAAAACAAATTGATTTTCCATTTTTTTTTTCTTATATGAATAAAATATTTAATGTTTTTGAGGAATTGTTTTTCCTTTGGGTCGTAGCATATCATTTATGTGTACGGCTAAATGTATATTCATCCAAGTATTTGATATACATTAAAGGCGACTGATGAGTCAAACCTGTACCTCCACAATTGGATGGAGCTCCATGTCGTGACCTTCAAATCATTGCTTTTTATTTGATTCGAGCTTACCTACCCAAAAATAAATAAATAAATAAAAAATTATGTAGCAAACAATGGTGATGATATAATAGATTATGGTAACGACTATGGTTATAAACACATTGTCATCTTGTTAAATCAACTTGGGCCATGAAACCACTAGAGAAAATGGACTTTAACTCCTACATGGACAAAAAAGTCATCATAGTTAATATGTAAGGAAATGGTAACCGACCAAATCATCAGCTACAGTAGTTAAAGATGACTGTGCTTCATAACCGGTACTATAGATCAAGCAAATTGACATTTAAAAAAAATTGTTATTTAAAAAAAAAAAAAAAGGTAAATATTACCTCACACATCTTGTTACACACAAGCTTATATACATCCATAAAATACATTGAAATAGTGATTTCTTATACACAATCATTTTTTAATATTTTGATAGTTACAAAAATAATGTTATTTTATTATAGCTTATTTGCTCTTGTTTATTTTGTATTTAAAAATAAGTTGGGACAATAGTATACTGTTATATTTGGAAAAAAAAAATGATGTTTTTAGAAACTATAAATAGAATATGGTCTGGTTAATGTGTATCCTTAGGGTATTTGTTAAGAGTAATGCTACAATTACAAACTATTTTACAATATTTTTACAAAATGTTGATGTGGCCAACCTCTTATTGGTTTTTTATTTAGGCCCATCATTAATATAACTTTTTTATTAGTAATAATCACTCACCACATCAACAGTTTGTAAAATAGTTTGTATCTATAGCATTATTCATTTGTTAATGGATCATTTTAGGAAAGTTTTAATATTACTTTTATAGAAAAATATAAAAAGCTGTCAAAAAATTAGTTACTTTTTTATTTTCTCATAAAAATTTCTTGAAAAAGTAAAAATATTTCCTAAATCAATGCATTTAGGACATCCGTTAACTTTTCTCAATAAAATAAGTAACAAACAAAATAGGAAAACCAAAAAGCCATATCAAACCAATACAAGTATAGTTATAGGCTATATTCATGTATATATGTTGTAGTAATATGTTACTAGTATTCCAGCGTAAGAAAATAATAGATATTCCTATGTTTTACAGGGAATATGACTCTCTCCACTTTACTTAAAATTAAGAAAATTAATTTTGCAAATAAGATTTTATTTGCTCTATGAAACAATGTAAATGAAAGATATTATACGTTGTATAAACTTAATCCCCATACAAGAATATAAAAGAAAAAACTGCTAGTAGTAAATATGCGTGCATTAGTATATACACATTTATATATAGCCTGAAGTTGTATGGCTATATGGAATAATTGAAAACAAATTAAGACAAACAATTGGAATTCCTCTTTTTATGCGTAATATCACCAGTTAAAAAAAAAAAAAAATACTAGTACTAGTAGAAGAAAAGGAAGAAGGAACAAAAGAGGCCCACCAACTCATTTGAATTTGTGAGCTAAGCCCAATTTTGGAGGCATTGAGGTATGGGACCCAACTAAGCAAAAAATTTCACGGAGGGGGGGTGGGGTTGTTTTTTTCTGTTCATGGCCAATTAATATTACAGAGGCTTGGGTATACAAAGAACCTGACATGGTCTATGATGCTAACTCCACCCTTTTCGGTTCAGACAGATGCTTGGGTCAAAGTTTTTCTGAATATGCCAATTAAATATTTAGTTTGTTCGATTGCAGAGATTTCGGTGAAAAAGACATGAAATCACCCATAGAGAGAAATATGAGAGAGAGAGAGAAGCAGATTCCAATTTAATCTTTAGATTTTAGGTGGTAATAGATACAACATAACACATACTATAATGTATAATGCATATTATATTATAGTCTAAGTAGAACCCTTTTGTTTGTGCTCCTATATATATATTCTTCAACTCGGTGCAACTTCATATTGTCAAAGTATTTTTAACTTTATAGACTCTATACACACACAAGAGAAGAGAGCAACATATATGGATATGGAACTCAATGAGAATGTCTTCTTAGAGGAATTACTAGCTCTGAGAAGAGACACTTTTGAAACAGTCCCAACAGAAATGAATGAGCTATTCAATAGTGGCTGGAGTTTTGATTACTTTGATCAAAACCCATCAGCCATTGTGTTTCCAAACTCTTGCCATGAACAGAACTTGGATAGTACCTCCTACACTTTCAATGAAGTGTATTGCCCATATGGCAATGAATTCTCAGCTCCACAGCTCACTGATTCTTCACTCACCACACTTGATACACCACCTTTCCCTGTTCAAGAAGACTATCCATTGTCCATGATGGAAGAAGAACTGGGCATTCTCGGGGATGAGATTCACAACTTGGAGGTGCAAGCTTCTTGCAAAGTAGAGCCAATTCAGTCTCCAGAAGTCCCAGTTTTCAACATGGATACGTGCCTACAAGGAAAGAATCGAGCTAAGAAGATACAGGGCCAGCCATCAAAGAATCTAATGGCTGAGAGAAGGAGAAGAAAGAGATTAAATGATCGCCTTTCAATGCTAAGATCCATTGTTCCCAAGATAAGCAAGGTAAAGTAGGAAGACTCACTTTTTATATAATTATTTTTAACTGTTCCTTACTCACTCTAAGCATGAACGTGGTTCATTAAGTTTATATGTGGAGGCTAATTTGGTTTGTTTGGATTTTGATTTAGCAGATGGACAGGACATCTATACTTGGAGACACTATAGATTACATGAAAGAACTCCTAGACAAAATCAACCACTTGCAACAAGAAATTGAAGTGAATTCAAACGTGATGGACATTTTCAAGGATGTAAAACCAAATGAGGTTGTGGTTAGAAATTCACCAAAGGTAAGGACTTTATCCACAATGCTTGATTAGTAACCCTTAAAACTAAGTACAACTTAATTGAATTCACAGAAAATTTAATGAGGTAATTATCCATGTTGTCTTTTCAGTTTGATGTGGAGAGGAGGAATGTGGATACAAGGGTTGAGATTTGTTGTGCAGGGAAGCCAGGGTTGTTGCTATCAACTGTGAATACCCTAGAAGCATTAGGCCTTGAGATTCAACAATGTGTCATTAGTTGCTTCAATGACTTTGCAATGCAAGCTTCTTGCTCAGAGGTTCTTGAAATAACTCTCTGGCAATTGCTCTTTGGTGCCTTTTTTTTGTTTTTGTTTTACTTTTATTATCTTTTTGACTTTTTGTTAAGCAAGCGAAGTAATGTTTTCTTGTCTTTCATTCTTGTCATGGCAATAGGAATTGGAGCAGAGAACACTACTAGGTTCTGAAGACATAAAGCAAGCATTGTTTAGAAATGCAGGATATGGAGGACGATGTCTTTGAAGATAAAAAGAGAGGAAGAGGAAAAGGGGTAAAGTTGGGTGAAGCTTTTAGAGATGGGTTTTCAAATCTCTATATTTTCAATGAGGTTTGCAAGTGAGAGTTGAAGTTTTCTTCTTCTTCTTCTTCTTTTTTTTCCAGATTTCAATAAGGGGTAATTCCTTGAGAGCTATGTAATTTTTGCTTCAATTGAAGAATGAAGATGTCTGTTTAATGCAAAATTGTTTTTTTGCTCCTCACATGCCCAAGGAAAGTAAAAGTTTGCCACATTCAATAACCATAATGCAGTGGGAATGTTTTTGGATTCTCTCGGAACTTTAAAGCCCAATCTAAGCCATTTTTTAAAGGCTATATCTCAACAGTGACTAGTGATTTACCACTACCACAAAACCAACTTTCATCTGGTGGTTGTTGATTTTCCTAATAATTATCGTGTAACAAAATATAAAAAGAAAGAAGATAATAGTTGCTCCTATATCTTCCAAGACTTCCGTCAATAAATTATCAGTAGGAGATGATATGGACACAGAAAAAAAGAAAAAGGCAGAAGCCTGAATAAGTCACAAGCATGTAATTTGTGAAGGAGACACTCCAAAGGTGGTCTATCCACTCCAGAACTCTAATACCACCCTTCATTGGTCTATTGAATTCTTTTGCTAATTGGACTACAGTTCATGCTCTTTTGAGAAGTCAATTTTATCACCCACAAGGCCACAATATAACTAGATGGACCCTTTTGAGTAATAGTATCGAAAAGATTCATCTTTGTGCTTGGGGTTCTAGAAGAGAGTTTCATCTCGATGTAATTTCTTTGGTTTTTTTTCCTTTCTTTTATGACAAGTGTCATAAATTTTTTTTAAAAAAAAGTACTGTGGGGTTATCTATTTTGTGCTTTGGAAAGGAAGAAAAAAAGAGAAAGGGGGGGCTCCCCCCCGGGGGGAGTCAGATCAGTCATGGTTTTCATAATTTTTCTGGCAGTGTCTCGTAGTAAAAGCAATATGATTATAGCTACTACCAATTTCAACTTCGGGAATTTGAACTAGAAAGCACACAGCCTACACACAAACTATGGCACAGAATTTAAAGGTTTATCAATCAAAAGAAGCTTCAGAAGCATTCGGAGGTGTAAAACAAGCCTAGTGGACCAAAAAGTAGTTTATTTTGTTGCTAATGCAAAGCTAGTCTGAAGTACATGTTTTACTTGTAGGGGAAAAACAATAGAAGTTTTCACTTGTAGACTAGACAGATGGAATTTTTCCAAAATGTTAGCGTAAAAAAAGAGAGACGCAATTGCCAAAAAGCTAGTTTTACATGATTTACGTTCAGAAAATACAATTGACAGTTATTTCACAACAATGTCCACAGACTCTCCATCTTGTAGTAAAAGAGGATGTTCTATCGATGCATAAGTTCTAACCTCTAACCAGTTTGTTTGTTTGCTTTTGTGTCTCAATATAAACACTAAGTAGTCTTAATCATACACAAAAAAATGTAACAACTCAGTAAGATCCAAATGGTCAATTGTCACCTTGCATCAGCTTCGATCACAATCATCATAATAAACAAAAAAGCCGTTGTTTTTGCTAATGGTATTTGCTAATGGTATTAATTTGCCACATTTTCTTGGATTTGCAAAAAGCCTAGAAAATTCAATACAATGATTCAGTTATAATACTCTCAAAAGTTCTGTACTCCGTACAGTTCCATCTGATACTTTAATGGTGTTTTTTAAGCAACAGAGAGCTATAAACATGGCAACTTTTGTGGCGTGGGCGTGTGGCAGTACTAGTAACCAGTAATATTGACATACACTGTCGAGGAAAATTAGTAGGAAACAATGATCAGACATGTTCTAGAGCCAAATGTTCATACATTTTCTCAATTATTTTATTGGTTTAATTGTTTTTTGTATTAAACTTTATCAGTGGGACAAGTCTGAAAGCACAAACTCACTACTACTTTCCATATCACAATCTGTACAATACTTTTAACACGTACATTATTAAAACTAATGTCCAGTCACATATCCTCCTCGAAAACACATTCGTGCAGCCAAATTGCCACTTATTATAAATGTTTTTTGTTAGGCAAAAGAAGCAATATGGGTTAGTATAAATATGCTAATAATTCAATGACATTTTATCCTCAATTGTTCAACCAGCACACGCCTAAAAGATACACACAAAAAAAAAGGAAGCTACACACAGATTCTTAGAATATGATATGCTTAACTTTTTCTTCTGTTGTTAAATCATGGTCATATCCCACAACACTCATTTTTGTCTCATGGGGAAGTCTCATTCACAACATTACATGATCCATAACTCACTTTGCTCTCTCTCATTGGCTAATCGGTGAGAATCTTTTGATATGACCAAAAATTGGCCTCACTTTTTGGCAAAAGACAATTGTTTGAACATCCATGCCAAGTCCCCCAAACAGAAGGAAGAAGCTGAGACATTTCCAAAAGGCATCCAAGAAAATGCTTGAGATATTTCCTTTTAACAGGATCCAACTGACTACTAACACAGAAAGACGAACTTTGCAAATGTACCCAAACTTGAATTTACAATACATACGAAAGGCCCAGTTTTATGAGCTGCCTAGCTTTATGTTGTTTTACTTTTATGACATAAAAATCAATCAATTAATAAATGACTAAAATAAAGCATTTCTTCTAGAGTACAAGATCTGTGAGCACCAAAGACCCACCAGGAGTAATTTTTGTTTGCATACAAAGTACTGCAGGTGCAGTTATTCAACTTAGCTCTTTTCCCAGATTGGTGTCACATAGATTTTAAATGATTGTCTACTTGGGTTCTACTTTTTCGAAACAATACAATTTTCGTATCATGGTGAGGGACCAAATACATTACAAATTTGCAAAGCCAAATACAACTTGGCCTCAAACTTGGGATGGGACTTAAGAAGTACAAACAATACAACTCCGGGTTCTTCAAAATATCAACACATATATATATTGTCAACAAAATGACATTAAACTCATAAGCCTCAATTGCCTTTCTATACTTCGATCAAATTATACATCTCTTTGATTCAAGATTTGTAAAAGCTTTTACAAATCTTGCAATAACTGGACGCTTGCTTGTCACCTTTGTAAGAGATTAGATTAGATACTAACTAAATAGGGTTTCTAGATGCTCTTACTCTCTTTTTTCACATTTATATTTTCACATCCACTTTCATATGTTAAAATGTGGACATCTTTGTATCAATTGTGAATATTGATATGAAATAGTAGATGTAAAATGAGTGAAAAAAAGATATTTTCCCAAACTATTACTAGTTTATTACGTATTGTTGTGGCGTCTGGCTTGTATTTTAGAATAAAGGTGCACATATTACTTCTTTGTTGAGGTTGGTTTGGTTGATATCAGACGTTTCCGTATGCCGCTATGTGGTAATAACAATAACATTGTGAAAACCTTTTTCACCATTAAGCCGCTTGTGTAGATGTACATTTGAAGTTTGAACCCTTAAAATTTGTTGGGACAACATATATTTAATAGAAAAAGTTTACATTCAAATTGGATTGCAGGAAAATTCTTAGAACCTAATACGTGATGGTTGAAAAGACAATTCATACGTAATTTTAGTTGTCACGTGACTTCTTTAATAAATCATGTGACTTGTTTAATTAATATATGTAGAGGGTCTTAAGAATTGTCACGAATTGGACAAAATTCCTTCAAACTAGTTTGGGGAAAAAAAATTTATCTATATTTGACATGTTAGTTTGTGTAAGAGAGTGCAAGCCGCGATATAAAATCAAAACTGCTTATATACATGGTATTTTGGCCATGATTTATTCTTTTGCTAGAATGTCGTCTCATCTAATGACACACTAGAGTTAATACCAGCACAATAGCTAGTACAAGCTGCCAAGTATTTGTGAGAGATAGTCTTGCTTTTCTTTTTCTTTTTTTATCTCCTAATTCAACGAGTCTGTAAGGCATTGCTTGGAAAGACAAGAAAACTAGAGAGATTTGTTACAATTACAGGAAAAAGTTGGATGAGAAGGCCATTAATGCGATTCCTCTCAAGTCTCAACCTAAATGATGAGGCCATGCATAACAGTTTAACATGTTGGCCACTTGGCTATAAACTTTCAAGTTAATGCTTGAGGAGGAAATCAAATAATCAATACATTTGTTACTTAGCATAACTTCCTAATACCTATCTTTCAATCATCTGGTAATTACATTGATGTACGAAAAAGAAGACTCAAGAACTCGAAGAAGAGGTGA
The DNA here is from genome assembly GCA_032727855.1 of Quercus ilex subsp. ballota. Taxonomy (NCBI): domain Eukaryota; kingdom Viridiplantae; phylum Streptophyta; class Magnoliopsida; order Fagales; family Fagaceae; genus Quercus; species Quercus ilex. Next base: position 39,788,687 of record CM064919.1, read on the forward strand.
ATTGTGCTCTTTTGTCACACCTAGAGATAAAGAAGAATGATAATAATTCTCTTCTCAGACCAGTGATATGTACTATTGTTGATCCTGAACAACTCAGAAAAAGTAATTTCCTTGAGCGTACCTTAACTTTTCCATCTTCTAATAATCAACCACCCTAGCTTTGCCTAATACAACAATCTGACTCTGACTAGGACACCGCTATATGGATTATCTCATGAGCAATTGCTAGCAAAAGCTGCTTATTTGTATTAATTCCCACAATTCTACTGATAAGAAATTTCAACCTCGCAAGTTGAGCAAGATATATATGCTAGTTTAATTTGGTTTTAAATTATTTGCACGTAGGTTTTGGTTTTAATTTTTTAATTATATGAGGTTATAGGAGAAGGTATTTGGTATTAAATGATATTATGTCAGTGGTATCAAAATCCAATAACTGTGAGAGATGTCGGCAAAAAATAAGGGGGTGTTTGGATTTCATATTTCCATAACTCATAACTCTGTTTCCATCACTCATAACTCAAAAATAGTGAGACCCATGACTGAGAGGCTTGTTTGGATTTTGTTTACAGTTATTATTTCCATTACTCAATTCTCTGATTTTTGAGTAATAAGTTATGGAAACTAAAAACAAATTTTAGGTGTTTTCAGTTTTCATAACTCTGTTTTCAATGACATTTCCTTAATTAAAACTACATACTAGGTCCCAAGGTCAAAGCCAGCCGCAACTTTTGACCCTTTTTTTTCCCCCTTCACTGGGTTCGGTGAGTTTGGTTTCTTCATCTTTTTTTTTTCCTTTTTCCTTTCACACTACTTGGCTTCTTCTTCTTCTTTTTTTTCTTTCCCCTTTCACGTTGGGTCTAGTCTGGTCTTCTTCATTTTTTTTTTTTTCCCTTCTTCTTTCCCTAGGTTCTGGTTTCTGGGTTTTTTTTTTTTTTTTTCACTTCGTTCGATGAGTTTGGGTATTGGGGGTTGAAGGAAAAAAAAAAAAAAAAAAAAAAAAAAGTAAAAGCTACACCAAGTTACAGGTATGGAACCCATAAACAGTTGCAAAATTTAAGTAATGACAAGTTGAGTGATGGTGCCAAATGGGGGGTGTAGAGAGTTGGGGTATTTTAAGTGATGAGTGACGAAAATTGAGTGAGGAGTGATGAGTGATGAAAAAAAAATCCAAACAAGGCCTAACTAACCCACTAAAAATTGAAAGACATATGTTAGTGGGTAGTTATTTTGCACACATGTCTCTCATTTATTCGATTTTGATATGGATGATGTGATATCATTTGATACAAAATATTTTTTCGACGTGATAGAGGTTTTTTTTTTGGGGGAGGGGGGAGGTGTTGTTATGTAACAGAGTTTAGTAATAATAGTGTGATCAACACTAAGCTTTTATAGTTGGATTCAAATTAGTTTTAATGTTTCTAAAAAAAAAGTTTAAATGGGCAATAATTATACTAATATTTCTTGATGTTTCAAGAGACGCGAGAACTATATCAGGAGTCAATGAGGACATTTAGGGTTCAAATCTCTCATTTGCTGTTGTAATTAACATTTTTTTAAGGGGGAAAAAAAGTCCAAATCTCATCTCATTAATTATCAAATTATCAAATTAAAATAAATTTTTATTTTAAGAATAAATAAAAAATTGTTAAACAGCCTATGTGGGCTCCTTTTTTTTTTTTTTTTTTTGGTAAAACAACACACATGCCCAAGTAGAAAGCAAGAATCCTGGGCCCAATGCTTTATGTTTAAGGGACTGAGTTTGATTCACCGCAGCTAAGTTAGGTTGATTTCGAACCAAGTTGTGCACAAAGCGCGGATCCTACAACACAGACAACATATACGTATTGTACAGTAAGGAAACTATAAAGAAGTGATATAAGAGAAAAAATGGAATAAACGTTAAAGATCCTTAGGTTAATAAGGAATTTCATTATTTTCTTAAGTTTTTAATACATTGCGCTCACTAGGATATGTTACAAGGTCTAAATAAGTTTAAAAATTACAGACTTAGATGACTCGTCAGGCCTCTAAGACTTGCAAAATTTAAATCCCTTTGAATCCAAGTATATTCTCTAGTGGCTATTTCAGGATCTCAGACGTTGTTTTCCCTCTCTTTTCTCTTTTTGAATTCTAACAGACTTTTCTCAAGAATTTTTTCCTCTAATTCACTGTTGCTGAATACCCTTCACTGTTGGCTGCCTCTCCTTTTATAGTGCCATCCTAGGGTTTCTGGGGTACCATTGATTCTCTTTATTTGTTGCCCTAAGTATTAGAACCAATGTTGTGTCAGCAACATTGGTGGCTGATCTCTTCCTCATTCTTCACTATTTCCCTCTTTTGAGGTTCCTTCTTCAAAAGCCCCTAACTGACTTTCCCGTTCTAGGGGGTCCTAGAGGGCTAACCTTTGATCTTTCTTTTTCCAAGGCTTCTAGACTCCACATTTTCAAATTCACATTTTTGCTGTTTTTCTTTTTGTCATTTTTCCTAAATTATCTAATTCCTTTCTATCAGGCAGAAAGATCCTCAGCCTCCTTCCTTCATGGTCCATCTTTCTGGGTTCCCCGAGGTACCAGGCCCCTATTTATGAGTTGTTAGTTCCTAAGTCTTCTGATCCTTTTCTGCATCATTGGGTGGCTGATGGGACATATCTACACTCGTTCTTTGTGTTTCTAGGCATGCCCCCTTGAACTGTCTCAGTCCTAACCTAGCCTTACTGCACATCCTGAGGATCCCAGGCCTCTGGGAATCCCCAGGAATCCTGGTTCAGTTTTCTCCCTGGGCTCCTCAGCAATTTTCTTACCTTTAAGGGTTGGGCTGGACCTCTTCTTTCCTTTGTTTTGGGTCCCTTCCTATAGACTCTTAATGGATTTTGGCCTTCCCTTTTTTTTTATTGAAAGCCTAAATGTTTTCTAGATTTCAATCCTTTGTATTGTTTTGGGCTTTGATACATCATTGTGATATTTTAGACCACAACACAGCCTAACTTTTTTTTCCCCCAATGAGTCATGCTTTAAGTTGTTGGGCCCATAATATATATATATATATATATATAAGGGTTCATTTTGAACCAACCCATTTTTTGAATCCATGGTTTAAGATGGAAGTTCATGGGCCTATCTTGCAACACTTTACTCATGCAAACCGGAATATGTGTTTATTAAAGGGACCGTCACAAGGACCATTAGGAATTTGGGCCTAATAAGAGTTAGGCCTTTTTGGATATACACCATTGTAAGTTTCTTTAAAAAAAACATTCTCCCCCTCTCTCCATGTGTGTATGTGTTAAAAATACTTAGTATTCTAAAAAAAAATATTAATTTATTTAAGTTGACATATAAGTAGATTTCTTGGTTTTAATTTGGGTCATACTAATGGGTGTCTTGAAGGCAATAGTTAACAATCTATTTTAAGAAAATTTTGACACCATTTTTATGGGAAATGGAAAAAACTGTCAAAATATTAATTTTTTTTTTCTTTTCCCATAAAATTTTTTTAAAATAAATTATTAACTATTACTTTAAGAGCATCCATTAGTATTTCCAAACTTTTAAGCCATAATGTTATTAAATAAACGAATTTCTTTTCCTTGACCAAGTCATAAAAGAATATCTCTTTATAATAAAAGCGGCTATGCCGCTATAGTGCTTTTACACTGTGCACCCAATGCAAAAGCACTGTTGTAGCATTGTAGCTACAACAGTGCTTTGGTTTCGTGAGTCCCTTTTCTTGCCTAAAGTTTTTTTTCTTTGGGTAATCGGTTTGTGTTTTTTTCAAAGCACGAATGTGCGTACAGTGCTTTTGCACTGTACACCCAGTGCAAAAGCACTGTTGTAGCACTGTAGCTACAACAATGCTTTGGTTTAGTTAGTCACTTTTTTTTCTTTTTCTTTTTTCAGTAATCGGTTTTTTTTTAAAATATTTATGTAAGTTGGTATATATATTGTTATACTAACGCAATAAATTTCACAATATTTACACAATTATTGACTGGCACTGTAGCTACGGTGCCTAAAGTTTTTTCTTTTTTAGTAATCTGTTTATCTTTTTATTTCTTTTAAATATTTATGTAAGCTGGTATATATATTGTTATACTGACACAACAAAGAGCATGTACTGTAGCATTGTAACTACAACAGTGCTTTTCGTTTAGTTAACCGGCACTGTAGCTACAGTGCCTAAAGTTTTTTTTTTTTTTTTTCTAGTAATCGGTTTGTGTTTTTTTTTTTTCTTTTAAATATTTATATAAGCTGGTATATATTGTTATACGGATGCAACAAATTTCACAATATTTTCACAATTATTGACCGGCACTATAGCTACAGTGCCTAAATTTTTTTTTTTTTTTTAAAGTAATTGGTTTATGTTTTTTTTTCTTTTAAATATTTATGTAAGCTGGTATATATATTGTTATACTGACAACAAATTTCAAAATTTTTTCACAATTATTGACGTGTCAATTTCTTACAAATCAAAATAAAATAATAAAATATGAGATTGTGACCAACCACAATTAAAAATAAATATTTTGAGAAAATTTTACAACACTTATTGTGTCATGCTTTTGCTTTATCGCGAATGCGCGTATGCACGGTAGCTACAATGCTTTTGGTTTAGTTAATTGGCACTGTAACTATAATGCCTAAAGTTTTTTTTTCTTTTAAATATTTATGTAAGTTGATATATATATTGTTATACTGACACAACAAATTTCACAATATTTTTACAATTATTGATGTTTCAATTTCTTACAAGTCAAAATAAATTAATAAAATATGAGACTGTAACCAACTACAACTAAAAATAAATTTTTTAAGAAAATGTTACAATACTTATTGTGCAGTGCTTTTCCTTTATTCAACTGGCACTGCAGTTATAGTGCCTAAAGTTTTTTTTTTTTTTTTTTTCCAGTAATCGGTTTATGTTTTTTTTTTCCTTTTAAATATTTATGTAAACTGGTATATATATTGTTATACTAACACAACAAATTTCACAATTATTGACATGTCAATTTCTTACCAGTCGAAATAAAATAATAAAATATGAGACTGTAACCAACCACAACTAAAAATAAATGTTTTGAGAATATGTTACAACACTTATTGTGTAGTGCTTTTGGTTTATTCAACTGATACGGTAGATACAGTGCCTAAAGTTTTTTTTTTTTTTTTCAAGTAATCGGTTTGTGTTTTTTTTTTCTTTTAAATATTTATGTAAGCTGATATATATATATATATATATATATATATTGTTATACTGACACAAAAAATTTCACAATATTTTCACAATTATTGACATGTCAATTTCTTACAAGTCGAAATAAAATAATAAAATATAAGATTGTGACCAATCACAACTAAAAATAAATGTTTCAAGAAAATGTTACAACACTTATTGTTATCACAATATTTTCACAATTGTTGAGATCTCAGTTTTTTATAGATCAAATAAAAAAAATGCTAAGTCTACAACATTTTACCATTAATTTCTACAGTGCCTAAAGTTTTTTTTTTTTTTTTTTTTTTTTAGTTATCAGTTTTTTTTTTCTTTTAAATATTTATGTAAGCTGACATATCTATTAACTATATAAAAAGAGCCAAAGGCTCATGAATAGTGTTTTTTGGTTTATTCAATTAGTGAGGTGCACTTTTTGTTTTTTGTTTTTTTTTTTTTTTTCCTCTTCAAGTATGCCAGTTGGTTTGAGCTTTGTTTTTGTTTTTGTTTTTTTTAAGATCTTTATATGTTTACTTTGTATTTGCAATGCAAGTTTACATTGTAAATACACAAAAGTGGTAAATATTATACATATTTGCACAAAAAATGGTAAATATTGTACAAATTTTGTAAATGTGTACAAAATTTGCCATTTTTTTTGTGTCTACAATATAAATTTACATTGTAATTAAGTACAACATATACATAGAGATATTGTGAAAATGTTGTGACGCATGTGTCAATTCCTTATGAGTCAAAATAAATTAAAATAAAATAATAAAATATCATATCGAGTTTTAGCACAACTAAAAATGTCGCGACATATTGTTGTTTTTACAATATATTCACAACTAATGAGGTGTAAGTTATAGGTCAAAATAAAATAATAAAATATTTAACTGGGATCCGTCACGGTCTTATACGAATGAGATTAACTTTTTATAACATAATTATCAAAATTCTTAAAATTAATGTCTCTTTTGATTGATGTAAATCTTTATATATTTTAAAAATCAAATGATTTATATCTTTATTTTGTGATTCAAATAAAATTTAGAATTGATCCTATTCACTACTCTTTTTTTTCCATGGCTAGCACATGCCTTGCACGTGCTGCCCTAACTAGTTTATATAAAAAGCGGCTATGCCGCTACAGTGCTTCGGCACTGTGCACCCAGTGTTTTTCACTGTGCAAGCACTGTAGCGGCAACATTACTTAGGTTTCGTGAGTCCTTTTTTTTTTTTTTTTTACTGCTTTCTTTTCTTTTCTGCTTTTTTTTTTTTGGGTAATATCCTGTCCACTCTTTTTTTTATGAACACAATAAATTGTCACAATATTTTTGCAACCGTTGATATGTTAATTCCTTATAGGAAATAAAATATCATACTAAAATCATCCACAGCTAAAACTAAAGGTATTATGGAAAAAAAAATTGCTACATCCACAATATTTTTTGCAACACTTTCACAACATTGTTCATTAAGTTTTTTTTTTTCCCACAAACTACAGTACACCAGTTTTGGTTGTGTTGTTTTTGTCTTTTCTTTTAAATATTTATATGTGTATGTACAGTTACACTAACTTAACAAATTCTTACAATATTTTGACAATTATTGACGATTTGCACCGTTCATTGACCCTTTTTTTTTCACAATACACTGGTTTTGCTTGTGCTTTAAAATATTATATTATATGTGCATACACAATTACACTGATGCAACAAATTTTTATAATATTTTCATAATTATATTGAGGTGTCAATTTTTTAAAGGTCAAAAAATAAATAAATAAATAAGAGACTCAGAACAATCACAACTAAAAATAAATGTATTATGAAAATGTTATAACATCTTCTTCTTGTCACAATATAAATGCTATGTCCACGACATTTTCATAATAATTTTGTAACAAATTTTATGTGGCAAGGTATTTTTGAAGGACAAAAAAGTGATATCAGTAGTGGGTTCAATTTAAAACCAATAACAACTTGTCATTTATAATTTGTTCTAAAAATGTTATGGATATAACATTTCTCTCAAATAAAATAAAAATATATCTATTCGGATCCTAAAAATAAAAGTATTGTGAAAATGTTTTAATATTTTGTTATATTCTTAGACTTCTTTTTTAGTATATATAGTCAAATTGGGTGAACCAAAATTCACTGTACATTTCACACACAATTTTCTTGTATTGTCTTTTTGCTTCTTTTTTTTTTTTTTTAATGCATAATTTTAAAGGTAGTAATAATTTTTTACCTAAGATTCGTTGTGAAAATGCTGTGGACGTAAAAATTAAATAATAAAATATCAAATTTGGACCTACCACAGTTGGAAATAAAAAATATTACGAAAATGTTGTGATGTGTTGTTATATTTCTAAACTTCTTTTTTGTGTGACATTTTGTTGTGTTCCTAGGCTTCTTTTTTTGTTTAGTCAAATTTAGTAATCCAAAACTCATTGTTTTAGGCACAATTTTCTTCAATTGGCATTTTTTTTTTTAAATACACGGTTAAAAGTGGTTAGCCCAATTTAAAACCAGTAGCAATCTACCACCTAAGATTTGTTATGAAAATATTGTGGACGTAACATTACTCTAAAATAAAATAATAAAATATCAAACTAAGACCCACCATAGCTAAAAATAAAGGTATTGTAAAAATATCGTGATTTTTTGTTGTGTTTCTAGACTTCTTTTTTGGTTTATTCAATTTGTTAAACTAAAATTCATTGTTTAATGCATAATTTTTTTAGGTTGATTGTTTTTTTACACATTGTTTCCTCCTTTATGTTCGAGGTAGTTGCATTCCCCCCTAAAGTAAAGTTGAATAATTTCATCATTTATATTTTGTAAATGAGCATATACTCCTATTGTTTCTCTCTAATTTAAACCCTAACAAAATCTTATAATTCCTAAAATATTCCATTGTGCAATGTCTAATATACTCCTACTAAATTTTAATGTCCCAAAAAATTTCTTTGTGTATTTTGAATTTTATGTAGTAGACTGGTAGTTATGCTTGGAAAGTTAGAATGATGATATATGGTGTTCTATTTGTTACTTAGAGAACACTAATTTATTAGGTTTAAATCTTCTACACTTATAATTTTATCTAATAAAAACTTTGATGACATATGTCTTTTGTTATTTTGTTCTTATTTTAATTTATTTTCCTACTTAAAAGGGTATTTATTAAAAATAAGTAAGCTAAACACCGTAGTTAGACTCATAAAATAAGATAATAAAGAATGAAATATGAATAACAAAATCTTCATTGTAGATGATTGCAAATATTTAATTTAATGAAGATCTTCAAAAAAATTGTTGCATATATTATCATTCATTGCGAAAATTTAAATATTATAGAAAAATAACAACATTCATTATCATTCTTTGTAGCATTTTTTGGTGAGTATATATTACATTTAGTAAATAAGTTCTAAGAAATTGTCATAGTACATAGATATTCAAATAGCTATTTTAAATTTAAGTACATGACTTCATACTTCTTCTTCAACAAAAAAAATCTATATAAATTCTCTCACTAAAGAGCTAGCACGTGCCTTGCACGTGCAACCCACGCTAGTATATAGATATATAAGTGTATAGCATGGAATTTTACGAAGAGGAAAAAAAATCCCAAATAATTAAAAAAGAAAAGGACATAATAATAAATGGGGCAAGACCCAAGCCCATAATAATAAATACAAAGAAAAAAGAAAAAGAAAACCCCATCTAAAACCCCTCCTCCTCACTCTCACTCTCAGACTCAGCCTGCGTTTGTTTTGGCTTCAAATCATTTCAGGAAATCATTTTACACCTCATCATGTGTTTGGTTGCGCATGGAAAATATAATTTTCTGGAAATCCATTTCATTTGACCATAAAATAGCAGCTTTGACCCGGAAATTGTTTTACATTTCTATTTTACCTTCAAACCTTTTCCGGACTCACGCGCAAAGAGAGAGAGAGAAGAGAGAGTAGAGAGCCTTTTAGCTCATGATAGATCGCGCCGCAAGGAAAGCCGAGATTGCTGAGATCATCCCGCCGAGATCGCCAAGAAATTGATGGCTTCCTCTCTTCCTCCAAAGCTTCAATCTTTACTTTCTCTTCCGACGAAATTGATGGCTCCGATCACTCCGATTTGAAGAGAATGGATCGTTGGGTTGTGGCTTGTGAGTCGGTGGTGGTGGGGATCGATGGTGTGGGTCCTTAGGTTGTGGGCTGTGGCCGGTTGTATGGGTTTTTATTGGTTGTGGTGGGTTTGTTGATAGCCATTATTGATGTGGGTGGGTTGTTGAGGTGGGTTTGTGGTGGTGGTTTTTTTTTTTTAATCAGAGTTACGGTGGTGGCAGGTGGTGGTTTGTTGATGTGGGTGGGTTGTTGAGGTGAGTTTGTGGTGGTGGTGGTGGTTTTTTCTGATATAAAATTTGTTTGGAAGCTGAGAAAATGTGAAAAATTTGTAGGAAAATAGAATTTTCAGAATGTTACCAAACACTGAAAATTGTTTTCTAATATAATTTTTAAAATGCAACCAAACACTAGAAAATATTTTCCTTTCCCGAAAATATTTTCACCTGAAAATATTTTACACCCGCAAAATATTTTACACTGAGGCTGTGTTTGGTTCTAGTAAAATATTTTCCGGAAAATATATATTTTCTGGAAAAGGAAAATATTTTCAAGTGTTTGGTTGTATTATGAAAATTGTTGTAGAAAATATTTTCATGTGTTTGGTTCTATTCTGAAAATGCTATTTTCCTACAAATTTTTCACATTCTCTCAGCTATTTTCTCAGCATCCAAACAAATTTTATTACAGAAAATTTCAAAATCACAACCAAATCTCAATCCACAAAACAAACTCCAATTCAACCCACGGCAGCAAACTCCGGCAATCAAAAGCCACAACCACCAAAACAAAACCACCACCACACCACCACAACAACAACAAAAATAAAAAATCACACAGGAATTTGGTGGGTCGAAGATCGGTGGCTTTTGATCGGTCGAAGGTCGAAGATCGAAGGTCAAAAATCACGAAGGTCGAAGATCGAAGGTCGAAGGTCGAAGATCGGTGGGTCAAAGGCGAGAACGCGCGGCGGAGGCGAGATCGAGCGGCGTGGTGCGATCGGCGCGGTGCTTGGGGTTCGCCGGTGACGAGACCAGTGCGATTTGGTGTGTGCAATCGTCGGACTGGAGCTCCGGGTTCACCAGCGACGTCGAAGGCGTTCTGGGCTCCCTCTTCTTCCTCGCACTCTCTCTCTCTTTTTCCGGAAATCAATTGAAGTGAAAATAGGAACGGAAATGCATTTCAGTGGTCAAAGCTTAAAATTTACGGTCAAATGAAAATGATTTCCGGAAAATTTTATTTTCAAAACCAACCAAACAGCCTATTTTACGGAAAATGATTTCCTGAAACCATTTTCACCCAAAACAAACGCAGCCTGAAACAAACACAGCCTCAGACTCACTCATTTTTCATGTAAAAATCAAATTCAGTAACACTACACGAATGGCGCTAATGCTATCATTATCATTATCATTATCATCTTTTCCTTCACTTCTTCTTCATCCTCATTCAAAACGTCACCATTTTGTGTCCAATTTCAATTTCAAACCAAAACCAAAACCAACGGCAGCGGCAACCTCCATCTACTCACCTAGAATTGACAACCTCGTCAACTCCGTCAACATTGCCGATGACGTCACCCAGGCTCCCCCTTCTTTTTTATTTAGCTATGTTGTGTTGTGTGTGTTTTGAAATATGGCATCAATTCAATTGTTTAACATTGGGGGGGTTTTTATTTAACACTCAAATTAAAACTTTTAAAAAATTTTTTTTTTACTAATATGAGTAATTTTTTTTTTTTTGATATATATATATATAGTTGATTGGGAGAACACCCCAATGGTGTACCTGAACAAAGTTACACATGGCTGTGTTGCTAATATTGCTGCAAAACTTGAATCTATGGAGCCCTGCCGAAGTGTCAAGGATAGGTAACTAATTGCTATGCTATTAACTCCTCTCTCGCATTCATTCTACTCTTTCACCCTTTAATTTAATTTCATTTCATTTATGTTTAGTTGTCTTATGTTAAATGATTTTATTCATGCAACTTCAATATTATATTAATGCAACCGATGATGCCTCATATGTTCGCGATGCGAACCCACATAAATCCTCCATTTTTTAGCCAAATGCTGTGACATTTTGCGTGTTTTTTTTTTTTAGGACCTTTGGAATTTTATTTAAATACCACACCACGTGTCGGGAATTGTAGGATTTAAATGAGAGCCAGAGGGGATCTTATCCGCTATATTCTGCACACTTCTTTACCGTCTTCTAACAGAAGATTACGAATACACACGAACTGACGTTCTTGTGAACTTTTGACGTTTCAGAATTGGTTATAGTATGATATCTGATGCAGAAGAAAGAGGGGAAATTACTCCTGGGAAAGTAAGTCATGGACTTTCCTTGCTATGATACAAAGGAATTCGCTTTATTCATCAATACACCTCTTGTTATCTGAAGTTCCTTTTTACATTTTCTTTGAATTAGGTATGATATCTTGGCGAAAGCCAACTATTCAGTTCAATTCTTATCATATTTTTCTTTCTGTAATTATGCATGCAGGGTGTATTAGTTGAACCAACTAGTAGTGTCAAAAGTCTAAACCATTACCAGGTGCCTTCTTATCAAACTTTATAAAGGAGTGACAAGACTCAAGAGTTTAACGTTGTCTATGATTGATAGAATTACAAAGATTCTTTCTTTTTTTTTTTTTAAAGTGGGATTTTTGGTGTAATTCTCCCATGTTAGAGCTAAATCTAAGCCTTTTTTACTGTATGCTGTGGACATGGTGATGAAGTGCAGATTTGTTTGTTGAAGTAAATGCGTTCAGATGGAGCCAAGACTTCGTCTATGTGATTGTAGAAATGGTAGGGTAGCTTCCTTAGAGTGGTCACCGGTGTGGTGCCTACCACAACGTCTCCGATGCCAAAGTCAGTATAAGGAAACTCTTTGGAAAGAATAATGTGATGTAATAGAGCAAGAAATATTTCTTAAGTGTATCTATGTACCTTGTATTGGTGTTGTGAGGGCTTTATATATGTTTCCCCAGCCCCTAGCCGTTGTGGTCGTTAATGTGGCTTTAATGTCTCTCCTGGTAACGCCTTATGCTCAATAATGTGGGCCTTAATGAGGCATCTAACAGTCTATACAACTGGTCTTGTAACTGCTTGGGACATTATTGGCTGCATTGAATGGCTTTATTAGTTTCGTCGGTGATATGAACATAAGCTTAGCTCATCTCAGAGGATGGCCTCGTTGGTCTCAATGATATCGTCTAAGGGGGTTGAGTTTGTCAGTCCCATCAGTTGCTCCCGGATTCTGTGGTCGTCGTGACGTGTCATGACGATCACAGAATGTGAAAGGTTTCTTAGGCTGTACATGACTCTTGGGATTTCGCTCCGCATTAAATGCGTAGTGGTGGCGCTACCTCCATCGTGGCCACGTGGCGTGTTCTGATCAGTGGAGTAAATGCTCCAATTGTATGACTCTTGAATTTCCCGCTGGTTTTTCAATATTTGTGCCTTGGTTCTTAAACTTCTCTTCTTTTTGCTTTCCCTTTCACTTTTCCAAAACTTCCCCATCATTTACTCTGGGTATTTTCTTTTGCAACCTTTCTCTGTAACTTTTCTCTGAGCTGGTGTGTGATGCGGTTGAGTTTCCTGCATTTTTTTGAGGTACACTTTTCTCCCTCTTCCTTGCTTCTTTTTCAGTTGTGATAGACTTCTGATTTTTTTTTTTTTTTTTAGCATCCATCTCTTTCCCTCTGCGTGTTTTCTCTGGTTTTCATGGTTAATAGTTCTGAGGTTAGGGTAGTGTGCCCCTCAGTAGGGGTGTGCATGGGTCGGATTAAGGGGATTTTTTGACCCAACCCACTATGGTGGGTCAAAAAAAAATTCAACTCAACACAACCCAACCCATCACATAAGTCCAACCCAACCCACATGGGTCGGGTTAAACCCATGAGTTGGACAATTTTTTTTTTTTTACTATTATTATTAAATTGAGCAGAAAAAAATATATCAGACTTGCCACCTGAGTTGATAAATAAAATATACATTAATATATAAACTAATATTCTAACTCAGTTGTAAACAAAATATGTCTAAGTATCCAACTGAGTTGATAAACAAAATATAAATGAACTAGTATCCTAATTCACTTATAAACAAAATATACATGAATTTTTAACTCAGTTATAAACAAAATATATCTAACTGAGTTGATAAACAAAATATAATATATATATATATATATATTTATATATATATGATAGTAGGAACCGAAGTGCCCTACAGCTGGTTTTAAAAAAAAAATTATTAAATATATAATATATTTTAAATATATATTAAATATGGGTGGGTCGGGTCGGGTTTGGCGGGTTTGTAATTTTATGACCGAAACCTAACCCAACCCACTATAAAAAAAAAAATTGTAACCCAACCTAACCCACCAAGCCCTAAAAATCGACCCAACCCGACGGGTCGAGTTGGGTTAGGTCGGGTTTGGTGGGTCGGTGGGTTTTTTGCACACCCCTATCCCTCAGTTTCCTTTTTATTTGCTCATTTGGGGGCTTCCTTGGATACTTCCCACGTTTTTCTCCTTTGGTTGGAAATTTTTTTTTTAGGGTTCTGGGTTAGGTGTCGTATTGGGTGAGTTGTTCCCTGTGCTTAGTCAATCAGCCAATTAGTTTAGGGAATTGGTAGTAGAGGAGAGAAAAAGAATGTCTGAAGTAAGATCCAGTGAGCTCGAGACTGGGCTGTCTTCTAACGAGGAACAAGTGGGAGGATATACTGCCGTCTCTACCCTTCTAGAGGTTAGGGCTTTTTATGCCCTCGAGGAGGAGTGTGGGCTGGACAGCGAGACACTTGTTAGATTTAAGGGTAGGTTCTAGTTCCCGAACAAGGTTAGGGTTCGTCTACTCCATGAGGAGGAACGAGCTTGCCATTTCTTTCCTGGGGAGGTATGCTTTTATGAGGCTGCCTTCTTGTGTAGGTTGAGGTTCCCTGTCCATCCATTTCTTATGGAGCTGTTAGATCGTTTTGGAATCGCCCCAAGGCAACTTGTGCCTAATTCATGGAGGATAATGGTCAGCTGTATGGAGATATGGCTGGCCGCTATAGACGAGGACATGATTAAGGTAGATGAGCTCGTCTACTTATATCGTTTGAAAGAATCCAAGGAGTACGGGTATTATGAGTTAGTGCCCTAGGAGAGGAGAACTAGGATCGTCAGAGGCTTACCTTCTTCCTTCAGGTACTGGAAGTCCCGATTCTTTTTTGTATCCGAGGACGAATTTGAGACCCCCTCCAACGAGGTTTGGGGTGATCTCCCAAGGTTGCTCTGTCGATGGAGAACCCCACAATTAGATGCATCATTATTTCTTCTTGCCCATTGATTTTCGTTGTATTTTATCGTCACTAACCCTTTTGCTCTTTGTTTTGCGCAGTTAAGAGACGGCCTAAACTTAAGAGCAAGCACATGGAGCGTGTTGAGAAGGCAATTGCATACACAAAGATAATTGAGGCTTGGGATGATCTTATGGACCCACGGACTCTTGCCTTCTATTGTCTCGGTCCCAATCCGTCTGCTTTGGTACTGCGCAATATCGAGATTGAAGGAAAAAAGGGTAAGTGCCGAGCTCTTCCATGATGATCCTCATGCATATACATATATAGACATATGTATTTTTACTAGTATTCTCCTCTTGCAGGAATGACGACTAAGTTTAATAAAGATATGTATGCGAAAATGAGATCGAAGAATGACGAACCACTATCCAATCTCGGGAAGAGGGCAGTGCACATTACAAGGAAGGGTCCTACGGTGGCTCTAGGAACTCTCGTTGCTTCCGATGTCCTTGGTACTGAAGTGACGAGGACAGCTTCCCCAGCCACTTCTGTCGAGGAGATTGCTACTCTTACCTCCAAGAAGCCACGTTTGACAAACAAAAGGAAGGAGAAGGCTGGCTCCTCTGCATCCAGCATCTGGGACGATGCTGAACTTGCTGTGGACAGGGCACACGAGGTTGTCATCGCTGAGGATTTAAAGGTTTTCTCAGGCGTGCCTTCCAAAAAGGTGGTAGCTCGCCATGTCCATAAACTTGTTCAAGTAAAGTACTTATGCAATTTCAATCTCTCCTTTTTTTTTTTTTTTTGGGATCTAGTTCCTTCTTTCAGGTGCTGGGGGAAAGTCTTCATATTACCACGGAGTATTTGACTTAAGAGCCCAGGGTGGCGACCTTAGAAGCAGAGAACTCGAAGTTGAAGAAAGATTTGATCAACTCCATGAACGAGGCCAACACCCTGAAGGAGAAAGCCAAGACCTTGAATGACGACCTTAGAGCCGAGCGGCAGCTAACACTGGAAAATGATGAACAACTTCTAGCTGCCAAGGAGAAACTCAAAGTCATCACTGCTAAGGCCGTCGAGGCATTCCAACAGACTGATGAGTACAACACCGTGCTCTTCAGCTGGTACTTCAAGGGGTTCGAGTTTCTGAGGCGATATTTCATCAAGCACCCCTCTGGAGTAGATCTGGAGAACCTTGACCTCGAAGATGTAGACAAGGAGATGGTTGCTAACGAGGCCTTCACGGCTCCTGAGAATGATGCCCCCGAAAGTGCTCTTCCTTCCTCAACTGGTGATGACACGGTCACAAATGCCTGAACCTGCTCCTTCATTTCACTATTTCTTTTTTTTTTTAAGTGCCCAGTGTGTTTTTGGGTCTAATTTCAAAACAATTTTTTCTTTTTATTTTGCTTTGAGAACAATAGCTTTAGCCCAGTGTTTATGGACATTTGGTTTAAATGTAAAAACAATGGTAACTGCTTGTTGTTTTTGGGCTTAGATTAAATTAGCAATGGCATACTTATTTGCTTGTGACTTCTGTTCTTGTAGTTGTAACTCTTCCTTTTCTTCGTCAACAATTTATTTCCGTCTATGCGGGTTCTGTTACTTAGTTGAGGGTTTTGGTGAACTGGTTGAGAGCTCAGATTCAGCCTGAGTTTTTCAAAAGATGCCTTCTTTCTACAGCCTTGTTTTCAGGCCTGTATTTGGGTAGCATCTTGAACAGGTTTGTTGCAAGGTCCTTGTCTTTTGGTTTCGTTAGTAACTTACATTCCTCTAGGCGGAATCTTGTTACTTAGTCATTTTTCCTTTTCTTTTTGTGACTTACACCCTTTTAGGGATCTTCTCATTCTTTTGGCTTCGTTAGTAACTTACATCCGTCTAAGCGGAATCTTGTTACTTAGCCATTTTTTCTTTTCTTTTTATGACTTACACCCTTTTAGGGATCTTGTCATTCTTTTGGTTTCGTCAATAACTTACATCCATCTAGGCGGAATCTTGTTACTAAGCCATTTTTGTGCGACTTTCATATTACAAGATATGTTCTCAGTAAGATATTGGCTGAATAATTCTTTTTATTGCTTTCAAGAATGAGTACAATTGTCGGTTACATCTATTGGTGGTATCTCTTCAAGTACTCGATGTTCCATGGTCGTGGGATTCTCTGCCCGTCCAGGGTCTCCAGGTGATAGCTACCTTGTCTGGAGTAATGGACAACCCGGTAGGGTCCTTCCCATGTGGGGCCGAGCTTTCCTTAGGCAGAATCTCTAGTTACTGGGGTGACCTTGCATAGGACGAGGTCTCCTATGTCTAGTCGTCTGAGTTTCACTCTCTTGTTGTAGTACTCAGCCATCTTTTATTGGTACTTCGTCATATTGTCGGAGGCTTTCTCTCTCACTTCGTCTAGACAATACAGGTTAACTCTTAACTGGTCATCATTATTCTTTTCTTGGAATGTCTCTCGCCTCATGCTGGATATTCCTACCTCGACCGAGATTACAGCTTCGGTGCCATAGGTAAGTCTGAAGGGGGTTTCTCCTGTTGGCGTCCTTGCTGTGGTCCTGTAGGCCCACAAGACGCTAGGCAACTCTTCTGGCTAGGCCCCCTTTGCGTCATCTAACTTGGCCTTGATAATCTTCAGTAGTGTTCGATTCGTCACCTCCGTCTATCCGTTTGCCTGTGGATGTCCTGGGGATGAGAATTGGTTCTTGATCCCTAGGCTTGAACAAAAGTCCCTAAAGTTTTGGCTGTCGAACTGCCGCCCATTATTTGATATAATCGTCCTTGGAATCCCCAACCTGTAAATTATATTTTTCCACACGAAGTTCTGGATTCTGGCTTTTGTGATGGTTGCTAGTGCTTCTGCTTCGACCCACTTTGTGAAGTAATCAATGGCAACAAGTAGGAATTTTACCTGTCCTTCACCTTGAGGCAACGGGCCAACGATGTCGATTCTCCATTGTGCAAAGGGCTAGGGGAAGGATATCGTCGTCAGTCTCTGTGCTGGAAGGCGTTGGACATTTCCAAACCTTTAGCACTTGTCGCACTTCTTGACGAGCTCCCTTGCATCTACATGCATTGTAGGCCAGAAATAACCTGTTCTGACAACTTTACTTACCAGTGATTTGGGGCCTGCATGGTCTCCGCAAACTCCTTCATGGATCTTCTCTAGAATATACTTGGCTTCTTCTTCGTCCACGCACTTCAGGTAAGGTATGGAAAAGCCTCTCTTGTATAGTGTGTCGTTCAGGATCGTGAACCTGGTTGCTCTCTTCCTGACCTTCCTGGCTTCCTCTATGTCTTGAGGGAGGTGCCCATCCTAGAGAAAAGATATGATTGGTGTGATCCAGCTACCTGTGCTCTGGATTGTGAATGTGGATATTTCCTCGATGCTGGGGCGTTTCTAGACTTCCATCACTAAGCCCAGGCTCACTGCTCCTTCCGACGATGCTAACTTTGCAACTTTGTCTGCTATCATGTTCTAACTTCTGGGGATCTGCATAAATTCCACTTTATCAAATTCCTGAGTCAGATGCTTCGTCAGCTTGAGGTATTTCTGCATTCTCTCCTCCTTTGCCTAATACTCTTCTTTAATCTGCCCTATCACCAGTTTTGAATCGCTTTGGACTAGCAGGTTCTTAGCTCCAAGTGCCTTCCCAAGTCTCAGTCCTGTCAGTATTCCTTCGTACTCGGCCTCATTGTTAGTGGCAGGGAATTGCAGTTGAACTCCATATCTAAGCATTTCTCCGTCAGGGGTGGTTATGGCAACACCTACTCCCCCCCTCTTTTGGGCTAATGAACCATCGGTCTGTATCGTCCACCTTTCTATTTCGTTAATGAGGCTATTCTCGTCTGGGAGGGTGAACTCGGCAATGAAGTCCGCCAAGGCTTGTGCCTTAATAGCTGTCCTAGGGTGGTACTCAATGTCAAACTGGCTAAGTTCGATTGCCCACTGGACCATTCTCCCTGCTGCTTCAGGCTTGTTCATGGACTTTTTTATGGGTTGATCCGTCATCACCAGGATAGGTTTTGCCTGAAAATATTGTCGCAATTTATGCTAGGCTACTATTAACGCAAATGCAATCTTTTCAATCCTTGGGTACTTAGCTTCAGCACCTTGGAAAGCTTGATTGACGTAGTAAACTAGGAGTTGTTTCTTGTCCTCTTCTCGAATCAGGGCTGCACTCACTGCCGTAGCTGATACTACCAAGTACAAATATAAGTTTTTCCCTTCCTTGGATGGACTCAGGAGAGGTGGATTACTCAAGTAACGTTTGAGTTCCAAAAACACTGCTTCACACTCGTCGGTCCAGGCGAAAGCCTTCTTCAAGGTCTTGAAGAAAGGCAAGCACTTGTCTGTCGCTCTAAAGACGAACCTATTTAGAGCGGCAATCCTTCCTGTGAGCTTCTGGACTTCCTTGATGGTCTTGGGCGATGTCATGTTGATTATGGCTTGCACCTTCTCCGGGTTTGCTTCTATTCCTCTTTGGGACACCATGAATCCCAAGAATTTTTCCGAGGCTACACCAAAAACACACTTGTTAGGGTTCAACTTCATCTGGTATTGCCTGAGGGTGGCAAATATCTCCTTCAAGTCGTCCAGATGGGCAAGTTCCTCTTTACTCTTGACGAGCATGTCATCCACATATACCTCCATATTCCTGCTAATCTGTTTGCTAAACATTTTGTTCACTAACCTCTAATAAGTAGCTCCTGCATTCTTTAGTCCAAAGGGCATTACGTTATATCTATAAAGCCCTTAACTTGTGATGAAAGCAGTTTTCTCCTGATCTTATTCAGTCATTTTTATCTGGTTGTAACCTGAGAAGACGTCCATGAACATCAGTAACTTATGCCCGGCTATGGAATTCACAAGCTGGTCTATCCTTGGTAAAGGGAAACTATCTTTCGGGCAAGCCTTGTTCAGGTCCGTGAAGTCCACACACATTCTCCATTTCCCATTCGCTTTTTTCACTAGGACGACGTTTGCGAGCCAGTCAGGATAGTAGACTTCCCGGATAAAGCCTACTAACAACAGTTTGTTAACCTCGTCTGTAACCACTTGGTTTCGTTCTGGGGCAAAGACTCTTCGTCTTTGCTGGACGGGCTTTCTTTCTGGGTCCACGTTCAACTTATGTTGAATGACTTATGGAGATATGCCTAGCATGTCCTCGTGACTCCATGCAAAGACATCCATATTTTCTTTAAGGAACTGGACAAGCCTTGTTCTTATCTCGGGACTTAACGTCGTCCCTATTCTTGTCGTCTTGGTTGCCTCTCCTTCGGCCAGTTCCACTGTTTCTAGGGCTTCCACTTTATCTTCCTCCTTCCCCTCGTTCACCCATGTATGGTTCTCTTTTGCAGCCAAGACGGCCTGGTAGCACTCTCTGGCTAGGACTTGATCTCCTTTTATCTCGCCAACACCGTTCTCCGTTGGGAACTTTACCTTTAAGCAATAGGTGGACGTGGCTGCCTTTTATCAGTTGAGTGGGGGCCTTCCAATAATCACATTGTAAGATGAGGGGCAATCTACCACCAAGAAGTCTAACTAACGAGTCAATTGCCTCGGGTAGGTCCCCACTGTTACTGTTAACGTCACTATGCCCTTAGGATATACTCTGTCTCCACTGAAATTGACGAGGGGGGAGTCAAGCGAACGCAACCTTTTTGGATCTAGCTTCAACTACTAGAAAGCAGGAAGGTAGATGATGTCTGCGGAGCTACCATTGTCCACAAGGATCCTTCTGGTATTAAATCCTTCTATCGTAAGCATTATGACTAAAGGATCGTTATGTGGCTGCTTCACTCCCCTAGCATCTTCCTCGTTGAAAGACATGTCCTGGTCCATCCATCTTTGCTTAAACAGGGGTATCATGTGGATGTTGTTCACCTGCCTTTGACATGCCTTCCTGAGGGATCTAAATAACCCGCCTGTGAATGGCCCTCCTGCAATCATCTTTATCTCTCCGATCACATTTTGCAGATGCTGGAACTTATGATCCTCGTCTCTGAGTGAGGAATCGCGCTGGTTTTTGTTACCGTCTGTGAACCTACTAGGCTCCCCCTTCTTCACATATTTCTGCAGTTTTCCTTTCTGTATCAACTCCTCTATCTGCTCTTTTAGGTCCCAGCAATCTTCTATGTAGTGGCCATGATCCTTGTGAAATCGGTAGTACTTATTCTTGTCACAAACATTAGGGGATGAATGTAATGGCCTTGGCCATTTGAGGTAGTGCTCATCCTTAATCTGTGTCAAAATTTTATCAACAGACATAATTAAATGAGTGAATTTTACCGTCCTGGGAGTTCTCTCATCCTTTCTTTTACCCCCATCATTAGTCCGACGATCTGGGCGCTCTCTTTTTTGTCCTTTGCGATCGTCATCTTTCCTCCCCTTGTCTCCTGGCTTTTCCACATCACTTATGGCAGCCAATGCATCTTCAGCATTCATGTACTTCTGTGCTTTCAAGAGCATCTCTGTCATCATCTTAGGAGGATTCTTCGAGAGTGAAGCCACGAACTCTTTGGACCTCAGTCCCGCTTTGAAGGTTGTCAACTGCACCTTGTCATCAGCTTCGTCTACCTCCAAGGTCTCCCGAGTGAAGTGTTTCACGTACGACCTCAGGGTTTCTTTCTCTCCTTGTCTAATGATGAGCAAATGGTCTGCTGGCCTCTTAAGGCATTGTCCTCCAATGAAGTGGCGTAAAAAGGCATTACTCAGCTACTCGAAGCTATCGATAGACGATGTTGGCAACTTGGTGAACCATTCTCTTGCCGCTCCTTTGAGAGTGGTGAGGAAGGAACGACACAGTGTCTCGTCAGGTGGCTGTTGAAGGCCTAGCGTCGTCTTGAAGGTGTTGAGGTGGTCCTGGGGGTCCTTAAGCCCGTCAAACGGCTCAAGTTGAGGCAGTCGAAATTTCGACGACACCGGACATTCCAAGACTGCCGTAGTGAAAGGCGGATCTGTTGCCCTGACCATTCTATCACGCTCTGGTCTTTTTTTCCATAATAGCGTTCCTCAGCTCGTCCATCTCCCTCCTCATCTCTCGAAGAAGATTTGAGTTCTGTTCATCTGGAGTAGTAGGCCCTCGGGGTCGCTTCTTCTATGGCTATTTCCCTCATCCTCCTAGTTGGCTCTGGATCGATTCTCCTCCTGTTGAAGTTGTAGTTTTATTTCCTGATTTTGCCTGGTGAGCTCTTTGACGGTGGCCGCAAGAGCCTGGACTTGCTGAGCTAATGCTGCAGAATCCTGGTTGGACTCCATTCGATCGTAGAAGTTAATTGGAAACTATGCTTTCAGATCAAGGTACGAAAATGTCGTTTCCCACAGATGGCACCAAACTAATGAAGTGCAGATACGTCAGTCAAAGTAAGTGCGTCCAGATGGAGCCAAGACTTTGTCTCTGTGATTGTAGAAATGGTAGGGTAGCTTCCTTAGAGTGGTCACTGGTGTGGTGCCTGCCACAACATCTCCGATGCCAAAGTCAATATAAGGAAACTCTTTGGAAAGAATAATGTGATGTAATGGAGCAAGAAATATTTCTAAGTGTATCTATGTACCTTGTATTGGTGTTGTGAGGGCTTTATATATGTTTCCTCAGCCCCTAGCCGTTGTGGTCGTTAATGTGGCTTTAATGTCTCTCCTGGTAACACCTTATGCTCAATAATGTGGGCCTTAATAAGGCATCTAACGGTCTATACAGCTGGTCTTGTAACCGCTTGGGACATTATTGGCTGCATTGAATGGCTTCATTAGTTTCGTTGGTGATATAAACATAAGGCTTAGCTCGTCTCAGAGGATGGCCTCGTTGGTCTCAATGATATCGTCTAGGGGGGTTGAGTTCATCAGTCCCATCACATGGCAAAGTCTAATTTCGAGACAGATGCGGATTGACTCTCACATAATTAAATCCCATAAATTTTATGCCATATATGTCACTACCATAAATGCAAGAAAATCCTAGAAGTCCTACGTGTTAACCTAAAGATTCAAACTAGCGAATCTCAAGTTAGGAATTGCATGTAAAATCATATGATCACTTAATAAATAAGCGAATTAATACGAAATGAGAGTGCAGGTTCATATGATACCTAGATAATGTGCAATACAAGAGTGGAGGGTATCTAGTCTTCCAGATATATATTGAAATTGAGGTTTATAGATTCAAAGAACCTCACATGAATTTGAGGTTTATTACCAGAAATTAACAGTTTATATCTCATCAAAGAAATTATCGTGTGTGCTTTCTTCAGGCTTCCGTGACTTCACCAACTCACTATTTTCCTTCCTCCCCCTTTCCTTTTAAACTAAACAGGAAAATCTCCATCTATCCTCCATTTTTGTTCCCCCTCCCCACCCCCACCCCCCTCTTTCTCTCTCTTTTCCATCATCTCCCTTTTTTACCTCAACCAAACACAATCTAAATAAATTCAATGGATTTGATAATTACCAAAGCCCCTTTTTATAAAATTTCATAAAAAATAAAATATAAGAATGGTTGGATTCTCTTAGAGTTCTTTATTTTAATGTATGCGGATTGAGAATTAAGGAATGGAATACTTTGTATCCTTTAGATATTGAAAATTCAAGGTCTGGACACATTGTGTTAGTTGAAGCACTTGCTACTTACTAGAATTAAAGACTAATATGTGGTACGCATAACATGTAACATCTTCAATTAATATTAATGGATCCAATAAATTCTTGAAATATGAAAATGGTGGCCGGTTAGGAACTTTGCAAATATGCAAAGAATAGCTAGAAGCCTAGAAGTCCTATGTGTTAACCTAAAACTAGTGAATCTCAAGTTTGGAATTGCATGTAAAATCATATGATCACTTAATAAATAAGCGAATTAATACGAAATGAGAGTGCAGGTTCATATGATACCTAGATAATGTGCAATACAAGAGTAGAGAGTATCGATTCTTCCATAATATATATTGAAATTGATAGAAAGTATATAAGCTATATTTCTTGAAAGTATATACCAACCAAAGTAGCTCCACTGGAACAAAATGAGGTACACAAAGTAAACAAACTTAACATCTAGCTCCCACAGATAGTACAAGAATTGAGGAACAAGTTCATAATAGTTGGAGGAAAAGGAAATTCTGGTAAATTGTTAGAGCTAGTATCAGATGTTGAGCATAGTGGGAGTGAGAGTATGCAATATTGTACCAATGAGGGATAGGAGTCATAGATGGGAGTTAGCATGTGGTCTGTAATTAGTACTAATGTTTTATTATGCTAACTAAATATAGGTTATCACCTATTATTTTAGTGTGATGACATGGGAGGTGTTAGCATAATAGAGGTGATCACACCATAACAAATTAACAATGGTGCACACTGTCATACTTGAATGTGACTGTTACAAGGGATTGTATTTGTTTTTAGAGTTACAAACCTTTAAGAGGATGAAACTCTTCATGAAAGGGTACAAGGGTGTCTATAAATAGACATTAAGTCTTCAAATCATTTAATTTATGTTCCTCTCATTTCGAGAGAAACTCCATGTATGTGATTTCCACTATTACTAGACTTCTATCTCTTTTGGGATTAGAAATTTTGCCCCTTTGATCCGAAAATATCATAAAAAGAACTTATCCTTGTTTATTCATATTTTGTTAATTGACTCAAGACTGTGCTAACTGTTAGAATTGTTTTGGTTCACTTTTAACTCGCTGTTGGAAGTACATTATTTCGTTTTAACTTATTGTTGGCCATCCATCATCATGTTTTCATTTTACTATTAGACATATATACTATTTTACTCTTCACTTATTGTTCATACTTTCTCTCTTCAATTATGGACTTATATTATTATTATTATTATTATTATATATCTTCTTCTTTTTTGTGGAGAAGAAAAGTGCACCAATAGGCATTTATAGATACGTTTGTATAAACTATTGAAAAATTGCGTTTTGAATTTAAAACAAGCATTTGTAAAAAACTACGAAAAATTGTTATTGCAAAACAAAGTTTTAAGTTTTAAAAACGCTATTTTAATATCATAAAAAGTCTAACCAAACAGACCATATCTTTATTTGGAAGGTTATTGGGTTACAAGCATGACTCCCAAAAAACCCCTAGCTAGGTAAAGAGACAAACCCTTTAGCAGTTCACACATGATCATCATGCAAAGAGACAAAGAGAGAGAGATAAGGAGCAGCTTGCAGGGATTGCATTACAATGAAGCCAACTCCGTATGGAACTCTTAAAGCTCTAAACCGAGCAATCTATTGGCCCTTTGCACATGGCAGTTTTCCTGATCTCTCTTAGAGCGTTGTTAGGTTCTAATATTATAATGCTTTCCACTTTGTGTAGTAAGTGGAATTACGTGGATATTGAAAACGACCCGGACCTAATATTTGAAGTAACATTTGAGGATCACTTTTGAGTTTTGAGACAAAAAATGTCGCGTCGTTACGCATCTATCTGTTTTGGATAAGCGCAATTCAAGCTGCACCATATTTTATGTCCATTAAATATTTAAGATCTTTATTTTTTTGAGGGCATATGATATTATATTTATGAGTCCATTTATTTCATGGCTTCGTATGATTTGTTTCTCACTAGCTTAAGGGATAATTATGCTATGCTCCTTGTAAAAGATCAATTTATTGTCAGCCAAAATGGGCATTTGCCCCTTTCTCACAAATTTTCTAGCAAAATGTCATCTTTTTCAAACTAATTAGGAAAATCTCCCTGTTTTGAAACTAGATTTTCTAAAAATCAAGTTTCAATTTAAAACTCGATTTTTGGACAATTATCGAGTTATAGCGAACTGAAAATTTAAAAAAAAAAAATTTCCGAAACTCGAGTTCGAGTTCCTTGAAAAAATTTAAGTGGAACTCAAGTACTTTGCATGGAACTCGAGTTCCAGGAAAAAATAAAAAATTTCTAAATTCACTTTTGCTATAACTCGATTTTTCAAAAATTGAGTTTTACATTTAAAACTCGATTTTCTAAAAATCGAGTTTCAAAACAGGAGCATTTTCTTAAATAGTTTTAGATATGGGGCATTTTGCTGGAAAGTTTGTGAGAAAATGATAAAAGCCCATTTTGGCCATTTATTGTCAAACATTCCTAATTTAATTAAACACATTTCCATATAGAAAATGTGATTTTAAAAAGTTTTGCATATTGAAATAGTTCGATTTCAAAATGCTGGAACAACCTTATGCAATGGTTTTGAAGTTAAGTACATGAACC
The DNA here is from genome assembly GCA_032727855.1 of Quercus ilex subsp. ballota. Classification (NCBI taxonomy): domain Eukaryota; kingdom Viridiplantae; phylum Streptophyta; class Magnoliopsida; order Fagales; family Fagaceae; genus Quercus; species Quercus ilex. The sequence goes on from CM064919.1 coordinate 39,814,551, forward strand.
ATATATTCAAAATTAATGTGCAAACGTAACTGTGATCGAACACGATCGAGTAGCTAGCTAGCTAATTATGTATGCTTGCTCAAAACGCATATCATGCGACCTTTGTGCACCGTCCGTGTGTATGTTTGACAAAGGGAACAGTTCTGGAAAACCCTTTATAAGCACCCGTGCTTAACATCATCATTACGTAAGAACTAAGAAGAGAATATATAAGAGCCTCAAAAGTGTCAAAACAACTTGAACAAGGGGGGAGCTGTGACTGTGATGAGTGTCCTATCATCAAAGGATTGAAGAATTTTTTGCTTCGTGGGTGGGCTGTGGTACTGGTGAGAGAGCACATAAACATCGAATTGCACAGTAAAGTTAGGACAAAGGAGCAATACTGTGTATGATTCATTTGCTCTCGATTTTCAAACATTAATTTTAGCCTACGGCTTCTTGAGAAGTCCTAATTTTATATAGGAAATAATCTTTTTGATGAAAAAAAATAAGAAGAAGAAATAATCTGATGAGAGATTGATAACTTGCATTAATTAAATTGATTTTGCTTTTAATGGGTTTTTTCGCACAACATTGAAACCAAAAAAAAAGAAGATGATTTTGGGCTAGCTTACCGTACCCCTCCTAGTTTAGAGAGAGAGAGTATGAAAGAATTCATCAATCATTCAACAAGACAAAATAAATTGTGACACTAGACAATAGCTACAAATTAAAGTAAGAGAATGTCTTTTAAAGCTTAAAGCAAAAGATTATTTTAACAAAGAAATCTTGTAAAATTTTCAAGAACGAATTAATGTTAATTACTTCATATATGTCATGATTAACTTACGTCCTTTATATATATTTTTTAACTAAACGTGCTTTTGCATTATTGCACTATTTTTTTAAGAGTGAACATCATTTTGATTTCAAGCCCTTCTATATGGTCATAATAAAAATTCACAACTTCTAATTTGTCTATCACTCTATACATGTGTTATTAAAAAAAATTTAAATAGTTAATTATAGCGAACTGGAGTGTGAGTTGATATACAAATTCGAAAATTTTTAAAGTTTGTTGTAAATTTTTGTCGTGACTAGAATTTTCATTTTTAATTACTTATGAAAATCTTTCTCAACACCAATCATCAACAACAAATTGATGATAAAACATTGTGCTCTTGGGAGATAAATATGCAAAAATCTCTTACTTTTATGGGTTTTAGTGATATGCACTTGTGATCGACGAAAGCTCCACCATTATTTTTTTCTTTTTTTCTTTTTGAAGCCGCTCCACCATTAAATTTTGGGTAAAATATCATTTTCGTCCCTAAACTATCACAAAAGTTCGTTTTCCGTCACTAAACTTTCAAAAGTTCTATTTTCGTCCATAAACTATCACAAAAGTTTATTTTTCGTCCCTAAACTTTCAAAAGTTTTATTTTCGTCCCTAAACTTTTCCAAACGTATTGATTTTCGTCTCTTCGTCTGACGGAGTGCTGACGTGGCTTGACGGAGTGCTGATGTGGGAGGGACGAAAATAGAACTTTTGAAAGTTTAGGGACGAAAAACGAACTTTTGTGATAGTTTAGGGACGAAAATAGAATTTTTGAAAGTTTAGCGACGAAAAATAAATTTTTGTAATAGTTTAGTAACGAAAATGATATTTTCCCTTAAATTTTATATGTTCTTAAATAAATATAAAAGACATACTATGTTAATTAGTAGGACCAGACGCTTTCCGTACTTAACGTAAAGTGTACGTCCACCTGTACCCAACCGAGAGCCACTCAGTCATTGAAATCTCAATAAATTGCCATTCCCACTCACCCATCAAGACCTAACCAAGTCCACCACCTACTAAGTTTTGCCATTTCCTGTAGTTTTCAAGATTTTAGTTCATTAACATAATCAGATCGAAGAAGAAAGAGAGATAAGCAGCAACTATGGAGGACAAGACGGACTCAACTCGGCCACTCATAGGGTTTCCTCTAGGTTTAGCTCTTCTTTTGATCTTGTTGCTCTGCATGAGTGCCTTCTTCTATTGTTGCTTCCAATGGGAAAAGCTCCGATCACTCTTCATATCTTCTCCAGATGATGATAATTCCGATATAGAAGCAGATATCCCAAACTCTCCACGGAAACCTCTACCTCCACACAAGGTACGTACGTACCTTTATTAATTTCTCTCCTTTTCCCAATTTTGCATGCCATAGATTCGTTCTTTATAGACAATTTTCTTCTTCTTCGTTTTTTATTCCTTTACCAGCTGTGCCTTTGCCAACAGCTTTTTCTTTTAATTTTTAAGTATGTTCCTTTGTGATCAGCGTTTTCAATTTTTTTTTTTTTTTTTTTTTCTATATAGTATTAACAACTATGCTTTACTTTCGGTAAATAAACTTTCAAATAAAGATGATAGTGCTGCACTATCATATTCGTGCTTGTTGTATTGTGTACGTAAAGAAAAAGGAAAAAGAAACCCAAGTCAGATTTCTTTCTTTTGCTTACTCTCTTTTATTTATTTTTTTCAACACAGATAATAAAACGAGATGAGTCCCAGAGCTTTTCAGTACTGATGCCCGGAGATCAGGTTCCAAAGTTCATAGCAATGGCCTGTCCATGTCGGCCTCCGCTAGCCGAAAAGGTCACAATTGAAGTACACAAGCCTCCCACGTCTGTCGTGCCACTACGTTAAGTTTGGCATTTGGCATGACCTTAATTTCTGTGTGTATATATAGTGTGCTCTAACTACAAAGATTGAGTTAGTGAATTGATTTTAATTTCCTCAGGATGGGATTTCTTGTGCCATGAAATTTTAAAGCGTTCAAAGCAAATGATGACACATATTGTAATTATTCCTGTATTAAACATGTTGATTCCACTCATATACATATATATAAAATTATAAATCTTATCTCCCGGGATCAACACGTCGGAATTACTTTTATATGAAAGAAAAGTTTAATATATACGTATATTGAACAATTTCATGTTAAGCCAAAACCATTTTGTAACATCGAGTCATATCTAAAAAGATGAAATCATACTTTCCTCCCTCAAATTTGGGATTGTTTTTATTTTAGTTCATTAAGTTTAATTTTGTTTTCAAAATTATCCTATTTTCCATCTCCGTCAGTGATGTGTTTGTTTAATGTCAAATTAGCGCACATATGTGACAACTAGTTCAATTGAATGAAATTTGTTTTAAAAAAATGCAGATCAACAGATATTAAAATTCAATATTGTTTAAAAACAAAATATACCCAAAAAAAAAAAGGAAAAGAGAATGGCTGATCTCTCTCTCTCTCTCTCACATCAAGGTTTTTGAGTTAGTGCCTATGGCCCAACGAAGGGATTTGCATATAGGATTATGAGGTGTCTTCTCACCTTAACTCTCTCTCATTAGGGTTTCCAGCTGTCTAGAAGAATGACACATAGAAAAGCTTGTAGGACTTGTCTTAATTCACATAGAGGTCTCAAAAGTCTCTAAAAGAAAATGACTAACAAATAAATAGGAGACTGTTGGATGCACATGTGTCAATTTGATCTATAAAGAAGTCTTGAAACTTACAAAGATAATGACTTACACATAAATGAAAGATTGTTGGATCTATAAATGTAAGTGAAAAGTCTCACCCACGTGTATTGTGCAAAAATAAAATAACTTGCTAAATTAATACAACATAGTTGAGTCTAAATTTTTTAATTTAATTTTTTTGGATGAAGTAGGTGGGTCAAATAGCGTGGTAATATGTTACATTACGTCCTCACTTGGAGACCTCTAACATTATTATTGGAATGATGTTATCCTAAAATTAACTATTCATAAATTCCGGTATCTTATGTTTTTGTTTACATAGCTCATTCGTAATACAAATAATTCCTACCTTCCAAAGTGTTTTTGCATATAGACTGCATAATGGCTCTCCATAATACCCTCATTGAATTACTATATCCTAATTAACCAAAAGTCTACTTTGAATAGTCAACCAAGCAATGAAAAAATACCTTGTTAAAAGAATCAGCAAACCGTAGCATTTTTTCACCATACTCACTAGGCAATTCTCCTTCACTAGCTTCCTCCATACTATTAGACATAGAACTGGAATATATAAATATATATATATATATATATATATATATATATATCGGCTACATCTTTTTTTTTAAATCAAAATGTTACATCTTTTACTATTGAAGTATATATACCATCTAAAATCGACACATATAAAGACTAGCGCAGGTTTACACTACATTTAGTATATATTAATTGTTATGATAATTAGGAAACAGAAAAATTCATGCCAGACCAAGCTTAGAACTCCTATTTTGGAATACAATAACAATAAAGTTAGGATCGTAACAAAAATTCACAACAATTTTAGAATAACTCATAATTTGCCTACCACCTCATATTTGGGTCAATTAATCATAATGATCTATAGTTTCAAAATTTTTAATGACTCATGTGTGAGGTGATAGTCAAATTTTGAGAGTATTATGACATTGTTGTGAATTTTTGTTATGACGCAAGAAGAACATGTACGATAATATAATTTCCAACAATTTATCTGCTTGTATGTTAACTTAGCGTAAACCTAGTAGGAGGTCTGTTCCAGTTGCAATTGCTAATAACAAAATGATTTGCAAATTTGTAAAATTATTAAAACAGTTCGTTTGGTTTAGCATTTATTAACAGCAAATCTTAAAATAATTAGTACCCCAAGTACCAACCAGTCGAGATTTGTACCGAGTAGTCCCACCATGAGGCCGAGGGGCATTTCGTACTGGACTAAAATAAAGATTAGCCCAACTCAATCGGGTTCATCTCAGCTCATTTCTTGTGTTTGGACCAGGTCAAAAAACTTGGTACGAAAAGCAATGCTTTGGCATAATATGCAACCCAGCCCATACACAAACATGTACAATTGCAATAATGGAGCTCAGCACAGTCCTTACTTTGGGTTTGACACTCTCCAATGTACCCGGACTGCCGGGCAGCATCTTTCAACTATTTCATGTTATTTCTGAAAACTCTTTTTAAGTCTAACACTCAGGAACATGATGGTCCAAACAATTTGGTAAAACTTAGTTTCTTCTAACAAGAACATGTTTGGTAAAGAACATGAACATGTTCAATCTTGTCAAAAAAAGAAAGATTAAATAAATAAAAACTTTAAACACAATCTTGTCAAAAAAAAAGAAATGATTAAATAAATATCTTCTATAAACTCTCAAATCAAACAACGATGTCTTAACCATTGCTAACTAGCCATTGGTATCGTAGAAATGTGGCTTTATGTCATTCATGGTATTAATAATTTTTTTCCCATTAATTAGGATGTAGCTTTTTTAATCCCCACCCTTATGGTCTGGTCAAAGGTAGCTTTCACTAAATCTTATTTCACACGAGGGCTGGATGGTTTGATAAGATGGGCGTGAACCACTTGAACCCATCGAGCTAGCTAGCTAGGTTGTTCGAGTAAGCTAGGCATATCACATGGCAGACAAATGGGTCTATATTTATCTTTGGTCGGGCATGATGGTTTTTATGACATGCAAATGCCATTCTATTATTGGAAAAACCAAATCACGCTGGATCGAGATCTGTTTTAAGTGATATATATATAATTAAATATAAAAACATTTTTATGGAGGTGAAGGCCCACAGTGAGAGGGCCCAATAATCCTAAACAATTTTCATTGCCCATTGGTTCCAAATCCACACTGTACTTAAAAAACTTAAGCTAACCGCCAGAAGCAGAGGACTTCCAGAAATTGGACCCACTGCCTCCGCAAAACCCGCGTTATCTGTACTTAGAAAACAAAGATACCCCAATTTTTTAATTTTCTTTGTTTTCATCCATAATATGATTATTTCCAAAATGCACATACTTTTCAACCTGCATTTTGCATTATTGCAACCGAATCTGAAAATGACAACCCTGTAGACAACTATTGTAATTTTCACTATTTTTTTTTTATAGATAAATGATGAGAGAGAATAGATATATGATTCAAAATACATATGTGATAGGTTATTACTTGAATACCTAATTTTCACAAATCAGCTAGAATAGAAGTTTGAATTCCCAAACAAAATGTTAGACAACATTAAACATGTTTAATGTTGTCTTAGTTTATGAACTTTCAAAAACGGTTGTAAACAAACTAAGTTTTATCGAATATTGAATATTCAAACTTGACTTGACAATAAAACTAGAATATTTAAGCTTGGCTTGAGCTTAAATCAAGCCTACAAATAATGTTCAACTTGGCTTGGCTTGATTTATTAATCAAGCCAAGCTCGAGCTCAATATCAAGCCAAGCTCGAGCTCAATATCAAGCTCAAACTTGAGCTCAATATCATACTTTAAGTGTAACGACTCAAGGAAAAGCGTTAGCCACATTTACGCTATACCTCAAAAGGACTAGTCACAATTGAGGCTCCTTGTAGTTGTTAATAAAGCCCAGATCTACCTAGTAAATACCCAATGTGGGACTCATCACACATCCACACATATCACACAATCAATCAAATTGGGGTATCACAATCTCCCCCACTTAAATCCCTAACGTCCTCGTTAGGGCCCACTTTGTGGGGTAGTGTCTCTGAGCCCACATGGGATTACCGGGCCGGCTCTGATACCATATATAACGATCCAAGGAAAAGCGCTAACCACATTTGTGTTATACCTCAAAAGCACTAGTAACAATTGAGGCTACTTGTAGTTGTTAATAAAACCCAGATCTACCCAGTAAATACCCTTGTAGGATTCATCATACACCCACACACATCACACAATCAATCAAATTGGGGTATCACATTGAGCTTGAGATCCAATACAAGTATATTATCAAACTCATATCAAGCTTATTTTCTAGCTTATTTGGTTTTGGTGAATGGTCTCTGTGGGATCCTAGAGCCCAGGGATATACATCCACCTTTTGTACTGGGCTTGAGGCCCATGCCGAGGCCCATAATCGCATACGAAGAAAACAATGGTGTTCATGGCAACCCAAGAAATCATACCAAGGACAACTCTGCCCTCGGCTAGCCAAGGTCGAGGAAGAGGCGAAGCGATTTACCAGCAAAGACAACCTTCCAGAACACTCCAAAGAAAAAAGCAAGTTCGGCAAGTAAGTACACTTGAGCATAGCGGTGGAGCAATTCCAGGAAAAGCTGCTGCCTCACATTAAATGCTCCTCAACTAACACTCTAGCCGCATTAATGTAGAAATGATACCTGAACAGTGGTTTCTCAGACTCACAACTACTACCTTGGAGCTTTGATAGGAGGTTGATGTGACAAAGACAAACAAACAGCAAATCTGACCTACACGTGTATGGTGGAGATGGAGGAAGAAATTAGTTTATAAGGAAGAAGGAGCCCTAAGAAAGGGGGATCGGAATCTTTACCGGAGAAAACACTATAGCAATCTAAGCTAACTTTGTGACCATTATCATTAACACTTAAGAAAATAGTAAGTTGAAACTCCTCAGACTATTGCCAAGGATTGAGTCACTTGTCCAAATCCATATTTGTCTTGCCTGTTTATTCTTTAAACCACATTCACTGTTGTTACACTCATCGAAGCCCAGTTCTTCAACCTACTCTCTACAAATTTATTGTATTGGGTCTGTTGGGCTTGAATTCACTTATCCCTTTGGAACAGCGCTCAAACCCAACCCGTACAATTGGCGCTGTCTGTGGGAAGAATTTGTGTGTTCGTGAGTGTTAGACATGGTAGGATCAGGTCCACACCAAGTAAACCCACGCCAAGCAGGTCCCCAACGGACAAAACTCGTGGGATCCCAGCTGCAGGATAATCTTCCTTGCCCTGAATATGAAAAAAATCAGGAGAATGAAAGGAATCGAAAGGGGAGTGTGCATACCACCTAGACTAGCAGAAGGCACTCACACGTGGGCAGTCGCATGTTCTAGAGATCAAACAATAATCAAGCCATGCAGCAGAAGATAAATGACTTGAAAAAGAGACTGCGCCATGCACAGCGAAGGCAATCTCCTCCCAGTTCTGACCTATCCTCTAATGATGAGAGGGATAGCAATTACAGACAAAGATCAAGAACTCCCCCAAGCGAGACTTTCTCTTACAAAGACAAACACCGCCATAGACGAACACACAAGGGCTTATCTAGCAGGGGCCTGAGTAATAATGCCATAAGCAAGACTCTGGACCAGATCTCTAAATCACCTTTCACACACAAGATAGAAGGGGCTAGGCTACCTCGGCGGTTCCATCAGCCTACATTCACCGTTTATAATGGTCGAACGGACCCCGTGGAGCATGTGAGCCAGTTTAATTAAAGAATGGCCGTCCACTCCAAGAACAAAACTCTGATGTGCAAGGTTTTTCCATCCAGCCTAGGACTTGTAGCGATGAGGTGGTTCAACGGCTTGAAAACGATCTCCATAGATTCCTATAAACAGCTCACCCAAGCCTTTGGCTCTCGCTTCATTACGAACAGCAGAGTTCCACGACCTCTAAGTTCGTTATTGTCATTATCCATGCATAAGGGAGAAACTCTAAAGGCGTACTCGAACAGATATTGGGAAATGTATAATGAGATGGACAACAACTTCAATGACGTCGCTATCAATACTTTCAAAAGCGGTCTCCCAATCTAGCACGGCTTAAGGAAATCCTTGACTGGCAAGCCTGTCATCAGTGTACGTCAGCTTATAGACCAAATTGACAAATATAAAAGAGTGAAAAAAGACCAGTTGCAAGCGAAAGGGAAAAAGAAGGTTATCCCTCAAAAGAATAGGGATTTCAGGTCAAACCAATACAGTAATGACCGTCCGAGGAGGGATTTCGCAGGGCAATCTGGATCAGCCAGCGCACCGGTGGTCAATGCCATATTCAAAGAACCGGTACACCAGGTTTTAGAGAAAATCAAGAATGAGTCATTCTTCAAGTGGCCTAACAAGATGGCTGGAGACTCAATGAAACGCAATTAGAACCTGTATTGTCAGTACCACCAAGACCACTGACACACCACAGAAGACTGCAGGAACTTTTGGAGCTACCTGCATCAGTTGGTCCGAGAAGGGAAACTGAGGCACCTTTTACACCCTTCCAGTGGCCATCAAAGCCAGGCAAACTAGGAGCCCCGAAGAGATACTTCCTTAAGACCACCCATAGGAACAATCAACGTAATCTTTGCCGCTCCGGGGAGGACAGATTCATGCCCTTCTAGGGTGATGTCTGTACCTCGGCTACCAGCCGATGACTCTGGCCTAAAGCTTAAAAAACCTGAAGTATATCCTCATCCGATCTTAAGTTTCTCTGAGGAAGACAAAATTGGAACTATCCAACCCCACGACGATGCGTTAGTAATCACTCTTCGGATTGGGGGCTACAACGTGAAAAGGGTAATGGTAGATGACAGTAGTGGAGCCGAAATCATGTACCTCGATCTCTATAAGGGGCTGAAGCTGGGACCAGAAGATTTGACACCCTACAATTCCCCTTTGATGAGCTTTGACGGGAAGGTTGTCATGCCAAAGGGCCAGATTAGACTACCTGTGCAAACTGGCCCTGAGATAGTGGAGGTTGACTTCATTGTGGTGGATACTTACTCCCCTTACACTGCCATCGTGGCCAGACTTTGGCTTCACACCCTAAGAGCCGTTGCCTCCACCCTGCATCAGAAAGTGAAGTTCCCCTCCGAGGGCAGGGTCCTAGAAATTCGAGATTGCCAGACTATGGTAAGAGAGTGTCTGGTGGCTGCCATCTCACATCAGCCCAGGGCAAAGTCCTCGGCCCCTGTTGAAGAAAACTCATAGCAATCAAAAAACCCGGCATCGCTTGTCAATGCACCAGTCGAAGAGGCAAAATGCGAGGGTCTAGAGAAAGTGACCATCAGCAATGACTCGAAGAGGTTCTTTCAAGTGGGATCTCAACTGCCCCTTGGGAAAAAGAAGGATTGATGGGATTCCTCAGAAAAAATGCCGATGTATTTCCATAGGACGCTTATGATGCCCCAGGAATTGATCCAAATTTCATATGTCACCACCTAAATGTAGATCCCTCAGCCACTTCTAAAAAACAACCACCTCGGCGCCCATCCAAGGAACACGCTGATACTATCAGGGGCGAGGTAAGAAAGCTCAAGCAAGCGAGGGCTATCAAAGAAGTGTTCTACCCTGAGTGGTTAGCTAACACCATGGTGGTAAAGAAGAAGAGTGGAAAATTGCGAGTTTGTGTGGACTTCACGGACTTAAACAAGGCGTGTCCAAAAGCCCATTCCCCATGCCTCGAATAGATTAGTTAGTAGACGCAATTGTAGGTCATCCTCGAATAAGCTTCTTGGACGTCTTCCAAGGCTATCACCAAATACCACTAGCCCTGGGAGATCAAGAAAAAACAGCGTTCGTTACTCCTATTGGAAATTACCACTACAAAGTAATGTACTTTGGTTTAAAGAATGCGGAATCTACCTACCAAAGGATGATGACTAGAATGTTTGAGCCGCAGTTGGGTAAGAGTATTGAAGTTTACATAGACGACATGGTGGTAAAAAGTAAAGTAGCGTCCGAGCACATGGGAGACCTCGGAGTCATTTTTGACATCTTAAGAAAACACAAACTGCGTCTCAATGCCTCTGAGTGTTCATTTGGTGTCGGGTCTGGCAAATTTTTGGGCTATATGGTAACTCACAGGGGAATTGAAATGAACCCAGATCAGATCAAAGCAATTCACAATATGCAACCTCCTCGAAATCCCAAAGAAGTTCAGAAACTCACTAGAATTATCGCAGCCTTGAATCGGTTTATTTCCAGATCTGCGGACAGGTGCTGACTATTTTACCTCCTGATGAACAAATGGAAAAGATTTGAGTGGTCCGAGGACTGCGTTATAGCCTTCCAACAACTTAAGGAATACCTATCCCGGCCACCCATCATGTCCAGCCCTGAGGTCGACGAGGTTTTGTTCGCCTACATCGCGGTGGCTCCTCATGCTGTAAGCTTGGTGTTGATACGAGTTGATGAAGGCATACAACGGCCAGTATATTATGTGAGTAAATCACTACATGAGGCCGAAATGCATTATTTACCACTAGAGAAGGCAATTTTGGCAATAGTGCATGCCATACGAAAGCTCCCTCACTACTTCCAAGCGCACACAGTTGTTGTTCTAACCCAACTTCCACTCAAGTCTGTACTTCGAAGCGCCAATTACAAGGGAAGAATTGCCATGTGCAGCACAGTTCTAGGTGCTTTCGATATCAAATATGCCTCGGACCTCTAAGTCCTCGCTAATTTGATAGCCGAATTTGCCGAACCCCCAATAGAAATGATAATAGAGGAGCAAAACATGGATGGAAAATTGGTTGGCACAATCTCTACGCATGGACCTTCACGCTGGAAAGTGTATGTTGATGGCGCAGCAAACTAAAGGTGGTCCGGGGTGGGGCTGGTCCTAATATCTCCTAAAGATATCACCATAAAGAAATCATTAAGATTAGGGTTCTCGGCCACAAACAATGAAGCCGAATATGAAGCTTTACCGCGAGGAATGGCCATGGTACAGAAAATAGGAGGAAAGACAGTATAAGTGTTCTCGGACTCGAGATTAGTTGTGGGCCAGGTGAATGGGGAGTTAGAGGTCAAAGATGAGAGAATGCAGGAGTACCTGAGTCAAGTCAGGCGCTTGCAATCGGATTTTGAATTCTTCGACTTGTCACATGTCTCTAGGAATGGAAACATGCATGCAAACTCATTGGCCACTCTTGCCACCTCCTCGGCCTAGAGTTTACCTCGAATCGTCCTTGTTGAGGACTTGTGCAGAGCAAACGGAGTCAAGGTAGACATGGTTCAAATCCATCAGGTCAGAGTAGGCCCAAACTGGATGGATCCTATAGTGAGTTTCCTTAAGGATGATACACTACTTGAAGAGAAATCAGAAGAAGAGAAAATACGAAGAAAAGCTCCTCGTTTTTGGCTGTCCGAGGATCACAAGTTGTACAAGCACTTCTATTCTGGGCCGTATCTACTATGTGTACACCCTGAAGCATCAAAATTACTGCTCGAGGAGTTGCACGAAGGAAGTTTAGAGGGAGTAGGAGGGAGCTTGCTCTGAGAAGGGGAGGGAGGTTTCTTCTGAGGTGGTCTCCCTTGTGTCTCCTTCCCCAGCTGGGACTCTATCAAGTCCAGAAAGCTTGTTTGCTGTCTCCTCTGTATACCCATACCTTCCTCCGAAGGAGTATCTGCCGAGGGGAAGTTTGCTTCGGTATGGTTTGAGTCACTAAGATCACCAAAAGGGCCCTTAGGTGATTGAACTCGGTTGAATACCTCAAATTCGTCCTCATACGAACCTAACTCAACAACTTTTTCTTTCACTAATTTTTCTTCCTCTTCCTCTACCTCGGGGCGGGAAGAAGAAGAACCAACCAAGGGTATGCCCTCCTGAATCGAAGCACCTTTAGGAAGCAGGAAGCCCTCAACTACGACGCTAATCCTATGAATATGTGGATCGCGAGCTTTGATGACACACTTTGGCGCTTGGAAGGCACGAGAGATTGGCGTATATCCCAATATCAGATAAGCCGCCCTGAGCTGACCGTCGTCTTCGTTCACAAACACCTCAGCCTTAAGGATGCTGTCCAAACTCTCCCTGTTAACCAAACCTAAGTTTGGTTTAATGGCACATCTATCTGTAGAGCCATAAAAAGCAAAAGGTTAACAGCCTAACAACATAAATCACGATAAGGCAATTAACAAGTCCTGCTCTTATCCCTAGAGCCCCACGCCCTTCTTCCATTGGGCAAGGGATGCCATCATGCCACTCCTTGGACACGATCAGAAAATCTTTGTTTAGTCTCTTGCTAGACTCGGGGAGGCATTGAATGAGCCTGATTTCAGGTTGCCTTGTTTTCAGGTAGTACCCTTTCCCTTTCAATTGGTGAAGGTTGTAAACCCAATTCACATCATGATGGGTCAACCGCAGCCCCATTTTCTTGTTTAAGGCGTCTACACACCCCAATATTCTGAAGACATTTGGGGCGCATTGAGTGAGAGCTAGCCTAACGAACCTAAGGTAATCCCTCATCACCGATCCCATAGGGACTCTCATGCCACCTTCTATGAAGGTGATCATGGGAATGGCCACCTTACCCTCGTGCCTTCAAAAGTGCCATTCGCCCTCCTTACAATATCTCAAGCCCACGTTGGGTGGAATCCTATAGTAAGCCTTAAATTTTTCCATCCCTTCCTCAGACTTTACCAAGTTCTTAAATCTACCCATCCTCGGGAAAAGCTCAGAGAAGCTGAAGAAAGTTGGAAAAAGGGACGAAGGAAGAAAGACACAAATAAATGAGAGTAAAGAAAGTTCGAAGAGTTTGAAGAGAACTTACAAGGATGAGGAAAATGACCTTGGACAGGCTTTTGAAAAGACACGAGTGAGTAAGGAGTGTTGGCAGGTTCAATGTATGTGCGCAGGAGCTCTTGAATGCAAAGATAGTTTAGGCGGATTGATTTAAATGGGTATTTATATCCAAATCGAGGTAGCAGCGGGAGTTTTCCCGCTCATGAGTTGAAAATAAGTTTCCACCGTCGGATCACCATCACGCTATAGAACGTGGGGAACAACTAGCCGCAAGAATTTACTGAAGGCACACTACAATGCTGAAGCGTTAGGAGCATGCCTTGGGCAGTTAAAAAGACACTGACGCTGACAAAAGACAAGACGTGATAAGCCTAAGGCACGCTCAAGGACATCAAAATCCTCCTTTCTGTCCGAGGTGCCAGACAGCAAAATTTTGAAGGGCTATTATGGGGTCCTAAAGCCCAAGGATATACATTCACCTTTTGTACTGGGCCTGAGGCCCATAATTGCATACGAAGAAAACAGTGGTGTTCATGGCAACCCAAGAAATCATGTCGAGGACAACTCTGCCCTCGGCTAGCCAAGGCCGAGGAAGAGGCGAAGCAATTTACCAGCAAAGACAACCTTCCAGAACAATCCAAAGAAAAAAGCAAGTTCGGCAAGTAAGTACACTTGAGCATGGCGGTGGAGCAATTCCAGGAAAAGCTGCTGCCTCCACATTGAATGCTCCCCAACTAACAATCTGGCCGTATTAATGTGGAAATGATACCTGAATAGTGGCTTCTCAGACTCACAGCCACTACCTAGGAGCTTTGATAGGAGGTTGATGTGACAAAGACAAACAAACAGCAGATCTGACCTACACGTGTATGGTGGAGATGGAGGAAGAAACTAGTATATAAGGAAGAAGGAGCCCTGAGAAAGGGAGATCAGAATTTTTACCAGAGAAAACACTATAGCAATCTGAGCTAACTTTGTGACTATTATCATTAACACTTAAGAAATAGTAAGTTGAAACTCCTCGGACTATTGCCGAGGATTAAGTCACTTGTCCAAATCCATATTTGTCTTGCGTGTTTATTCTTTAAACCACCTTCACTGTTGTTACACTCATTGAAACCCAGTTCTTCAACCTACTCTTTACAAATTTATTGTATTGAGCCTGTTGGGCTTGAGTTCACTTATCCTTTTGGAACAGCACTCAAACCCAGCCCCTACAGTCTCAACTCTTAATAAGTTAAATTCTTAGAAAGATATGAATTTATTTGTCAAAACTTATATCAATCTTGTTAGCAAACTCATAAATAAGTCTAGGCTCAACGTATTTTGTATTGAGTCCTAATGTTTACGAGCTTGTTCATGAACAATTTTTATTATTTGGGCTCGGCTTGTTTATTAAATGTGCCTAAAACTAAAATTTAAGTTTGGCTTATTTATAAACAAACAAACATGAACAAGTTTTTTATTGAGTCAAGACCTAACCGTGCCTGTTTATAAACGGCTTAATTCATTTACAGTCTTACTTCCAAATAAAATGTTAGACTTTTTGGGGCCGTTTGGTAAGTGTTTTTTAGCAACAATTTTCAGTTTTTAAACAACATTACACGTATTTCTACGCACTTTTTCATCCACACGTATTTTTAAAAAATACAAATAACGTTACTAGAACAACGTTACCAAATTGACCATTTGTTTCTAGAGTCACACCCTTTTTCTTTTTTTTTTTCATGTAAGGCCACTTTCATTTTGGATGGAGGGTAACCAGATAAGAACTGGCCAAAAATGTTTGAAAAGCCACCCATTGGTCAAAAAAGTCTAAGTTGAGTGACTACTTGAGTCTGACTCCCAAAAAAAAAAAGGAAATGCTAATTAGTATCCTTAAGGCACTGGTTAATAATCTATTTTAAAAAAGTTTTGATACCACTTTTATAGGAAATGAAAAAAAATTATCAAAATATTAATTACTTTTTTTTTATTTTCAATAAATTTTTTTTAAAAATGAATTATTAAAGAGTGTTCTTAGTACACTTGTTAACATTTCCCTAAAAGAAATTAAAAAAAAAAAAAAAGTGATAGCGTGTTCATGACGTATGCCAAGATGGGAATGGGATGATGATGATGATGATGCCAAATCATAACAAAGCATGCATACGATGCTATGTATGTGTGCATGTATGTTTTTATCGGGCAAAGCGTGCGAAGGTGGTGACAGTTAATGATGGGTTTGCAAATCCCCTTCACAAAGGCAAAATATCTCAATAAAATCACACCCACAACCACAACATAGCGCGTGCATTACACGTCATACCCTTATTTAACACAATCATTGCCAATTGTGTGTAGGACAGTCGGACCCAATAAAATACCAAAATGTGATTGAATAGGGTAATTCATGCGCGATCAAGTGCGCGTGGAAAAGAAGTGAGTGAAGGCGGTTAGGTGTCAGAATCTGAACCCGACAAACCAAAATAAAAAGCCGCTTTCTTGTCCCCCAACAAATCATATCGCTTCGCCCTGTTTTTCTTTGTCCCCCTTTAACCTCATATACCCACTAATGCTCTTCCTCTACGTAACTTGCACTCCATCCCCTCCCTACTCCTTTTTGTTTACCCAACCCAAGCCCTTCTTTTTTTCACTTCTCTTTTTTCAATATTTTCGGTTATATAGAGTCGGTTTAAATATCACTTATTGCTAAAAATATTGTAATAAAATAATTTTTAAATGTTTAAATAATATTGTGAGATCTAATTTTAAAATTATTTTTGCTGAAAAAAGTACTTACGGATCCGTGAACAATGTTAGGACCCACATATCAAAACGCAGACGCATAATACATTTCATTTAAGCAACATCCAAATGTGCACATAGTGCAATTCTTTCTTTCAAATTCAATATGAAGAACCTTCACAAATAGATGGTATTTCGTATTTAAGGTGTATATATCATTTCTCTCATAACAAATAGGACTCACACATTTGTTGTAAAACCTATTTATTGAGAGGGAGATGTCATATACACCTGAAACATTATATAATTTATTCTTTAGAAGAAAATGATATTTCATGTTTCAGATGTATATGTCATCTCCCTCACAATAGGGAGATGAAGGATCATCCAGTGTATTAAATAAAATCATTTTAATACACTAAAAAAATAAATAAATAAAAAACAATTTTTACTATTTTAGCACAATATTTAATAATACACCCTATATCTCATATAGTATTTTAGCATAAAGTAACACATTAAAGATAACCTAAAAATACTCACCACTACCATTAACAAACAATGCAACCATCACCAAAACTCATATCAAACTAAATCGAAATTGAAATCGCAACCCAACCACCACCACCAATAACCAACACAGCACAACCCAAATCAACCTAACCTTAACCAAAATGCAACCCAACCACCGTTGCCATTGTGATCACAACCCACCATCATTGTCATCGCTCAAAGCCATCCTCCACCCACCGCCCATATACACAACCTTCAACTACTATTTTTGTGATAGCATTGCGAACGAGAGAGAAAAAATATATATATATTAAAAAAGAAAGATGCATTGCTACAGTGATTTGTTACTAAAAAATTTTGCAATTTATTTCCCAAATAACACACTTGATTGTTTTTATTTATTTTTTAATTTTAATTTGTTTCCCATTTGGTGTGTTAAAATAGTATTTTGAGTGTTTTATTATTGAATACAATAATAATGCTTTAGGAAATTGTGTTGGTGTATGTATTTTTTGGCTAAATCTATTGGTGTATTCCTATTTCATATACTTGCCCTTCTAGACTTCCTTCGCAATTGGTGGACCCAAATTTTGATGCCCTACGGCATGTAAAAGTAGTTGGTGGGATCCGATTTTAGTCATGCACATGTGAATGTGGGGGCATTTTATGGCAATATAGAATAGGAATTTGCATGTAACATGGGGCAATGAAGAGGGAATCTCCCCTGTAAAATAATACTACTAGTGTAATGAGTGGGGTGGTTGAATTTGATATATTTGGATGAACAATAGCTTATTTTCTATGCTTCTCATAATCACATTGCTCCCTTTTTATTTATTGGATATTGTCCTATAGTGCTGTAAAAAAAATTAGCAAAATATAGACTATTTTGTAGTGTTGAACAAAAAACCTTTTAAAAAAGAAAAAAAAAATTTGAAAGAGAGAGAGAAAGAGAAATAGCACCATGATTATACTTGTAATGCGCATTGTCAATAAAGTCAAACTGTGGTTAATTTGGGTAACATGGTCTTTTCCTGTCCTTACTCAATTTATGACAAAACAGTAATCACTGCCCAAAAAGATTAGGACATAAGTATGATTCTTATCTCTAGCTTATCTTGAACTATAATAAGTTGGAAAAACGACAGTGAGGGCATGAATGGATTTCGAGTTTTGGACAGCGTCCTAGTTTTTGATTGACGAGATGTGAGGCTGAAAAGACAGCTTTGCCACCTGGATTCTAGAAATAGTGGATTCCATCAAATAAAACGAGAGTATGTGCTAGTGTTGGCAATAGAGGCACCCAGCCTCCCTACAACGCACTGAAATTCATAATTTTGCACAAAGAGGCTTTGGTTTTTTTTTTCCCCTCTATTTTTCTTCTACAATTTGGATGATATATTTACAATTTATTATTATTATTTTTTTGCTAAAGAAGAATTCCGTTAAATAAAAATAAAATAAAATAATGTATTTATATTAATAAAGGGGTGACCATAAACATGACATCCCCTAAAGAGTCAAAAATAAATAAATATATAACTAGAAAAAATTAAAATAAAATAATGTAGTTATATTAATAAAGGGGTGACCATAAACATGACATCCCCTAAAGGGTCAAAAATAAATAAATATATAATTAGAAAAAAAATTGTAAGTTTACGTGAAAATGACAAACAATCAATTATAGTTTGTTATATATGATAGTTATGAAAATTAGTGTGAAAATAATTGTGATCATAGAATAACTCATAGTATAATGGATGGAATTATCTCCAAATTTAGGACACACTCTTCAAGTTTATTAATCCTATAATCAAGTGCTCACGAAGGGACAATACAAAAATGTTGGACAATCCAAATTATAGCCAACAAATGACCAAAATAGTCCTACTCCAAATTACAAGGTTATTTTTTAAATTCTCTTAAAATTCAGTCATGTAATTACTTAATTAAAAATACACGTTCATTCTATAAGTTAAAAGTCATATAGTCGAATTTTAAGAGATAAATCTGAAAAATAGCACATAAGGAACTATTCTTAAGTTTTGTCCTATTCCTTATAACCCATATTTCAAGCTATATTTAATACTTTTCAAGCAGTCCACCGTTAAACAACAAAACTAGTAATATTTGATAAAAAAAAATAAAAAAACAAAACAAAACAAAACTAGTACTATGATACAAATTTGTCACCAAACTGCCAAATTTTGATATTGATGGCTCATAAAGTAAGGGATATGGTACTAGTGCGCAGTTAGAAGACCACGACAGCTGAAAATCAATTATTCAAAAAAGTTCAAATCAAATAAACAGATTACATTCAATGAATCAACATAGAAAGTTATCCAAAGTGTAGTAATTATTTGGTATTTTAGCAATATAACGACCTAGTATTCTCTTCTCTCGTATTATAGTAAAATTTACTAATTAAATTCATTATAAAATCTGCCATGTATATGAGAAGGTGGAATATCATCTAATTGACATTTTCCATCAAATTTATGACTAATATTAAATTTGGGTAGTCTCAACTAATAAATAGACTAATACTTTTTAATTGAATACTAATAACAAATTATAAATTTTAAGGCTAGTTTTCTACAATTGAAAATAGTAACAAAAATTGACCTAACTCTAGTAAAACACCAAAAATTATAGTATCTCAATCCTTTAATATATATATATATATATATATATTCATTTATTTTCGGTGAATAAGACTTATCATTAAAAGAAAAGGAACTACAAGAGAAAGTACAAAAGCAGGGAACAAAATCATCCCAATCATGAATCCTTAAGGAAAAATAAGGGACGGAATATATGAGGATTTTTCCTTCAAAGTTACACAATACAATGGGCAACAAAATTAGCTTTATCTAAATAGCATGTGATTAACATGACCATTCAACAAAAGAATCTAAAACAATTACAGTTCTAGACTTCTAGTAGTAATAGTACTATTTTCAATGACCCATTGTGGGGAAGTTGATATGATTTGTAATTCTTGAATCACATTTAGTGCATCTCCTTCACAAGTAACAAATTTACCCACTAGTTCTACTATCCTTAGCAAAATAAATGCAACCCAAAATACTTTTAGTGAGCTGCCTAATGGAGTCTATGAATTGTTATATGGTTCAGAGAAAAAGAATATTTCTCAAACTTCTAAAATATTATCAAGCACTTAATACCCACCAAATATTTAATCTTAAAAAAAAAAAAAAAACGTTGACAATTTTTTAACATCAGTTGATATGACAATTTTTACTGATTCTCTATTAAATTTATCACGTACATCATTTTTTTTATCGGCTATTAACAATCTGACACATCAACAAATATCAAATTTATGGTTTATTTGGAAACATGTTATTTAGCTGAAACTGAAAACTTTTTGCTGAAAGTGTAGAAAAATTGCAAGACTTAGGTACAGTACTTATGTGTTGTTCCTGAAGTTCCCATCTTAAAATCTTACCATGTGAAATTTTTCTTATAAGATGAAAGTGTATTTTTTAAGTTAAGTAGTTATATGGCTGAATCTTTAAAAGGAAAACCTAAAGAACAACTTTTAAAGGTATTTAAGTCTTGTCTATAAAAAAAAATTTAAAAACTAACAAAATAGTATAAAAAATACAATAAAATTCATTAAAAAAAAAAAAAACTAAAAACTCAAATATTCTGACCCCATCCCAAACAAACTTTTATCTAATCTATAACTTTCTCAGTTAGAAATTTCCACTCTGTAGTAAAAACTTAACTTTTTACCTGACCTGAAAGATAATCAATGGCCTGCCTTCAACCATCTGAAACAAAAAAAAACTCAGCCCTTGATATGCGTTCCATCAAGTTGTTCGGCGGATTATATTATTTACACAAAAGGAGACAGAATAATATTTAGTTAAATTAAATAAAAAAATTTATTTTAAAAAAGACTGTTTTTTTTTTTAGAAACTTTTTTTTGGGGGGCATTGTTTTGTTCAGAAGTGTTATTTTAATGCATAGAGTTTCCCATCAGACAGCAAATAAGCTTTTGTTACTTTGTGCCAAATGGAGGGTCCTTAGTTCATTCTCTCTCATAGCTTCTTCTTCTCTCTGCTAAACCAAACCGTGAAAATCGATATTTTTCGTCAGCCACTGATCCACACTACTTTCTTCAGGTATATCACTTCAACTTCTTCATATTCTTCCCAGAATTTTTCTCTTTCAACTCCGTGAGTTAAAACCTCGTGATTTGACTCTTTTTATTTTTATTTTTTCCAGTTTTGGTTGTATCTTCATTTTTCTAGTGACTGTACTTTTGTTGTTTCATTTTTAGCTTTCCTTTTTTTTTTGGGTGCTTCTGAGAAATTGAAGGAATAAATTAAAAGTAGTAGTTACGACGTTTGTGGTAATATCTTTTGTTGTTGATGCTTTTACTTTGGTCTCTCCGTACAATGAATATTACATTTGAACTCTGTGTTTAGTCGAGGTTTTTTTTTTCTGTTTCCCTTGTTTTTTCAAGTCCCATATACTGGGAAATTTTTTTTCCCCACTGCTTTAGAAGGTAAGTATATGCTTAAATTTCTTTCTTTTACTTTTTGTTTCCCTGGCTTTGTGTTTTGTTTTGTTTTTTATTTTTGATTTTTCATGCAAAGCTATAATTAGTTCATGTGGCCTTTTGCTTCTGAGAAAATATTAGTTGTGGTTCAATAAACTGTCTATGATTTTTTTTTTTTTTTTTGCTTTTGGATATGGTTTTATTCTTTGATATTATTCAGCTCCTGTGCCAACAGGGTTGCTATATTTATTAGGGATTCTCAAATACATGCTCAACTTTGATTTACTATTGTTATCCATGTTTGCGGTGTTGCCATGGATTTTAGGTAAGAAAGAGACTGTGGTTTGTGATTCAAGGATGCTTAATTAGATAATGGAAATTATATATATGTGTGTGTGTGTGTGGAATGTATTTTTGCTCAATAAAAGTGGCATGCTGTTTCTTTTTCCATGTCTTTCTATTTTCATCTTTATCTATTGACTTTTCATGGTTTTTGATGAAATGTTAAAGGGTAGTTTTAAAAAGGATTTGGCTGTTTTGCGGTTTTGTAAATTTTGGCAGGTTAGAAAAAATTGGAAATTTTGAGTGTGAATTTTAATGTCTCCACCGCTGCTCGGTGTTGGGGAGGAGGATCAGAGCAATGTGACTTTATTGGCTTCCCCTGCCTCCAATGATAGCTTATGCCGTAACAGTTCTGAATTGAAAGAGCGTAACTACATGGGATTATCTGATTGTTCATCAGTGGACAGCTCAGGAGTATCCATGGTATCTGATGAGAATAAAAGTAGTCTGAATCTGAAAGCTACAGAGCTGAGACTTGGGCTTCCTGGATGCCAGTCTCCTGAAAGAGATCCAGAACGCCGCATGCTAAGCTCGGCTCAACTCGATGAAAAGCCCCTCTTCCCTCTGCATCCTTTGAATGATGGTCAGTACCCTTCTTCACAGAAGACTGTTGGTTCGGGCAGCAAAAGAGGGTTCTCAGATGCTATGGATGAATTCACAAAGGTCAAAATCACTACTTTTATTGAAAGGATTTGGATTTTGTTTAATGTTCGATCTAGTACTAAATACAAAGCTGTGTTTGGTGCAGGAAAAATATCTTGCTAAGTCGGAGGTAGCTCCGATGCTGTCCCCCAGGCCTTCTTCGAACTTGGGACTAAAAACTGGTTCTGTGCTCGAAAACCTTGGGACTCAACCAACTAATGCAAAAGAGGTAGCACCATCAAAGATAGTACAAGAAAGGCCTCGTGCTGCTAATGAACCCAGACCAAATCATAATGGCTCTGCAAATGGTAATAGCAGTGCACCTGCTACCAAGTGAGTGCAAAGTGGGCTGTGGTGATATGTTTGGGCTTAACCATGCGAATTGTTTCTGACATCCCTTGTGTGGCAGGGCGCAGGTTGTGGGTTGGCCACCTATCAGATCATTTAGGAAGAACTCATTGGCTTCTACTTCAAAGAACAACGATGAAGTAGAAGGAAAAGCAGTGCCTGGTGCTCTCTTTGTCAAGGTTAGCATGGATGGTGCTCCTTATTTGAGGAAAGTGGACTTGAAGAATTACTCTAAGTACCAGGAACTCTCGTCTGCCCTCGAGAAGATGTTCAGCTGTTTTACCATTGGTGAGTCACTCTAAAGTTTCAATCTAATACAAAAAGATCGTGGTCAGGTAACTTATTATGTAATTTATCAAGGGAGTAGATTTTGCACTTTAAAGCTACATGTCCTGGTTTGCATGGATCAAGTTACTGCTGTTTTGATATGATGTCAGGTCAATATGGATCTCATGGAACTCTGGGCAGGGAGATGCTGAGTGAGAGCAAGCTGAAGGATCTGCTTCATGGCTCAGAATATGTTCTTACATATGAAGATAAAGATGGCGACTGGATGCTCGTGGGTGATGTCCCCTGGGAGTAAGCTCTGGTTCACTTTTACTGTTTACTTCTCTAATTGAATTTCATCAGTTCCATAATAAACTCTGTTTTTGGTTAAAATTCATATCTGTTGGGGTTTTGATATTATTCTATGGACATGTTGGGTAGATGTTAATGAGTTGAGAATTGAGAATTGGTTGAGACATACTAAGAAGCCAAAGAAGTGGTGATCTATGTGGATAATGTGAGTTAAAAAGTATGCATTATATGTACTGTATTCGAAGAAAGAAGCTTTATCAAAGAGCTCATATTTCAGAACTTTGTTCTTGGACTTCTTTTTTTAAAAAAAAAATATTCCCAATGGTTTGAACTTGAAGAATATTTCAGTAAAACCTATGAACCTGTGATTGATGGAGGTGAATCATGATGTTATAATGTTTTAACCATGACTAATAATGTTTGCTAGTTGTGAGCATGACATAGAAAAATTAACTCCCATGTCATTGTTTTCTAATGGGAGAAATATGGCATGATGAGAGCTGATGATTTGCATGTTATAACATTGCTTTGGACACAAAGATGTGATTTGAACTTTTCCTCTTCGATTTTCAACTTAAATAATCAAGACAGCTCCCCATTTATTTTAACTTTTAAACAATAACCTGACTTGCTGTTGATGTTTGTCTTGGATATGGGAGAGCTGATGATTTGTATGATTGGTTTCTTGGTTTCCCCCCCCCCCCCCCCCCCTAGTTTCATTGGTATTGATCTTCCATGTTCTAATGGGTACATACTATAGTCCTATTACAGATTTCTGAAATGCAGTCATTTGGCCGGTTTGTCATAATTTGAACTTTCTATTTACTAGAGGAGTATATATGATGCTCTTGATTGGTGCCATCTCTAATTAACAGCCGTTTGCCTCAGAGACTCAGTTTATATGAAGTTTGACATATTATTTTATTTATTACCAGAGTAGTTAGCTAATGTAAAATTTAGTCACTTTATTTTGTAAATTATGAATTACTAGAGTAATTGTCTGCTAGATTGGAATCTAATCAATTTTTTTTTGTTTTGCAGGATGTTTATTGAGACATGCAAAAGGATGAGAATCATGAAGAGCTCTGATGCCATTGGACTAGGTGCATAAATTATATTTCCATATAACCATCTCTAATGTTTCACCCACGTCAGGCTGCAAGAGCTAGTGTATTATTAGAAACACTGCTGCTTTTAATTAAACCATTTAAAACCAAATGATGAATAAAAAAGTTGGAACTCCAAACTAGAGTCAGTATTTAACTAAAAGATATCATAATTATGTCAACCATACAACATTACATCTATTTAGCTTTAGAACTAATTCCTTCCTTTTCAACATCTCAAACAATTAATTTAATATTTGAAACAGTTGATGGCTAATGCATTAAACATGAATGATTTATAGTAATTTTATTGCAATACAAAGAGAAGGGCAGTAGTTTGAATGTCCCTTCCCCTTCTCATTGGGGCCAAAACTGACTTGTTAAAAAAAAGGGTCTAGCTATGTTACGCCTTACAATTTTTGTCAATGGAATGCCAGTTGCCATCCTTTCTAGAATTTTTTAGTATCTCAAACTAAACAAAAATTCAATCTTCAAAATAAAGAGTAGTTTGTAAATTCATTCGGCTTGATTGGCAAAGCACAGTAGGTATATATGAATGACATGAAACCGAACAGTGAGCCTAACAAAATTTGGGTCTCATGCAAAGTTATGCAAGTGTCACGCTGGTGATCATGGCTTTTAATACTTGTCGTCTGTATAAATAGGATATGTATGTAGATACTTTGTGCATTTGCATGTTCATAACTTGTATCATATGCTTTTAGATGTGTCATGTTCAATTCTCATGGAGAACTTTTTCGGTTTTGTGAACAGCTCCAAGGGCTGTGGAGAAGTGCAGGAACAGGAACTAGTTCGTCTCTGCACATGATTAACGCTATCCTTCCAGCAGTCTAACGGAAAATATGACGAGGCTGAAAGCACATTAGCCAGATTTTAGTTGAAGGGTGAGGAGTGCTAGGGTGTTTGGACTGGATAGGAAATTATGTGTGGCTACTTTTATCATGTTACTATGTTTACGTTTTTAATTGCCATGGAGTTAAATGTTCTGGTAAGGTCTATTTCTACTTTTATTATATTTGTAAGACTCCTAAAACCTTATAAATGTGGGAGTGTACTTCTAGGCAAGCTCCTGTTCATATGCAGGATCCTTAGTTTGTAAAAAGTGCATTGTTTGGTGAACTTTTAATGTTTATGTCTGTGTGTGTATGAGCAAAAGACCTCCCAGTTATCTGTCAGCCTTACTTCATTTTCAAGTATTTATATGCACCTAGTGCTTTGTTCTGCCTCTGATTTTAAGTTATTTTATATTTTGAAAGCATACATTTAACCTTAACGGTTAACATGCGTTGCATGTGTTATATTATTTAATCAAGTAGCAAATGATATATAGATTATGCTGAATTGAAATGTCATACTGCTCATATTCATAATTGAAGAAAGGGAATCAGTTGTTGAGGTTGTGACAAGTGTGGATATTACTATTTGTGCCTTTGATTAAGTGTATACCAAAACTAGTAAGATACTGCCAGGCCTTTGGATATGGTTGTCGGAGATAGCCTGAGCTAAGCATGTGGTGCTCTGATCCTTAGCTGCATTATTGATGTTTTTGCTTGCTATTTGAAAATTATTTATAGCAGTGCAGTTGGTTTTTTATTTTTTGGGGGAGGGGTACACAAGTGCGTGTGAGTGCGAGCCATTGACCTTGATAAAGGAGCTGGTGCCACATTGTACTGCAGTACATTCCAGCCAATCGTCCACGGCTACAGGAAACAAAATTAACTGGATAGTTAGTAATGGATAGTTAGTAATAAAATTTAGTGATGTGAAGAGTTTTGTAGCTCAATTAGTTAAACATTTCAAGCCGTTTGCAATAGAGACATTCAGTTCAATTCACTCCATTTTAATTATCGAGTTATCAAAAAAAAAAAAAAGGAAATCTTTTATGTTTGTGTGTGTATGTATATATTTGGTTGCTTAAAAAAAGAATTTATTAGAACGAAAGGGATCTTAGCAAACGCAGAGTTTGAACAGAGGTCTTTGGCAAGGGGACCCAAGGTTGGGCTCGGCAACAGGCCCACAGAAGAGTTTGACATGGCCCATTTACAAAGTGCATGAGCCAGCCAAATTAGCCTCTCTGGAAACCCAACAAAACTAACAAGATACAAATAGAAGAGGGAGCTGAAGTCTGCTAAGACATCTGTGATCACTCTCAAGTCTCAATTAACCTTCCTTAGTGCACTCTGAAATTTGAGATTTTACATGGATTCGGTAATAGTGACCCCATATTTTGTCTTTGTCATTAAATGAGTGACGTGTCTTGATGACACCTATCTAATGGTGAGATGACTTATAGAGATGGACAAGGCCCTTTTGAATATGACACCAAACATTAAAAGATAAAAATGAAACTTTAAAAAACTTTAACAGTGAAATTGAAAATAGCCCCAGCATTAAAGTTCAAAAGTGTACTTTATTTTTCTTTTTCTTTCCCAATAAGTTCGTGATTATTGATTATTGGCCCATGGGAAAGATTTATACTAAATTTTGGCTATCATATGGATCTTATTCACAAGTGAATGGTTAAAAAAAATATCAATAATTTCTAGTTAGCTTATCGCTATGACATGCTACTATTGGAATATAAACATAATATTTTGCAGGGATTCACCAAAAGCCAAAAAGCTTGAATGATATAGGGATGTGAAGTTTGAGTTTTCTTACAATGGCAGGGTTATGAGTTCGAAGGGAGAAATTATTCAGTCCTCATAGAGGACTACATCAGCAATACCTAGCGGTCCTTTATTCCAATAATAAAATGTCATTTGTGCACATTAATTGAGTTAAAAAATAAAAAATAAAAAACTTTTGAGGCCTGAATAATTTCTCGTTCGAAGGGGTGGAATTACCCTTGTGGCCCCACCAAAAGTTTTTAAATATATTTTTGAAATTTCAGATTTGCCCCTTTAAATTTATTTATAAAAGTAATTGAAGAAGGGCAAGTTGCAATGTTTTCCAATTTTGTTTTGTTTTTTTTTTTTTTTTTTTTCTCTCTCTTCCGTTTGAACTGTCTTATAGTTTATATTCTCATTATTATTATTATTATTTTTTGATGGGAAATATTCTCATTATTTATTTGTCGGAAGATACTAAAATAGTGAATTGATATTGTGTTTATAAATAAAAGGATATTTCAAAATAATAAATATTTTTATAAGATTCTTAAAAATAAATCAAATATAGGAATCTCATATCCTTGAAATCTTAGTAAATTCCTAATCAAACCAAACACAATATACAAATTTTATTGTTAAAATAAAAGCAAATATAATTAATTATTAAATTAAATTAAATAGTGAAACTTATCTTAAATTTATATACATTACACATTTGGTTAATCAAAATAGTTATC
Organism: Quercus ilex subsp. ballota; assembly: GCA_032727855.1. Taxonomy (NCBI): domain Eukaryota; kingdom Viridiplantae; phylum Streptophyta; class Magnoliopsida; order Fagales; family Fagaceae; genus Quercus; species Quercus ilex. The sequence goes on from CM064919.1 coordinate 39,842,049, forward strand.
GAAGAAATTTTTTATTAAAAACCAAATATTATAATAGATTATAAAATAGTTTTAAATAAATAATAAAACTCCTCCCAATCTCTTGTAACTTTTGATAATTGAGTTTTATACTATTTAGTATCTAATTTTTTTTTTTTTTAAATGTTGGTAATAGAGTTTCACTTAGAATAAAATTATGGGCCCAGGGCTCTTCTCTATTCTGGGTGATAATGGGCCTATGGGCCTCCCATGATGGGCCTTCTTAGAGTTATAGTTTGCTCAACTTATTGGAGAACATCTTCTAAAATCAAAAAGTATTTTGAAATAGTTATTTGGCATTGACAGTTGATTTATATAGAGATTTTTTTTTTTTTTTTTTTGGTTCAAGAAGGATTTATATAGAGAATTGAATAACTTAAATTTACTTCCGTGCAAGGTTCACATTATCACATTAACAACGGGAAAAAAGGCTTTCTGAAAACAAAAGATATTTTACGCCTTTTTCGGGGAAGTCAGTTGTCAGTGCATGAATTTCAACCATTAACGATCATTACATGTATCATATCAATGTTCGACAATTTTATATCATATCAGTATTAATTATTATCCATCTGTGAAAGACATGTTTGGTGAGGCAGTGGATATATGTGGACACCATTGATAGCAAGGTAACCCTCTGCCTTGAATTGTTGAAACAATGACATTTCTTTTGTTTACCGTCAATCAAGAATCCTGTTACTAGTTTAGTCTAAGAAAAATGCTAACGAATATGTTTAGAGTATTGATTAATAATTTATTTAAAGAAAGTTTTTATGAAAAAATAAAAAAGAAAATAATTAATGTTTTGACAGTTTTTTTTCATTTCTCATAAAAGTTGTGTAAAAATTTTCTTAAAATAGATTGTTAACCAATGCCCTAAAGACACTTATTAACATGACCGTAAGTCTAAAGCTAAACAAAATTGATAACAAATTTCACATTTGTGAAGTGTCATTAGTAGTGGATTCATATAAGAATTGATAATAACCTATCAACTCAGTAAGTGTAAAATTTATTGTGAAAACTATTGTGCCTGTAATATTACTCCGCTTAATTAATAATTTTTGCTCATAATTGTGGCAAACGACCTAACTTTTCTAATGCAAGTTTGCTTTTCTTGTGTGTCCTTACAGATGTGTTTCCTCACTAGAACGAATCAGCTTCCACTCTTAATGAGTAAGAATCAACTTTGAAGTTTGAACAATAAAGTCTATGGTCCCAAAAGGGTTGTGTAATGGCGTGTGTTAAGGCCTCTTCTTTTAGTCAATATTCTTGCGCATGCAGTATTATTGTAAACCTTATAATCTAAAGTGCAATCTTAGCAGGTGAGAGCAATGATTTTAAACTTTGTTTTACTCATTTGTATGTCAACATCGTTATCATATGGCTTCAATCATCAAATAATTAATCATTGATAAATTGATACCTCATCCATAATTAACCTTCTTTTAATTTTTTTTGTTCTCTATTTTATTCACGGGGAAGGGGGTGTTAAATTAGAAAATTAGCCTTTTTGAAATTTATATCACCTATAGGTTGACATTTGTCTCTTATCTTTATGATACAGTGCTTGCTCGATCAACTACTTTGAAATTAGTGCGGATTAAAAGAATGTATAACCTGCAATTTCTACAAGATTTATCTTGACTAGAATGATTAATCTTAATAAAACTTTTGGACTCGGTATGAACTTTCCCACTTATATGCTTGTCAATATGACTTCTAATATGTGAAACCATGGATATGCTTTTGCTTTTAGACTTGGTGACAGTTTGAATGAATTATATGTATGAACTAAAGTCATTGAGAAACGTAAATGCATGCTTAATAGAAGGAAAAATATCTTTATAGACTCGTTAGTGTACATTACATACACATAATGTTTATAATTTCACGTGTTCATATTTTTTAATCGTGTCCACGTTTAATCTACGATACGTGTGATTTGTATGAATGATATATAGTAAAAAAAGGTCTAATAATCAATCCTAGAGAGAAAAATTACTGCACAGCTCAACTTATCAATGTAAAAATCAAATTTGGACCTAAAGGTTCTAACACTTAGTTGGGTTGCTTTTGGAAGGACGTACCGCAGTTCTTAGCCTGTTATTTTGGAGATTCATTTCTGTCCATATACATAGAATATATTGTTTGAGTTTTGCCTTTGTCTTTGTTCTTCTGCCTGCAATTTCCCGGCCAAATGTGACGTTTTTTCTCTGCATCAAATCCACAGGGATCAAAACCCATGACCTGCCTCCAAATCTATGCCCATTCCTTTCACTCTTTCTCAAAAAGTAAAAATCTTCTGCACAAGTGGCAGTAGATAGAGAGCTCATAACAAAGTTGGCAGCAAGGGATGGCTAAGTTAAAATAACCCATTTTCTGCTGGATGAGAAGTCAGCAAGAGTAGTGGAAGAACTTTTGCTAAAGCTAACTAGCTAGTATCACTGCAACAAGTTCAGTGACCAGAAAATAGATAACAATCTTTGGAAAAACCAATGAGGGAACATTATTTTGTTGAATGATTTGACCTTTTTAATTTAGCTAATAAACAATAATGTTTGGTAATTGGCAAATCATTTAGCTTTGTGGAAATCCAAATCCTACTCTCGTCTCTCTTCTAATACGCAACTACGTACCTTTTTAATTTGGTCTTCTTTTTCTCAATAAATTTATAGATTTGAATGTAGTTGGAGTGGTTAATAAGTTAGGAGGATTTGAAGTTCATGAAACGTAGGCCGTTTAATGAAGTTCTTTTTCTCACTATGAATTACAAAATTCCTAATCTTACCATGAATTATAAAACAATGACACAAAAATATTCAGTGATTTTTTACAATTATTAATATAAAATATTGTGATTAAGGTATAATAAAGCGACGTTATTGGTGGGTCAGTATAAAAAGTTATATCGTTCTAATTACAACCTCTTAATTGTATCACGAGCATTACTCATTATAATATTACCATCAACTTCTTCAATTCCATAATGGGTTTTAATGAATAATGAATCACGAGACTAATTCTGTAGAAACAAACTCTTAATTAATTAGAAGGCAAAATGCATCTTGCACTTTGCATGTCTGTCAAGAGGTACTAGATTTTGGAGTCTTGTAAGGCTTTTCGTATATTTAGGCTTTGCTAGCTAGACAGAGAAATTGCAATGAGCTTCACCCAAGCTTTCAGCACAAATGAATGGTTTTCCAAACCAGGCAATGTACATGGGATCATGAATTGTTTTGTGCAATATGTCCTAATCAGTCTTCAAAAACATTCCACATGACCTGTTCTAACCTTCCCCGCTTTGTCCCACAGGTTAGGTTAATGGGTTTATGTCATGCGAGACATGAGTTGACCCTTTGAATACAATTTGTTCAAATCTGTTCGAACCATAAAGCACCTGTGACTATCTGTTTTTTTCATCACCTAATTAAGCATGTGTTTAGGTTAAGAGAGGAATATATCTAAATTGCACTTCAACAAAGGAAATCCATTTAGATTGGGGGAAAAAAGTGTCAAAAAGGTAAAATTATGTGGTAGGTATGCTAAAAGCTATGAGAATGTTCAACAATACTTGCTGCAGAGGTCAATTATAAACCGATCGAGTTGCTTTTTTATACAAATCAAACGTATAGATTTGTGTGTAACAACAAAAAATGTAACATTTCTTCTGAATTTTCAATTGCCAAGTACCTTCAGTAGTGGAGCCAGAAATTGACATTATAAGTACAATGAAGGCAAATCAATGACTTAGCAAAAAAAATAAATAAAAATAGAGGGCAAACCAATGATAATCATAAATGAGTGAGTTTTAAAGAACAAATATCTATCATCCCACTTGTTAATCTAATAATACAATTATCTTATTTCTACCTCTAAGTTTAAAGCTTGTCATTCAAAGAGAGACTTTAAATGTCTCTCTCATCTTAATCTAATTTCTAGCTCAAATATTCTTATCCAAAAGAAAGTTGGGAAGAACATGATAGTTTTTTAACATATATATATGTTACCCTCTACCTCCAGTAGTAGATTGGTATTATTAGAGTCCTACTTTTTCTTCCATATTTTTTTTCTTTTACTTAAAATCAGTCACATCACATGTAGAACAAAAAAGTTCTGGTTCTTATAATCTTATCCCTTACTGTTCAATTCTATACCTACCTAGCAACATTGTTGACCTATCTAGGGGTTTATAAATTCTTTAGCCAGTTGGGGTGCGTAGGCAAAAACCTGGCTTTCATAATTCAATGGGAATTTTCAACTCATGATGATAATTTTATCCTCCGCACGGTTGCAATTTCTTGCACTGTCCGATCATTGCCAGAGCTGCTGTCAGGTCCGGCTAACATAATATTTAGTGGGCCAAAAATTCTCTGCAAGCTTTAAATTTTTTGAATGCATATTCAGAATTTTTTTTAAAATTTTTTTTTATACAAGATATAAATTCTACCCTAACCTAATTTAATTGTATATGTGTGTGAAACTTTTTCATGAAAACTTAAACTCCAACCCTTACCCCTCACACCCTGCAAATACTTATACTTGTGAAATGATCATTACACCAAAAGTACACGGTGGTCAAATTCAGATTTCAGATACCCTAGTACCGAGCCATATATATAAATTGCTACTTCATTTATTAATTTTAGGGAAGTGCATAACATAACACTATGAATTGGCCGTAAATTTTTAGAAGTTTTTGGACACGGTAATAAACAACCCCAGGTCCCCCTCTATGTATATTAGTAATGCTAGGGCACCACAATTTTTACAACTGCCATCAGGAGCGTAGCCAGGAATTCGTACTTGGGGGGGCCAAATTGCAATATTGATAGAAAAATCATAATTCATAAATTTATAAATAAAAAACGATCAACTTTGTTATATTGTCATATTCTTAAATATTAATGGAAGTACAAAAGGCAGTTTATTTTACTATACACATACACAAAATTTTGCATACTTTTATTTTAAGCACCATCAACCTATCATTATCTATAACACTGAAAATTTTCTTATTTTTTAATGAATTATTCAGCTCCTAATTTCAAATTAAAAAAAAATGAGGATATGGAAAGAGATATAATATATTATCATATAGCAATACAACAAATTGAACAACTTAATAAACAAAGCATATTCATAAAACTAAATGAACATTATCATATATATATATATATATATATATAAAGCATAAATTTAAATGCCCATATGATGTTGAAGAAACAAATAAACCTGAAATACTTAGACACAAGAAGAAGTTGGAACTGAAAGCAAATATGGATAGTTTTATTCAGATGAAAGGAGTTTATTTGATTTCTACCCTTATTGAGAAGAGAGTTAATGTGTTTAAAGTAATCAACAATGAGAGTAAAGAAACATGAGGCAGTGTAGGTTTGTGTCAGGAGGAGAAAAAGTAGTAGTGATTACTTCTATTTTCTTTGAGAATCCCATAGGTGGCTTCTTGAGATTGAGAATGATGAAAAAAAAAAAAAGTAAATTTTTGTTTGAAAATGAGTGGTAAAAGATGATATTTTGAGGGTGTGGATTATTGTCTATTGGATATTTGGATTGACAACAAATCATTTGGACAATTGGGAGAGCTAACTAGTTTTTTATTTGAGGACTTTGTGTTATCTATTGGACTAAGTAGAGATCCTAGGAAGAATTGGGTGGGCCGGTCATTATTTTCTAGGGGGTCATAGCTTTTTACTTATTTTTGGCTATCAGACTCATAGCCTAACAGTAGAAGAAATTAAAATTTTGGGGGGCCCATGGCTCCCTCAAGGGACAACATAGCTCCGCCCCTAATTGCCATGCTAACATGGTTTTATGATTGGAGCCCACGTTATGTACTTTTAACTGGGTTTATTATCGAAGAGATGTCTTAGTACTACAAACTTAGCTACAACTCTCTTAAGTAGGAGAGTGTAATTGACGGCTTATTACTTTTACATAGATTCACCATTTATGGCCTGTCACGTGGAAGAGTTATAGTAAAAATTGTGACTAAATTTTTGGTACAAGATTTTTTGACCATTGAAACCACCTTTATTATAAATTGATTACAACAATTCATGTCAATAGTTGTAAACAAAAGTTGTGTCTAGACTTTGGTATAAAATATGATTGCTTCAAGTGTATCATCGTATAATTCATAGTTGACATTTGTATAAAATAGTGGACTTTGTGAGTTTCGGTTACTTCAACTAGTAAAATCTTTGGTTGTTGAATTAGAGATCTAGATTCAAATTTCGGCTAAATAAAAAATGGAATTCATTGGTATCTTAAGCATGATGGTAAAAAATAACCATTATAGAATAGACCCTATAAAATTTCAGATCCTATCGCATATATTGAATAAAATACAAAGACGTTAGACTCTACCAAAATTATTTAATCTCACTTCTCATTCTTTACTGCAATTTTTAGTTTGCCTTTACATTTAGAATTTTTTCCTTTCCCAGAAAAATATTTTGAAGAAGCGCGCTCAAAGAAGAAAATATAATTAGGGAAATGCAGCATTCATAATATCAATAGAAAATTAAAAAAATCATAATGATAGTGAGATTATTTGAACTAAAATTCTTATTACAAATTGACACTAGTCATTGTCACACTATGATAGACACATATTCTGATTCAAAACAAGAACCATATATGAACGTCTTTTTCAACCTAATTTTTATTGAGAAGTTTGGCTCATGTTCAATGCATTGACACACTTAGACATTCAAATATACTACATTTGTTCAAAATTAATCACATGTTGGCTTTATATCCTGTTCAGTGCTCTAGTACACTGGATACTTTATCAATAAGGCTATAACTCACAGCGAAATCATATAATTTTTCACTAAGGGTCCATTTGGTTGGAGGAGTGGAAAAGTTGGAGGATGGAAAATTGTAGGAGGATAAAAAATATTTGGTTTTCCCTCTTGTGTGTTTGGTTGGAAGGGTGAAAAGTGGGAGAGTGGAAAACTCTTTTGTTTGGTTGGAGAGAAAAATGGGAGGATGAAAAATGTAATTTATATAAATTGACTATTATACCATTGTTATATAATATGTAAGAAATAGATTTATTTGTTCTCATTAAATAATATAAAATTTACCACATTACACATATAAATTTATATTATTATTTTTACTATTATAATGTAAAAATTATTTTTATTATTATAAAATTTACCACATCATACATTAAATAATATAAAATTTAGATTTTGTTGACCACGTTTTTGTACTGGGCAAACTTTCAACGTGGTCAAAAACTTACAACGTGAAGAAATTTATACTCATTTTTGTTGACCATTCAACGTGAGAAGAGGCAAAAGTCATTAGGTCATGAATAAAGTGAGGGGTAGGTAAGAAGGTATTTGTGTAAAATGCATTTCACGGAACTTTTTCCTCTCCATTTTCCTCATAATTTGGGAGGATAAAAAAAGTAGGCCCGGAAGGGAAAACTTTCTCCCCTATTTTCTGTCTCTCATATTTTCTTTCCTCAACAAAACAGTGAAAAACAACATTTTCCACCCTATTTTCCATCCTCTTTGTTTTCACCCCAACCAAACACACCCTAACAGTTGCATGCAATTGTTGTGTGCAAAATTTCATCAGTTTTTTTGAATTTGTCAGATCAATTACGCATTGCTCGACTAAATAAAGATTGATTATTTACAAAAGTCCTCCAGAGCAATTACGCATTGCATGGATGATTGATCTCAATTTTAAAAATAAGTGATCGGCATAAAAAAAAACGCTATTGTAGGACCCTTTTTTAGTAGTGAGGGCTAAAGTAGTCAAGTTGATTTGTATTGAAAAGTTAATGGAACTTTAAGGGTCTATTTGGGAACAATTTATTTATTTAAAACTAAATTTTTTTTGCTAAAAGTACTATGAAAAAATTTAAAAGCTAGCTGAATAGTACAATAATACTTATAAATAGTACCAAAAAGTATAATGAGACTTGTAAATAATACCAAAAAAGAAGCTAAAAACTCAAATAGGCTCTAGCTTGCATCACATCCCAAACAGGGGCTAAAAGCATTGGCTTATAAAATATTTTTAAAAATTTTTTATGAAAACAATTTTATATATTTATCATAAAAATAGTATTAAAACTTCCATAACAAATGCCCTAAATACACCTCTTATCTTAACCCAATTTGTATACGTATCCATCCTCTATGTACATTAAATGAAGTCTTCTCTTTGACACAAATAAATAATAAAATTATATGAAAGTAAAATATCCATGTCAGATTGTATGTTATAATATGATTAAATATTATTATAGTGACTTTCAAAAAAAAAAAAAAAATTATTATATGGTCGTTAGGGTTTTGTAGCAGACTAGCTAGCAGTTATCAGTTCATGAGAATTGCCCCTATAATGGCAACAGCTCAACAACCATTCGGCAGAAAATATTTCATTTTCGAACCCATTAATGTCTTCCCCAATTAATCTTTTAATTAAGCTTGTTTATAAGGATATTCTCTTTGGGTTTGGAACCAATTCCCTTTCTATTTAAGCTAGCTAGCCTCATCACCCATGTGACTATGTAAGGCCACCCACCAATTTATGTTAGTTTAAACAAACTATTCTATCACAAAATGTTGATCTCCATCTTCTCAAACCTCTTATCATCACGTTATTATCTTCATTCATTCAACTAACTATTATTAATTAATTTTCAATTTTTTTAATTTTGAGTGGGAATTAATTAATATTAAAATTGATCTTTGGACAATAGTGACTTTCCTAGAGCTCTTGAAGTCCAGGAATATGATTCTCCTCATGGTCAATGGAGAAAAAGGAATGTCAAGTTTTTTCTAATCCTGATTACATCACCAAATCTGAGTAATCTTAATTATCTAATGGGTTAAGAGATTTAGGATCCCATATAAAAACTCAATTAAATAATGACTACAATACATGTATTTTTTTTTTTTTAATAAAAAGAAAAAAAGTGTAAGTTCATCAAGTATCATCATGTGATGGCACTACGTGCCCATATAGTGACTGAATTAGAGTGGTTAAGAGACAAATAGATAGTTGCATATATACAATTGGATGTGAAATCTTAAATACTATCAAATATTGCTGCAACAATCTTCATCTTGTTGTTTGCATTGTGATCGGATCTCTCCCATATGGGGCGTCCAATTTTGTCATGTGCTCTGTGGGCATCTCCTAGGACCTATATAGACTCCAAAATCAAAGTCATTAAGAAAAAGCATCACTATTAACAAACCTGTACTTGCTCAATTGGACTCCTAATTAAAAACTCCAAATATAATATACTTTTGCTGCTTTCTTTGGCAAACAAATCTGCTTCTCTTTCTTTCTTGTTTTTCCCCTTGACAATATAGATCATCTTTCTTGATTGATGGGATTAATCTACTGTCAGCCCAGGTGCCAATCAGTGAGGGCATGTGTCTTAAACTTTTAAAACACACTCAAGGGCTAGCTCCCTCTAAGTTGTTTTTGCAAAAACAAAATAAACAAGCAGGTTTTTTTTCATCTCAACCTACTAAGTGCCAAAATTTCTGGTGCTGTCTCATTGATGGTCAAAAAAGGGTGGTAGGGTTGGTCATGTTAGCTGTATAAGGATTGGTCATTTGTCAGATAAATATAATGATAAAAAACTATATATTATATAGTTTCTTTTTTATATTTGAGAAACAAGCCCCTTTGAATCATATAAATGGTACAGCCAAAGAGAAAACAATAAATAAATAGCCGTATAATGATGAAAAATGAGGGTTTTCTTCCACAAGCAGATGCATCTGTCTCTGCCAAGCCTATTAAAATAATCACCAAGGGAAAGTACTATGTATATTGCATAAACTTTAATCAATCATTATGCATTGTTTTGAGTAAGTACTATATGATGATCTCTTGGCAATATTAAAACTTTTGCATATTATATAAACAATCTCTCAAAACCGATAATGGGAAATGGGGAATCTAAATACAAAACGATGAACGTAAGGTCTAATATTGTGGGGTCCTGGTTTTTTTTTTTTTTTTAGATATTCTTTGGACAGTTTGCGATGAAAATATGATATAAAGTGTATCAATACACAGTTAGTTGTTGAGACTTAAACTTAAATTCAAAAACTTATTAACTCGGTATCTTACCAACTAGGCCACCCAAATATTGGTGGGTCCTGATCATATATATATATATAGTTATATACCAATTGCAATCACGATGATTTATGATTTTTTAATGTTCACTTATTGGGGCCCGCATTTAAAACTGCTCCATTATTGACAATCATTCATGCTTCCTAACGTCCTCCTAGGCTGATATGGGTGTGCCCTTTGAAGTTTTGATTAGATGGGGCCTTACCCATTGTATCTGATGTATAACTAAAATCAATGGTTCGTCCAGAAGGGTCGTCCAGAGAGTTGCGGTCAGCTAAACATCAAGCTATCTTCAATTCGTCCAGATATCTCGTCCATAGGATGTTGGGCAACTGATCACCTCAGTGAATCAAATCGAGAGAATCGTCCATACATAAGGTGCATGGACGACCACACAACTACATATCAAAGTGTCGTCCATGTACAAAGCACATGGACGACTACGCCAACACTTGGCGAACTTCGTAGAAGTTTATTAACCCACATTTATCGCCGCCAATCCCTCCATTGCATGTAACTTCCAACGGCAGTTACAATTTCGTAGCCATTGAGGAGGTTATGTCCGGATTCCAAGATTCTGGGGGGAAGTTATTGAACTAGTAACCGCCCTAGAGTATGGTATATAAGGCCCGGTCTTTATCATGCAAAGGTATGAATTTTCCTGAGATTTTACATTAAGTTAAAACTCCATTAGAAAACCAAAAACTCACTTCACCATCGGAGGGTATTTGGCCGGCTCAACCCGGTCACCCTTTGACTGCTTTTTCTCTTTGTAGGCAATCGTTAGCGCTACAGTCCACCGAAGCCGAAGTGTTCAACTCACTGATTCCATACATTATCAGTTGGCGCCGTCTGTGGGAAGCGTAAATTGTTTTTACGATTTGGCTTTCTGGGACAAAAGGTTGAATGGTTCGGACTAGGTCGAGGGCTACAAGCCCAGGCCATCAGGGAAGCAGAGACGCTTCAAGCAACCCCCATCGCGATCGCCAATCAGCGCCTGTCATGCAGTCGCCTTCCATCCAACAGATGCAATCCATGGCGGCCGCTATGGCGGAGTTAACTCGCCAGAACCAAGAGTTAATTAGGGAAATGGAGAGGCAGCGCCGCGAAGGACATGCTGAGAGGCAGTCCCAGAGTCATGAAGATAGAGAGGGACATGCTGAACCCGAGACTCAATCAAGAGGCACCACTTCTCGAAGGGTGCCACATTTAGAAAAGGAAATGGATCAGATGAGGAAGGTTATGGACGAGATGAAGGAAAATATGAGGAGAGCAAATCCCGTAGAGGATTTGGTCCATCGAACAGATTCCCCATTCACGGCTTCCATCAACGGGCATCCCTTGCCGCCAAAGTTCAAAATGCCTTCCCTGGATTCATATGATGGAGCGCGCGATCCTTTTGATCACATCGCTACTTTCAAGACCACAATGCATCTCCAAGGAGTTCCAGATGAGATCATGTGCAGAGCCTTCCCTACCACCCTTAAGGGGCCAGCACGTGTATGGTTCAGCAAAATACCCCCGAATTCTGTAAGCTCTTTCGAGGAGTTGAGCAAGTTATTCGTCAATAATTTCATTGGGGGACAAAGACACAAACGTTCCTCTTCCAGTTTGCTGACCATTGAGCAAGGAGAGAATGAAAGCCTGCGTTCCTTCATCACGCGCTTCAACAGGGAAGCCCTGACAGTAGACGAGGTGGACGACAAACTACTTTTGGCAGCCTTCCACAATGGGGTTAACTCAGACTTATTCATTCACAAGCTGTATGAAAAAGAGCCCCAATCCATGGCTGAACTCGTCCATTCAGCCCAAAACTTTATGAATGCAGAAGATGCCATCATAGCAAAGAAGAGGAAGAGAGCTGAGAGAATGGAAGGCAACCCCCCACGTCACCCTGATCAAGGGCCTCGTCCAAAGAAGGGACGAACGGAGGACAGGAAGGATCGAGACAGGGATAATAGGAAGGCAGGCCCATCAGCGAGGAATCAGAATTACACACCCTTGAATGCCCCACTCGATCAAGTGCTCATGCAAATCAAGGATGATCCTTCCCTGAAGTGGCCAGAGAAGATGAAGGGAGATCCTAACAAGCGCAACAAGAGTAAATATTTTCGTTTCCATAGGGATCATGGGCATGACACGGACGAGTGTTTTGACCTGAAGCAGCAGATCGAGAACCTCATTAGACAAGGAAAATTGAGGCACTTTATTGGAAGGGATCATAAAGATGAGAAATTGAAAGCAAAGATGGAAGAGTCATCACGGCCCCCACTGGGAGAAATAAGGGTTATCATTGGAGGGACTTCTGAAGGACAATCCTCTAGATCAAGGAAGACGTATCTTAAAGTGGTACAAAATGTCCAGCTCTCTGGACGATCCCCAAGGACGAGGGGGACGGACGAGCCAACCATTTCTTTCACAGATGAAGAAGCTGAAAGGATTCATCATCCACACGACGATGCAATTGTCATTACCCTACTGATAGCAGATTACAGAACTAGGAGGGTGTTGGTGGATAATGGAAGTTCAGCGGATATATTGTATTATCCTGCCTTCCATCAGATGAAGATTGGACGAGATCAACTTCGTCCAGCTTGCTCACCACTGGTAGGATTTGGAGGAATGAAAGTGCAGCCCGTAGGCACCATTACCTTGCCTGTAGTGGTAGGGTCATACCCGCAGCAGATAACTAAGGAAGTAAATTTCCTTGTGGTGGATTGTTCATCCTCATATAACGCCATCATTGGAAGGCCGACCTTGAACAGTTGGAAGGCGGTAACATCTACCTACCATCTATCAGTCAAATTCCCTACGGAGTGCGGAATTGGACAAGCACAAGGAGATCAGTTGGCAGCCAGGGAGTGTTATCTAGCTATGTTGGCTATGGACGAGCAGATGCAGACTATGAGTATAGAAGAAAGGAAAATTGTTGCAGAACCGATTGAAGTATTGGAAGATGTTTTATTACAAGGAAATGATCCTGAGAAATTCACCAGAATTGGAACAAGTATGAAGGAGAAGGCGAAAGAAGACCTCGTCCAGTTTCTAAAGAAGAATGCCGATGTTTTTGCATGGAGTCATGACGACATGCCGGGCATTGATCCGGGTGTAATCACTCATCGACTGAACGTGTTCCCCTCTTCTAAGCCTATTCGTCAAAAGAAGAGGGTGTTTGCCCCTGAACGAGAGAAGGCTATCAAGGAAGAGGTTCAGAAACTGACTACAGCACAGTTTATCCGGGAAGTCTATTACCCGGATTGGTTGGCAAATGTAGTGATGGTGAAGAAGGCAAACGGCAAGTGGAGGATGTGCGTCGACTTCACTGACTTGAACAAGGCTTGCCCTAAGGATAGTTATCCTTTGCCCCGCATTGATCAACTAGTTGATTCTACAGCTGGCCATCAAATGTTGAGCTTCATGGATGCCTTCTCAGGATATAATCAGATAAAGATGGATGAGGCAGACCAGGAAAAGACATCTTTTATTACCAGTCAAGGTTTGTTTTGCTACAAGGTGATGCCCTTCGGTCTGAAGAACGCTGGGGCAACTTATCAAAGGTTGGTGAACCACATGTTTCGTCCACAAATAGGACGAAATGTGGAGGTGTACGTGGACGACATGCTTGTGAAGAGCTTAGACGAGGGAAGCCACTTGGACGATCTTCAAGAAGCCTTTGAAACACTCAGGCGATACAAGATGAAGCTGAACCCAAGTAAATGTGCATTCGGAGTATCTTCGGGAAAGTTCCTAGGATTCATGGTTTCAGAGAGAGGAATTGAGGCAAATCCAGACAAGATCCAAGCCATATTAAACATGGAGCCACCGAAGAACATCAAGGAAGTCCAATCCTTAACCGGACGAGTTGCAGCTCTAAACAGGTTTGTCTCAAAAGCCACTGACAAGTGTTTACCCTTTTTCAAAATTCTCAGGAAGGCATTTGAATGGACGGACGAGTGTCAAAAGGCCTTCCAGGACCTAAAACACTATCTTACCACGGCCCCGTTGCTAAGTCCGTCCGTGCTAGGAGAAGAACTATATTTATACTTAGCAGTGTCCCCACATGCCGTGAGCTCAGCCTTGATCAGGGAGGAAGAAAAGGTGCAGAAGCCTGTGTATTACACTAGCCGGGCACTAAGAGGGGCAGAAGGAAGGTACCCATTGATAGAGAAGTTAGCCTTCGCACTAATAACAGCTTCTAGGAAGTTAAGACATTACTTCCAAGGTCATGTCATCAACGTCATGACAGATCATCCGCTCAAGAAGGCAATGAATAAACTTGAAGCTGCAGGACGACTGATTCAATGGGCAGTTGAGCTCGGTGAGTTTGATATTCGGTACCAACCGAGGAATGCAGTAAAAGCTCAAGCCCTGGCAGATTTCATTGCAGAGTTCACTCCAAATTATGAGGACTTAGATAACAAAGAAGACAACAAAAAATGGGTCGTCCATGTAGATGGATCATCTACACTGTATGCAGGAGGTATAGGAGTGGTTTTGCAATCACCAGAAGGAGACAAATTGAATCACAAGGTTCGCTTGCAGTATCAAACAACAAACAATGAAGCAGAATATGAAGCTCTTATTAAAGGGTTGGAGTTAGCTAAATCTGTGGAGGCAGACTCAGTACTCGTCTTGGGAGACTCACAGTTGGTCATAGGCCAAGTAAATGGAACATGTGAAGCTAAGGAAGATAGAATGAAGAGATATTTGAAGAAGGTGTTACGCCTTATGAAGAAATTCAGAGAAGCTAATTTCGTTCAAATCCCGAGGGAAGAGAACATGGAAGCAGACACTCTAGCGAAGGAAGCCTCCGCTAATGAAGCAATGGACAAGTTGGATGAAATACGATACGTGCCAAGCATAGACCTTCCAGAAATATTGCAGATAGAAGGTGAAGAGAATTGGATGACCCCGATAGTCTCATACCTGAAGGACGGAAGGCTTCCAGAAGGGAAGGACGAAGCCAGGAAGCTAAGAGTTAAATCAGCCAAATACATCCTTATAGACGAGGTTTTATACAAAAGAGGTTTTTCACAACCATACCTGAGGTGCTTAGCTCCAGACGAAGCAAACTACGTATTGAGGGAAGTTCATGAAGGAGCATGTGGTAATCACTCAGGAGCCAGATCACTCGTCCACAAGGCCATCCGTGCAGGGTACTACTGGCCAACCATCCAAACTGATGCTAAGGCATATGTCAAAGCATGTGATCAATGTCAACGTTTCAGTAATATTCCTAGACAGCCTTCAGAATACCAAACCCCAATGATGGCCCCTTGGCCTTTTGCACAGTGGGGTTTGGATATTTTAGGCCCCTTCCCAACTGGAACCAGACAGATGAAGTTTTTAGTAGTGGGGATAGACTACTTCACTAAATGGGTGGAAGCTGAACCTTTAGTGAAAATTACACAGCAAAATGTCAAAAATTTCGTCTGGAAGGACATTGTATGCAGATTTGGAGTACCAAGAGTGCTAGTATCTGACAATGGACGACAGTTTGACAACACCCCCTTCAGAGAATTTTGTGAACAGCTTGGAATCAAGAATCACTATTCCTCACCCTCCCACCCACAAGCTAACGGACAGGCGGAAGTAGCAAACCGATCCTTGTTGAAAATCATCAAGACTCGGCTTGAAGGGGCAAAGGGAGTATGGCCGGATGAATTACCAGGTGTTCTGTGGGCTTACAGGACAACAACAAGGACTCCCACAGGAGAGACTCCATTCAAATTGGCTTACGGGAGCGAAGCAGTCATACCTGCAGAAGTGCATATGGCCAGCCATAGGGTGATGAAGTATCAGGATGAGGAAAATAACGAACAGCTTCATCTTAACCTCGATCTTATAGACGAGGTCAGAATAGACGCGGAGCAAAGGACAGCAAGGTACAAGAATCTCATGGCGAAGCAGCATGATGCTATGGTGAAACCCAGGCGCTTCAGTGTTGGGGATCTCGTCCTTAAAAGGGTTTCTTTGGCCACCAAAAACCCGGCCCATGGGAAGCTGGGACCAAACTGGGAAGGACCTTACAGAGTTATCAACTCCAAGAGACAAGGATCTTACTATTTAGAAGCCCTGGATGGACGAAGGTTAGAGCACCCGTGGAATGTTGAACACCTAAGGAGGTACTATCAATGAAGGGTGATCATTGACGAGCCTTGGCATGGACGAGGCCCTTGGACGTTTGAAGTAATGCTTAATATTATTTTCCATTACTTGCTTATTACTATTTTGTTTTTAAGTGTATAAGTATTTTATGCTGCTCATGGACGAAGTTATGTTGTATTATGTGTTTTTAATTCCCTAAAAGCACAAGCTCTTAAGCATGTGCCATGATCGTGGACGAATAATTACATAGTATGAATTTCTGAATATACATATGGTGTGTTTTAAGTATGTATGATTGTATGGGAATCCTTTATTTTCTATGATTCAAAATGATCCACGGAAGGCGAAAAGCCAAAGACGAGCAAAATCCTTGGACGCAAGGAAGTATCGTCCAAAAGCTTCCAAGGAAGTAGTCTAAAGCTTTCCTTTGAATAAGGATAAAGCAAGAGAAATAAAGGTATGTCCGTCTAAGCTCAAGACGAGACAAACCTGAAGTATAATCGTCTACACCATGGACGAACAATGTGCGTGTTAAAACACCACAGGCCCATAGACGAATCTAACCAACTTAACAATCCAGCCCATGGACGAGAATTTGTTGGGAAAATTTTAAGGACGAATAAATAATCGTCCTAAATTTGGGCAACAAATTAACCTGGAAAAATTTTAAGGACGAGGATAAATAATCGTCCTAAACATCTCGTGTTATACAAGGAGCTCGTCCCTATGTTCAAGACGAGATAAAACTTTCATAAAAGAGTCCCGCGACCACAAGGATGGTATGGACGACGTAAAGGAAGTTTGTTCACAAAACTAAAGGAACGTTCACACAATGGACAGTGAAAGAAAAGCATTCATATATTCGTAAAATTCAAAGGGTAGACGACCACCGTCCAAAAACCCTTATAGTGCTTGTTCATAAAATCTCGTCCATAGACTTGGACGAGGAAATTGTACTTGAATAAATTCTAAAAAGAGATAAACAAAAGCCCAAAACAGTGGGCACCTCCAAATAAAATTAAAATATAAACTTTTTAAAGGAGAAATAAAATCACTTAGATTCACCACTGGGAGCACTCTTCGGATCGTCCTGGCTCACCTCGTCGGTGGCATCGTCCTCCACATTGACGTCCTCAGAGCCTGTCATAAGCAAGGAACTCTCTGTGGCGAGGGGGATCTTAAATGCATCGAAGTTCAAGTCAGGGAACGCGTCCTTAGCATCAGCACGGAAGTCCTCATACCCAGCAGCGTAATGACTGTCTAGACGATTCTTGTATTCGTCAAACTTCTTGAAGGCTGATATGGCTTCTTCACGTGCCTTCTCCAAGGACGAGGTAAACTCTGAAACTTGTCCTTCCAGGTATGCAATGCGAGTATCTTTTTCAACTACGTCTGCTTTAAGTTCCTCAACCTCGTTCTTCAGTTTCGTCTCAATTCCCAGTAGACGGTTAACTTCCTCAGTTAGCCTAGCCACCTCTTCCTTCTTCAACGAAACTTCATTAGTTGACTCCTTAGCCTTCTCTCTTGCCGTCTTGGCCTCCTCAGCTAGTTCCTTAGCCTGGCACGTCGCTGTATAAAACTTTGACATAGCCTGTGCATGGACGAATAAGAGTTAGCCATATATATATAAAAAAAAAAAAGAGAGAAGAAGAAAAAAGGAGCACAAGGACGAGTTAAAACCTACCTTAAAGAGGTCGTGGATGCCTGAACGTTCAAATTCTTTCACTGACATGTTGTAACATTCGTTAACCTCATTGTCAGTGACGATTCCTTTGAACGTCCTCCACGCATACCCCTCGTCCAGAACCAAGTTAGAAGGACGATCTGATGGCTCTGACGGATGAGGCTTCCTAGAAGTCTTGGTTGAAGGAGCAGGGTCAGTCTGAACAGGATGAACTGTTTGGACGGGCTCCACGCTGACAGGAGGCTCGTCCAGATTCACCTTCGGAGGAGCGAATTTGGGGACCTTGGGAAGAGAAGTCTGAGTGTTTTTTGGTCTTTTAGGACCTCGACGACTGGGAAGGTTCTCTAGGTCCACAGCACTCGAAATCTTAGACTTTCTCTTCCCAACCTGGACGGCACTCTTCTGGACGACAGGAGGCACTTGAGCGCCCTCGTCCCCACTAGTTACTGTTTTGTCCTTATTTTCTCTCATTGTCATTATTCCTATGATGAGGAAAATCAGTTAAAAAAAAAAAGGGAATAAAAATAAGTATTGTGGAGTAGACGATACTTACTTCGTCGAGTGGTCTCCTTGTGACTTAAATTTTCAGGGGTAGGTTCTGGGCCAAGTCCCCACGTAGCCAAACTACTGAAAGTGACTAAGTCGTGGAAAGTCCTTCTAGGGAAGGCACGTACGTGGTCAATACGATCCAAATAAGACCTGTCCAAACGTGGACGAGTAACAGCTGCACCAATAAAAGAAAGGTGGTTAGACGATTGACAGTTGGAAAAAATGTAAGAAAATGAAGTAACATGGAAAGAAAACATACCCTCAGGACGAAGGCGACCTATGGGGCTGGTAAAAGGAGGGAAGGGGGCATTACTAACTTCTGTTGGGTCCCCAGCCCAGTTTCCAGAAATGATAAAAAATTCTTGTTTCCAGAGCCTATCAGACGAGCTACGGCCCTTTATTAAACTATACTGAGAGCCTCTGGACGAAAACTGGTAAAAACCAGCTGATTGTTTTATTTCTGAGGGCTTATAACAGTAGAGGAACTCGTCCACTGTTATAGGACGATCCCCTTCCAGTGCCTCACGCCATAATACTTGCATGGCAACTATCGTCCTCCAACCGTTGGGATTAAGTTGGTTAGGACCAATACCTAGCCTATGAAGGAGACCTCTACAAAATGAATTTAGGGGAAACCTAAGACCAGCTAAGAGATAAGACGAGTAAACCCCCAGACCAGAAGAAGGTGAACAGCACCATTCTCCTTCCCTAGGCAGACAAGGTTTAAACTCGGTAGGGATTTGGTATCTATCTACTAATGTTTTCAACTTAGGAGCGTCCAAAGTGGATGCTACCTCAGGTGCACAGCTATATATAATGTTTTCCTCCTCCTCGTCCTGAGGAGAGTTGGGTGGCACTCTGGACGAGCTAGCCCCAGTTCCAGAGGCCATCCTGCGTTGCATTTCCTGAAATTCTTCTAGGGAAACGCCAGGGACCCCGGACGAATACTGCTCGTCCGAGGAACTGCTACTAAAGCTAGTGCTGCCCTCACCACTCTCGTAACTTCCAGACGAGACGTCCTGATATTCGTCTATCTCTCTCTCCATGCTACTAGACGAAGACATAACTAAAATAAAGATCAAAACGAAAACCTAAAGGGAAGAGGAAGTACCTGAGAACTAAGACGAATGCTAGACGAGAGTCTCGGACGAGATAGCAGAAGGAAGTTTTTGAGAAAGGTGGAGGGCAAGAAAGAGAATATGCCTATTTATAGGGCCCAGGAGTAGGGTCAGCGAAGCGACACCATCCACTAAGAAAACGACACGTGGTAATCGCGTGGAAAAACGCAATCGATTTAATTGCTCAACGAATTAAACCGTGACACGTGGCCACATAAATAAGATAAAATCCCCATAATGTCCCTGGACGACGCTCTGGACAAAGGGGCAACTGATGTATAACTAAAATCAATGGTTCGTCCAGAAGGGTCGTCCAGAGAGTTGCGGTCAGCTAAACATCAAGCTATCTTCAATTCGTCCAGATATCTCGTCCATAGGATGTTGGGCAACTGATCACCCCAGTGAATCAAATCGAGAGAATCATCCATACATAAGGTGCATGGACGACCACACAACTACATATCAAAGTGTCGTCCATGTACAAAGCACATGGACGACTACGCCAACACTTGGCGAACTTCGTAGAAGTTTATTAACCCACATTTATCGCCGCCAATCCCTCCATTGCATGTAACTTCCAACGGCAGTTACAATTTCGTAGCCATTGAGGAGGTTATGTCCGGATTCCAAGATTCTGGGGGGAAGTTATTGAACTAGTAACCGCCCTAGAGTATGGTATATAAGGCCCGGTCTTTATCATGCAAAGGTATGAATTTTCCTGAGATTTTACATTAAGTTAAAACTCCATTAGAAAACCAAAAACTCACTTCACCATCGGAGGGTATTTGGCCGGCTCAACCCGGTCACCCTTTGACTGCTTTTTCTCTTTGTAGGCAATCGTTAGCGCTACAGTCCACCGAAGCCGGAGTGTTCAACTCACTGATTCCATACATTATCAGTATCATAATGGGAACTTGCTTCAGTTCAATCATGGAAAATCATCTTCATGCCACATCAACAGTAATCATGCTTTTTATTTAAGTCAAATTGAGTTCCATCAAGAATTTTTTTAGCTACATAATGTGGGTGTCCCTCATATGATCGTTTCCTTTTTGTGAAGAAATTTACACAGATATTAAATATTATGAGATGGGTGTTTTTTTTTTTTTTGGGTACTTATTAGTTATTATAAATTTATGAGAGGGAAGTTTGGAAATCGTTCACGTGGATACGCATGAGGCTATAGAGTGTGAAGCCATCATTCATTATAGAAGGAGTGCTATAGACTATAGACTATAGAGAGGCACTACTTTCATATGAACACTTTCTAACATATTTTACGTCAAAGCCAATACTATATGTCATTCTATATTCAAGACTATTAATTACGTAATTTCTCTTAATTTGTATTTTTTTTTTTTATAAAAAATATGGTATCATTAAAATAAACCATGAGTACGTTTTTTTGAAACTTTTTAAGTAGCCCATCTTCTTTGAATTTCGATTTCAATATATAAGACATCAAAATTTTATAAAAGCTTCCGCTAAACATTAACGAAAAGATTTTCTCATGAACCCTTGCGCCCATGCAGTAAATGTTGAGTAACCTTTGGATAATCTTATTAAAAATAAATATTTAAATTCAAACTGTTTATATTTCTTATTAGATTATTATTATTTTAAGGTTAGGAGATCTTTTTCTTTTTTTTTTCCTTAGTCAACACGTTTTGACTAAACGACGTGGTGGTAGGTCCACGTAATGTTTGATAACTTGGGCATCACAAGTGGAATGTTAGCACCACATTGGGAAATAAATGCCAAATAAATTTTGTGACACAAAATCTTCATAATTTTTTTTTTCAAATTTTTTATCAATCATATATGAAGTATAATAAATATGTGAAAAATAATAAATTTGTGTAAAAGTGATATTATAATATTTTTTATCAATCACAACTTTTCAATATAATAAAGTATAAAAAATATCTTTATATATACATATAAAGATGAACCTTGATTCTTATACATTCATACATTAATTAGTTTTCTATAACTTACATTAGCACGCACCATCTTAAATGAGTCATGAGATTACGAATCTACATCTAATTGGTAGCCATTTCATTTTTGACATCCAAAATCTTAAACATATAATTGAACTACAAGAGGAAATAAATCACTTGTATTTTTTGGATTTTGATGAATCAAACAAATCACTAGTTGAGGTTGAACGTTTACCTTTATGAGGATCATTATGCAAATTATTTTAGAAGAAAAGAGTTAATCCAATTTTCAGGATGGACTAGCTCTTAATTTTGGTCATTTAAACAATTGCTTAAAAGCCCCAAATGGAGAAGGCTCCATAATTTTAATCTTATAGTACAATTCTACACTATTTTTTGTTTCTGAATTATAATTTTACACTTCTATAACAATCCAAAATAAGATATATACTTCATACCTACTGAATTTTATTTATTTATTTATTTTAGAAAGTAGTCCATATTTGGTTTCCTTTCTCTCTCCTAACAGATGATAGTCACATTGTCATAGTATAACTCTACAGTATTTTGATATTGTATTATTGTCATATTAAAATATGATAGGGTTAAGCAAAAACAATATCTACCTTAAATTAAATTATATGTTCTATCATGTCACATGATAACTCATGTTTCTTTATTTTAAATTTCTTCTTTCTTTTGGCCATTTTAGAAAGAAAATAAGAAGATCACAATCATACATAGAAACTTCATATATCATTCTCTAAACAGTACTCTACAATGGGGTATCTAATTCTTCAAATACATTGTTGATAGCATAGCATAGAATGACACTAAAGTACGTATTCTTTTATAATTTCTATAAGTTTAAGTTTTCTTATATTCATTTCTAGGGATTCACAATCTTATTATTGACTAATTGAATATATCACGAACACTTAAAGATTATATATATCAATTTTTAAGGTTTCTTATATTCGTTTGTAGAGAGCCATAATCCAATGGTGATAAAGTAGCATTTTTGATACCATGAACACTTAGCTAGCCAAACAATTATCTTAAAACTTAAAGGGAAAACACAATTGGGTTTATTTTTTCCTCCCTCCTAAAAAAGATGGTTGATTAAAGATCAAGGAATCGTCAAGTATTTTCATTCATAGTCACCATTGATGAACGAACTCACTTTAATGAGGCGAACCTCAACTCCCAAAGCACGTGAGTTTAATCCCCAAAGCAACTGACATAACTTGCAAACAAATGATATGCATGCTCTCACAGATCGCCCACAATTAAACGATAATCATGGCCCATGTCCCATGACATCAACCATTGAACTTATTTGGAAACTCAGAATATAATAAAATACAAGCACAAATTTTTCTTAATAGGTGCACTTTTGAATGAAAATTCAAGTTTATTATATGGACAGACAGGACAGTTATGAGCCCGAAAATGAAAAATATGGAGAAAGAGTGAAAGACCAGTTGTTTGGCCAATTTCAATTTACATAAAAACTCGTTCCTTCCCGTGAGTCTTTTTTAAGGGGTTGAGTGTTGTCTTCCAGAGCATAAGCATTATAATAAAATTGGTGAAACAGCAGTAAACCTAGCTTTGTAGTAGGCTTCTTCGTCTACTAGCACATCCTCCAAAGGAACAAAATCAAAGTCGTTCTATCCAGAAATTTTTGACCTTCCTCTAGAAGAAAACCAAGTAAAGTGCATAGAAAAACAAGTTAAAGTGGCTTTACTCTGCCTAACTTTAAAATAAAAATAAGGGAGCTAGTAATTAAATAATGATTAGGGTAAGATTTTTGTTCATACTTTATTCCCGGAAGGAGTTGACATTTGACAAACCCAGGTCGGCAGTGGCTGTTCCTAAAATAATTTATAAAAAAAAAACGTCAGCATGCATGGGAGATAGGCTAACGGCGTTAGAATCAGAGGCCTAAAACAGGGACCCACGTGAGTGTCGGAATTATTGACTGCTGATGACACAGTACTCACTCAAGGCCTCGATCTTTGTTTGCTGTCAAAATCATATGCCCACTGTGATTCTCTTTTTCGGGAAGGTACCATAGCCGTGTGAACCTCTCCATTCCTCCTGTTGCATTGGGTTGCTAAGTTCAAGCTATTATAACTCTCAGTGGTATACTATGGAAGCTTGGGTTTAGGTTTTCAATAACCGAGTTGGCCTTGTAATAAATAAATTAAAAGAACTCATATATAGCCTGAAAATTCTTAGATATTTGTGGAGTATAAAAAAGTAGTTTTAATTCTTTTCATATTTATGGTAAATTTTACTATAAATTTAATTTGTGGACCTTATTGTGAATGTGAGAAGATGAAGAACCATTCTCCATACTTTAAAAGTATTTAATAATTACTTCTCAGTTAGGTCTCATATCTAAGAATTTGCACGATATTTTTGATCTCCTTAAAAATATTAGTACCCTATCTTACTAATTACTGATAAATAAATAAAGCTTGTAATAATGATCTCTATATTATAACTACAAATAACTAATATTATTTACACTTTGATCACTACGCATTTTTGGCGTGATGGTCACTTTACAAATACAAAATTCTTGTAAGTGGTAGGACCGTAGGAGACAAAATGTGAGATTCAAGTCTTGAGTATGAAATTTTATACACATATACACTTAGATAATTCTAAAGTAGAATTTATATCTTGTATAAATATATATATATATATATATATATTATTTAAGCTCTATTTGTTTTGGCAATAATGTTTTCTAGAAAATGACTGAATTTTCAAAAAGACTTTTCTATAAAAATCTCTTTTTTATTATTTATTATTTTTTTAATGTTTGATAGTAACCTTAAATGAGTTGAAAAAAATTTCCTAACTTTTCATATTTGGATTGCTGTGAGATAAAGTTGTTTTCAAAGAAAAAAATGGAAAACAATCTCTAAAAATAAGTTGTATTTACATTTTCTGTTGATCGAAAATAGTTTTCTTTGATCCATTGTTTATGATGCTACCAAATACTAGAAAACACAGAAAACTATCTTAATACAAAGTTTTCCATTGAAAAAAGTAAAAAAAAAAATATTTTTCTATAAAACTATCTCATTTTCCTATACTTGTTAACAACCTTAAATGAGTTGAAAAAAATCTCTTAACTTTTCTTATTTAGGTTATTGTGAAATAGAGTTGTTTTCCCAAAAAAAAAAAAAGTGGAAAGCAATCTCTAGAATTAAGTCATATTACCTTTTCTGTTGACCGAAAATAATTTTCCTTTGACCTATTTTTTGTGATGCTATCAAATACTGAAAAACACAGAAAACTATTTTAACACAAATTTTTCCATCGAAACAAGCGAAGCGAAATATGACATTTGTAAATAAACTATTTTAAGAAAATTTTGATATCATTTTATGAGAAATATAAAATCTTATTATAAAAAAAAAAGTTAACGAATGCCCTAAAGGCATTGATTATAGGAAATATTTTTATGGGAAAAAAGTAATTATTTTTTGGACAACTTTTTATATTTTCCATGAAAATTCTGTTAAAATTTTTTAAAATTGGTCTGTAGGGATAGAGGGCCCAAAAATATATGTTGGGCCTTGGGCTTGTCCGAGGAGGCTTAGTGGTCCAAGGACAGATCAACAGTAAGGAAGATGTAAGACTTTGAACTTCACGAGTAAGTTATAACTATGAAGGCTGGGGGAGGTATGCCGAGAAGGAGTATCTCCTCAGCTAACGAAGCAGAGGTCAGAAAGTATGTTCTGCCATCCATAGTGACGTTCCAGGAAGTTCTATTGATAAGTGTACGGTGCACCTCCCCCAAGACCATTTGGACGTTTGGGCCCAAAGTGAGCGAGTGGGCCCATGGTTTCTGTATGGCATCCCATACCCCGGAATACCTGGGCCCTTAATTCTTATGCAAAGATGCGGCCCATGATCCTGTTCTCTCTCTCTCTCCGTGGGCCCAACCCGGATCTGCACAAGTCGCTGGCCTAAGTTTTGCCACCTTGTTTGTGTTTGGCAAGTCCTTACCGATCAATGTTGTGGATGGCATCCAAACATCCCGTCCAATGTGTGAACGGCAACACATTTGATGCACCGCTGCCGAGCGTATCTCCGGAAGTGGGAAACAAGTTCCAAGGCCATTCTTACCGCTTCCCACTCCCACCTAACCACCCACTTATGATTGATAATACTAGACCGCTCGTTGCACTAACCAGAAGGTGATCATAACCTCTCCACTAACTTAGCACTATAAATATGAGAAGTTTGGGGAAGATAAGGGGTTGGAAAAATTCACTAAGAAAGAGGGAAAGATAGATTGAGAGCAGAGGGAGAAGAAGGTGATTCAGGCATTTGAGGAGAGAAAAGTGATCTTATTGAATCTCAGTGCCGAGGACGACTCAGGGTAGGAAATCCTTGCCCATTACAAAAATAAGTTGTGAGCCCAAGGGAGGTTAAGCCCAATAGCCTCGTTTCAGGCACACACAATAAGGATATGCATTGTGAACGTATAGGACAAATGGGAACTGGGAAATATCTAAAGGAAAACTGCTACTACCACATTGAATGCTCTGCAGTTAATTCTCTGGCCGCATTAATGAGTAAATGATACCTGAACAGAAGTTTTCAGTCTTACAACTACTCTCCAAAGATTTCAGAAAGGTGATGATGTGACAAGGATCAACATTAACAATCTAATTTACACATGGAGGACAGAGATGAAAGAGAAAAAAGATAGAATAAAATAGCAGGGAGGCCCTGAGAGAAAAAGATCAGAGAATGAAGAGAAAAACACTGTAACAATAAGAACTGTACTTGTAATCAATTTGAAGAATTATATACAAGAACTGATCTCCTTGAACTGTGCTGAGGACGATTTTTAATAGATACAGCCAGTCCATTTTTACTTTATTGTTATTTGGACCTACTATAATCGTTACTTAACTCATTAGAGTCTAGTTTTCCAACTCACTCTCTACAAATTCATTGTATTGAGCTCGTTGGGCTTGAATCCTTTTAACTTTTGGGTTTAGGACTCAAACCGTGCCCATACATAGTCTATTAACAAATGTCATTACGACACTTGTTAACCAGATTAGAAAAATATATTTATTTTCCTTTTCTAATAAAAATTTTCTTAAAATATTTCTTAATTAAACCAATACCATTAAAATATCTATTAATTTTTCCTTATATAATACTAATTTGTGTTTAAAATGAAAACATTCAGAGTTTAAATTGATACTCTTCATTTAAATACACCAACTAATGTAATTGGAAATGTATGCTGATTGTGTATTATTACACTGCTATTTTAATTGTACTCTAAACAAAAAAAATATTAATAATATAATAGGCAGGTGAGTCACCATTTAATGTGTGCTTAAGTAGATGCCTCACCAGCCAACTTTTTTTTTTTAGTAAATAAATAAATGGCTTAGCTAATTATGTTTCTCTTTTTGGTAAACAACCTAGCCAATTTTTTTTTTTTAAAGTTGGCTCTTAACATGATTGAAGTCTTGGACTCCAAATCTCAAACCTCCAATAAGAAAATGGCAAATAAGTCATGTACAATAATGTTATTTTTGTATTAATGTTTAGAGTCTATGCTTAGAGTCAAACTTTATTTGTTTGTTTTGTTTTGTTTTTTTTTTCTTTTGGTAAACAACTTGGCTATATGTATATTTCCAGACGAGCACAACCAATATATTCGTGTTGCCTTTGTCACAAATAATCTGTGGGTACAAATTAATTGTCGTGGATGCCCACCATTCCATCCTTATTAAGAAATGCTTTAAAACCATATTTATCCATGGAAAAGTTCATCATTTTTAGGCTCCTCATTTAGCTAACCTCCAATATGGGTTCCAAAGTCGACATTGCACTATTCATGTACCTCTTGAATCTTGATACTTGAGGGGACGGGTCATGTGGGTGTCCGAGCCTCTCAGCCTCTGATATTCTGGACCTCTAATTGCCATATTAATGGCCTTTACTTTTCCACGCTGATACGGTAATTAACACTCCAAGATATGCAAAGCTGGATTCTGACACATAATGTTTTTACTGCAAAAATTTAACACACTAGCATGCCTGCAATCCTAGGTTCCTACCCTGCTCAATTTTGCTTAGTGCATGAAAATTTGGGTGCTCGTTTAACCTATGCACACCGTACAACTTGTGCTTCAATGTATTGGCCCCCACTTTTTGTACAACAAAGTTCACGTGAATTTGCATGTGTTTGGGATTATCATCACCATCACCACACAGTACCCACCTAATCAACGGCTAATGATACCTCAATAAATGAATCCAAGTACTTTATAGTGCACAGTATATATATCTCTCCCCACTCAAGACTGAACCATCCACAGTGCAATTCGAATTTAACTCGCTGGGAATGGAGAGTGGAAGAGACGCTGTATTGACTTGAAGAATTTAGATAGAGTGACATTCACGCGCGCCGGGAAGAAATTTTTGAAGAAATTCATTGAGAGCATGGATCATATAAGGCACAGTCACCAGGTTACAGGTCGGTGCCTGTAATCTGATTCTCTAAAGAAGGTAAAAACGTTGACTGGCTACCCAAAAATCAATGGACACGTGCCGGTTGCACTGTAAATTCCTAATTTACATTTTCCAATGAATATAAATATTGAATGCAAGAGAAAAAGCATTTCCTCCGTATCTCACAGAAAGAAATATAGATGGTAGATAAGATCTCAACTTCGCAAGCCTTTTTTGTTGCACAGATCTTTTTTAGGGGCTAACTATAGAAGAGTGAGAACCAAAGGATAAAAGAAACAGTGTGTGTACAAAGAAAAAGAGAGTGAAAGGTCTGGTTTTTGGTTCTGGGTTTTTCTCTCTCTCTCTCTCTCTTAAAATCTCACTGCTTTTTTTGTTTTGGTTTCATTTAATCCCTATGATCTTCTCGCAAAATAGGATCCTGCCTTTTTGTCTTCCGTGCCAGCATCAGATCGATCAAAACAAAACTTCTTTTTCACTCACAACATCGTCTCTGGAAAAGATAAACAAAGGTGGAGAGATATACTTAATAAGATAGAGAGAAAAGAGTAAAAGAAACACAAAAAAGTATCTACTAGATTTCTGATCTTTTTTTTTAGTATCTGAGAAATGGGTACTGGTTGGAGAAGAGCCTTTTGCACTACAATCCCTCGAGACTCAGGTTCTTCTTCAATCTCTGACAAGCAACAGAGAAGCCCTAGTTCCAGTCCAAGCCCAAGAAGCTGTACCAGGTTGGGATTTTTCTCTGGTAGTAGCAACCCTTCCACACCTCGTTTACAGTCTCAGCCAGTGTCAAGCCCAAGCCTTCGTTGCCGGACCACATCAGAGGCAGCTCAAGCACAAATTGTCAATGAAAGTCCGAGACTTCAATGCAATACCAGCACTCCCAAGACCTCCAAGAGCCCAAGAACACTACTTGCCTCAAACCAAACTTCTCCTCGTTCTCCTCTCAAGTTGTCCCTCTTCAAGAACAGTTTCAAATTCAGAGTAAGTAACTTATTTTTTATGTTTTCTTCAATCAAATAATTGTACACGAAAGATTTGAACCCTGAACGTTTCTGTTGAAAATAACAAAAGATATAATCAATTGAGCTATAACTTTCTTTCCAATCAATAGCAAATCTAAATCATTAAGAATTGTATTCTTTTTTCTTTTTTTTCTTGTATTTTGTAATACAGAGTAGCTGTGGAATTTGTTTGAATAGCGTGAAGACAGGTCAGGGCACGGCGATTTACACAGCGGAATGTGGTCACGCATTTCATTTTCCGTGCATAGCCGCACACGTACGCAAACAAGGCAAACTGGTTTGCCCAGTTTGCAACGCTAACTGGAAAGACGTACCTTTGCTCGCTATACACAAGAATCTCGGCTCGCAATTTCCAGACCAAAACGACGACGTCGTCGCCGCCGTGGACAGTGACTACAAGCACACTAACAACGTTGACATCATCAAACCCAAGATTGAAGACAAAGCAATCACAGAATCATCTCCTAGATTCCTCAAACCGAAGCAAGAGATACAGCAACACCAACAGCAACCAAAGCCGTCCGATTTGAGATCCTACAATGACGATGAGCCTCTTCTTTCTCCCACAGCTGGTTCAAGGATTATTCCAATCCCAGAGGCAGACGAGAATATTGAAGAAGACGAAGAAAACGACGACGTTGAAGAGTTTCAAGGCTTCTTCGTCAATCCAAACTCTTCTTCTTCAATCAAGGACTCAGATGATCCCAGAGATTCTTCGAAGAACATGGTTCGGGTTGTATTATTACCCGAATCAGCAGTAGTATCAACATGTAAGACCCACGAGAGCTACGTGGTGGCCCTGAGGATTAAAGCTCCGCCACCTCCGGCGCGCAACACGGCGGCTTCGGCGCTCTTAGACCCCACACACCGTGCTCCGATTGATTTGGTGACGGTGCTTGATGTGAGTGGAAGCATGACTGGTGCCAAGTTGTACATGCTTAAGCGCGCTATGCGTTTAGTCATTTCCTCACTCGGCTCAGCCGATCGGCTCTCTATTGTGGCATTCTCTGCCGTTCCCAAAAGATTATTGCCTCTCAAAAGAATGACAGTCCAAGGTCAGCGCGCGGCTAGGCGCATAGTTGACCGGCTCGTGTGTGGTCAAGGCACTAGTGTAGGTGATGCCTTGAGAAAAGCTACAAAGGTGTTGGAAGATAGGAGGGAGAGAAACCCAGTTGCGAGTATCATGCTCTTATCGGACGGTCAAGATGAGCGAGCCAATTCAAGCAAAGTCAATCAACGGCAGGGTTCAAGCCACGTGTCAGCTACTCGTTTCTCTCACATTGAGATCCCTGTTCATTCTTTTGGGTTTGGTGAAAACGGTGGCTACAGCCACGAGCCAGCTGAGGATGCGTTTGCCAAATGCGTCGGTGGGTTACTGAGTGTGGTGGCTCAGGATTTGAGGGTTCAGCTTGGGTTTCCTCCATCAACGGCTGAGATTGCGGCTATTTATTCATGCAACGGACGGCCCACAGTGCACGGCTCTGGCTCGGTGCGGCTCGGTGACTTGTACGCCGAGGAAGAGAGGGAATTGCTCGTGGAGGTTAAGGTTCCCACGTCAGCATTTGGGTCCCACCACGTGATGTCTGTTCGATGCCTTTACAAGGATCCTGCTACTCATGAAGTAGTATATGGGAAAGAACAAGCTCTCCTAGTACCTCGTCCCCACACCGTTCGATCCTCGGCTCCTAAGATCGAGCGGTTGAGGAACTTGTTCGTGACCACTCGAGCCATAGCCGAATCGAGGCGGTTAATCGAGCACAGCGAGCTGTCTAGTGCTCACCACTTGCTCGCTTCGGCTCGAGCTTTGTTAGTGCAGTCGAGTTCGAGTTCGAGTTCAGCTGAGGAATACGTACGGGGATTGGAAGCTGAGCTGGCGGATTTGCATTGGAGGAGACAGAATCAGCTGGAGCAACAGCAACAGCAACAGAAAGTGATGATGATCCAACGGAGGAGAGGGCACGAGAGGGATGTGATGATGGGTGGTGGTGGTGGTGGATTAGTTGATGAGAATGGTGAGCCGCTTACGCCGACATCGGCTTGGAGAGCGGCTGAGAAGTTGGCTAAGGTAGCTATTATGAAGAAGTCGATGAATCGAGTCAGTGATTTGCACGGCTTTGAAAATGCTAGATTTTAATAATTGTGACTTTTGGGAAATAAATAAATATAAAAAATCAATGTTTATTAGGTTCTACCAAAAAAAAAAAAAAAATGTTTATTAGGAAAAAAACAAAGAAGAAAAAAAAAAAAGAAAAAAAAAGGAGAGAAAATAGGGTTGCATTGGTTTTTTGGGGGATGGATGGTATGAAATGAAAAATAGGGACAAGATGGTAGCAGACGGCGCGGCCCTTTCTGATGAGATCAGAGTTAGTAATTGATTGGATTTTGGATCAGATTGGGTGGCTTGTTTTAAAGGTTGTCTTTTTGTCTTGTGCTTTTTTAATATTAATCCCACATGATCTCTCTTTTTTTGAGAGACTCCGTTTGGTACTTTTGTAGGGAATTTCATGATGAACATCAAAAGGTTAAAAAAAAAAAAAAAGGTGTAAAATGCTAGCTAGTGTAACTCTAATTGTAATGCAATGGAGTTGTTGTTGTTGTGCTTGAATGAAAATTGAAAAAAAAATGACTCTATTGGATCGTATCTTTTCTTTCACTTTATTTTGTGTGTGATGAGTTAAAATTTGATTCAGTTATCAAGTACTTGTAGTTTGATAGGTGCATGGTGTAGTTTGGAGTATAGCAAGGAGAAGCGTGGCGAGTTAGGATTTGTTTACTAAAAATTTGGAAAAAGTGTAGAACGGAATGATGGAGTAGGTATGAGTTGAATGATGACCAAATCATTTCCTTTTTTTGTGTTATTCTATTTAGTCTCTTTAACGTGACAACTTTTGTTAGAATTTGAGAACTTCGAAGAATCTTAGTAGAGTAGACCCTTGCCACACAAAAATGATGTGTCCCCTTTACCCAGCTTTTCTTCCTCCCAATTGAATTGGCACTCTCATGGAACATAAAGTGGACCCTATTTTGAGTCATTATTTAGAGGGCATCTAGGTTTTCTTTTTCTTTTTTTGGTGAGAGTAATGAATTACAATTTTTGCCACGACTTCTACTCTCATTTAATTCATGTAGTGAAAAAATAAAAGCGATATGAAAATGCCTTTTTATTACTCACAATCGTTGATTTTTGTAAATGGTCGGTACATGAAAATGATTGTTCAACACTTGCTACTTGCTATTAGCTATTTTTGTAAGTTATGGAAATAGTTGTGGTAAATTGCCAGTAGCGGCTCCAATAATTTTTCTCAGGAAGGTCATTAAAAAACTTAAATTAAATAAAATTTAATAAAATAAAATTTGAATATATCAATATCACAAAAAAGCACAAATACATAAAATTTTAAAATTTTATTCTACAAGTTTTTATATTTTGAAATTGATGTATGATAATTTCGTAATCAATTCTATCAACTACATCATTTGCAATGTATACAACCAAACAATCACTAAACTACTGATATTTCATCCAATTACGAACATCTTGCCTAATAAGTAACAATATAAACAAAATACATTATCTTTTTTTATGATCTATTACAACCAATTTTTGTATTCTTTAAACTAATTAGTATTAAATTAACACAATGCTCCATTAATTTCTTTTTTAGGGAAATCATGGGCAAGAAGTTGACAAAAACCTCTTTGTAAATATGCTTTTCTTATTTCAACATGATTATTAGGATGAAAAAATGAGATATTTTCTCATAGCCTATGATCTGAAAGAAAATGATTGAAGTCAACACAGTTTTGCTTAGAATATTGTAAGGGCGGGTTTTGCATCCTGAGCTCAAAAGATAGATGGATTCAGGCTCAAAGAGCCCAATACAATGAATTTGTAGAGAGTGGGCTAAAAATTAGGTTTCAATGAATTGTACAACACTCACAATGGACCAAAGATAGTGAGAAAGCAAGAAAAACAATGAAAAAACAAGTGTGTAAAGAAATTCTTCCTCAACAATGTCCAAGGATAGTAATTCTTGGATATCTATATTTCTCTTAGATTTGGTTACAATTACAGTTCTTCTTGCTACATTGTTTTCTTTCTTTCAATTATCAGATGCCCTCCTTTGTAATGGGGTTTTTCTTCTTTCTATTACTCTCCTTTACTCCATCTCAGCCCTCCACGTGTAGACCAGATAGCTGACTCATTTCCTTATCCCATCAGCACCTTCATAAATTCCTTATAGATAGCTGTAAGACTGAACATCACTGTTCAGACATCACTTCCTCATTAATACGACCAGAGAGTTAGTTACAGAGCATTTAATGTGGTGGTAGTAGCTTTCCCTCAGATATTCCTCACTTTCTTCTTATCATATCCCTTCCTGATGCTTATCCCTACCATCAGAATCGCCCAGAACGTTGTCCCTGATGTTAGGCCAACCCTTTTGACCTCTACCTTATTAAGCCAAGGTGAAATTTTTCCTCGGACATACTTCCTGCAACCTTAAAACTAGACCCCTTTGCCCATCCACTATCTTGAACTCCCACACTAGCATCTACCTGTCCTCGGACAGGGCCCCTGGCCCAATACACCCTTCTGGGCCTACCATCCCTACAAATATTAATCTTGCAATACAAGTGATTTTTTTATAAGAAGTTTATTCATGGTGCAAAATAATAAAGGGTAAACTCTAAGTTCATTCAATATATTCAATTTAGGCATTCAACTGCTATATTAATCATATTCAATAAAGTATTCAGGCATTACTTAATTTAGTGCATGTGTGTATGTACAAAATATATCACATAAACTCAACAAATTCAACTAAAAACTAAAATAAACACTAATAGACTAGCCATTTGAAAAAGGTGTCTTTTCAGAACACAATTTAAAAATCACAATTAAACATTTGATTTAGGCTAAATTGTATTTGTTTGGGCAATTTTTGAGAAGTGTTACGTTCGCAACATTTTCACGACATTTTTACAACAAATCCTAGATGAGGAGTTTTTACTAATTCTAATTTGAACCTACCATAGAAATCACTTTTTTGTCTACCAATAACAGCCAGTAATAACTTACTACTTAACATTTATTTGTGAAACTGTTGTGAAAATGTTGTAAAAATTGCATTTTTTGAAATTTTTTGGTTCAACCTTCAACAGACCAAAATTTTGAAGAGATCAAATTTTATTTTTAATGGACTCAAATTTTTATTTAGGGTGTTTAAGATTTTTTGAGGGTGGTCAATATTTTTTTCTAGGGTGGTCAACAACCCATATTAATTTAAAATTCAAAAATTTTAAGGTATTAACCAAAAAAAAAAATCAATTCAGGGTGGTCCTGTGACCACCCTGAGTAACATGTAGAGCCGCCAGTGTGAATTGTGTAATTTTAAAAAATCTGTTTTTAAAATAAGAAAAATAAATGGGATGTTCAAAGCATTAGTATTAGACTCTAAACTTGCGTATTAAGAAAATTTTAAAGCTCGTATTCTTGTTTATTCTCTAACTTTGTACTTGTCCCTTACACCTTAAAGATTTATTTTTTCCTATATCAAGTAAAAAAAAAAAAAAACTAAATAATTGAGATTACATTCAATAACCTATAGATTTTACTTAGTCGCATTGAATTATCAAAGTAAATTTACCCAAAAAATTATACTGCTATTGACTTGGTCTTAAGAGTAAATTAATTTATAAATTGTAGTGAAACGTTATCCAACCTTACTATTTCATTTTTTTTTTAAATATTAAGTACATATTTTTCTGCACTTCCTTGCTAGTGAGTTTGACAGTAATTTATTTAACTTTTTATTGAAAATTGATTAAAATATTGTTACACTTCGAAATAAAATGAGGTTTTAAAAATTTTTACAGAAGTACTTAAAATAAAAGACTAAAACAAAAAAAAACTATGTCAAACTGACTATGATTGCTTTCTTCTATTATTATTTTTAATCATCATGCGATTTGGTGTTGGTTGCCTTCTTCTTCTTGTTCCTCTACTGGGGCGGGCTTTTCTGTAGCATTATTTCTTTTTTATCAATTAATTCATTGTGTCTCCTAACTCCAAATTGTCTGGACTACAAATATTTAAACTGTACTATTATATTTACTTATGCACTTATCAGATACTACATGTTTTTTATCATATCTGGTATGCTTAATTAAGTGATCCTCGTGCTGTGGTCAAACCTATGAGTTGTCCTTAATTAAATTGGTTTTAGCACCTGAGTTACCAGCCTAGCCTATATTTATTAGTAAGCACCAAAATTTTGCAATGTAGGTATCATCTATCATGCACAATTAGGGACCACCCTCTAATCAATTCTTGGATCAATTCAAGATCGTATCCAGGGAAAGCAAGCATCCTTTTCCCAATTACTAAATACTCCATCTTCATGGATCTTAATTTTATTGCTTTCTATTTTCTTCTTAATACTTGTTCTATCACATTGGGTTTTTCTTTTTGACACTTTGGCCTACCGGATGAGTATACTTTTATTGAAGCTTGCGTGATTTTTTTTTTTTTTTTTTGCTTGTCTGAATATTAAATCAGTTTATTCAAGTCAAAATTTACACAATAATATTATTTTAATAATTATTATTTAAATTGGAAAACTTTAAAATTATTTGGAATCTAGACTTAAAAATGAAAAATTAAGTGTTAAAATTGTGTTTTCAAAATATGATTTCACATAAATTATGTTTTTTAAGTATTGCAATTGTGTTTCTGAAACAAGATTTTGAGAGTAAAAAAAAAAAAGAGAGGAAGCTAAATTATAAAATAACTTCAAAATAGTGCCAATTTTGCTGCCTATTCAGTAATATATGCATTACATTTAGTTACACATATATGGTTCTCACAAACAAAATCACGTGTAGCATGAAGAGTAAAAACCCGTTGTGTTTACTGTTTACTGGGCCTAATCAATAGGAGAGTGTCACAATGTCACTGGAATCTCAGTGATGAAAATTTCAAGTACACATATAAAAGCATCTCTAGCTTCTGGTCACAGTGGATCCCAGTAAATACCTAGCGTCCAATCCAGTCTTTCGGCATCTATATGATCTGATGATGCCCATGCTGTCCTTGGCACTTGGCCCAGCATCCAATCAGCCAATTTCTTTTAGCATTTTCTTTTGTACTGTTAAAACTCTCTCTCTCTCTCTCTCTCTCACTCTCTGAGCTGAAATGCAAACAGTGCGTGTTCTGTGTGGTCCAATATGGTGACAAGAGATCAAACATACTGGCACAAATGTAGATAAAGACTCTTGTGATGTAGCCGGGACCAGTTTTGTGGTCTTATAGTACACAATAATAAAGCACGCTTAAGAGTTTTCTCTACATGTGGGGATGGGACAACCAGTTACACGTACGTACATTTGTGAACAATCTGACTGCTTGAATGAAGTGAGAAAAATTGTTCTTTTTTTTTTTCTTTTTTTTTTTTTTTTCTCTTCTTTTCTTTACTTTTGCTAATCAGGAAATGAAAAGGTTCATTCGTGTGTTTCTGTTAACTCTACACCTCTTATGGTCATGTGGTGAGACTGTCAAATTCAAGGACTAGAGAAAGGCATTGATTCTCTTACACCTCTTATTGTACCTTGTTTATCTATTCTACGTGTTTTACTTTTAAATGCTAATATTGATAACAATAATTTTAAAAAAAAATGAATATCATGCATGAAATTTTGAACATCAACATTATGTGTTAGAATATATCAACGAGTGTGAAAAAACAATTACATACAGTTAAAAATAGAAAGCATTGTTTCATTGTCTAGTTAAATTTATGAAGTAATTCACGTGTAAGAGCATTCACATCAGCTCTTGTAAATTTTATGTCTATTTTACACGAAAAAACTTATTTTTTCTATTTTACACATCTACTCTTACAATACATCCGCATCAGTTTATCTATTCTACACATTTATTTAATAAAATATTCATTATTTTACAATTTTTTATTATTCACTCCTCTCTCTCTCACAGACCCATAGCCACCATCACCACCATCATCAGAAACCAAAAGCCATTAAATCAGAAACCAAAATCAACATCAGATCAAAACGCCATCGTCTGATTCGTCTCAATGCGATGGTAAGATCAACCCACACCGATCAATCAACGCCGATCAAAACACACAACCCACAACCCAAATCAACCCAGACCAAGCAAACTCCCACAAACCAAGACCAACCCACACCATAAACTCAGATTAAACCACCATCGAGACCTCCCCACGTCGCCGCCATCGATCATCGACCCAAACCCACACCGCCACCATCGAGACCACGCCACACGCCAGGCGCCGATCTCGCCACGCTGTGAACTCCGGTGGCATGCTTTGAACGAGAGAGAGAGATGTGATAGAGGGAGAGAGAACTGAGGATGAAAGAATACAATGGGTTTTTTGTGAGAGAAAGAGAGAGCGCAACGCCTAAGAGAGAGAGGGAGGTGAGAGTTAGTAGAGAGGAGAGAGAAAAAACTATTAAAAAACTAAATACACGAGCTACAGTGCCCGTGTAAATTTACACGGGTACTGTAGCTCGTTGATAATTTTACACGAGTTTACACATTTTTAAATGGACTGATGTAGAGTGTTTTTTGGTTCAAAATGTGCAAACGTGGTCAAAATGTATATTTTACACATTTATAAAAGATCTGATGTGAATGCTCTAAATGATTGAGTGGCTAAGTATTATATCACATGTAAAAACAAGAGGTTAAAAAAAAAAAAAAATTTGTGCTACAGTTTCGATTAATACTATTCACATTCGAATGAAGATAAACTAGATTCTATAACATGGTGAAAAGTGTGCCCTAATATTCTAATTGCAAGATCATTTGCTCAACCTTTTGGATTCACTGGGAGAGCTAGCTAGCTGGACCATTTTATGGGGATTGAATATTTGTTCTACCATGGAAATTTGACTTACAGGACACTTTCAAAACTAAAAGATAGAGCATGGTCGATAACAGTCTGGAGAGCAGAGGGAGAGTTCTGTCCTTAATCGTACAAACAACCCAACAGAAGGGACGTCTCAACTCTCAAACTTAACTATTTATTTTTGTGGCTTCCCACATATAGTTTTGTTTGTTCTTGTAAGATGCAGGGACAAAATATTTCACGGTTGTAAAGGAGCCATCATTGGCAAATTGGCAAAGGAAAATTATGAAGAAATTTTGTCGGAGGAGTACAGTGACGGTATTCCTTCCTCTCGTATTAATTCACAGTAAATATGAGAGAAAGAAGCATCACGATAATGTACTTTGGATATATCTAATAGTTACTCTTAGCAAATGACAATTGAATGTCTATTGTAATGTCTCGTCTCAATCCACGTATAGATTAGGCCTAAAAACCAGAGATTCCACGTAGAGAGAGTCACTTGTAATGTCTCGTCTCAATCCATGTACATATTTGGGCCTACCTGAATTCAACGGTTCTGGTTAGAGACTTCAGGCCCAGCTAGTACGAGGGGTCCTGTACATTGCGAAGATGGTGCGGAACGTTGGGTTTTGCCTCCAACTTTGACCATTTTTCACGAAATTGGGACCCGTCCCCATGCGAAAATGGAGCCGAAAAAGGTGGGCTTTGCCTTTGTTCGAAAGCGCCATTCCTTTTGTTGTCTTGTCATGGCCATGGGTATGGACTAAATTCATACTCTCTGGTTTTCCTTGAGTCCCGCATTAATTAGAATGAGTTCTTAATTTGGCTTAGCAAATAAGTCCTACAGGTTTAATTTCTATCAAATAAGTATTTCACTTTAGTAAAAATGAGTCAATTTGGTTCTTCTGTTCAAATATGTTACTAGACAGCACCGTTTAACTAAAATTATTCATAAGATGCGCCATTTAATAGATCTAGTTGTTTGTTGAGTTTTATTTTTCTAATATATATATATAATGAATTCCTTTGCTACCATATTTGAACAAAATGACCTTAGACTCATTTTGACATAGTGCAAGACTAATATGACTAATGAAGGAAAATTTAGGGATTAAATTGAATTTTAGACTTCATTTTGAGAAGTGGGCTACCCTTCTATTATGTGAGGGTGCCCTTTAACCCAAGCGCGAGAGGCATGCTGAATATTGATTCTGTGGTGGACAAATCAACAATACTAATAACATCCAATCTCAACATACATTCAACCACTTTAATGTCCCAACTTGATTACAAGCTTACGTTACTAAGTTCGGCAAGTTTTAGACTTCTTAGTATATACTCTTATAGACTTTTTCTAATTGATATTTTTTAGATATGGCCTTATTTATATATATATATATATATATCACTGTGAAGCCTAACCCTGTCATATCACGTGCTTGTGAATCCAATCACCTTTTATTCTAACATATTTAACAAGTCAAAGAAGACAAGGTGATGTAGTTGATTTACCTGTCTGCAACATTCACGTTTATAGAGATCGGATTTTTGACAAATTAGGGTCCAAAAAGTGAAGAGAGGAAGGAATAGAAATGATCCCTTTTTTTTTTTTTAAATGAATGTAGAGTGAGATGATGAACCTATGATCTGACCCTACACTTTGTTTTTAGAAGTGGATGAACCGTTTAGGTAACCATTTGAGTTACAGCTTAACGGCATGTATAGAATCGAAGCTTCACAATCACAACTTCCATACTACAGGAAAACTCATATCCAGCCAAGTTATCACAGGATCTATATTGTCAAAAGCTGGATGTATATAATAATACATATGACAAAAGTAATCACACATTCAGCAAGGAAACCCATCAAGGACATTAAATACAAGTTCATCTACATATTGAAATAATCAGTATATTAATTACAGGGATTAATCATATCCCAGATACAGACCAATAAACTCTAGGGAAAATCAATTGATACATAGACTAACCGCCTTATTGTTCCTCAATTTGTATCCTACATAGCCGAGTGGCCTCTACAGATTAGGCTGAGAAATATGAAGGAACACCAAACAAGAGTTTGGCCAAAGTGTTACACCAATGAATGAACTGAAAGAAGTCCCCCCACAGGGGCCAACCCTGTTTGCCTTATCCAATTGAAGATCACAACAATGCCAACACTCACAATGACAAGGTGAGGAAATTTTCCCCTTATTCAAATTTGAGGAAATAAAAGATGTGGCATGAATGAAATTCGACAAAGGAGCTTACTTCTGGTTTTCCACCTTGGCTCGAAGTTTCTGTTCTAACACAGATATCTCCGTCTCGAGGCTGAACATTCTATTAAGAGCATGCATATTCTCAAGGGTCTCACTCAGGGTCCGGCTGTCACTCCCATCACATCTCAGATGCTGCATTGGACCATGAAGGAGCCTGTTCACTATACCCTTGCTAAGATCCTCCACAGCTCTCTTTGTTTTCTTTGAAATATCATCACCCATCTTTGACAAGCATTTTTCTAGCTCCGCAACTCTGATTCTTTCCGCATAAGCCCTCAATTTCTTAATGGTAGGAACAGTCTCCAATGAATCCCTC
Source organism: Quercus ilex subsp. ballota (assembly GCA_032727855.1). Taxonomy (NCBI): domain Eukaryota; kingdom Viridiplantae; phylum Streptophyta; class Magnoliopsida; order Fagales; family Fagaceae; genus Quercus; species Quercus ilex. Next base: position 39,882,671 of record CM064919.1, read on the forward strand.
CATGCTTCAAATTGTTTTGATTCCTCAGCAATAATTGCTTGTGCTTCCATTGCTTTCTGAAGGCGATCCTCTTTATTAGCAGCCACTACCTCCTTAAGGTCATCAACATTGTAAACTCGCACAGTTTCAATATCTGTGACACATGAGCCCACATTCCGGGGTACAGAGATATCAACGAAGAGCCTCACACCCCCAACTTCGGGACTGACAGGGGAAAGGTCCTTAACATGCTCTTTCAAAAATAGTGGGGTTTCCGATGCTGTGCTGGTGAACACAACATCTGATTCAGCAGCACATGTTAGCATTTCTGTGAGGGGTTTATATATTATCTCGACGCCCTTCAACTCTTCACGGATGGCTGCAACTCTCTCCTCGGTTCTATTTACAACCACCATCTTTGTGCAACCTTTTGCTGCCAAGTGTTTGATCACAAGTTTCCCCATCTTGCCTGCTCCAATTACCAACATTTTAGCTGTAGCATTCGAGGATTCAGGCAGCTTCATTAAGGCCAGCTCGACAGCAGCAGAGCTAACAGAAACTGCTCCAGCAGCAATGTTAGTCTCAGTCCTAACACGCTTTCCCACAGTGATTGCATGCTTGAACAGCCCACTAATGTTCCTCCCAAAGCCCATAACTCCTTGCCCAACTTTGACAACTTGTTTAACCTGTGCAAGAATTTGACCTTCTCCAAGGACAAGAGAGTCGAGACCAGCAGATACTTCAAAAATATGCTGTGTAGCATCTTTATTGTAAAGCAAAAAGCGATGCTCACAAAGTTCTGAAACAGGGATTCCACTTGTCTGCCAACAAGAAGCAAAGAACAATTAACTGCTGTAATAAGATTCATAAAATGTGATAATCAGATACATTACTGCTAAGCATGCGACTTAGCAAATAATATGTTTACCCTCAGTATGGGTGGAGGAAAATAGCATAAACTACATGGTTAAAGAGTAGAGTAGAGCATTAGTGGAAATAGAGTAGAAAAAATAAAAAGTGCACCATATAAGATGTAAATCATGGGACAACAAAATCCCCTGGGACAAAATGGATAAAATAACTCGTTCAAAAGGGCAAAAGGCTAACAGATCTCACTCAGAAAGCATCTGCACTGCAAGTCTTTCATGGAACCATTCTTAACATGACCAAACTATTTCACGTGTCACTATCACACAAGGATATTCTGTTTTCTTTATTAAGTTAAACAAAATTCTGTAAACTGAACAATTTTAGTGGCACCTAAGAACAAATCATAGTATTGATCAAGAGAAAGAGAGCACCTTTGACATCCATTCGGTCACTTCTTTGACACCACGATGCTGAGAAAGAGCTACAACATATATTTCCATTCTATTGCAGGTGCTAAGAACAGCAGCTTCTTCAATATGATTTAAACTGCACAGCTCCCCAATAGCTCGAGGCCATTCTGCTTCTGGAATGGCAAGTTTTTCACGCATTTCAACAGGGGTAGTGTGAACACTAAGCCCAATGACCACAATGCTACTCCTTTCTTTTGTATATCCTGAAACACATTACTCTGAACATTTCAGTAAAAATATAATATGAAAAACATTATAATGAAAATTACTAAAAGAATTGCAAAACTCTCAATAAACCATTAAATGAAAAAAATGATCAACGTTGCTTTGGTATATTACAATTTGAGCATTAAGAGTTAAGAACCCATATCCCTATTTGTTGTTTGGAAAGAGATCTTACATTAAATTTTATCTGGTGATTAATTCAGGTATTGGCCCAGTTGGGTGTTTTATAATAATCCTGATAACTGAAATCTAACCTTTTTTTTTATTTTAAAATAAGTGACACCTGATAACTCTATCTTTAGTGAATATTATCGCATATTTTGGAAGTGATCACAGGAAGCCTCCAACTTTAAGCTTAAATCTGAAAATATTATTTGAACATAGCTTATATTAGATTGTTAAAGTTATCAGGAACTCAGAAGGATAGAGAAGAACATCCAATTCAATTGGATAGAAATGCATTCACCACAGCAACAGAAAATATAAACAAAAAACAAAACAAAACAAAAGCAAACAAAATTCAAATATCTAAGAATAAGCTACATTAGAGAGAGAGAGGGAGAGAAATGGAGGCATTACTGTCAGCAGCAGAGGTTTTGAGCTGTTCAAGAGCGGAGAGCTTATCGGTCTGAAGCGAAACATCGGAGGCAGCAACCTCGCACCTCACAGCACCTCTCTGAATTAGGGTTTTCCTGCTCCGAATTGGCTTCCCAGAAATCTGAGGCGGCACCTGAGAAGAAAGCGAGGCTCTCGACGAGGATGAGGAAGACGAAGATTTGAGGAACAGAGCCTCCAATTTCGCACCAGCAAAGCTCGTCGAGACTGCCATCGAGTTAGCCAAACCCTAACCCTAGATTTTCAGAGAGATTGATTTGAGGTTTTGATAATGGGGGGGTGGTGTTGAGATTCAACGAATGAGAAAAATAGTTTTAACTTGTTCGTTGAAATTTAGGAAAGGAAGTGAGTTTGATTTTAGTAGTTTTTTTTTTTTTTGAGGGAAAAAGGAGAAGGTCGTGTTTGGTTAGGATTTGTTTTAATGGGTACTAAAAAAAAAATTGACCCTGAGTGAGTGAGTGGTACTAACTAGGGTGTCGTGTGGTGAGTGTGCACTCGCTCTGGTACTAAATGGCCTAAATGAGAGAAAAAATTATTTGAGAATGAATGGGATTTGGATTTGGGTAATGGGTAGGGAGTTTGTGATTTCTCTGAGTTCTGATTGGCGGATGGAATGCACGTTTTATCCACACTCATTTCTCTCTCTCACTCTCAATGACAGCCTCTCCTTCATCTTATTTGGGCCCCATTTCATGGAAATGAAAAAAAAATTTGGTAGGAGGAAATCAAAATTACTACTATATATAACAATATTTTTATAAAGTGATTGGTTTTAGTTAGTTCAACTGATAAAATTTATAATAGTTAAATAAGAGATTTGGAGTTTAATCTCTGCTTATACCAAAAACTGATTGGTGTCTTAGTTTGATGATAAAGATCTATCATTATGAGCAGATGCCATAAGTTGAAACTCTCTTTAAAAAAAAATCATAAAATGGTTAAGGACTTAGAGAGGAAAATCACCCTTGCATGACAAATTATTATAAAATTATTTAAGTGTATTTAAATATTATGTAATTAAAAATATGTATATATGATCTCTTAAATTGTCACAGTAAGTTAGAATAATATAACATTACTACACATGTTAGAGCTAAACATTTTTCAAAAATGAATCATATCTTATAATTAAAATTTGATTATGTTCGTGCTTAATTCAAAATTATTTATAAATAACTCAAAACTATTTTAATAATTAGTTGAGTCACTTAAAACTTTAATAAATTTTTATCTAACATAAATTAACTATCTTAATGAGTTACATGACAAAGAAAAAAAATTTAATTTTATTATTTATGTAATACATATAATATACATATATTGAGACACTGGGCTCAAGCTCAAGCGCAGTATGTGGTAAGTAAATTTTACTATATTTATATATAAAATTATAATATATAATCAAAATAATATAGTTTAATAAATAAAAGTATATAAACACGTGTTGCAGAGAAAAGATAATCACTGGCACAATTACAATTGTTAAAACCCAAACTTTATTTTATATATATATATATAAATGCTTATAAAGGAATGTACCATAACTTCTATATAATTTCGAATTAAAAAAAAAAAAGAGGTATTAGATTTTTAGGTAAGTGTCAAATGCTTAGAAAGATTTGCCCTGATGCGGACAAAGAGCCCGATAACGACGTGAACTGCAGCTAAAATCAAAAAAGAGTATCAAACTATCAATGTTCCTTTGATTCTTCTATCTTGTCTGGGTGCCCTTTTTAAATTTTGCAGAATTTGACACTAAATAAATCGTTTTTACAATCTTAACTAAGTCCTCTGATGATTGACACCCATTGGATCACTTAAAGAGATCAAGACAAAGCACAATTTAGTGGTCATGAGAGGTGCCAACGCAATAAAGTCACAGCCATTTCAATTTGCATGAAAATGTGAAAGATACAGTCAAGAAAGAGATAAGGTGGGAAGAGGTGGGGCGTGAAAGATGTGATAGAGATTGCCTTCTAAGATTTCAGGGCCTCTGTTTGCCACAACTTTAGTGAGATGGTCGTGGACAAGAAATATACTTACATTTTTTGGATATGGTACTGTATGATTTTTAAGATTTTGACTGCAATGTGCAAGTTTTCCTACTTTCATTTATTAAGTGTGTTTGCCCATGGTAAATGTGTTCCTTCAACATGACAATAAAAATGAATGAAAATCTTAAGATTGAGTGCAAGAGATGATGTAGCCATGTAGGAATAAAGATATTGCCAATTCATCTCTCCCCAAGGTGAAAACCATTACAAGCTAACTTTCAAAGAAAGCCTTTTAAGAAAATATAGTATATATGGACCTTATTTCTATTAGAAGAAAAAAAGTTAAATGGTACGTAGTTTATTGTAGTATTAGAGTAAATGGTCTTAAGTTTAAATCATGTCTTTACTCGATTTACATGTTGGGCCTCAATTTTGTAGTAAATAATAAAAGTTATAATGAGTGTTCTTATCGTGTGCAATTAACGCACATAGGGTATGAATTGATAATGAATAATATAAATTAAAATGAGTGTTTTATTGTGTATAATAAACGAACGTAAGATCTCAATTTGTAGTGAATGGTATAAATTAAAATGAGTGTTCTTATCACGTGTAATCAACGCATCGTTCATCGTTTTGATTCTAAGTTACTTCATGTGGTTGGTCGAGGAAAATTGAACAATATGTTGCACGGTAAACCAATCAACTTAAGAAAAAATTATATCTTTAGGAAAAATAGCAAGAAATTTGTCAGTTGGGATCTGTAGTTTTATCAAACCAAGCAACTTGCTTCAGAACCTTACAAATTTATTAATAACAAATAAAAAACTGACAGTTTTGCCTTAATTTTGAAGAAAGCCTAGTAGCTTTAGCTGCATCTTTTTCTTCAATTTTATGGTATAATTTTGTTGTTTACAATGAAAGTACAACAAGCTAGAGCAGATGTCCAATTGATGCTTGGACTCGTGCTTAGTAGTACTCACCTTTGTGTTAACATAATGAAAACTAGGTTTTTCCATGGGACAATCTTTAACTTCAATTATTTTCCTTTCTATATCAGTGCATGATTAGGGTGCATTCCAAGATAACTGTACCACTTGCTCCCAGCTTTGTCTTGGGCCACGGCACTCCTTATTTTTTTTTATAATAAAAACACTATTCAGAGTTGATGTTAGTGCATAAATTAAGCTACTTTCCAACCGATCAGAATGTTGTGTTTGGTGTCAATGTGCTTAGAAAAATCTGTACATTTCGTCAAAGTGAACATAAAGATTGCCTTCTTGTTACAAATAGTGTTTTTTTTTAATGGTTTTTTAGTTGATCTTTCTTGAATTTTTTCATGCGTTTGAGGTAGTACTGCTGCAGGTCTCACCTGCTTGAAGAAGAGAATAAAATGAGGATACTCAAAATTCTGCAGGCCATTTGGTTCTAAACTTCTACTGAGTGAAAACAGACAATTTGGGAAGATTAGACTCGTATAACAGCCTTGAATCAAAAGAGAGTAGCTACAATCATTAGGGAACTATATCATTAAAATCTTATTGCATATAATATTCACCAGAACATATATATCGCTCACTTTTCTTTACCTTTTTGTTTAAAATCTAATTGCATATGCAGAACTTATTGAATCAATACAATCCATTTTCTCATAAATAAATAGAGAAAATAGCATTTCATAATGAAATTATTATAGAATTTATTACTTCAGCTGCACTTGGACTACCAAGAAAGGGTTAGTTTGAAACAAGCCAAATTTTTAGATGTTAGCTAGTTCGAATAGAGATACCTTAGTTCTTAACACCGGAAGAATGGGATTCTATCCAAAATCTAATTAGTTGGCAATAAAATGGCATAAGTGTTAAGGCTTGGGTTGAAGTAGACATGTTTCAAGTGATAGCTTAATGACAATAACATATATGTTTTATATCAAATCATTAGAACCCCACCTCTCTCTCCTTTATTGTCTACCTATCTAATAAAAAAAAGTTGGGAAATGATCTCCTCCCATTGAATCTTCCAATTCTTTTCTATTTTTAATCTAATGTGAGACACGTGGCATTTATTTGGTTTTTAAATACCACATATTTTACTTCTAAATAAAAATAGAAGGAATTAAGAAATTCAATGGGAAATCCCAGAAAAAATTTAAAGTAAATGGAATTTGACAATATTAGTTCATTTACATTCTAAACTCTCACTACTTGTATCATCAGGTTAAAATAATAATAATAAAATAATAACAATAATTAGCTAAATTAAGTTAACTTAAAGCTATAGCCAAACTCATCCATAGTATGAAAAGGTAATTAAACCCAAGGGCGGCCTTGTGCATTTTAGGGCCTAAGGCGAATATTAAAATGTGGTCTTTTACATATTTAAATATTTTAAATATTACTTAAATAATTTTTTACTTAAAATCTATTCTTCTTGTATTTTTAGATGCAAAATTACTTATTAAATTTTTGTATTTAAGTTCCTCTAACATTTCTTTTTCAATATATAATATGATTAATCCACTTAATCTTTCTTGTAACATTGTCGATTTTAAATATTATTTTATCAATCTTAATTCTGAAAAACTTCTTTTTGCAAAAGCAACTGTAATAAGTATTGTTAATAATATTATATAAGCTATACATGTATTTGGAAAAGAATCTAACCGTTTAATATAATTTAGTACATCAATTGGGTTATTTTCTTTTGTTTGTAGAACTTCTTTTAAAACTTTTAACTCTGAAAATAAACTAAATCTTCAACAACAACAACAACAAAACACTTTATCTATAAAATTATAATAACTAGAATAAAAACTTTAAGCTTAGAGCAATAGAACTTGATTTATAAAATGATAGCTCTACTTAACCATGAAGCATCTTATTGTCTCAACTTGTATAAATAAAAACACTAACAACGTATTCATTAAATCATTCAATAAATTGGATCAATACAACTAAAAAGAACAACACAATTATAAAAAAATTAAATACTAGAAAATTATAATGAAATTATATTTTTCATAAGTTAATTTTGATTATAAATTTAATTAGATGTAATTAGTTATATATATTTAATATTTTATTTTTTCACAAAACTCAATTTATTATTTACGAAAATTAAAAGGACAAGGAATTTTGCTTGAACAAAAAATAAGGATTTTAATATGGTGAACCGTGTGGTCTGTGAAGAAAGGTGTGACCGTGTGAACCAAATAAAAGATGTCCACTACACATCTTCCACGGATAAGAAGACCACAGCCTAGACAGATCACTAAACACATTAGTACTAAACGCCTCGCTCATCAGTACTAAAAAAACAAACAAAGACAATGTAAACTCTAAAGCAAATAGATCTGAGAAAATATCTCAAAGTCTCAAACGAACTTAAAGGAAGCAACAAACTGGCAAATCAACGCACAGCTACTAAATCAAATTCAGTGACAGCAAATACAAAGAAAGATTAAGAGAAGAAACTTTCTTTCACTAATGTGTACCAGAAAAACGAGGTTTTAGTTTTTTAGTTTTTTTCTTTTTTTTTGTGAAGCTTTTTATGTTTTGTTCTCTTTTGTTAAGATAGAAAGAGAAAAAGATTGATTTTAGCTTTTGGGTCAAAAGAAAATTAATCTTTATATGTTTTAGGTATAATTTATTACTCCTAGATTGGGACATTCTTTTCCCATTTTTTACTCTAATTGGAGGCATGGTTGTGAAACCCGGACCAAACCGTACGGTCCGACCGGGTTAACTGGAAACCGTTCACCAAAACGGTCCTTTAAACCTCAAAAACCGGCTTATATGAAAAACTCAGTGAACCGTGCGAACCGCGGTTCAACCTCACGGGTTTGAAAAGGTTTGATTTATTTATTTTACAGAATTTTTTTTTTTTGGAATCAAAGAACTAACCTAATTGCTTAAAATTTGGGGGCCTTAGTTGGTCCCCTAACTCGCCTAAGGCAAGAAACCTAAGTCAGAGCAATGTCGGGCCCAAGTCACGAAGAGAAGAAAGTGTTAGGCCCAAAGTGAAAAATTATTAACGTTGGACTAGAATGAACTGGGCTACCACGCATCTGAACCCCATATAAACTTGGGCTGGACTATGGATTTAGCTGAGGCCTTTTGTTATTTTAAAGTGCAGCTGAAGCCTTTAGTTGAGTAAGAAATGGCCACATAAAATTTGAACCCGGTGCAAGCCCAACAATTGGGATTGTTCTTTGAGGTGTGCTATGTTACACAACATTTTCACAAACATTTTTACCACAAATTATAGGTGTTAAGTTGTTACTAGTTCAAATTTAAATCTATTACTGAAATAACTTTTTTGCCATAACCCATAACAACCCGTCATTTATATTTTGTTACGAAAATGTTATAAAATTGTTGTAAACAGCATTTCTTCAATTCTTTCAGTGCAACAAAGTGTGGTTTTCTATCATTTATCACATCAATCAATTAAGCGATTTTCAATTTCTTATGCTCAAAATCAATTGCCAAAGGTAGAAAAACCCAAAGTCTTTCTTTCATTATTAATTTATTGGTCATTCATACAGAGATTTGATAAATTGATATATACTTAAACAGTCCTAAAAAAAATAGCAAATAGGCACATCAAATACACAATCCCACACCCAGCTCATATCATTCATTCCAACTCAGCTTCACTGTCTCCCTTCATGCATATGAAATTTGAAACATCATATCAAATGTATAATAATGAAATAGAAGACCTTAACCTCTACCACTAGTTATTAAGTAGTGCCTTCATAATTTCCATCTCCTTTAGTTTGAGGAGTTCCTCTATGATCATACAATTCTTCTACTGTCCAGGAAGTCGTGTAACACGTTTATGGAGTGGATAGGAATTTGGTCTTTGTTTGCATAGAATTGAGGTGTTTACACGTATATTTAGCATACTTCCATCTTTTTCTTCAAATATATTTGTGCCGGTGACTATAATTTATAACAACAAAAGAAAAAAAAAAAACAAACAATCAAACATGGACAAAGTATCATAAAAAAATAAAAATAAAAAATTGACAGAGTCGGAAGATTATCCAAAAAATAAAAAAGATTAAGCAATTTCCGGGATAGAAGAGGATGGCTTCTTTGACCTTGTTTAATTAAGCAGACCACCTATAAAAATATAAGTTTACAAAATGGTGGCAATTAATGGAGCTAATGACAATGAACAAATGATAATATATATTTAATTTTTTTTGGTTTTAATTGATGGTTTGGTCTCCACAATGCGCAAAATGGATATATTGAATGGCTATGGTTTGTCAAAAAAAAAAAAAAATAGTACGATCAAATAAGAGAACCCCTCGAGTTGATTTTCCGACTGATTCTGAGTTTTGTTGCTTGTACGTTACACAATTTCCTTACTTCTAGTCATTACCGGCATCATCCCATTGGACACATTGATGTGTCCAAAAACTACTTTGATTGGTATCGGTTCCATAATTTGACTTCATTTCTCAAAGTTTATAGGTCTATTTTTGCCGCAACTTACTATTTATTGAGGAAAGATTACATTATGATTGTTAGATGATTACAAATGGATTACTGTAGATACACTACATTGATATTTTTGTTTTTGTTTTTGTTTTTTGAACGGACAATATATATATTTTTTATAGAAGAATGTTATAACTTTATTAAGAAATATTAACCACTAAGCACAAAGATATGGAGGAATATCTTTCATTCACATCGAAAAATCACTAATATATCTAACATATCTAACAAGATGGATTGTAATTGGAAATTGTAATGTAATTTAGTAACTAACTACATCCATGTTAAAAAATAGTAACAAATGCAACGCGGTACATAACAAACGTTCCTTAATTATGTCTAAGTTTGTGTATAATAAAAGTAATCAATAAGTACGACTATGTAACCAACGAATGCAAATCCTTTGTATATTATATCACTTTATGTTCCACCAATTACTACTTACCATATGTATAATTGCTTTCCATTTTAAATTTCAGTTCTTTTATAAGAAAAATAAAATCAAAACATGGCAAATACTAATTGGTGAAACATAGAGCGGTATACAAAAAGTGGTACATAGTATTTGCATTCATAACCAACCAACCACATCAATGCTAATTGCTAAATGCTATTACGAAATAACATTAAGATAATGTTTATTGTGTTAGGAGAATTTTTTTTTTTTCCTTAGAAACCGTGTTAGGGGATTAGATAAGTGAAATAGAAAAAATATTACACACTTGAGATAACAATAATAAAGATAATGTATCCTTTGAATGGAATGTGAGCCTATTTTTTGGCTCTACGATTAACTGCACTTATTCATGTTATACGATGCCATCATTCTTGAATCTTGATTATCTAAGACCCTTATCCATTGTGTTATATCATTTTTCTTTATTAAGATGTTAACTCCTTTTAAATTCCAAAGTTGTCATAATTGCACTCTTTAACAATGAATGGTCACGTCATCAATCACTTGTTAATTATGGTATTTTTAGCTATGCGGGCCAAATGAAGGGCAGATAGACTGGGCCTCACCTGGGCTTACAACTTATTTGAGGAGTGGGTATAGGATTTCCCACAATGGGTGGTTCACGGCACAGAGACCCAATGAGATCACTTTTCTTCCTCTACTTGGCTATCTTTTTCCTCTCGCCCTCTCTCTCTCTCTCTTTCTCTCAAAATTCTTCAACCCCTTATCCACTCTCCCACCTCTCTTATTTATAGTACTTTGATTAGTGGGGTGTTATGATTGTTTTTGCAATTAGTGTAATGAGAGGTCCAATGTCATCAGTTATAAGTAGTTGGTTAGGTGGAAGTGGGGTGTGGCGAAGGTGGCTTTGGAACTTGATTCCTACTTCAGCGAGTCTGACCGGCAGAAATGCTTCAGGGTATTGCCGGTCATGTTCATGGTGGGGTGCTTGACAGTTATCTTGCCTATGTTGTCTGGTAATAGTTTCCCAAGCAAACACTAAGTTGTAAAACCTGGGCCTCCACCCTTTGTGGGCTTTAGGGTGGGATCCCAGGAAAGAAAAGGAAATGGGAACAATGGGCCGCATCATTCGTGTTTGAGCTCAATGCCCAAATGGGCTTGGTCATCTCGGGGCTGTACATTAGCTTTTCAGACTATCTATAACTTTTACACGCGTCTCATTTCACGGATGACATTTATAATTTTATTATAATAATAATATAAAACATTTCATAAATTTGGGACATGAGCTCAAATATGGTCTAAACATATGTTTAATGTAATAATAAGTTTAAGGACACGAGTTTTTATAACCTTTTTTTTACACAATGCTTGTATGTCATTGTAATTTATGCATTATAAAAGTTGTTTCAATGATGGATTTAAGTGAAAGTAATCTTTGTTAAGACATATGTGTTTTCACTTGTTAAGAACATATGTCACTTATTTATGTAAATTGGCTAATCCTTTTGACAAAACGCACTCTACTTGTAATTGGGTAGTTCTAGGTGTTTTTAATACTTCAAGAAACAAGGTTTCAAAATCAAGTGTTGAAGTCATCAAGTTTGTCCAAGAAAAACAAGCTGAAGTGCAAAATCATTAAAGCTCGACACCTGCTCGATAGCTCCTCGACACTTGCTATCTGTCGAGATTTAAGAAAATCAGAATTCTGATCTAATTTCTTAGGATCCTTGAATATGTTTTTGGACCTTCTTTTCTCCTAACCCTAGACATATAAAAGGACTATTTTAAGAGCCGTCAAAGAAAACACAAGTTGCACAAGCATTGAGCAAACTCTGTTCAAGCAATTTGTGATCAAAGACGAAGTTCTTGACCTAGTTCATCTTCTCTGAAGAAGTTGCTGTGTATTTGCGCCAAAGAGTTTTGTAACCAAGCATCTTCCTGATCTTCATCGTGTAGGATGAACAGAAGAACTTTGCAGCCAACCTCTCCTTCTAAGTTAGTGTTTGAAGCTGTGTACTGGGATTCGCGCATTGGTTAGTCACGTACTTGAGAGCCGTGCATCAAAATGGAGAACTGTCACTACAGATCAAGTCCAATTGGGTATTGGGGTAAGGGTTCAACTTAGGTTAGTAAGGTACTTGGGATTCCTTTACTTGTAACCGCTTGATTTGATAATAGTGGAGTTTCGGGAATTGTGACCTGAAAACCACCCGGTGGGGTTTTTGCCGTAAGGGTTTTCCCCATTCGTAAACAAATCACCGTATCATTTAATTTCTGCTGCATATTTAGTTATTGGTGATTTGTTTATGCTTCCACGTATTTGCATATTAAATTGATTAATTAATAACTTAACTAATTAATTAATTAGTTTAATCACAAGTGGTCATTCAGTTTGTGGCCTATCAATCTTGTTCTAACAACAACAAACCATGTCAACAATTGTAAAAAATTATTATATCATCGCATAATTTGTTAACAAAATTTCCCTTTTTAACAATTAAAGTATTCTAAAACTGGCATTGTGATCAAATGAGACATTATTTTGTCTTTTCGGGGGTGCATGATTACATATTTGATTAGATGATAATATGTGACCATAATAAAAGCAATATCAATGGTGGATAAAAGCGAAAGTGATGCTGCTCTAATAACCATATAGTATGTCAATAATTATGAAAGATATTACATTGTAGCATTTTAGTTGACAAATTTCTCTTTGTATTTTTTCCCCCCCTAAAGTGAGTACACATGTAATTGAGTCAAGTTTTCAAATATGGGAGAGTCATAGTTGGGATCCAACTTCGACCTAGTAATTAGGTTATCTTTTTATTTTTTTTTATTTGGAGGTGGGTAATTAGTTGTTGATTAGATAAGTTGATAATATGTGATTTTAAGGATTGAGATCAAGTGCAATACCTTAATGCAATAACTAACAAATGCTAAGATTAAGAGTTGGAGAAAGTAACTTTTTATCTTAACCATTGAATATAAATAGTAAAAAGTGTGCGAATGGGATGAATCGAAAAGGGTATAATTTGCTTCGTGTGCAATTACCCTAGATATTTGAGTAATTATTGGGTACTCTCAGAGTACCATAAATATGTATTAACTCCTCTCACATAACTATAGGTCTCACTAATTAAATTTATGGTGTGATCTATAATTCATATAAGAAAAGAGAGTACGCATTTATAATACTGCCAAAAAATTCAATAATTTTTCAGATATTTGCCACCTCTTGCTCCGTGATCCGAACTTTACTCAAACAAAAATAAATAAATAAATAAATAAAAAAAGATTAAGACCCTGGAAATTATTACTCACTAGTATTTTACTATTTTTCTCACACGTCAATACAGGTGTTGAAAAAATGCAGCAACTAATGACGCTGACAATCATATCTATACGTATTAGCACCACCACCAACGGTCCACCATGGGAGTCTATGGAAAATTCCTATTTTGGAGCTATATATCCCAATTCAAAGTCCATTTTTTTTCTATTTTCATATATTAAAAAATATTTCCTTGTACAGGCTTGTTAACCAAGATTAACAAACTAAACCCAAGTTAAGCTTTGTTGTTAAAAATGAAGCCTTTAAAAGGGGTATGATACCAACCTTCCATTCTCCCATCTTATCAAAACATCATATCACTCGTTTTTTCTTCTTTCTTTCTTTTCTGTTATTTATATATATATATATATATATATGTATCCTTGAATCTCTTTTGCATGGTCGGAAAATATTAACGTTGTTGGATTTCAAACTGAGAGAGAGAAAAAAAAAAATTTTTATATAAGGAAAAGCTAGAAATCATGGAGGCAGAAAACGGAGAGGCTAGGTTGGCGAGCAGAGGACGTGCAGGGCTGATGAGGATCGAAACGCAGAAGAAGTCGGCGGCGGTGTGCCACGATGACAGTGCGCCGCCGGTGAAAGCTCAGACGATCGACGAGCTTCATTCTCTTCAGAAGAAGAAATCGGCGCCCAACACTCCGAGGACGGCGAGAACTCCGGGTCAGGGTCAGGGAGCTGGTACTTTTGCCATCATCTCCGAAGAGGATTTCCAGAGACAGCAACTTCAATCCATCAGGTAAAAGTAAAACCACGTCGATCGTTTTGTATAATGGCAAATCACATTTTTCTGTCGCCCTAATTAAACAAAATCCTTTTTTTTTTTTTTTTGAACTATTGAAATGCTCGATCTGTTGATCCCATGATTTTTAAAATATTTTTATTATGTATCTTGTCATTTTGTTGTTAGCTCTTACGAAATTTAGCATAATGTGATCGGATATAAAAATTAAAACAAGGGTTTTACATCTTATTGGTTTCAAAAAGTTACCCAAAAAAAAAAAATTCCAGTATAGAATTTGATCTCTTTAATGAATAATTTACTTCTTTCTTTAGAGGAAGGTAAAACAAGGATTTTGTTAACGGATTATTTCACAATTTTTTTTATATTTTATAAAAATACAAAAAAGAAATTTTAAAATAATTTATTAAAAAAATGTGACAATTGTTCGTTGAATAGGTTTTCTTTAATAAGAAATGTTATATTCATAATATTTTAATAATAAATCTCAAATAACATGTTATTATTGACAATTACATTTACAGGTAAAAAAGAAAATTAAAAATTTTATTAGAATTAAAAACAATTTATTTCCAATAATTTGATGGGAAAATGACATTCACGAAAACAATTCTTTTTTTTTTTTTGAGAAGAACAATTCTCTCTTTTAATAGTTAAAATTGGGATAAACCGCACTACTAAAAGTTGGTTTGGTTCTATAACGACATATTAAATTACTGACCTGTCCCTTTGTTTTGGACTTTTGGTGCGTTTTTATGGGTTGTGTGTGGGGGTAATACGGTAATAGTGCATCGTTGGCATCGCTAACGAGGGAGACAGGGCCTAAGGTGGTGAAAGGGGACCCAGCAAGGAAGGCAGAGGGGCAAAGGGTGGCACATAGTGGGCATAATATACATGACACCTTCGACATTAGTGACAGCGCCCTCAAGTTCACACACGTCCTCTACAACCTCTCACCTGCTGGTATATCTCTCTCTCTCTCTCTCTCTCAACATTGTCAACTTTTTTGTTTTACATTAATGTGTATTGGCATCGGGATTGCTTTGGGATAGGGTATGGTCCACTTTCCACTTTTGTTTAAGTGAGTTGAATCCATGATTTTAAAAATTGAAATGGTCCAAAGATAATAAAAATGATTCCTATTTGGTAAGTTATATTATCAATATATTTTTAATTTTTAAACAATATTATATGTATTTTTATACATTTTTTTACTCACGTATTTCAAAAAAATATAAATAATATTACTCAAACTATCCTACCAAACGGGCCCTCAGATTCTTGATTTTTATCGATTAAATTATTGATTTTTATAATTACGTTCTTATGAAACCGATTGAAGGTTTAGTTTTAGGATTTTTTTCTTTTTTTAAGAAAGTTTTTACTTATGACATCTGCTTCTAATGATTTAAATAGTCTATTTTAGATTTGCAATTTAATTTACATCTTGTAATATTTTTAATAAAGATATTTATAATTTAAACTCTCACCCAGCAATTAAATTATAAAAGAAAATTAAAATTGAATCTAAATTAACTTCCAATTATAGTAGTGTTGAACTTTTTTTTATGCCTAAGTATGGATTACAACCTAATAGAATTGTAATAATCGAGAGTATAATCTAAGTTTTGTACACATTCAAATTTGGCAGTTATAAAGTGCATTTTTAGCCGATTCTTTATCCATATCTTTGCTTGACTTATTCTTCAAAATTGAATAGAAAAATTAAATAGATTATCCTCATATATAGCAAAATAATTGAATGCTCAAGCCAGGAAGAAAAAAGCTGGGATAAAAAATATAATAAAAACCTACTTAACTTTTACTTTTAAAATTGTTGAACATATTATATTTGATTATTTAGACACGTATCATGGAAACAGTTCCTTTAACGTGTACTCATATCTTCTGGTTTTTGCAATTGTGCAATTTTTATAGTGATTCTGTTATTATTTTAACAATCATTGAAATCTGCTAATTAATTAAACCATAAGCTGATGTAAACTTAAACTTGGTACAGAACTTTACGAGCAAGCTATTAGGTATGAGAAAGGGTCATTTATAACAGCTTCCGGTGCTTTAGCAACTCTTTCGGGAGCAAAGACAGGTCGGTCACCCAGGGACAGACGTGTAGTCAAGGATGAAACTACTGAAGATGAGCTTTGGTGGGGAAAGTAAGTGTAATTTTAACTATTAAAAAAATGTTTAATTTTTACAAAACTGCTCAAGATGAGCGGTGGAATTTGGCCACATGTTAAATAATTGCAATTTGCAGTGTCCACCACACACAGTACATACAACTTCAAGACAATTTTAGTTCAAAAACTGAATTGTGTGTAATAAGACAGTGTGTGATAGAAACTGCCTTTCTTGCTAGCTGTTATATTATTTGTTGAAAGTTGAGTTTATGAATTTTCTGGTTAGGGGCTCACCCAACATCGAAATGGATGAGCATACTTTCATGGTCAACAGAGAAAGAGCTGTGGATTACTTGAACTCGTTGGATAAGGTATTTCAGTCTTCCCCCTCTGATTTTGGTTAAAAAATTAATCATTAATTTTAAAGTAATTGTTAAATATTGTAAAATAAAAGTAAGCCAAACAAGAGATAACGCGACAAATATACGTTTTGCTTGACAACTTATTACATCTTTACCTTATTCTCAAGTATTATATTATAATAAAACTTAATTTTTTTTAGAGAATTTCAAACTATGGCGTCTGTTTTTTAAGAGGGAACTAGAATCTTCCAATATAATGGGATCTCTTGGGTTATTTTGCATAATAAATTATTCATCCATTTCTATTAAAAAAAAAAGTAATAAGATTTGTTATATTTTATTAGTTGTCACATGCTTGATACTTAAAGTTCTACTCTTTATGGTTTCACCTCACGTTTTTCGGTAACATTATATATATATATATACACACACATATAGAGAGAGAAATGATATGTTTACAATATTTTTACAACAAATCTTAAGTAATAGGTTGTTACCGGTTGTAATTGTTGGGGCAAAAAAATAATCTTAGTGTTAATTTCAAATTTGAACTAATAACAACTAACCACCTATGATTTGTTGTAAAAATATTGTAAAATTGTTGTAGACGTAGCATCTCTCATATATGTGTATATATATATATATATATATATATATATTGTTCTTTTCAAAGTCACAGCTTGCTCTCCTTGAACCGTCCACTTTGGATATGGACGGTCAAGTGGTGGACGTGTCAATTAGTCTTTTTTTTTTTTGTTTGAGAAGGACGTGTCAATTAGTTGGTTGTGATATATCATATATGACAGCTTAAGAATTAGATATTTTAGTGATTAGTTTATTAACTCAAATCATTTTCCTTGAGTTTTTGAATCTAGTGAATGCTTATCTCTTCCTAAATCTATGGGATATACATTTGTTATTTTTTTAGTCTCCAAGAAGTTGACACATGCATGAATCTCATCTTGAATAGACCCACATTAGGCTTTTATTTCTACACAAGGCACATGGGATTTCTTTTGACTTTTCAACAACCTTTGCAATTGTTGTGAATAGCATATAATATAAGCATGTAGACATGTATGATCGACGAAGAAGGATTTTGAGGGAAATTAATAGCATGAAATCAGGACCTTTTATGCAGTTGGAGCCCACACACTAATCAATTTGCTTGGATTGCCCGTGAGATAGGATAGGCATAGGCTATTGAAGAAGAGAAATTAGATTCCCACCAAAAGGTCTAAACAAGTTGAATCATAAAGTCTGATGTGACACAATTTTTGAGTTCCTCAATTAGCGGAGAATGATTGTTCCTTATTTGATGGGATTGAATTTTAAATGAGGTTAACTCCATGTACAACCTTTAAAATTCATGAAAACTAAAGTTAAACCATGAAATAGATGCTCTCAATTTCGAGACAAATGGAGAGAATATTGATCAAAATTAGTTGATTTTCAATTTAGATTAAAGCCCTTGGCCTTGTAAGAAATAGTTTGGCTGAAGAATAAATTTTGGAGATTTGCCTTAGTTGAAACTATAATTTTTATTGATTCAGCTTAGGTATAAAAAGAATATGGTGAACTTAGAAGAAGTGTGCTCCGATTAGATTTTAGAAATGTTGAGATAGAAATATATATTTTTCTTTCTGTTTCATGAGTGCAGCATTAATAATTGCTGGTAAGCTTGCTGCATCAGGAAAAACAACCAAAATAATAATAATTCTTCTTGGCATTTCCACAGGAAAAAGTACAACAGCAACAAATAGTTCTCAAAATTATTCAAATTATATTGTTTATTTTAGTTAAGAGCTTGTAACTCAACTAGCATTTCATGGTGTGTTCAACAGAGACAACTAAAGTTCAAGTCCCCCCTCCCCCAATTATTTTGATTTAAAAAAAAAAAAAAAATCATGTACTTTGGAAGTAATTGCAAAGGAAACTAATCATCCCCAACCTCTCATTGAACTCCAAGGGGAAAGTAGCACATGAAAATATTTGATTCCAAATTTTGATCAGCAAGTAATGCCTAAGCCCTTAGAAAATTTTCCTGACTATCTCTGTGATTTGTACAAATTTGTGAGGAATAATGAAGCTGATATGGTAAATTTGTGTTTAGGTGTATGTGAATGATCAGTTTTTGAACTGGGACCCAGAACACCGTATCAAAGTCCGGATTGTATCTGCCCGAGCTTACCATTCCTTGTTCATGCACAACATGTAAGTGCTAAATTCAAATACTTACCCTGGCTTCTTTATGTCTGCATTCCACAATGCTAATGGTCACTAGATAAGTAAGCTTGAATGTTGAGATTGAATTGTTCATCTACTTCTAATAGTTTCACCCTAACATAGAAGTCAGTGAGTACTAAGAATCTGTGCCTAATGTTAGTATACAAATAATATCTGGGTTGGGTGGCAGGTGTATACGACCCAATGCTGAAGAGCTGGAGGAATTTGGGACTCCAGACTTTACAATATACAATGCTGGGCAGTTCCCATGTAATCGTTACACTCATTACATGACCTCCTCTACTAGCGTAGACCTCAATCTTGCTAGGAGGGAAATGGTCATCCTCGGAACACAGTATGCTGGGGAAATGAAGAAAGGTTTATTCAGTGTAATGCACTATCTCATGCCTCAACGTCATATTCTCTCCCTGCACTCTGGTTGCAATATGGGGAAAGGTGGTGATGTTGCCCTCTTCTTTGGATTATCAGGTACAGCAGAGTAATACTAGACACAACATATTTTACTACAGCTAAGTTCGTGAGTTTTTGCCGGTTCTAATTTGAGCCCACCATTGACATAACTTTTTTACCTATATTAACAATTTATCACTTTGACAATTGTGATGTGAAGCCATCACTTGCCAGCCATTACATACCTGTCCCTCAATGTAATTTAAGATTCATATCACTTCATTGTTGATGATAGTGATACACTGATACCCTTTGGGTTTATGTCTAGGTACCGGGAAGACAACTCTATCTACAGATCATAATAGGTATTTAATTGGAGATGATGAGCACTGCTGGAGTGAGAATGGTGTGTCAAACATTGAAGGTGGCTGCTATGCAAAGTGCATTGATTTGTCAGAGGATAAGGAGCCTGATATTTGGAATGCTATCAAGTTTGGGACTGGTAAAAATGACTCATTTATATTGGAATTCATAATTTAAAATAAGTGTGAATTAGCTTTAGTGTTCAATGAATGGCATCAAATGAATGTGCTTAGCTTATTAGTTTGTTCTTTTAAACTACTGTTTGTCTTTGGCAGTGTTAGAGAATGTTGTATTTGAAGAGCATACTCGAGAAGTGGATTACTCAGACAAAGGAGTTACAGGTACAGATCACGTGTGTTTGAATAAGCTGAATATTCTAAAATGTTGAGGAAAACTATCACTGGATAAATTTGGAACATGCAAATCAAGAAAGTGGCATGACTTGATTTTGTCAATTTGTTTTTCTATCCATTAAATATTTATGCGGCAATGAAGTTGGGTTATGCAGCAACATACATAGATTCTACCAGTAAGAGCAGGTCAAGGGCAATTATTATCAGTGCAACATAGAACAAATATCATATAAATCAAGTATAGAATTTACCCTCCATGTAATAAAGATACAAAGCCAGTAAGCATTTCATACTTGTTGATTTGGTGCTTGTTTCAGAGAACACTCGTGCAGCATATCCTATAGAGTACATCCCTAATGCTAAGATACCATGTGTTGGACCCCATCCAAAGAATGTCATCCTTCTAGCCTGTGATGCATTTGGTGTGCTCCCACCTGTGAGCAAGCTGAGCTTGGCTCAGACCATGTACCATTTTATCAGTGGTTACACTGCTCTGGTACTTCTCAAACCTGATGTTATCTTTCAGACACTTGGATAGATGCATTTATAATATTTCGTTTGTTATTTCATATTTGACAATGCTGTTAAGGCTGGTGATATATGAGACTAATAGATGTAACTTTGCATGTGAAAATAGGTGGCTGGGACAGAGGAAGGTATTAAGGAGCCACAGGCTACATTCTCAGCCTGCTTTGGTGCAGCATTTATAATGCTGCATCCTACAAAGTATGCAGCAATGCTGGCTGAAAAGATGCAAAAGCATGGGGCTACCGGATGGCTTGTTAACACAGGCTGGTCGGGTGGACGGTATGATATACTTTTTGAGAATGCAAATCTTACCATGCATTTGATATATATTGGGTAAATTTTAACTTCTACTTCCTCTGCAGCTATGGATCAGGTAACCGTATCAAGCTAGCTTATACCAGGAAGATCATTGATGCCATTCACTCAGGGACCCTTTTGAAGGCAAACTATGTTAAGACTGAAGTGTTTGGACTTGAGATCCCTACTGAAATTGATGGCGTGCCTTCAGAAATCCTGAGTCCGATTAATACTGTTAGTTGACTCAATTTCCGCTAATGATCCTGCTGCTTATATCTTGGCATTAGCTTGAATTTTTATTAACAAGGTACACAATTTTTTTGTATGCAGTGGTCAGACAAGAAGGCCTACAATGACACATTATTAAAGCTAGGGGGTCTGTTCAAGAAGAATTTTGAGGTATTCACGAATTACAAGATTGGAACGGACAACAACTTGACTGAGGAGATCCTTGCAGCCGGTCCTACCTTTTAAACAGAAATATGTGATTGATGGAGCAAAGGCAAATGGATGGAAATAATAAGAGTGAACCATTACTACCGTGGGCAGAGTTTGTGTAATATTGTGTCCCTAAGAGCATTAGCATTGGAAAATTCCAATGCTACTCTATTTTACAATTCTAAAAAGCCATTTTATCATTATAGCATACTATTTTACAATACCTCCACATCTCAAACTTCTATTTCTCTCTTTTACTTATTAAAATAATATATCTACATAATAAAATTATATATCTCAAAATTATATATTCTCTTCCATCTCTCTCCTCTCACTCATTTTTAGGTTTCTTCCAAATAAAATATTATTTTTTTTTTACAATACTTGCTACAGTGCAATTCTATGTTTAGAATTGCACTGTAGCAGTATTGCAAAAAAATTTACAATACTGTTGTTTAGCATTCCCCAATACAGATGATTTTGAGGTTTAAAATTTCAAATTTTCCTTAAATTTGGCATTAGCATTCCCCAATGCTAATGCTCTAAGAGCATCCCCATCCAAAAATTGTATTCTATCCTATTTTACCACCTCAAAAAGCTACTTTATCAATTATACTATACTATTTTATAATACTCCTAACATCCCAACTTTTATTTCTTTGTTACTTTATTTAAATATTCTTTTTTGTTCTTTTTTTTTTTTTTTACTATTTCTCTCTCTCTCTCCCTCAACCAGCTCCAACAAATCCCATTAAAACACCACCACTCACATCCCATTTATCCCACCAAACACCGGCCAGCAACCACCACGCCACCACCATGCCAACTTGTAAACAAATTAAAAAAAACCACCAAACCCACCAACAAGAACCACCAACAACCAAAAAAAAAAAAAACACGCACACGTAAACCACCAGACATCGGCCA
Organism: Quercus ilex subsp. ballota; assembly: GCA_032727855.1. NCBI lineage: Eukaryota > Viridiplantae > Streptophyta > Magnoliopsida > Fagales > Fagaceae > Quercus > Quercus ilex. Next base: position 39,904,895 of record CM064919.1, read on the forward strand.
CAAAAACCACCAGGCACCGGCCACAAAAACCATGCCACCACCACGCCCAAAAACACACACAACAACCAAACAAAACCCACAACCCACAACCCATAACCCACCACTGCAACACCACAACTCACCACACCCCACCCACCATAGACCCACAACCACCATGCCTCAGACCGCCATGACCCTGTAGGGAATTAACCCGAAATTCCCAACCTGTGAGAAACAAAAATAGAGAAAACACATGCCAAAAAAAAACAATCACACGCACAAGATAATATTTACGTAGTTCGGCAATTTGCCTACATCCATGGAGTTACAGTGTTTCAGTCTCTCAAGAACGACAACAACAAAAAAAAAAAAAAAAACCCTAATCACCAAAAATGCGTTTTCTACATCATGCGCACAAGATACACAATGGGCTACAAAACGGGCCAAAAATTTTTCCCCGAGGGCGTTACCTCAGGACCCCCAGGATGCTTGTCCATAATTGCTATGACTTGGGCCTGTCGGCCCAAGCCTCCACTCCATGGACTAAGCCTCAGAAAATTTCCCATTAAAAATCACGCAACATTATTCGGGTCGGGTCGGGTCGTCAACCCGATCAAACATAACTAGGCTCCACAAAGCCAAACAAATCTCCCACTTGGAGACTAGTTCAATCACCAACATCAACCGCAATCCTCCAAAAACATTCCCTCATCCCTGCAACTCATCCTCCTGTCCTCAAGCTAGAAGGCCAACTGAAGTTGCAGACAGCTTCAGCTTCGCAACAGTAACACCCTTAGTCAACATGTCTGCCGAGTTCTTAGATCCACAAATATTCTCAAGTATTACTAGCTTATCTTCAACAAGGTAACAGATAAAATGATATTTTGTTTGTATATGCTTCAACTTTGAATGAAAAGCCGAATTTTTAGCAAGAAAAATCACACTCTGATTGTCACTGTGTAGAATGTCCATCTCTTGCTTCTTTCCCAATTCATCTAAGAAGTCATGTAGCCAAATCATCTCCTTTCCAGCTTCAGTTGTTGCAACATACTCAGCTTCTGTAGTAGACAAAATAACAATCTTTTATAAATTTGAAGCCCATGATATAGCTGTACCACCCAAAGTAAATACAAACCTAGTAGTACTCTTTCTACTATCAATATCATCAGCAAAATCAGCATTTACATAACCTTGCAGTTTCAAACTTGCACCTGTGAAGCAAAGACATGTATCTAATGAACCCTTCAGATATCTCAGAATCCACTTAACTGCCTCCCAATGCTGCTTTCCAGGCCTACTCATGAATTTGCTCATAACTCCTACTGCATGTGCAATGTCTGGCCTTGTAAACACCATAGCATACATCAAGCTGCCAATAGCTGAGGCATAGTAACAATCTTCTGTCTTCGGTGACTGTTCTTTGCTTAGTTTGAAATGACTACCCAAGGGTGTGCTTATTGGTTTAGCTTCATTCATGTTGAACTTGCTAAGAACTTTCTTCACATACTCTGATTGTGAAAGCTTCAATGTACTATTAGCCTTGTCTCTAATGATTCTCATATCAAGGATTTGCTTTGCAGCTCCCAAATCCTTCATTGCAAAATGTTTTGACAATTGCTTCTTTAAATTATTAATCTCCTTAATGCTAGACCCTATAATGAGCATATTATCCACATACAACAGTAAAATGATATAAGAATTGTCAAAGAACTTAACATCGCAACAGTGATCAGTTTCATATCTCTTGAACCCAATTCTATGCATAAAACTGTCAAATTTCTTGTACTACTGTCTTGGAGTTTGTTTTAGGCCATACAAGCTCTTTCTCAGTTTGTAGACTAGATTCTCTTGTCCCTGAACAATGAACCCTTCTGGCTGAATCATGTAAATGTCTTCCTCCAAGTCACCATGAAAGAATGCTATCTTCACATCTAATTGCTCAAGATGTAAATTTTCAACAGCCACCATTCCCAGTACCAGTCAGATGGTTGGCATCTTCACAACTGGAGAAAATATCTCTGAGTAGTCAATACCCTTCTTCTGTTGGAACCCTTTGACAACTAATCTATCCTTGTAATGCTCGCTGCCATCATGCTCATTCTTTATTTTGTATACCCATTTGTTGTGCAAAACCTTCTTTCCTACTGGCAATTTAGTCAATTCCCATGTCTAATTCCCTTACAAGGAATCCATCTCATCCTTCATGGCTAACTCCCACTTGCTTGAATTTTCATCCTGCAAGACTTCTTCATAACACTCTGGCTCACCACTATTAGTCAACAGGAGATAATTTAGAGTGGGTGAATAACGCTGTGGAGGTCTAATGGTCCTGGAAGATCTACGGACTTCAGCTACAGGCGTACTCTAATCTACTTGTGAATATACATTCTCCTTATCTTCTTCACCCTTTTTCTGGACAGTACTTTCAGTCAATTCATTTAAGTTGACAAACTTAAATTTCTTTTGATCTATCTCTGTAACATCTGACACTACAGTTGACCTGTCTTTGTACATAACCTGTTCATTAAATATCACATTTCTACTTCTGATGATTTTCCTGTTTTGTTCATCCCAAAACCTATAACCAAATTTCTCATCACCATAGCCAATGAAAAAACATATTTTAGACTTTGCATCAAGTTTACTACGAGTATCAAAATCAATATGAACTTAAGAAACACAACAAAAAACTTTTAAATGTAAAAACTTTACCTCTTTACCGCTTCAAACCTCCTCAGGAAGTCTGAACTCCATGGGAACTGATGGTCCTCGGTTTATTAGGTAAGCTGCAGTGCTAACAGCATCAGCCCAGAAAGTTTTTGGTAGTCCAGCATGCAACCTCATACTCCTAGCGCGCTCATTGAGAGTTCTGTTCATGCGCTCAACTACACCATTCTGCTATGGTGTCCCAGGAATGATTTTCTCCATCCTAATTCCTTGTGCAGCACAATACTCATTGAACCCTCCATCTATGCCCTCTCATCCATTATCTGACCTTAAACATTTTACTTTCAAACCTGTTTCTATTTCAACCATGACCTTCCACTTTTTAAAAGTTTCAAATACATCAGATTTATTTTTCAGAAAATAAACTCATACCTTTCTGCTTGAGTCATCAATGAAAGTGATGTAGTATCTTGAACCTCCAAGGGATGCAACCGGAGAAGGCCCCACAAATCAGTGTGTACTAACTCCAATTTTTCAGCCTTCGGTGTCCTGCCAGTTTTCAAGAAGCTCACATTTTTCTGCTTTTCTAAGATGCAGCTTTCACACATGTTAAAATCAATGGATTTCAATTCTGGTAGTTTTTCTCTTGACAGCAGCATCTTCATCCCTTTCTCACTCATGTGACTAAGTCTGCAGTGCCATAGGCTTGTATCAGTACTTACTTCAGCAACTGCAATCGTATTTCTTGGACTTGAGGTCATATATAAAGTACTGGTCTTCTTTCCATGAGCCACTACTCTGGCTCCCTTTGTAACCTTCCAAGTACCATCAATAAATAGTATTACATGCCTTTCATCATCAAGTTGTCCAATAGAAATCAAATTTCTCCTCAAGTCAGGAATATGTCGAACCTTCTCCAATAACCAAACAGACCTATTGGGCAACAATATACGAACATCTCCCATATCCACAACATCCAAGGCTATACCATCAACCAAATACACCTTACCAAAATCAACTGCAGCATAGTTCTTTATAATTTCTCGGTGTGGCGTGGTATGAAACGAAACTCCTGAGTCCAAAACTCAATCATCAAGTGGACTGTCTACTATAAGAAGTAATACATCATGTACCTCTTCTGTTACAGCATTAGTAAAATCATCTTCATTCTTCTTCTTAGGACTTTTGCATTGCCTCCTAAAGTGACCCGTTTTCCCACAGTTCTAGCATTGTGCTTGTTAGCCTGATCTACATTTACTTCTGTTTCGATTAGAATTTCTGGATTTTGATCTGCCCTGATTTGAATTTCTGTCATTACCTCTGGCTCTTGTCTCAAGGTTTAGGGTAGAACCAAATCCTGAGGTTTCACCTGCATCTCTTCTGCGAATCTCCTCAACTAGAATTAAATCTTGTATGTCATTGTACTGCAGTTTTTCATTTCTTGTAGAATTGCTTACTGTCATCCTCATTACCTCTCAACTGTTTGGCAAAAAAGCCAAAACGAACAATCACGGATCTCATCATCAAAATTAATTTCTACAGACAACAATTGATTTGTGATAGTGTTAAATTCATTTGGATGTTGTGCTACTGATGCGTTCTCTGCCATCTTCAAATTGAACAGTTTCTTCATCAAATGCACCTTGTTGTTTGCAAACGGCTTTTCATACATACTAGACAAAGCCTTCATCAGATCTGCCATGGTCTTCTCCTTTACAACATTGTATGCAACAGACCTAGACAGAGTTAACCTGATAACTCACAGTACCTGTCTGTCAAGAAGAGTCTATTCCTCAGCCTTCATAGTCTCAAGTTTTGTCCCTAAAAGAGGCAGATGCAATTTCTTCCCGTAGAGATAATCTTCAATCTGCATCCTCCAATAGGCGAAGTCTGTGCCATCGAACTTTTCTATTCCAGATGCCTTTCCTGCTTCTTCTACCATTGCTCCTACTCAAACCTAACCCTAGGCTCTGATACCTGTTGTAGGGAATTAACCCAAAATTCCCAATCTGTAAGAAACAAAAATAGAGAAAACACAAGCCAAAGAAAAACAATCACACGCACAAGATAATATTTATGTAGTTCGACAATTTGCCTATATCCACAGAGTTGCAGGGATTTCACTATTATCAGGAAAAAAAATACAAATTGCGGTAGTACAGTGTTTTAGTCTCTCAAGAACGACGACAACAACAAAAAAACCTTAATCACCAAAACTACGTTTTCTACATCCTGGGCACAGGATACACAATGGGCTACAAAACGAGCCAAAATTTTTTCCCTAGGGGCGTAGCCCTAGGAGGCTTGTCCATAAGTGTTAAGACTTGGGCATGTCGGCCCAAGTCTCTACTCCATAGACTAATCCTTAGAAATCTACCATTAAAAACCACGCAACATTATTCAGGTCGGGTCGGGTCGTCAACCAAATCAAACATAACTAGGCTCTACAAAGCCCAACAGACCCAAACGCACAACCACCATGCCTCAGACCCACCACGACTCCCCACGCCCCACCCACCACAGACCCACCACCACCCACACCGAAAAACACACACACAGTTGTTGAGCATGTTGTAGGGGATTAACACAAAATCTTAAACCTGTAAGAAATAAAAAAATAGAAAAAACACATGTCAAAGAAAAATAATCACACGCACAAGATAGTATTTACGTGATTTGGCAATTTGCCTACATCCACGGAGTTGTAAGAATTTCACTATTATTAAGGAAAAATACTAAGTGTAGCAGCAAAGTTTTTCTGTTTATCGGCCCAAGCCTCCACTCTATGGACTAAGCCACAAAAAATCTCCCATTAAAAAACTACACAACATTATTTCAAGTCAGGTCGTCATCCGGATCAAACAGAACTAGGCTCCACAAAGCCCAACAGAGCAAAACCCAAATCAACCAAGTAAATCACGGTGAGAGTGCATTTTTTTCTTAGCACAGTGGCCCAAAGATCCTGGGCCAAATAATTGTTCTTGGTGGACTGGGCTTAGTTCACCGCAGCTAACAGGCTGTTTAAGAACCAAGTGGTGCACAAAGCAAGCTTCCTACAACACAAATAAACTAACAAGTGAAAATATCTGTATTGAATGACAGTTCAAACAGCAAGAAAATGCGCAACAAATAAAATACAGTAAAAGAAAAAGGGTTAGGGATCCTCGAATCAATAAGAGACATTTTATAAATTTTCTTTAGTTATGATTACAATGCTTACTAAGACGTGATACAAGGTTCAACTAAGTTCAAAAATTACAGACTTTGATAGCCACTCAAGTTTCAAAGACTTGCAAAGTTTGAATTTTTGAATCCGAGTACGTGCTATAGTGTCTGTCTAGGGGATACCGAGAGCAGTTTCTCTGTTTTCCTTGAACTTTACAGAGTCCTTTCTATGGCTCTGTGTCTTTTCTAGAAATCCAGAAAAATGGCGATGAATGCTTGAATAAAAAATCAATGAGTCCCTCAATCTCTGAATGTCCCTTAGCAAGGACTTCCTCCTTCTTTTATAGTGCAGCTATAGGGTTCCGGGGTACCAGTGGTTTCTCCCTTTTGCCCCTCAGAGTTCGTGCTGTGTCAGTTTGCTTAGGGGCTGGTTGTTTTCTTTTTTTTTTTCATAACTTCTTCCTTTTAGTGCGACCAAGTTGAAAGCCCCATAGCTGATTTTCCATTTCAAGCTGCCCTCAGGTCGCTGATCTTTAGCCATTTGGCCATTTCTTTCACCCTTCCAGCTTTTGGTTGCACTGCATCCTTGTCATTTTCTCGAATAGCTGGAATATTTTACTGCTGGGTTGAAAGCTCCCTTCCAGTTACCTCTTTTATGGTTTTCCCATTTTGGGGACCTTGGGGCACAGCTCCTTCGTTCATGCATCTTCTGCTTCTATACTTTCTGATTCCACTGTCTGTCTGGGCACATGAGACCCGCATGCTCTTTGTCTTTTATCCCTCTTTTGAACCTGCTTCAATTTTACTTATACCGTGTTGTACGTTCTAGGGATCCGCGGATTCTGGTGACTTCTGAGATCCCGGCCCAGCTCTTCTTATTGGGCTCCTTTTGGTTTATTGATCCTGGCCGATTGGGCCTTTCTTTTGCTTCATATATTTTAAATTCTGTTCTTCCATGGGTCGTTGGATCCCAATCCTTTGGACCTCCCACTCTTTTCTTCTTTCTTTTTCTCTTTTCTTCATTACGTGAACCCAGCCCCCTTTTTTTTTTTTTTTTTTTTCTCTAGCTTCATTTCCATGAAATTGGCCCAACGTGCTATTTCTTTAGGCCTTAGACTGTGAGCAATTTTGAACCTCAACATTTAGCCCCCCGAGCTCATGGGTTGCATGCAACCCATGCGTGAGTAGTTGAGTTTCTGCAAGATTCTTTCGTCTTAATCATTCTTCAAGGATCTTGATCTTTTATTTTAGGTCTTTGGTGTCCTGACCCCCTTTTCCTTCTTTCTCTCGTAACTCCTCCTTTTTTCATGGGACGTGGCAGTTGAGTTATGAAGTAAAAATATAAACTTCCACCACCTACTTTTACGTTTCCCATAACTCTCATTAATAACTGCTGATAACTCTTCATTCTTTAAATTTCTGGCAACTGGCGCGTCTTTCCACATATTGTCTTCTCCAACTACTCTTTGTGTCTTTATTCTAGGCGTTTCACATTACCCTTTTTATCTCCCTGAACCTTCCATTCCCAATCTTTTTTTTTTTTCCTTTTGATCAGTCTTGTTGCTTCTTGCTTTCTTCTTAATTCCCTTTACTTTCCAGATACCCATTGTTTCAATGGCTTCTTCTTCTTCTCGAAAAAGAAAAGAGCGTACTCCTAGCACCTTTGAAGGTGAAGGTTCCTCTAGTTCTGCACAAGATGAGTCTCATGAGGTCATTGGGCGTCCTGCTTTTCCTTTACGAGACCCCTGGTACACCCCTAGCTTATTCTTCCCTCAGGTTCCCATGGTGAGGCCCCTCCATCCACTCACGCCTGGGTGTTCTCTGGTCAAGCGGGTTTTGTTGGTTCTGCTCAAGTCCCAGACTCTAAGGAGATTTTTGATCTCCAGATCAGGCAGGGACTTCGAGAGGCGGTCCCCATCTTTTTCGATTTTGTTGCTGGAAAGATACAAGGCTGGCCCATCAAGGTGGATAAGGAACTCTGTGACGAAGAGTTTGTGGGTTGCCTGGAGCGCGCTGGTATCCTGAAGGCAGTGGCGATTTCTAGGAATCTTGAGGGTTTTAGAAACACCAAGGGTCTCAGGCATTTGGTACGCCGTTGGTGTCCTGCTCTGCACACTTTTTCTTTTTCTGTTGGTGAATTGACTGTCACTCTAGAGGATGTGGTCAACAATTTCCTCCTTTCGGTGCTTGGGGATGAAAATCCTTTTGATATTAATCTTTCTGACGAGGATCTCAAGGTGGAAGAAAAGTTATTTGCTCATTTTGGTGGACGTACTGCTTCTTCTGGCGGGAAATCGGCCAGAATGGGTAGGTGGGTTATGAATCTCTCACGCAAGAAAGATAAGGGAGTTAGGCGAGCTGGGTTCCTCGCGTTCTGGCTCAGCAAGTTTCTGTTTAGCGAATTCCCTAGGTATGGGATCAAGTCCACTCTCTTTCCATTGGCGATTAGGTTGGCTCAGGGTGCTCAATATCCTCTAGCCCCCATGTTTTTGGGCCATGTCTATTCTCAACTGGACCAGCTCCATGGAGATGAAGCTGAGGGTGACTCTTGTTATGTAATTACTTCTTCTCTTCATTGCGCCATTCTCCAGGTATTTATATGGGATCGTTCTTCAGTCACTTTAGCAAGATGTAGGAATTTAAAGTTTGTGAAAGATAAGTTTCAGGGATCCCCTGATGTGGTTAAAGGGCTTTATGGCAGCTCAACTGACAGCCACCCTATTATTTTCCATTGGCTTAGTCTGAAAGGTGGCAGCCTTAATTTGGTTGAGCTATTTGATCAAGCAGGTCATTTGCATTGGCGTTCTCCCCGGGAGTTTGGCCCCGGTTTTGTTTATGATTTTGTGTTATCTCCTTTTCTGACTTCTACAGGAAACTCTTTCGATTTGCGTCACGGTGATGAGGGTAGCTTAACCTACCTAGCTTGCATTAGTCCTTCTTGGCTTCCTGTGCTTTCCTCAAGTGGTCCCCGATATACTCATTATTCGGCGCACCGAGTACTTCGGCAGTTTGGTTTCGATCAGGATATTCCCTCAGTGTTTAATGACATAGTACCATCTCTTCCTTCCTTGGATCCTTTCATGAGACTCCAGGCCTTCTTCTATTGGTCACGAAGGAGTCCTCAGTTTGTAGTGCCCAATTTTCAGAGAGAGGTTTTTGCCTTTAGTGGCTATGCTGACTATTGGAGGAGAGTGCAAAAATCATTTGTTAACTATGTTGGTTCTAAGATAATTGGGAGAGTCCCCAACCCTAGCATTTCTTCTGTTCCAACATCCAACAAGCGTCTGTCTCTACCTACTGCTAGTATTGTTTCTACTACTATGAGTAGTAAAACAGGTTTCGTAGAGTGGCACGCTTCTAGGGGAGGTTGGGTGACTTATGCGCAGGATTTTCCAGAAACCTGGCCACGATGTGATCTTATCGTTGGTTCTTCTGCTAGGGTACCAATTAAGAAGGGGGCGATAGAGGCCATAAGTGCTGGTACTCCCATTGGCATGAGTAAAGGGAGAGCAATTAAGCAAGAAAAATTGAAGGAGGCTGCAGTTGAAGAGAGTGTAAAGGGCATTGGCTCTAAGACAAAAAAGAAGAAGATTGGAAAATCCCAAAAACAGTTGATGCTTGCTGAGGAAAAAGAAGTTGAGCAACCTTTGGCCATAAGGAGCCGGGTGAAGACTAAGGTAGAGTCTTCTTTTCCCCAGGTTCCTGTGAGTTCTTCAGTCCATGGTTCTCTGGGACCCTCTGGACATACCCGTAGTAAATAACAGAGACCTGGAGACCTTGTTGAGAGAGAAAGAAGGGCAAGGCCTCTTTCCTTCTTTTCTCTTTTATGTTGCAGTTTGTTGTTGTTTTTTCTTTTGAACAAATGAGTGGTTGCCTTCTTTGCAGTCCAAGTATAAGTCGGACCCCAGGAAAGGTAGAAGCCAATCCTCTGGTGAAGAAGTGGTATGGTTTTCCTTCGTCTGTGCCTTCTGCTGCTTGCTTTTATTCATTTCTCCAGTGCTGTATATCTGTGATGCCCTGTTACTTATGCTTTTTTGTTGTTCATATTGCCCCCCATTTTCTTTAGGTGGAGGTTTCTCCCTCCGCGGTTAGTAAGACTTTGGAAGAGGAAATGGTTGTGGCTGCATCTTAGGGTACGGAAGAGGAGGCCCCCAGTGGTGGCATAGTTGGGGAGATTGGGCAGCCAATGTAGGATGTCCAGGCTACCCAGCATCCTGAGGCTCCCGAGCTTTCCGCGTCCCAAGGTCCTCAATCTGAACAGATTCCCAGTCCTATCAAGACTGTGTTACCTCAGATGGGGTTAAGTACAAAGACTTTGGGAGGTGTATCTCCATCCGGGCAAACAGGTGAGCCTTATTCTTTTATAATAGCGTTTTAATTCTATTTCTTTTGCATCCCCCTTTTTCCCTTTCTCCTCTCTTTGAGTTCTCTCTTTCCTTTTTCTTTTCAGGCCAAGCCATTGTGAGATCTGCCTCTGGTGCTGCTTCTTCTTTAGAATCGGAGGATTCTGAAGGTGGGTGTTGATCGTTCTTACTACGTTTCCCTTTCTTTCTTCCTTTTGGTGCCCTTCTCCTGTCTTTTTTTTGTTATGGCGAAGCCCCCTATATCCTTGCCCTCTTTTAGTCATTTCGCTGAGGCTTCCTCACCTTTTCTTCAACTTGCTATGTGCTCTTTCTCAGAGTCCTCCAAGAAGTCAGAGGAGCAAGAGGAGAAGGCTCCGTCCCAAGAGGCCGATACTAGTTTCCCCCCTGCCCTCTTTTACTTTTTTTTTTCTTCTTCCTTTTAAAAAAAAAAAAAAAACTAAGTCTGTTCCCCCCCTTTTTTTTGTAGAAGTCGATACTGGTGTCAGAGATTCTAAACTTGTGATTCCTGAAGGGAGTGTGGGATCTGTTCAGGTTGCTGGTCTTCATACTGCCCAGAGGGTTGAAGGCTCCTCAGCCCCTTCAGGTGGTGATGCAACAATGGGTGAGGCTCCAAGAGTGGTTGTTTTAGATCCTGCTTCAAGGCTCCCTACCTTTCTGGCTCGCTTTGATCTTCTGGAGTTCAACAGTCTCCTTGCTAGCCACTTTGGCCACTTTGGGCCCTCCTATGACAGCTTTTTGCGCTTTTCTGTGCCCGTGGAAGGTCTGTCACTGCTGGAAGGGTTGTTCAAAAGTTACGGAAATTTTACCATTGATTTTAGAGGGGGTGTATTTTTGGAGAACATTTTGATGGAATTGCTGTGTGCCGTGTTGATTTCCTTAAGAGATTCTTCGCTAGACTCTTTATCTGAAGAAAAGCTCTTGGAATGGAGGGGAGTGGTGCAGGATCTCTTAGAAGCCAAGTTCAACCTGTCCTTTTTGCTTGAGTACCTGCAATCATTGGCCCACGCGCTGTTCCAGAGGCAAGCTTCTAAGAGCATTGATGCTGAGATTGCTGCTGCTGAGGAAGCTTTAGCTCATGCTCACAAGACTTTGCAAGATTTGAAGATTAAAAGGCAGAGGGTCCTTTCTTCTTCGGCTGTCCCTGCTCTTTCACCAGATGGCTCTTTGTTGGCTGGCCTTATTTCCTAGCCTTTTTTTTTTTAGCTGGTTTAGATGTGTATGAACAATCTGGGGTTGTATAAGTTCCTATTTCTTTGTTTGAACATTGTTTCTGGTCTTTTTTTTTTACATAGATCTGTACTTATGCTTTAAGACTGCTTCTAAGTATTTGTGTCTCAGGATTGCTAAGTATTTGTGTTTCAGATTGCTTCTAATCCTTTCTTAATGGTATGTGGATCTTCTCCTCTCTCTTTTTTTTACATTGTTTTTCTTTTTTTGGTACCGAGTCCTGGGCCATGATTCCCACAAGTTTTGCTGTAGGTTCCGGACCAGGTACCCTTTTTTTTTTGTTATGCAAGTACTGAACTGAGTACACTGGGCGATTTTTTTTTCTTTTTGTCCCAATTCATAAGCTTGGCAAGACTCCCTCTTTTTTTTTTGTCAAGTGCTGGGCTAGGTATCTGAGCATTTGTCTGGGATCCTAGATCATGTATTTGAAACTAGCTGTTTGAAACCAATTGTGGGGTGGGTCCTAGGACATGTGTCAAACATTTTTGCCTAGGTATCCTCCCCTAATTCTACACGTGCTTGGGCTCTGCAATACTTAGGATTTAATAGCTAAGGAGAAATAAAGAGAGATTTTCATTGAATCAAAACACAATCATCATTTCAAGGAACATAGCAAAGTTAAAGATAGGAAGGACCACAGAGTGTCCTTCTACTATGGGTTCCAAAACAAAATTACTTAAGCGATAATTCGTAATAAAAAAAAAAGAAGGAGAATGCTAAAAAAAACTTAGCAGGTTGGAGAGTTGGCAAAAAGGATCCCAGTGTACTGAGACCTCTCCTCCCTTATTCATAGTACTGTTAGCCACTTCCCATTTATGGGCTCTGTTAGGACAGTCCCATCTTCCTTTGTAAGGTAGTAATACCCACTATCATGAGTCTCTCTGATGATGTAGGGTCCTTCCCATTTTGGGGCAAATTTGGAGGGTCCTGGTAGGTTCCTCCTTATATGCTTTGCTGTCCTTAGTACTAGCTGCCCTTTAGTGAAACCTCTTGGGCGTACTGCTTGTGCTTATGCTCTAGTCATTTTTTGCTGGTACCTCTGGCTTCTTCTCCTGGCTAGTTCTCTTTCTTCCTCTGCCCCTTCAAGGTTTGCTAGTCTCCTTCATTGTTTGTGCCCCCGGTGTCCTCCTGGCTTTCTTTAAGTACTACTCTTGGTGTAGGAACTACTAATTCCACTGGACTGATAGCTTCTGTTCCATAGACTAAGGAGAATGGTGAGAATCATGTGGCTGTCTTTAAAGAGCTCTTGCATGCCCAAAGTACATCTGCTAAGTGGTCACTCCATTTCCCTCCATACTCTTACTTCATTTTCTTAAGGATCTTCAATATCACCCTATTAGTGGCCTCTGCCTGGCCATTTCCTTGTGGGTAGTATGGTGTAGATCTTCCATGCTTGATGTAATATGCCTCAGTCAATCCCTTCATTTCTTTGTTTATGAATGGGGTCTCATTATCGCTGATCAACCTCCTGTGGATCCCAAACCTTGTAATGATATGCTCTCGAATGAAGTTTGCTATAGCTGCTCCAGTGGCCTTTTTCAAAGGGATAGCCTCTACCAATTTTGTGAAGTATTCGGTAGCTGCCAAGATCCATATGTAACCATTGGATGGGGGGTTTATAGGCCCTATGAGATCAAGTCCTCAAGTGTGAAAAGGTCATGGTATTGTCATATCCTGCAACATATTTGGGTGAGTATGGATTGCATCTCCAAGGACTTGGCAGGCGTGGCAAGTTTTGACTAGCTCCTCGGAGTCCCTTTTCATTGTTGGCCAGTAGTACCCCAACAGTAGTAACTGTTTATAGAGCCTCTTTTTTCCTGGGTGACTTCCACAGTCACCGGAATGGACTTCCCTGACTACTTCCCCGGCTTCCCTTGGCCCCATGCATTTTAGGGGATCCCCACTGTATCCCCTTTTGAATAGAATCGCATTCTACAAGAAATATCTGACTGCGAGTTTCTTAAGCTGGTGGGTCAATGTCCTGTCAGTCCGTAAGATCCCTTGAGCCAAGTATTCCATGAAGGGAGTCCTCCAATCTTCTATAATAAATACAGCGTAGTTTTCTTCCTTGTCCACCGAGAATTGACATTCCTGACATTTTTCATGTATAGTTGCTGCCTCTTTGTTCATACTAGGCCAGTAGTATCCCATGCGTTGCATTCTTCTATATAGGCTGATCTTTTCTAAGGTCCCGTAGACTTGGGTATGTAGCTCTTCCAATCTTAGTTTCCCTTCCTTCTCGTTGATACATCTGGATAGGATCCCTCCAGGCAGTCTCCTGTATAGTTCCCCTTCTATTAGAGCGTAGTCCCTCAGTTCTTTGACACTCCTGTCGGACCCTGTTTCTTTCATTTTTTCTTTTACTTCGCTCTTCCAATCCCATTGTTTGGACTCTCCGGGGGATATTTTTTGGAGGATTTTTAAGATAGAATGTTCCTGCTTTCCTATTCTGACCAGCGTGTCCCTTCCTTTGAATGACACTTGGGATCCTAGGGTGGCAAGCGCATCAGCGAACCTGTTTTCGCTTCTCTGCGTGTACTCTATGCTGAAGGTCTGGAATTCCTGCTCTAGCCTTTGCGCCCAAGTCCTGTAGGCTGCTAAATTTTGTTCCCTTAGTGCAAAGTCACCCTTTACTTGGGAAACTACAAGATTGGAATCTCCTAGTACTCTCATATATTTCACCCCTATACTGAGTGCTATAGTTAACCCGGTCAAGTATGCCTCATATTAAGCTGCATTATTAGAACAGGAGAACCCAAGATTGACAGATAAGGGTATGGTGTCCCCATTCTCATAGCTTAGTACAACTCCTACTCCATTTGAGGCCGTTGTGGCTGACCCATCGAATCTCATCATCCATTTCTTTCCTGGGATTTCTGCCACTGCTACCTCACCTGGGATCTCTTCACGTAGTGAGCTTTCTTCATTTCTTGGGAACTGTGCTAGGAGGTTTGTTATGGCTTGACTTTTGACAGCTTTTGAGGTCCTGAGACCTATGTCATATTAAGAGAGCATGACCAACCACTGTGCTATTCTTCCTATTAGGAGGGGCTGATGCAGGAGTGCTTTTATGGGATGTGACTTAGTCACCAAAAGGATCTGATGAGCTGAGAAATACCTCTTCAGTCTTTCGGATGCGTAAATAACCACTAGGCATGCTTTCTCTATCCTGGGATACCTGGTCTCGGCATCCTTGAGTGTCCTGCTTACATAATAAACAGGCTACTCATTCCCATCATCATCTTCTTGTGCTAGCAGAGCTCCTATTGCTTAGGCATTTGATGCTAAGTACAGCAACAAGGGTCGCCCGCGTACCGATGCTTGGAGAGTGGGTAAATAATTCATAATTTGTTGGATCCTTTGGAAGGCTTCTTGTTGCTCCGTTCCCAGGTGAACTCGATTCCTTTCTTTAACAGTTTGGATAAGCCACTTGTGACCGAAGCTAACCCTAGCACAAATCTCCTAATGTAGGAAACCCTTCCTAGGAAGCTTTTGAGCTCCTTCACTATTGTTGGTCTTTTCATTGTAGCAATGGCTGCAGCTTTGGCTGGATCTACACTTATGCCTCTGTGTGATGTACTAGGAACCCAAGGAACTTTCCCGCAGATACTCCAAAGGCACATTTCATGGGGTTCATGTTTAGTTTGTATTCTCTGCATCTTTTGAAAAATTGTTCAAGTACCTGAAGGTGTCCTGTCCTAGTTTTTGACTTAACCACAATATCATCCACATAGTCTTCCATTTCCTTATGCATCATATCGTGGAAGGTGGCTGTCATGGTTCGCTGGTACGTAGCCCCTGTATTTTTTAGGCCAAAAGGCATCACGGTGTAATAAAAATTCCCGATTGGGGTCCTGAATGCTATCTTCTAGCGTCCTTGGCAGCCATACGAATTTGGTTGTATCCACTATACCCATCCATGAATGAAAATATAGAACTTCCTGCAGCTAAATCCACAAGGAGGTTAATATTAGGCAGAGGGAACTCATCTTTTGGGCATGTCTTGTTCAGGTTGCGGAAGTCCACACAGCAACAAATCTGGCCGTTCTTTTTCTTCGCAGGTACTATATTGGAAAGCCATTTGGGATTCTGAATGGGCTTGATGAAACTAGCTGCTAGCAGCTTCTTGACCTCCTGGGTTATCTGAGCCTCTACATCAGTGTGAAAGACCCTGGCTGGTTGGATAACTGGTTTAACTCTCGGGTCCACGTTGAGGGCGTGGACCACCAACCCAGGATCCAGACCAGGCATCTCATCATAGGTCCATGCGAACACATCCATGTATTCTTTGAGCAAGGCCACCAGTGGCTCATTTTCTTGTACTTCCAACTGACTACTGATGAAAACAGGTTTCTGGGATCCCAACCGAGCCCCCAAGTTTATTTTCTCCAATTCTTCCTCAAGTTGGATTTGCGTCTCTTTAACTGGTTCCTCTGGGACTTCCTCTTGAGCTACCGTACATTTTGGTGGTCCGAGACCCTCCTGCACGATGCACTCAGGCCCCGCGCACCTTCATAAGCGGTAAATCAATCTTCCCCCGGGTTCCTGTACTACTACACATTCCTGAGATCCTAAGGTACTGAGCTCCCTTTTTTGCCTTTTTCTCTTTAGGAGGTCTCTTAAGTCGTGAGTACCTCCTCCTTCTTCTTTTTCCAAGATAGGTGCTCCTGAGGTCCCCGGCATGGGACTCTCATTGTCTGGTTCTAACTCATCATAGAACATTGTTTCCACAAAGTTTACTTCTCCTTAGCTGAAGGGGTTACGGTTGGCAGGAATCCTTACAGGCCTCCCATTCAATCTCCCTTTAACACACTAATGGTACGTGGATGGTATAAGGCGATGCTTATGGAGCCATGGCCTTCCCAGCAGTACATGGTAGGATACCTCTGAGTTGATTACATGAAATCTGGTCATGGCTACTATTGGCCCCACTCTTAGGGCCAGCTGTACATATCCTTTGGTCGATTCTGCTAATCCTCCGAATCCGGTTATCTCCATGGGAGCCCCTAGGATCCTCCTTCCAGCTAGGCCCACGGCTTCCAGGGTGCTCAGGGTTATGAGGTTGAGCGATGCCCCTATGTCTACCTGTGCTCTTCTAATTTGGACACTATTTATGGTGGCCATTAGATAAAGGGGTCTACGGTGATCTGGATGCTTAATCTCCATGTCCTCATTAGTGAAAGTTATGGCGTTGGTTGTCTCTAGGAAAGCTCGGCTAGCATGTGATTATGCTATGAAACATTCTATTCCTGAATCTGCTGCTATAGTCATGAGAGACTCTGTGGCCACCCTTCTTGCTTCTGGTCCAAATCCCAGCTGGTTGAATAATGATCTGAACTCGGGATTCTTCTGAAGGATCCTGACTGTGCTAGGATGGAAGGATCCTTCTGGCTCTTCTGCTTCTGCTGGGTTACCATGGATTACTACAGCCATCACCCCTTTCCCTTTGTGGTTGGGCAGGGGGTTCCTTTGTACATCTGGCTCCTTCTGAGTGACCTCCAGGGTTCCTTCTCTCAGCTTCTTGTGAAAGAGTCTACGGAGGGTCCAGCAATCCTTGGTGGAATGCTTGACATAATTATGAATCCTGTAAAACAAAGGATTTTTCCTTTCTTCCTCTGTTGGTGGCCTTCACACAGTAAATGGCCTAACCACTCCATCCTCAATCCATTTGTCTAGGACGTGGTTTAACTCTTCTGCGGTACATGGGATCACTGGTGGTTCCTCGAACACTTTTCCATCAGGCGTCTTTCTTTTCTCTCCTACTGACGCTGTCATGGCTTGGGATGTTGGCATCCTTTTTGTCTTCATAGTTTATGCTGTCCTTCTAGTTCTCTGTAACAGGTCAACAAACTGTGTGATGCATAGATTTTCGAGGTTGAGTCTATAATCGAAAAGCATGTTGGATACGCATGTTTCTACAAGTTCTTTTTCTTCATGGTCCCCATAACAATCTAGAGACACATCTTCAAACCTTTTGATGAACTAAACGGGATCCTCTCCAGGCCTCTGTTGTACCATCTGAAGGCTTTGGAAAGTAACCTTGTCCTCTCCAGGGTAATATTTCGCACAGAACCTTTCCATCATTTCGTCCCAGGTTTTAATGGATCCTGGTCTCAGCGTAGTGTACCAAGTGTATGCTCTATCCGCTAAGGATTCAGCAAACTTTCTTAGACACAGCTCCCGGTCTCCTACGTAGGGGCCCATGGTATGAATAAACCTACTCACGTGTTCCACGGCGCTCCCATTTCTTCCATCAAAAGGATGGAACTTTGGGGGTTCATATCCTTTGGGGTATGGCTTGCCAAGGAGTTCTGGTGGGAATGGGGGATCCCGAGAAAATTGCTTAGGGATCCCCAAAAGTTTCTCCCTTTTTTGGTCCAGGAGGGCACTGACATCTGCCAGTGTTAGGTACTGGGGGTTAGCTCATCCTCCTACTGCAGACCCTCCCTCTGGCTGGGTCCTATCTTGGTTGCCCGCAAGGGGGGCATTGTCCCTGACTTCTTGCGTCTTGCCTTCTTTAAGAAGACGGACCTCTTGCTGCAAATCCTTCAGTATTGCAGTCATTCGAGCCATAAGGTTTGGCTCCTGCCTTGGGTCCTTTTGCTCTGATGCGACCTTTTGCTCTATCAGGGGCACCTCGCCTCTTTGTCTAGAGGCCACTTCATTTTCTCCTACGGGCTCAAAGGCCGCGGGTGGCACATTTACACCTTTGTTGTTCCTTGGTCTTGGAGGCATGCTCTGCGAAGGGATTGTTTCTTCCTTTTTCTTTACCCAGTCCCCAATGGAGTCGCCAAAATGTGAGAGTGCCTTTTTTTTTCTCAACACAGTGGCCCAAAGATCCTGAGCCAAATAATTGTTCTTGGTGGACTGGGCTTAGTTCACTGCAGCTAACAGGCTGTTTAAGAACCAAGTGGTGCACAAAGCAAGCTTCCTACAACACAAATAAACTAACAAGCGAAAATATCTGTATTAAATGACAGTTCAAACAACAAAGAAATGCGCAACAAATAAAATACAGTAAAAGAAAAAGGGTTAGGGATCCTCGAATCAATGAGAGACATTTCATAAATTTTCTTTAGTTATGATTACAATGCTCACTAAGACGTAATACAAGGTTCAACTAAGTTCAAAAATTACAGACTTTGATAGCCACTCAAGTTTCAAAGACTTGCAAAATTTGAATTTTTGAATCCGAGTACGTGCTATAGTGGCTATCTAGGGGATACCGGGAGCAATTCCTCTGTTTTCCTTGAACTTTACAGAGTCCTTTCTATGGCTCTGTGTCTTTTCTAGAAATCCAGAAAAATGGCGATGAATGCCTGAATAAAAAATCAATGAGTCCCTCAATCTCTGAATGTCCCTTAGCAAGGACTTCCTCCTTCTTTTATAGTGCAACTCTAAGGTTCCGGGGTACCTGTGGTTTCTCCCTTTTGCCCCTCAGAGTTCATGCTGTGTCAGTTTGCTC
This sequence comes from Quercus ilex subsp. ballota, assembly GCA_032727855.1. Lineage (NCBI taxonomy): Eukaryota > Viridiplantae > Streptophyta > Magnoliopsida > Fagales > Fagaceae > Quercus > Quercus ilex. The sequence continues at coordinate 39,923,762 of CM064919.1, forward strand.
AAGGGCTGGTCATTTCCTTTTTTTCTCATAACTTCTTCCTTTTGGTGCGACCAAGTTGAAAGCCCCATAGCTGATTTTGCATTTCAAGCTCCCCTCAGGCCGCTGATCTTCAGCCATTTCCCCTTTCTTTCACCCTTTCAGCTTTTGGTTGCACTCCATCCTTGTCATTTTCTCGAATAGTTGGAATCTTTTACTGCTGGGTTGAAAGCTCCCTTCCAGTTACCTCTTTTATGGTTTTCCCATTCTGGGGACCTTGGGGCACAGCTCCTTCATCCATGCATCTTCTGCTTCTGTACTTTTTGATTCCACTGTCTGTCTGGGTGCATGAGACCTACATGCTCTTTGTCTTTTATCCCTCTTTTGAACTTGCTTCAATTTTACTTATACCATGTTGTACATTCCAGGGATCCCCGGACTCTGGTGACTTCTGGGATCTCGGCCCAGCTCTTCTTATTGGGCTCCTTTTGGTTTATTGATCCTGGTCGGTTGAGCCTTTCTTTTGCTTCATGTATTTTAAATTCTGTTCTTCCATGGGTCGTTGGATCCCAATCCTTTGGACCTCCCACCCTTTTCTTCTTTCTTTTTCTCTTTTCTTCATTACGTGAACCCAGCCCCCTTTTTTTTTTTTTCTTTTTTTTCTCTAGCTTCATTTCCATGAAATTGGCCCAACATGCTATTTCTTTAGGCCTTAGACTGTGAGCAATTTTGAACCTCAACAATCATAACATATCTAAAACCCTATGAGCATGCCTTTTTTTTTTTAGCACACCGGCCCAAGGATCCTGGGCCAAGTAAATATAGTTTGGTGGACTGGGCTTGGTTCACCGTAACTAAAGAGCTGTTTAGGAATCAAGTGGTGCACAGACATGTTCCCTACAACACAAATAAACTAACAAGCGGGAATATCTGTATTGAATGACAACGAAAACAGCAAAGAAATACACAAAAAGCAGTGGTTAGGGATCCCCGGATTAATGAGATACTTTATTAATTTTCTTTGATCATAGTTACAATGTGCTCACTAAGACGTGATACAAGGTTCAAATAAACTCAAAAATTACAGACTTAGATGGCTGTCTGAGTCTCTAAGACTTGCAAAGTTTGAATCCCTTTGAATCCGAGTATGTGTCATAGTGGCTGTTTCTGGGATACCGGGAGATGTTTCTCTGTTTTCTTTAAATTTTACAGAGTTCCCTCAATGATTCTATTGTGATTTTTTTTTTTTTAATTGCTGAATGCCTTCAACGTTGGTTGCTTCTTCCTTTTATAATGCGACCCTATGGCTCCAGGGTACTAGTGATTTCTCTCTTTTGCCTTTCCTTGGGTACTAAAGCTCGTTTTGTGCCTATCACTCAGAAGGCTAAGCATTTCCCTGTTGCTCATAATCTCCTCCTTTAGGTTCTGTTTCTTTGAAAGTCCATGGCTGACTTTCCATTCCAGGGTGTGCTTAGGAAGTTGTTCTCAATTTCACGTTTCTCAAAACTTCCTACCTTTTCAGACCCAGCTTTTGGCAGTCCTCCCTTTTGTCATTTTTCTTAAGTGAGCAGAATCCATTTCTACTGGGTCGAAAGTTTCCTTCCAGCCACTCCTACTTATAGTTTTCTCGTTCTGGGTTCCTTGGGGTACCGATTCTTTGTTCATGAATGGTTGCTTTATACCTTCTGATTCCTTACTATATCACTGGGCGCTTGAGAGGGACTCATCTGTTCTTCGTTCTTTGTGCTCTTTAGCACTTTCCTTTGAGCCGTTTCAATCCTATTTAGGCTGTGTTGTTCGTCCCAGGGATCCCGAGTCTCTGGCAGTCTCTGGGATCCCCAGTTCTTCCTATTGGGCTTCTTTTGGCTTACTGATCTTGGCCGGCTGGGTTTTTCCTTTGCTTCATGGGTTTTAAAGCCTGTTCCTCCATGGGTCTTTGGATCCCACCTCTTTAGGCCTCTCATCTTTTTTTTTTTCTTTTTTCTTTTTTTTTCTTTCTCTTTTCATTACGTGAGCCTAACTCTTTTTATTTCTCTAGTTTTATTTCTCATGGGGTTAGTCCAATGTGTTATCCCTTTGGGCCTTGGGCTGTGATATTTTGAACCTCAACAAACCCAAACCCAAACAAAACCTAAAAACCAAACTCCACACCACCGCCATAGAAACCACCACCAAAAATAAGTCTTTGTGCAAGGAATTGCTTCAAAGTTCAAAGCATGAGAAAGATGAGCTTTAAGACCCACTCCCACCATGCCGCCGCCACCCACTGAACCAAAACCCACTCCCACACAAATCAAAATCCCACTACCCACTACCACCGAATACCCACATACACTGCCACCACCGTGCCACATCACAGATCAACTCACGCCACAAACCCACTCCGCCACCACAAACCACCGACCCAGACCCACTTCGCCACCACTTCCACATAACCCACGCTGCCACCACATGGAAGACGACGTCGTACTGGAGGACCCACGCCTACCTCTGCTGCTACCACCACCACACAAGGTTTTGAGTTTGAGAAAAATGGGGTTTTAGGTTTGAGGAGAGGAGAGAGCAATTGTAGAACAAAAACAAGAAAGAGAAGAGAAGACAGAGAAATGAAAGAGAGAGAAGATAGAAAGAAAATAAAATATTATTTAAACTTATAGAAGCTTACTACAGTGCTATCATAAAAGTAGGATGGCACTGCAGCAGAATTGTAAAATTTTTTACAATTCTAAGTTTTTACAATTCCCGATGGTGGAGGTTTTTGAGAGACAAATACTAAATAGAGGCAATATATGGCATTTACCATTCCCATTATGAATGCTCTAAGAACCATATACTTTGTAATCTAATCTTTATTAAAAAAAGAGAAGAGGGTATTCTTGTATGGCATTTGTTTCGCTTGAAAACACTTTCAGGAAATTATTTTACACCATTGTGTGTGTTTGGCAGCTACAGAAAATCATTTACGTTTTGACTAGAAAATAAGCTACTTTGAGCGTAAAATCATTTATGCTTTGATTTTACCTTCAAACAATTTCCGGAAACCACACCTAAAGAGAGAGCTCGAGCACACTCTTCACATGGACCAAAACCCATCTCCAAGCTCACCTCAGCCAAGCTCTGGCCAGCCCAGATCGTGCCGCCCCACAGTCCAAAACCAATCTCCAAGCTCACCTTCAAACCATTTCCAAAAAAAAACCAAACTGAGAGAGAGAGAGAGAGAGAGAGGCCGATCACCTAAACTTGAGATCGATTTCACCGCCGTCTGGGTCGTGCCTCTCACCGCCGATTTGCCATGTTTCTCTCTTCCTCCCTCTGCCACCCATGTCACCGATCTACCCTTTTTCTCTCTACCCATGTCAAGCAAACCACCGCAAGACAAGCGACCCACCGCGACCTAGTCGCCTCAACCGCACGATCTTGCCTCCGCCACCTCTAGATCGAACCCAATCGCCTCTCTCTCTCTTCCTTCTTCTCTCAATTTGACTGGATTTGATGAATTTTTTTTGTTGGATTTTGTTTCTTTTGTGTTTATCTATTGAGAAATGATATTATATATTTGTTTGAAAGCTGAGAAAATGTGAGCAACAAGTAGAAAATGTGTTTTCTATAATATTTTCAAGAATACAACCAAACACCAGAAAATATTTTTCAAATCATTTTTTGAAATGCAACCAAACACTTGAAAATATTTTCACCTGAAAATATTTTATACTGAAACAAACGCAGCCTAAGTAAAGATGGAAAACGGTTTTTGTGCATGCAACTACTACTAAAGCAAATGTTGTTGTTGTTGTTGTTGTTGTTGTTTTTTTTTTTTTTTTTTTTTTTTTTTTTTTTTTTTTAAATATAAAAAATAAAACTTATCCGTAGGTTTTGGGGCTGCCAGCAAAGGTTTAACATCTAGATTACAGATAACTCATTGTTAACTCCTTTAAAACGAGAAGCAATGAGAAGACATCGAGCTGCATATATGTACAATAGTTTAAATAAGAGGGGGAGGGAGGGGAGTTGACAAATTACACTTTTCCACTCTAATCCTTCATCTTGATTACACTTATCCACCTCCCCCTCTTTTTCGCTGCTGCAATTACCCTAGAGCAAAGGCTAATGGAAGAAAATAAGACGTGAAAAGTGTGAACCATTACCATGGGCAGAGTTTGTGCAATATTGTGTCCCTAAGAACCATATAACTTGTAATCTAATCTTTGTAATTCATGTGTGGCATTTATTCAATACTATGTAAGTAGAGCCGGAAAAGGGTTTTGTGTGCATGCAACTACTGCAAAATCATGTATTCCTTTTTTCTTTTCTTTTTTAAATCAAACTTATCCATTGGTTTTGATGTTGCTAGCAAAGGTTTAACATCTAGATTACATATAGCTCATTGTTTACTCCCCTAAAACGAGAAGCAATAAGAAGACATTGAGCTGCATATACGTACAATAGTTTAATTTCAACCTTTAAATATAAAGGAGGGGGAAGGGGGGGTTGACAAATTACACTTTCCCGCTCTAATCTTTTCATCCCGATTACACTTACCCCACCCCACCCCTTTTTCCCCGCTGCAATTACGGTTAATTTTAGGGCTTAGAATGTACTATAAATTAAAAAACTTCTTGGGAGAATGAGGATGAATTGTAAGACAAATATTTCCAAAAGAGGGGCAATAGATCATATGCCCAATAAGTTGAAGCACAGTCCCCTCTCCCGCAGTGATAAGCACATGTCAGGATTAGCATACTAGTAGATCTAGAGGAGCTCATTCCAGTACCTTTCAAAAACAAAGATTTAGAGGAGCTCCTTGACAGACTGACATCTCCAATCGTGCAAATTTTGGCTTAATAAAGAAGAATTAGTACGCAGGTAGACTAACCCAAAAGCAAACTATTTATGATGTACATGCTGAGTTTGAGTATGTTGAAGAGCTCTAACAAAGCAACAAAAGGCTCAAAGTTTGTCACAAAGGATGAATTGTCAGTAAGAAAAAAATGAAATTTAGAAACACAAATAGGCTAAGGTGGGGCAAGGAATTTGAACTTTGACACAAGGATCTAATTTTGTCCAATTTGGGGCTATGAACAAATCACACCAACAATGTTGAGTATAAGGTAGAGATCATTGTGCCTACGTCGTCATCATAGATTGTAAAGTTACCGCAGACTAGATACAAGCTTGACAGAAAGAAGCACCAAGGGAGAAAATGCAGACAAGGAATAAAATATAATCAATCTGAATTATCATGACTTACTTGCACCTTGAAACTAAATAAATGCAAAAAAACTTCAGGAGTATATATTTGATCTCATAGATTATAATATCTGGCAGATAAATTGTGCACCTTAGAGGACGACGTCCTATCAATGGGACATTTAAGCCCCAATGTTTATTCTTTTCAAGCAAGCTAACAAGTAACAACTCAGGAACCCAATGTTTAATTTTACAGCCTTAACATTGTTTAAGAAACTAAGTTTCAGTGGATGTGGTTGCATCATCTTTGTGCTTAATCATACCCGAATCCACTAGAATGGGAACCTCTGCCGCAAGCCATGGTGCAAGACCCAAGCATAGTGCATGTGCTATACCAAACCTAGGACTGCAAAAAAAAAGCAGGATCAACAAATCTGTTAGTCTACGATACAACCAGATTGCTCAAAGAGACAGATAGGGAATAACTCCAGATGAAAATAATGATGATTCAAAGTTAACCAATGTGACCACATGTAGGTAAGAGATCAGAAAAAAGTAGTCTGTTTGTTTAAGGAAAGTTAAAAACCAAAACTAGGGTAGTAGTTAGTACTGTTTTTCCAGCACAAGAATGATACCATGTTAATACATACTTTGTTACAGCTCCAAATTGAAATGCAGGGTTCCATTATCAAGTTGGGAAACAAATTTTCAGGAAATAAGTCATTATGCTGATATTCTTGTAGTACCATAACAATAATATCATTAAAACAAACAGTGGTTTGCAAATTATCCGAAAAGAAAATAAACGTCTCTTACAAAAACAAGTTCCATCAAACAAACAAAATAGAAAATGTGTTTTCATTAGTTGGAAAAGCAAAGTAATCAAGAAGATGGCTCTAATAATAATAATTCAAAGCACTGAATCTTCTACTCTATATAGAAGAATAGAAATACAATTATACAACACAGCTAAGCTAAGCCAAGCCAACAAATCCAATAAGGTTTAGAGTCAATTAAGGAGGTTTAAAACCTAGGAAGCACGGACACTTCGTTTCATACTAGTGTTGTACCTGTACCGTATCCATGCTTCTTGGTTTAAAACATGTTTCATCCCATATCAAATTCCAGATTTAATCACTCATCCTACTAGTAAAAAAACACAATAAATCAAGATACGAGCTTCATCAAACACTCCTTAAAATCATAAACACCATAATGTGTGTATTTTATTTTTTATTTTTTTTAAATATCGTAGGGAACCTTTTTAAAAAATAACCCTTTGGACTCGCCTCTAGCCTGTAGAACATAAGGTAAACTGACTCCATCCGCCAAAACCAGTTGTCGGGTAATCTAGAGACATTTACCCCTGCCGGACTATGCAGTTTATGCTCACGCAAACCCATAAAGATCATAGTAATTACTAATTAGTAAAAAAAAAAGAGACAAAAGTACCAGTTTTTTGCCCAAAGCGGCTTGAAATGTACGGTCAAGCAGATCTTCCCCCCTCTATACATCTGAAAAACCACAACAACAAAAAAAGAAAAGAAAAGAAAAATCAGAGCAATGAAAATTAACACAAACAAAAAAGAACAAAATGGGAATTAAACAAAATATGAAACCTTTTGGGTCTTGCCATCGAGTTGAGGGAGCTCGAGCTCGGGAGCGGTGGAGGGATAGGTGACAGGGATATCGAATTGGAGGTCGAACTCGTACTTGAGGAGATTGTGGACGTACCAGCACTTGCCTGTCCAACGTGTCCCCTCCGGATTGGACGCGGAGATCCGGAACCAATCGTTGTCGTTGGACTTGTTCATCTGTGTGTAGGCGATCAGGGACTTGTACTCCTCCTTCAGCCTCTGCGTCCAGGCCGCACCGTCTCTTGGCCCGGCTTTCGTCGTTAGCAGAGGGATTTGGGTCAGTGTCGATTTCGTGTTCGGGTCCCAACCCTCCATTTCTCTCTAACCCTAATCCTAAGCTAGATGATTTGCTTTTATCTCTGTCTCGGGGAAATCTTTGCTCTTTCTTTCTGTGCCTGTCGAATTGTTCCTCGTTCTTCTTCTTCTTCTTCCTTTTTTCCTTTTTTTTTTTTTTTTTTTTTTTCCACTATTGCTGTAAATGGAGCTAGATTCTATAAACAGCTCAGCGGAAATTCGACCTGACAAAAGCTTTTTTTTACAAGGAAAAGTGAAAATCTTTTTTTTTTTTTTTTTAAGTGACATCATTGGTCAATCTAATTATATATAATATTTTATATTTATTTATATGATTACGTGTTTGATAATATATTATAAATTTGAGGTTCGATTTTATAAATTTATAAATTATTTTTTTATAAACAAATTTATAAATTAATTAATTAAATATTCATTTATTCATTTATAATAATTTATTAAGCATATAAATATTTCGTGAAAACCTTTTTTTTTTTTTTTTTTTTTTGGGTTAAAACCATATATAATTTGCATCCATACAAGATTGTTTAATCTAATCTATATATCTATATATATAATACTAGGTGAAGCAGAAAGAAAATCCAATTAGATTTCAATTAGATTTTCAATTTTGCGCCACTTATCCTAATCAAAACTAAAAAAAAAAACTAATTAAATTATAAATTTGACTCCAATTTTGTGTTATGTATCTTATCTAAATTTTCTAATTTTTGTGCCCAAATAAATGATGCATTAACATTTAACACGGAAACCAAGAAAACCACAATGATAATACTCATTAGCTTAAGCAAGAACATCTTACCTGCACACTTTTATGAAGATTATAAATTGGACTTCAATTTTGTGTCATGTATCTTATCTAAATTTTCTAATTTTTGTGCCCAAATAAATGATGCATTAACATTTAACACGGAAGTCAAGAAAACCACAATGATAATACTCATTGGTCTAAGCAAGAACATCTCACCTCCACACTTTTATGGGTGATCTCAATAGAGTCTGGAACTCTTCTAATCCCACAACCAGAACCAAGGAATCCAACGAGAAAGATTATAAAAGTAAAACATCATCTCCTCCTAATTCCATATCATCATCCCATGTCTCCTCCTCTCTTAACCTCTACCAATTAGATCTACACACCTACCCTTTCCTCCTCCTTACGGATTTCTCAGAGCAAGGCTGGGTTCAAACACAATGTTCAATCCCACTCTTCCTTACTTCACACTCTCACACATTAGCGCTTCATTGGCGTTTCCAAGAAGATTTCAAGCTCAATTATCATTTTTTATTTTTTAATGTCCCTTTATATATTTTAAATAATAAAATGCAATATTCTTTTTTTTTTATTTGTTGTTTTATCTAATGCTATCCTATGTATGATAAACCAAAAAAAAAAAAAAAAGACCAATAGCATTACTTAAATAATAAAATGCAATATATATTTTTCATTGTTTGATTTAATTCTATCATCTGTGTGATAAACCCAAAAAAACAAAAACAAAACAAAAAAATTGGCTAATACTATCATTACAATTAACCAGTCCCGTGCGGTAGCACGGGGTTACATACTAGTTTATATAAGTTTCTAATAAAAATAATTTGATTAATTAACTTAAATAATATGATTTTATATATAATTAAGCTATTGATTATTAATGCAAATTTCTTATAGGATAAAAATGTTTCAACCGTCATGCTTATTCAAGTACAACGTTTGAATTTATTCAAAAAAATAAGAGTAAACTATGTATTTGGTCCCTATCATATACACCATATTTTAATTTGGTCCATAACTTTTCAATTGTGTCAATTTAGTCCCTATTATTTTAGTGTTGTGTCAATTTAGTCCTTACCATTATTTTTAGGATGAAAATTAATGACTCGTCTAATGGCCAAAATAAAAAAATTAGACTTCGTTGATGTGACAATACACAAAAATTTTATTTTGGCTATTTGTTATGTCATCAATTTTCATTTAAGATATAATGATAGAGACTAAATTGACACGACACTAAAAAGTTAGGGACCAAATTGACACAATTGAAATATTATGGATCAAATTGAAATATGGTGTATAGGATAGGGACCAAATATGTAATTTACCCAAAAATAAAAAGAATTAAATTTAAACAAATAATTTATGGCATGTTTGGATGGAGGGGAGAAGAAGGGGAAGTAGAGGGGAGTAGAGCAGAGTTGGCTAAAAATAACATAATTTTGTGCTAAATCCACTCTACTCTCCCTCCCTCCCCTTCAATCCAAACAGACCATTAATTTGATAATTAAGCTGAAGTTCAACCCATATTTGAAATAAGCTCAATTTGATTATAACCCTAAGATTGGAAAAAAAAAATATTTTGTTATTAATGTCTCTTGATTGTCTATTGATATGGTCATATTCAGTTCATTTTTAGTGTTCATTTGGTATTTTATAGTTTTTCAATAGCTTATTTGTTAATATATATATATATATATATACACAAAAAGCCAAATTTATTAGTGCACTAGGCTCCTAAATGACTTGACCTGGAAAAATTGCTTGCTACAATCAAACTGCAATTGGCTCAAATTGCAACTTCTTGTTACTTCGCCTTGCTATCAAAATGAAACAAATCAAACTGCTACTTTCACTATTGTCAGAAAAGTAATAAGATTAACAAGAGCTCTATCTCTTCCTCAAATCTCAGTCAATAGATTCTTGGCAGAATCAGAGTGACCCTTGTTCATAGTGGGCCAAACTTGAAGACATGAGACAAGATATTACATCTTTTAATTTGATCAAATCCTATCCTAATGTAAGCAATGTGACTTTTCTCGGTCAATGGAATAAAATCTTAAACATAATCATTTCAAATCATCATAAAGCTTAAAATTAATTAATGTCTTCAATAGAAAAAAAAATGTTTTTTATACTTTATCCAAGTCATTTAAACAAAAAACTTAAATCCAAATCCTTCTTTTCAAAAACTTCAATTCAAATAAACCATAAATGTTAATAATTACTCACTTTTGCTTTCTATCGAAGAGAAATATATTAGAAAGAGTGGCTAAATTGGATTGTTGAACTCTTTAAAGTAAACCAGATCAAGGAGTAGCTCCGTTTATTAGTTGAATTGTAATAGATAGAAAAGACAGAATTATGACAAAGAGAAACCTTACATATACCCATTAGTCCTACAAAAAAGTTCATACAGATGACATGCGAAATAATCACATCAGACCAATGCCCCGAGTCGCACCCCGCCAAATAGTGGAACCTTCAGATATACTCACAAGAGATAATTGCAAAAGAGCATCATCATAGTAGAGCTTGAAACCCAGAAGCAACAAAGGAAGTTTCATATTTCACTGAGATGAGCAGCTGGCAGTCTCATATTGTCTGAACTTTAGTTGTCCAACATTGACATGTGCTATGTGATTTATTTTAGGCCAATCCTCGCCTATATCCTTTTTGCACCTTTCCTCCAAGGCAGGACATTCTCGAATTGATAGATGTTGAAGGGCACTTAAAGATTGCAAACCCCCAGGCAGAGATGTAAGATTATGGCAATCTGAAAGTGCCAAAGATCTGAGCATGGTAAGATTAGCTACCCACTCTGGCAGAGTCTGCAGGCCAGGACAGCCACGAACTTCCAAATTTTGTAGTGTGCTGGCATGTTTTAACCCTTCAGGAAGAGACACCAGCTCTGGACAATTCAAGATGATCAAACTTTTAAGAGCAGAGAGGTGTTGCAAATTAGGCAAAGAATCCAATTTTGGACAGCACACGATAGCTAAATGCTCAAGAGCCGTTAGAAATTGCAGCCCGAGTGGCAATGATGCAATATTATTGCAATTTTCAATGGACAAAGATCGAAGAGAGCTCAGGCCTTTTATGTCCTCCGGTAATGAGATAAGGCTATGGCATTCAATTATCTCCAATGACTCCAGAGAGGTAAGGTTCTGCAGCTCTTGTGGCAATGAAAGTAGCTCCTCGCACCAGCGAATAGTCAGGGTCTTCAGATTGATGAGCTTTCCTATATTTGGAGAGATGGAGCGAAGTTTGGGGCAAGAGCCAATAGTCAAAGACATTAGAAGAGCATTATTTTGAAGCAAGTTTTCTAAGAAAACCAACCGCTCTCTAAATTCTTCGATAACAAGTATGGTGAGGGAAGCTAAGTTTGATGCTGACTGCAGTATCATTTCATTGCAACTCCGCAGCTCCAGATGCTTTAGTGATGGAAAACGTGGCATGATGCGTAATTTTAAGCATTTTCTGACTGTCAATTTGACCAAGGAAGAGAATCCTTTTCTTTGGCTGAAAGTCCACCAGAATTCTAGATTAGGAAAATTAGTGAGAGTTAGTTCTTTCAATGATGGGAATGGTCTCATTGTGCCCTTACCATAGAACTCTTTGCCAATGACCCTCACTGCATCCATTCCTTGCAAGTAAAGGACCTTAAGGAAGGGAAGCCGACCCAGTGTAGGAAGATGTTCACATCTACTGCAGTCAATCAAGACAAGTTCAGTTAGATTTGGCAGTTTATGAAGACTCGGCAGTTTATGAAGACTCATCCATTCTGGGAAGCAGATTCCTCTGTACCCTTTTATAGACAACTCTTTTAGATATTCATGTGGTTGGAGGTAATTAAGCACTTCTCTTCCCAGAGTTCCATCAGTATCATTGTTCCTGTTTAATTCCTTGTGATCATTCCCCCAGGATAACTCCAAGGACTGAAGGCTTCGCTTCTCTATCAAGTTGGCTGTCTTTGCCTCTGTTGCATCCTTCACATTCTCCAAGTGTCTAATATTTAGCTCACCCCCAAGGTTTAAATTCTGCAGCTCGCTGAGACTTTCACCCATGCCCTCTCCTACAATAAACATTGATAACGTCCGAAGGTTTTTAAGGTTTCCAATCGAAGCTGGCATTTGGGTCAATCTCTCACAGCCAATTAAGATCAAATGTTTCAATTTAAACATTTTGCCTGTATCACTGGGCAACTTTATGAGATTATAGCAACCAGAAAGGTTCATCACTTGTAAATTGTAAAGACAGCAAACACTTTCAGGTAATGTTTCAACATGTGAATTAGAGAGGTCAAGGTACCTCAAGAATATGAAAGAGGAAATTGAGTCATGGAGCTTTTTGATGCCACTACCACTTAAATCCAGGACCCTTAAGTATCTGAAACTTGAAAAAACACCTGGAGGAACTTCTCCAAGATCACCTCTTGGAAAGACTAAAATGAGAGTTCTCAATTTCTTCGCTTCATACAATGTTTCAGGAATTGTATATAAGCTGAAATCACAAACCACTGATGAGTGACGAATTAGGGAGAGGCTTCTCACTATATTGTTACCTTCCACCCTCAAGTATTCATTTCCTGCAACAGATTGTGCAAGATCATGAATGAGATTGTGCATTTTACACTCAATTATATTGCCATGGTCATCTCTCTGTACATCCTGAAAGAAAGACATCCATACCAAATCATCGAAATACTCATTGCCAATGAATTCTTGTGATTTTCTCCCTTCTGATTGAAGCAAGCCTTCTGCAATCCATAGCCAGATTAGTTTCTCCTTCTTGAAAATATAATTTCTGGGAAATATTGAGCAATATGCAAAGCAATCTTTCAGACGTGTTGGCAAGTGACTGTAACTCAACCTCAGTGCGGGTAGAATTCCACTATCACTTTCAGATACATCCCAAAGATCACTATCTTGGACAAAGAACCACTCCTTTTCCCCCCTTTTGAACCGCATGACGCTTCCCAGAGTCTTTGCAGCTAAAGGCACACCGCCACATTTCTTCACTATTTGTTTGCCGATTGCAGACAGGTTTGGATGGTGGTCTTCATTATAGCCAAAGGCTCTTTGCTTGAATAAATCCCAACAGTTATCATCAGATAGACCTTTCAAATGATGAATGTAAGTTGTGCCCATTATAGATGCGACCTTTTCACTACGTGTGGTAACAATGATTTTGCTTCCTTCCACACCACTTCTCAATGAAGTTCTTAATTTGTCCCATTCATTGTGATCTTCATTCCATACATCATCTAACACAAGCAAGTATCTCTTCTCAAATAACAATTCCCAGAGTCGAAACTGCAGCACATCCATCCCAAACAAATCACATCTGCTCTTACTACCAGATTCTAAAATCGAAACCATGATCTTCCCCACATCAAAATCATCATTAACACAGACCCAAATCTTCAGATCAAAATGTCTTTTTACCCTTTCATCATTGTACGCTAATTGAGCAAGAGTTGTTTTACCAAGACCACCAATACCAACAATAGAAATAACAGAAATTTTCCCTGGACTTTCACCAATGGACACTAATTGCTCTACTATCGTCTCTTTATCATCCACTCTCCCAAAAACTTCAGATTCAATTACAAAAGATCCCGTTTGCCTACTCCTACTTCTACTTCCACTATCACTAACAAATCCCTCTTTCAAATTAAAATAAGACTTCTCTTCTGCCAAAACATCTAATTTCTCTTTGATTTGCTTAATTTTTGGTAACATGTCAACGCAACTCGCGAATTTTCCCAAAGAGGGAACAAAGATGCTTACCTGGTCGATGAATCTGTTGCGGCTCAAAGATAGCATAACTTCAGGGGAGCACTCATCAAGAAGGTCCTCCAAATCATAAGCAACTTCCTTAAGCTCTGTCAACCAGTTCCTCAAAGCTCTATCAATCATCTGTCGCTCCTCTGCGTCTTTGAGCACGGCTTGGATTACGCGTAAGGTACGCCGGAGCTTCTTGAGGTCCTCCTTGACGCCGCAGATACTAGTGATCTCCTCAAGAAATGGGGTGGCCAATTTGTCGAATATCAACTGTACAAGAGGGGACAGAACTACATCCAGCTCCATCTAACGGCAGCTGCAGGCAAAAGTACTATATAGAATATAGGTTTTTACTCACGTCAAAGATTCAAGAGCACTCCAAGAAGAACCAAAACGCCGGTTTAGGCGTTTAGCTCTGGCGGCGACTTTGGAGGCTTTTACTGCGTTGATTTTTTTAGGGAAGGTGGTATAGATTAAAGAATTTCTTCCTTGAAAACAGCAATTTTTTTGTAAAATAGTATAATATATGATTTCATTTTCAACTGACCTCACGGTGGAATTGTGAAGTCAATGTGGAGTGAAACGTAATTACCATATTGCCCTTTGAATTGTCTCATTTAACTTTCCCATCCTTTTCCACAGGGATATTTGCCATCTAGCATAATTTTCAGAAACTATTTTGTTAGGAAGCACAGATTTGAAATCATTCAGGAAACTAGCATCTCGAGTGCATGAATCTCGAATTCGGTGACAAACTCAAGCCCCAAAGATTCGAGTTCGGACTGCTGAGGTGGAACAATTCATCCACATGGAACTCGAGTTTATTTGACTCGAGTTCTATAAAACCAAAAGCAAAAAAACTAGATAAGAAGAAGAACAAAGGAAGAAGATGATCTGCAGATCTGAAGAAGAACAGGGGAAGAGGAAGACGATCTAGAGCTTCAAAGAAGAACAGAGGAAGACGATCTGAGCAAGATGATCTGGTTGGAGAAGAACAGACCCTGGGTGGACGATTTGGCTGGAGAGGAACAGACGCTGGGTGGAGAAGAGGAAGAAGAAGAAGAAGAAGAATAGATGGTGGGAAATCAAATGGTGGAACTTGAGTCTTAAAAACTCGAGTTCCATGTGAATTTTTTCCACATTAGATGCCACAACTTATAAATCGAGACTTCGAAACTTGAGTTCTATCTTGGAACTCGAGTTTTAGACACTCGAGATGCTAATTTGCTGAATAGTTTTGTAAACTAAACAACTAACTAAAATATTATAAAAATAATGCTAAATGCAAAAAAAAAATTCCTTTCCCACCGTTTCTCGACAACTAAACACAATTCATATACATAGATTTATGAAAGGAAAATTACTTACAGAGACGAGTTGGGGCATCGTGAAGCCACTCGGCCATGATGGTGGCAGATGAACTGAAGCATTGGGGTTGGGGCTAACGTTGGCCATGGAGGGGCTTGTCAGAGCTAGCTACCAACGCCCTTCTAGTCGGTACAGAGCAGAGGGCGAGAAATTTCAGGCACTCCATCATGAATAGAGTGGCATTAGTCTATAGTTGGGTAAAGAGAAGCCAATAGGCAACAAGACTAGAGAGAGAGAGTTTTGGTGACATCTAAAAAAGTGAAGAAAAAGAAAAACAATGGGAAATAAAAACCTTTAAAAAGTGAAGAAAAACGAAATATTGTCTCTCTCAAATTTAACTTGTGTTCAAATAAAGTTGATTCGTTTACGACCCTAGATTCAAGAAAAATATCGCTATGACTCTTCAATTGTGAAGATGAAACTAAGGGAGAAATTATACTTTACCGCTTTAAACTATGCCTCGTGTTATATTTTACACCCTAAACTTTTCGAATGCATGTTTTGCACTCTAAACTATGACTCTGTCACACTTTACACCCTGCCGTTAAGTTTGTTGCTAAATAAGATGAAAATTCAAAGTTTAGGATGCAAAGTGTAATAGGAAGTATAGTTTAGGATGGTAAAGTGTAATTTATCTTTTGTTTTTAAAGTATTTAGAAAATGGGCAATTAGGTCTTTTCATATGGTGTCATATTTTTCCATTCATGTTAACAGCAAACTTAATATCAATGTGTAAAGTGTTTTAGGGTGCAAAAAGTACATTCGAAAAGTTTATGGTGCAAAGTGTAACATGAGGTATAATTTAAGGTTGTAAAGTGTAATTTCTCTTTTTTTTTAAAAGACAATTGTGACCTTTCAATGGTGCATTTTTATTAATATTCCTTGGCCTGACTTTCATGGTTAACTGAGGGATTTGGGTTAGTGTCAACTTCATGTTCGGGTCCAAAATCCTCCATTTCTTTATAACCTCATCCTATTCCTATGTGGACATTTTGCTCTTTCCTTCCTTTTGTGCCTATCTAAGGAGGAGAAGGCGGCAAGATCAATGTGCACTCTCTCATATGGGTTTCATTTCGAAAAAGTACTAAGGTCTTGCAAGTCGGCGGTTGGATGAGACAAAGATATGGATTTAGATCTTGGATTGTATGGAGCTAATTTTTTTAGGTTAAATGTAGTTAGACTCTCCAACTTTGACCAAAATTTAATTCAGTTTTTGAATATTTGATTTGATTATTTCAGTCCTTCCATCACTACTTGTTAGACACCTAAAAAACGACATAGTTTGGGATTTTTTTAGATTCTTAAATTTAAAAATCTATAATAAAAAAAAAAATTGAAAAAACAGAATTGAATTTTTCTATCCCAATTCAATCCTCCATACATAGAAATCAAAATGGGAAGAGCCTTTTTTTTTTTTTTTTTAAATCTATCTTATTTCAAAACTCCACACATTGAAAACAAACCCAAACCAAATCTACTCTCTCTATCTCTCTCACCACCGTGGCAACCTAGATATCCATTGTTATCCCCCCTCATTTTGTGACCATCTGTCGTTACATGACCCAACCATCATCCATATCTTTATCGCCACTCCTTGAAAATTTTGTATTTGGATATAACCTTTTTGGTTGAATTTGTGATTTATGAAAATAATTTTTTTTCTCAAATTTGCAACTGGATGGGACAAATTTTGTTTGTGATTCATATGAAAATTTTTGTTCTTTGCTTTTCGTTATGTTCTCCCACAAATATTAAGAAAGAAATTGAATTTTTTTATTAGATTTCTTTTTTTTATTTCATTGACTTTAAGAATTGAGAGAAAAGTAAATCTTTGTTGATAACTATTAACGAAACCCACTAGCTAATGGAGGTGGACAAAATGACTACATTGAATAATAGTAAACGTTGGAGGATTGCAATGAACAAATCAAAAGTTACAAAAATGAATTAAATTATGGACAAAGTTAAAAGGTATAATCTCTAATTAGCCTTATATAAATGGCATTTACACACACACACACACACACACATATATATATATAATATGCAACATTCTTGCTCGAGGTGTACACGATACAGTTTGATATAATTTGGGCTACATTTAGCACTGCACCACGCGATGCAATTTGCTAAAACCCTCACCACACCTCGCCTTAAGAAATCGATCAGTATGCAGTGCGGTTTGGTTGGTTTTCATATATATTATAAATGTGTACTAAATATATGGTAAATATATGGTAAATATCTATTAAACATACATTTAATATATGTTAAATTTTTATAAATTTTATGTTAAATATAAAATAAAACTTATATATTAATAGATGTGTTATGTTCTGCAGTTTTTTGAAAATAGAACCGCAAACTATACATTGATGCATTTTCTGCACCTCCACCATGATCGGTGGTGCAATGGCCACAATTTGCGGTCGTTTTTAGTCAGTTTAGGTACAGTCATATTGAAGTGGTTTCTTGTTCAACCCTAGGCATAAGTAAGAAAACTAACATAAGTGGATTGGGGGACCAATAAATGCATTTTTTTGAAACTTTATGGACTAAAATTCTGAAAGTGCTCATTTGAAACTCAATATTAAAAATGTTAAAATTTAAGGATTAATAGTTGTATTTTGGCCCCAGAAAAAAAGTTTTCCATACTTAAATCTAAATCTTTTTTTGAATTCTCCAATTCAAGTGTACCATATATGTGAAAAATTACTCACTTCCACTTTTAATGGGAGAGAAAAATAAAAATACAACAAGAAAGAACAAACTAATAAATTGGATTGTTGTTGAACTCTTGAAATAACTAGGGTTTGAAATGAACCAAGCCATTTATGAATAACTTGGACTCGGCTCAAGAAAGAAACTTGTTTAACTTTGTGTATTTAGCAAACAAATCAATCTCAAGCAATTAATTCTAGTACCCACAAATTAAGTCATAACTTTTATCACAATTATTCACATGACAAACTATGACTAGTTGTCTGTCACTTTCACATAGATCCGTACAGTTCGCCATGTATGTAGTTGTGGCAAAAGTTAAAGGTTAAAAAAAAAAAAAAAAAAAAAAAACCTAAGTTATGGGTTAATTTGTGGGCCTAGAATTTGTTATCTCAAACACAAGTTTAAGATCGACTATTTATTGAGTCAAGCTCAAATATAAGAATGTGTTTGTGAATGAGTTTGTGAGTGTTAGGAAATTTAGACCCCGGTTGATAATATTAACAAGTTTTAAACCCAAATTGTTAATTAAATTTATTATGAATCAAACTTGTTAAAACAAACAAACATCAATATCAAGTCAAAATTATGCAGCGGAAAAATAAATAAGACAAGATATGATGACCAAGTAAAACCAATGAAACCAACTAGTTTCACAGTAAAAAACCTAGGGGGAAACATTTCCGAAAAAGCAATCCACTATAGTAAAGAGAAGTTTCAGATCTAGTATAAAACTTTTGTCTTTAAACTCTACAATCCTTGTAAATGAACTCACAGCAGAAACCTTCTACCGCTTCAGAACCTCTGAACTCTTTAATATATGAACGCCATCCTTTGATGATGCACGAATTCCAGTACGTGACTAACCAATTGTGCAGATCCCAATACGCGACTTAATCACCAACTAGAAGAAGATGTTGGCTGCAAAGTTCTTCACTTCATCAAGAATGAAGATCAAGAAGTACTTGGTTACAAAACCCTAAAGCGCAAAAACGCAGTAGCCACTTTCAGAGAGAATAAGGCATCGGTCACCTTTTACATTCGTTCTCCTTGTATTCTCTTATGTGACGGCCTCTAAAATAAGCCTTATATAGGTCTAGGGTTGTGAGAAAAGAAACCCTACACAAATACATAAGCTTGGCCCAAAAATCAGAAATCTGAATTTCTGTAACCTCGACAGATAGCAGGTGTCGAGGTTTAATGAGGCTCGACAGATACAACTATCGAGGAGGTATCGAGAAGGTGTCGAGGAGACAGAAACTTTCTTGATCGATCCACCAGGTGTCTAGGAGGTGTCGAGATTGCGATAAGGAAAAAGCTTAAGAAGCTCGATAGATAGCTAGCTATCGAGAGGTGTCGAGTAGCTGTCGAGCTATCTGTCCACAGGTGTCGAACTATCTATCCAGCTTTATTGAACACATTTTCTTCACTTGTTTCTTGGTCCAATCTTCATGACTTTAATACTAAACTTGAACAACATGTTTCTTGAAGTATTAAACACATCTTAGATCTATCCAAATACAAGTAAAGTGCGTTTTGTCAAAAGATTAGCCAACTACATAAAATATGTCCTTAACAGTGAGTATGAGACTTGATTTAAACATATAATGAGATTATATGTTTATATGTATACTTATATAAACTTAATATTAGATTTTGTAAGTTTGTAAATAAGTTTTTAATGTATCAAATTATTATCTATGATTTATTTATAATATAAATAGTTCATTTTGTAGTAAAAATCATAATAATTTGTAACAATAAAGATAAAATTTTTAATAAGTTAATATATTTGAATTATTCTATCAAAGAAACTCTAATATTATTGTAGGGTCACAATTTGTAGCCCAAACCCTAAAGATATGGGATATGAGCCCAATGAGCCCAATACAATAAATTTGTAGAGAATAGGTGAAAGAGTTAAGCTTTCTAGGAATTAGACAACTGCTAGTAAGGATTTAAAAGACAAACAAGCATAAAAACACATGTAAAACACGATGAAATGAGTCTCCGAGAAGATGAACTATGACTTGAATCAATATTTCTGAAAAAACTAACGTCGTTCTTAATGCTACAGTAAGTCTTTTTCCTTTCTTACTCTCTTTTTTCTGATCCCCCACTTATGGGAGGTTTTTTACATTATATAGCTCATTTTCGGCCATTCTGACCGTACACTTATTAACCATCTAAGCACTCATTTCAGTCTGTGTCCCATCAAACATCTTTCTTTGGGTTCTCTGTGAGTGGTGGTAGCTGAAATTGCCATGTTCAGGGGTCTTCTCCACATAAATGCGAGCAAAAAAGTTGCTGCAGTGCATTTAATGCGGTGGTAGCAGCTTTTCTTTTAGATATTCCTGCGTTCTTATCACCTTTGTACGTGCTTAAGGTTCATCCTGATCATTAGAACTTCCTGGAAAGTCACCTAAGTTATCCAAATGCCTGCTTAACCGATGGTCATTATATCCGAGCAGGATATGCTCCTCGGATTATATTCCTCCATCTTTTACTTGCGTGATTCTCAACTCTGGGGCCTCTCCCAATCATTTATTTCTTCTCGGACTTATCCACGTCGTCGGATAAGGCCTAAGGCCCAATATGCAAATTTGGGCTCTTACCCCCACAATAGCCCTTCAAAATTTTTTATTTTTCCCTCGCATCCGAGGAGAAGAAGTGAAATTTTGATTTGCCTTAAAATAGAAGGCTAAAAATGCTAAAATATCTGGGTTTACACGTGTGGGGGGATATGATTTGGTGCACGTCATCATTGTTACTGGCGCTTCGGAATCCGTGAAACATCATTAAGTGCTCCAGGCGGCGTTATGTTCCCTGCATCTGACAGTGAAGCCTTGATTCGATGGTCAATATTTTTTCACAAAAATTTGGGCGGGATAATTCCCACCCAGCATTTGCCCACTATATAAAGTCTTGCAGGAAGTCGTTCCTCCCTTATTTTACAATCTCTCAAACTTTCCAGCGCTCTCAAGCATTCAAACTCACAAGGCCTTCTCCATTTCTTTGTAAATCCTTAAGAGCTTTTCTAAGGACTCCACGAATAACCACACACCTTAGTTTGTGTAAGTTTTAGTTTCTCTGAATCCCTCTTTTTCTGTTCGGCCAACCTCTTTGGCCTTCAAAACAGTTGTCGTTTTCGCTATTTTTCTGTTTTGCTTGTTCGAAATGGGTAGATTCAAATATCCAGTAGATAATCCTGCCAAAATAGAGACTTTTAAGAGAGAATACCACATACCGCAGGGGGTTGCTCTGCGGTATTGTTCCCCAGAAGAAATAGCAACTAACCGAGAGGGGGGAGAAGTCATCATCCCTATAATAGTGTTCATAGAAGGGGGTATGACTCTCCCGATGGGTGGTATAACTAGAGACTACCTCCGTAATCATAGGATCTATCCTCACCAGTGCGCGCCTAACCTTTTTAGAATCCTAGGCAGTGTCGATGCTCTGAGCGAGCATTTAGGCTTGGGACTCACTTGGCATGATATGGTTCACATATATGAGTGCCACAAACAAAAAGGGGCGGGATTTTACCTTAAATCCCACTCCGATATTGTCAGACTCATTTCCTGTCTCCCCAGATCTAACAAAGGGATGAAAGACGACTACCTGATTGCTTCAGGAGCGTGGCATGACGGTCTCCATTGCTCAACCCAAAAGGGAGAGCCAGGTGAGATATCTTAGATTTAGGTCTCCTAACAATAGAATTAGGATATTTGTCCTCGGCCTTGCCTTGTTGTTTGGTGGTGGTTATTTTTATCATCATTTTTTTTTAGCGCAGGCTTTAAGTTTCTGACTTTTTTCCCTTTTTTTTTTTGAACAGATAAGAATCACATTGCTCCTCGGATCAGCTTGACTAACGTCCGAGTGCTCAATTACTTGCTGAGGTCCCAAATTTTCGTAAGTGGAGACAGATAACTTCGGGTTGTTCATTTGATTTTAGACTTCAAACCTCTCTCCGATAATTTTCAAGAGGTCAGTAATGCTATAAGGGCGGGTGATCAATGTTTAGCTCAGATCGATGTATCTCGGCCCAATTTCTTGGCACCCCACGATCTTCCACCAGTACCCCATCCAGTCCCCCAAGGCGTTCCCCTAATCGTTCACCCAGTCCAGCAGGTTCCTTTTGGCGTGCCAGCTTCAGGAGAAGGAATTGCCTCTTCCAATTTGTCACTTGAAAAGGAGATTGATAGATTTCATTTCAGCAAAGAGGAACCAGAGGGAGTACGAGTGATTTTAGTGTCAGAGGCCGAGGAAGAGTCAGATAGACACTCAAGTGTTCACCCCCCAGTTCCTGTGATCACTTGTTTGGAAGGCACTTTAGAGGAAGAAGCAGAAGACATGGCTTCGAAAACAGATGGTAAGAGTTTAAAGGAACTTATGAAGGGGAGGAATAAAGTACCCACCCCTAAAGAAGCTAACAAGTCTAAGCCCTCCGTCAATCTTCCTCCTCCCCCTCCCCAGCTTCCTGCCGATTTGGGACTGAAGGCAATCCCCGAGCCGAGGAAGAAGAGGCCCAATGAAGTCCTTGAAGAAGGCTTAATGGGCCCTTTGAAGGGGAACAAACAACAAAAGGTGGTGAAAGACCAGCGAAGCAAAAGGTCTTCTTCTGTCAAAAGCCATGAGGATCTTCTCGTGGCTGATGTGCGCTGACCAACTCCCATATGGTCCCCCAATCTGGAGGTAGATTGTGCCCCTCTCGCTTAGGACACCTCTGTCAGAAGTTATCAAGGAGGGCAGACAGGCCATATTGCTGAGGCCTTGGAGCAATCCCTTCTCTTGCCAAAAGATATGGACGCTTACAGGCGCTTCAATTAGCAATAGCTTTTTTTATCCCTCAAGAGGGATTTGGCTTTGGTAAGTGATTCAATCCGCTTCTCTAAGTACACATTCGATCGTTTTTACTCATTATTATTTATTTTTTTTGCTTTATACTGAGTCGTTCCGTTTCTGTTATGCAGATTACCCAACAGGTTTATGTGGCCGAAGAATGGGTTAAGGATGCCCGCAACGAAGCCAAGGCGGAAGCCCATTCTCTATCCGAGGTCGAAAAAACCTTGGGTAATCTTAAGCGGGACTAGGCCAGGCTGTCCAAGCAGCTGAAAGAGGCTATTAAAGCAAAGGACAGTGCTGATGCTGGCCTTAAGACTGCGGAGAGGTAGGCCAAAAATCAACGTAAGCAGCTGCATTTAACCGAGATTAATCTTGCTACTGAGAGGTAGATGGTGACAGATCTTTGTGCCGAGCTTCAAAGAGTCAGGGAGGCTGCCTAACTGGCCAAGGAGGCAACCGAGGCTGAGAAGCAAGCAGCATATAAGCTTGGGGTGGAGGAGACTCAAGTCAGACTCACAGAGGAACTCTCTGTAGTATATAAGGAATACTAAAGCCCTTGATGCTGCAGGAGTTCCTGCAGATTCTGACTTGAGGCGACCTGAGTGCGTGTATTACGATCCTGCCATTCGCGAACTCCCAGGTCCTGATTCCTCTCACTCTGAACAAGCTCCGGAGGCATCAAAGCAACCATTGGTTGACCAAGCCCTTCCTGCTCTCCTTGAAGCTCCTAAGGAGTCCAACCAAGCTAGTGGCCAAGGTAGGAAGGCCAAGGATCTCCAGGACAAGAGTAAGGGCCAGGATAAGAAGAAAACTATTCCTAAACCCACGGATCAAGCCCCAGATGCTGCTGCCTCTCAGCCAAGCTAAACTACTGACCCCTTGGCCTCCAAAAGGAAGACTTAGATATTAAGACCTTTGTTTTTTTTTTTTTTTTGTGTAAGTGAATGTAAAATACTTTCTTTCTAATCAATGAAAGCGTTCTTCTTTTATTTTCTATATCTTCACTTTACACATTATAAGGTTTATTGTTATTGCAGATAATGTTGACCTGCTGCCACTTTAACTTGAGCAGAATCAACAACAATACCTTGATAATTATGTAGACAACTTAACTAAGTACTGGCAAAAACTAGGTTGTATAACAATTAGTAATGAATTTAGTAAACAATGGAAGATAGAGATGTCTTCTATATTCTCTGATAAGTAAATAATTAAGTACTTTGTCTTACTCAGGGGTGTTAATCTAAAGACTTGATTAAAGCATTAGGCATATTTCTGTACTTAATGACTTTACCTGAATTGGGCTGTGTCTAACACTTACAAAGAACGCCATTGAGCGTTAATTTTAACCCACGAATATGGTCCAAGAGGCTTGACATGATTTAGGATCCATTTAAACACTTATAAAAGTTATAACAGAGTGTTAACTAACTCATATCATCTGGCCTAAGGATTTCAGGCATGACTGAGTTTAACTTTAAACACTTAAGAGAATTGTAACGGAGTGTTAACCAATCCATATCATCTGGTCCGAGGACTTCAGGTATGATTGGATTTAAGTTTAAACACTTATAAGAACTATAATGGGGTGTTAACCAATCCATATCATATGGTCCGAGAACTTCAGGTATGATTGCATTTAAGTTTAAACACTTATAACTGTAATGGAGTGTTAACCAATCCATATCATCTGGTCCGAAGACTTCAGACATGATTGAATTTAAGTTTAAACACTTATAATTATAATGGAGTGTTAATCAATCCATATCATCTGATCCAAGGACTTCAGGCATAATTGAATTTAAGTTTAAACACTTATAATTGTAATGAAGTGTTAACCAATCCATATCATCTGGTCCAAGGACTTCAGATATGATTGAATTTAAGTTTAAACACTTATAATTGTAATGGAGTGTTAACCAATCCATATCATCTGGTTTGAGGACTTCAGGCATGATTGAATTTAAGTTTAAACACTCATAAGAATTGTAATGGAGTGTTAACCAATCCATATCATCTAGTCCAAGGACTTCAGGCATGATTGAATTTAAGTTTAAACACTTATAACTGTAATGAAGTGTTAACTACTCCATGTCATCTGGTCCGAGGACTTCAGGCATGATTGAATTTAAGTTTAAACACTTATAATTGTAATGGAGTGTTAACCAATCTATATTATCTGGTACGAGAACTTCAGACATGATTAAATTTAAGTTTAAACACTTATAATTGTAAAGGAGTGTTAACCAATCCATATCATATGTTCCGAGGACTTCAGGCATGATTGGATTTAAGTTCAAATACTTATAAGAGCTGTAATTGAGGGAAATACAAAACTTTTATGTAATAGATAAACATATTGATCATGGGAAAAACTCATTAATAATAATACATTTTAAGGTTGTTTACATTCTATGGGCGTGGTATTACATGACCATCTAAATCTTCTAAAAAATATGCCTTGATGCCAGCCCCTGAGGTAATATGATATGGTCCTTCCCAATTGGGTCCTAACTTTTTCCAAGCTGGGTTCTTTGCAGTGCCCATAACTTTCCTCAACACCAAATCACTAGGCGTTAAAGGCATTAGCTTTACGTTGGCATTATAATCTTGTTTGAGCTTTTGTTGGTAATATGCCAATTGGACCATTGCATTTTCCCTTCGCTCTTCAATCAAGTCCAAATTCTTCTTTAGCTGCTCATTAAAATCACTCAGACTGAATGAACTGGTTCTTAGCGTTGGAAAACCAATCTCCAAAGGGATAATATCTTCAGCCCCATAAGTCATTGAGAATGGGGTCTCCCCAGTAGATCTCCGATGTGTAGTCCTATACGTCCAGAGGACATGTGGCAGCTCTTCCACCCATTTGCCCTTCGTGTCGTTTAGCATTTTCTTTAATTCATTTACTATGATATTGTTAACAGCTTCCGCTTGTCCATTCCCTTGGGGATAAGCAGGGGTAGAGTATCTATTCGTGATCCCCAATTCACAGCAATAACTTCTAAACGCTTTACTATCAAATTGAAGGCCATTATCCGAGATGAGGGTATGAGGAATCCCAAACCGAGTGACAATATTTTTCCAGATAAATCTCTTCACATCCACGTCTCTAATGTTAGCTAAGGGCTCAGCTTCGACCCATTTGGTAAAATAGTCTGTGCCGACTAGCAGGTATCTCCTATTTCCTGTTGCTTTGGAAAACGGACCCACAATGTCTAAACCCGTTGGGCAAATGGCCAAGGACTGGATAGTGGAATAAGGATTCCCCAAGGTTGGTGTATGTTTGGTGCGAACTGCTGGCACTGATCGCATCTTTTCACATATTCTTGGGCCTCCCTTTGCATATTTGGCCACTAGTAGCCTTGGGTGATGGCTCTATGTGCTAAGGACTTGCCTCCAGTATGGCTTTCGCAAATTCCTTCATGTAGCTCCTCCAGGAGTAACTCAGTTGCTTCAGGATGTACACACAACAAATATGGTCCGAAAAAAAAGCGTTTATACAATTTCTAATTCTCGGACAGCCAGAACCGAGTAGCCTTTCTTTGTTTCTTGTTAGCTTCTGACTTTTCTTCAGGCAGAGTGTCTTCCTTTAGGAATAGAACTATAGGGTCCATCTAGCTAGGCCTGGCATTCACCTGGTGAACTTAGACTCCCCCTTTTCTCCTTTCCGTGGGTTCGTACAAATCTTCAATGAGGATAACCCGAGGCAAATTCTGGGCCAAGGAGGTCGACAGTGTGGCCAAGGAATCAGCGTGTGTATTTCCACTTCTGGGGATGTGCAGCAAATTGAAAGATTCAAACTCTGATTGTAGGTGTCTGACTTGACTCAAGTACTCTGTATTCTTTCATCTTTCGCTTCAAACTCTCCCTTCACTTCGCCAACGATTAACTTTAAGTCTGAGAACATCTGCACTGCCTTTCCACCCATTTTTTGAACCATAGTCATTCCCATCAATAGAGCTTCATATTCGGACTCATTATTCGTAGCCGAGAAGTCCAGCCTCAATGAATTTTCAATGGTGATTTTCTCAGGGGACACCAGCACTAGTCCCACTCCGGAACTTTTCTGATTTGCGGCACCATCAACGTACACCTCCTAGGATAAGGGGCTTTGTTGAGAGATCATGCCAACCGATTTTTCATCCATGTTCTATGTTGGTACCAATTCTTCTAATGGGGGTTCAGTATACTCGGCTACTAGATCCGTAAGGACTTGGCCCTTGATTAAGGTACGAGATATGTACTTGATGTTGAAAGCCCCTAAAATTGTACCCCACTTGGCTATCCTCCCTATGTAGTAAGCACTTCAGAGTATGGCTCTTAGCGGAAGCTGGGTAAGGACAACAACTGTGTGTGCTTGGAAATAATGGGGCAACTTTAGTGTACCATGCACTACTGCTAGGATGGCCTTCTTCAGCGGTAAATAGCGAACCTCGGCCTCATGCAGCGACTTACTCACATAATAAACTGGCCGTTGCACACCGCGATCAACCCGTATCAACACCAAACTTACAGCATAAGGGGCCACAACAATATAGACATATAGAACTTCGCCTAATTCAGGACTGGATATGATAGGTGGCCGAGCAAGATATTCTTTAAGTTGCTGGAAGGCCAAAACACATTCTTCAGTCCACTCAAACCCTTTCCACTTGTTGATCAACAAGAAGAAAGGTCTGCATCTATTTGCTGACCGAGAGATAAAACGGTTCAAGGCAACGGCCATCCCTGTCAATATTTGGACTTCTTTAGGATTCTGATGTGGTTGTAAACTGTTTATAGCTTTTATCTGGTCAGGGTTGACCTTAATCCCCCTGTGAGTTACCATATAGCCCAAGAACTTGCCTGATCCCACGCCAAATGAGCATTTGGAGGCGTTTAAATGCAGCTTGTATTTTCTAAGAACTTCAAAAATATTTCCCAGGTCGCCTACGTGTTTAGAAACTACCTTTCTTTTCACCACCATGTCATCTATGTAGACTTCAATATTTTTACCCAACTGTGGCTTAAACATCTTTGTCATCATTCTTTAGTAGGTAGATCCCGCATTTTTCAAGCCAAATGGCATCACCTTATAGTGGTAGTTCCCAATGGGGGTGACAAAAGCAGTCTTTTCTTGATCATCCAAGGCTAGAGGTATTTGCTGATAGCCTTGAAAGGCATCCAAGAAACTCATCCGATGATGACCTACAGTTGCATCCACTAGTTGATCTATTTTAGGTATAGGGAATGGATCTTTCGGGCAAGCCTTGTTCAGGTTTGTGAAATCTACACACACTCGCCACTTCTCACTCTTCTTTTTCACTACCACAGTATTCGCTAACCATTCAGAATAAAAAACTTGCTTGATAGCTCCAACTTGCTTGAGCTTCGTTATTTCCTTTTGTACTGCATCAGCGTACTCTTTGGATGGGCACCGAGGAGACTGTTTCTTAGGGATGACCAATGGGTTGACATTCAAGTGATGACAGATGAATTTTGGATCCACTCCTAGGGCTTCATAAGCATTCCAAGCAAATACATCTATATTTCTTCTGAGGAATTCTATTAGTTCTTTCTTTTCTTGCAAAGGCAATTGAGATCCAACCTGAAAAAACTTTTCCAGATCGTCCCCGATAGCAACCTTTATCAAATCTTCGCACTTCACCTCCTCGGCTGATTTATCGATGGGTAAAGCTGGGGGTTTTAAACTGCTATAAATCCTCTCCTGGATGGGCTGAGGATTCAGCCTCGGGCTTATGTTGAATGGCAGCCACCAAGCATTGTCTAGACACAGATTGATCTCCCACAACTTCTTTAACTCGGCCTTCAAATGGATACTTAATCTTCTAGTGCAGAGTAGAAGAAACAGCCCCTAATGTATGGAGTTAGGGTCTGGCTACAATCGCGGTGTAGGGTGAGTATGCATCCACAACAATGAAATCAACCTCTACTACTTCTAGACTAGTTTGCACAGGTAATCGGATTTGGCCCTTTGGAATGACGACTTTCCCATCGAAACTCACTAGGAGAGAGTTGTAGGGCGTTAAGTCTTCGGGTTTTAAATTTAGTCCCTTATACAAATCAGGATACATTATCTCAGTCCCACTACCTTGGTCCACCATCACTCTCTTTACATCATATCCCCCAATCTTGAGGGTGACTACTAGAGCATCATCGTGTGGCTGTATAGTTCCGATCTTATCCTCGTCCGAGAAGCCTAAAACAAGTTGAATTTCCCTTTTATCTCTCTTAATATTCTGGCTGGTGTTTTCAGCAATTAGCCTAGCCACAGACATTACCCTGGATGGACAGGATCTAGTTCTCCCTAAAGCAGCAAAGATGACATTTATCGTTCCCAAAGGGGGTTTGGAAAAGTCGTCTCTCTGAGATTCTGAACTTGCCTAAATGCTCGGGCCACTAGAATGATGCAAAATGTGTTTTAATTTACCTTCCTGAACAAGCTGGTCGGGGTGATCCCATAAACTCTGGCAATCCTCTGTGGTGTGTCCATGATCTTAATGGTATTGGCAATAGAGATTGTGATTGCGCCTCTCAGGATTTCCCACCATTTTATTTGGTCGTTTAAAGAATGACTCATTCTTGATCTTCTCTAAAATTTGATGCACCGGCTCTCGGAATACGGCATTAACTGCTTGATGATTTGCTGATCCTGATTGCCCAGCAAAATTCCTACATGATTTGTTATTGCTGTAACGATCTGACTTAAAATCCCTCATCTCTTGAGGGATAACCTTGTCTTTTCCTTTCCCTTGCTGCTGGTCTTCCTCAACTCTTTTATACTTATCAATCCGATCCATGAGCTGACGCACGTTAATAACGGGCTTACTAGTCAAGGATTTTCTTAGACCGTACTCAGATGGAAGGCTGAGCTTAAAAGTACTGATGGCTACGTCATCGAAATCACCTTCAATCTCATTGAATAGCTCCCATTATCTGTCGGAGTATGTTTTAAGATTCTCACCCTCTTGCATATTTAAGGACAGGAGGGAAGCCAACGATCGAGGAACTCTCCTGCAAGTTACGAACCGGGAACTAAATGCTTGAGTGAGTTCATGGAAGGAGTTTATGGACTCTGCCTTTAGGCCATCGAACCACCTCATCGCGATGGGTCCGAGACTAAATGGAAAGACTTTGCACATTAAGGCATCGTCCTTGGAATAGACAGCCATTCTCTGGTTGAAATGACTCACATGCTCAACAGGATCTGTTCGTCCATTGTAAATGGTGAATGTTGGCTGATGAAAACGCCGGGGAAGTCTCGCTCTCTCAATCTTACGCATGAAAGGCGATTTGGAGATTCGGTCCAAGGCTCTACTCATAACATCATTTCCTACGCCCCTACGTGGCGAGCTTTTAAATCGCTGCTCGTTATGGAGCTCTTCTTCGTAAGAGAAAGACTCACTGGGTGGAGTTCGGGACCTCCGTTTGTAAATAGTGTCTCTTCCATCCTTAGAAGAAACACTATCAAGGGAAGCTCGCTTCCTTTTTGCATGGTGTAGTTCCCTCTTCAACCGGTCAATCTCCAACTGCATGCCCCTGTTGCTCCTTGCATGGGAGACATGGCTACCACCTCGAGATTGGCTCTTCTCAGCATGTATGGTGTGTACACTTCCTTCACGGTCACCTCTCCGTTCCAGATTGAGGAAAGGATCACCGTGTTGGGATGCCCTCGATTCTGCTGGTTGTGGACCTGGTTCTGCCATAGTTGACTGTTGTTTTCACTAGCACTCAAGCTCTTTCTCACAGACGGCGCCAATTGTAGGGTCACAATTTGTAACTCAAATCCTAAAGATATGGGATATGAATCCAATGAGCTCAATACAATAAATTTGTAGAGAGTGGGTGAAAGAGCTAGACTTTCTGGGAATTAGACAACGGCTAGTAATGATTTAAAAGATAAACAAGCACAAAAACACATGTAAAACATGATGAAATGAGTCTCCAAGAAGATGAACTGTGACTTGAATCAATATTTCTGAAAAAACTAACGTCGTACTTAATGCTACAGTAAGTCTTTTTCCTTTCTCTTACTCTTTTTTTTTTATCCCCCGCTTATGGGAGGTTTTTTTACATTATATAGCTCCTTTACGGCCATTCTGACCGAACACTTGTTAACCATCTAAGCACTCACTTCTGTCCGTGTCCCATCAAACATCTTTCTTTGGGTTCTCTGTGAGTGGTGGTAACTGAGATTGCCCTGTTCAGGGGTCTTCTCCACATAAATACGGCCAGAAAAATTGCTGCAGTGCATTTAATGCGGTGGTAGCAGCTTTTCTTTTAAATATTTCTGCGTTCTTATTACCTTTGTACGTGCTTAAGGTTCATCCTGATCATTATAACTCCCTGGAAAGTCTCACCATTAATTGAGTAACTCCAGCCCATTAGATTAATATCCAACAATTAATCTTGTAACACCTACTACATCAGAATAATGGACCTAATTAATCAAATTAATTTGGGTAGTAATTTCGTGAGGCCCATTGAGCCTATAAATAGACTCATTCAGACTCAATCCATGTTACTACAATACACACAAAGAAAAAATAGAAAGATTCTTGGCAAGGAAGGGTGTCCTTTCTGGTGGAGCTTTAGGCTTGAACACTTTGTGCAGAGGTGGTTCTAGCCATACGACACTTGTTGGGCTGTTGTATCCTTGGGGAGACAAGTCAGAGAAGGTCTGCACCAGTTACGAAGTTTAGCCAACCAAGGGCTTGAATCTCCTTAAAGAGAGCGAGTGCTGCGCCTCAGTCCAAATAGTATTGTGTAATTCCTTTCTTTACATTAATAATATTCAGAAGTATTATTCAGTTTCTCATTGTGTTATTTCCATTATCATTGTATTTGCACCAACACTATATACTTTATAAGCTTATATTTTACGCTTGATTTTAAACTACAAAAATTTGTAATTTAAACAGTTTATTGATCTTCAATCTCTCTCTCTCTTCCTTCTCTCCCATCACTCTGTTTATCTTTTCCTCATTGTCTCTCTCTTTCAACCACCCACCACCACCACCTCTACCACAAGAAACTCACCACGAAAAAACGCATCGCCACCACCATTAAAAAAAAAAAAAAAAAAAAACCCACTCCTATCACCGGGAACAAAACCCATAAAATCTACCACCACCTCCACCCACAAAACCACCGCTAAAGAACCCACCAAACACTACAGCCACAGCCACAACCAATTAGCCACGGTGAGAATCAAACCCATAGGACAAAATCAAATCCATAGGACAAAATCAAACCTGAATTAGCAACCAACAACCACCCTCCAAGGAAACCCATTAGATACACCACTACGGCAAAAACCCAACCCACCACCACCATGCATAGAAACCTACAAAAAAAATCAAAGCAAAAATCCACACAACTGAAACCCACCTCTGCCACCACAACCAGAGACACCACCATGGCAACAACACACCCACCACTACCATGCACAGAAACCCACAAAAAATCAAAGAAAACTTCACATTAGAACCCCTATTAGAACCCATTGGAAATCAAACCTATTCCAAAAATCCAACCTAAGCCCATCGCAATCCAGCCACAACCATGGTTACCCAGCATTGGAACCCACCACCACCACCACCGTTACCTAGCCATAACCACAGTTCCACCATGGCTCCACGATCTCCACGCCTACACTACAGAAGCTGATCTCCACACCTCTACCGCCGTTGTTTCCATGCTGATCTGAGAGAGAGAGGAAGGAAGCCTTAGATGGTTTTGGGTTTGAAGAAAAGAGAGAAGAAGGAGAAAGAAAATAGAGAAAGAGAAGTGCAATAATGAGACAGAGAGAGGGGGGGGGGAGAGAAGATGAATCATATATTAAAAAATAAATTTTTATTATACAATCTTGCTATAGTACCATTTTAGATTTATGATAGCAATGTAGCAAGATTGCAAATTTTTTTACAATTAGAAGATTGAGTAATGGAGTTTTTTGGAATTTTGATGTTAAAATATACCAACATATAGCATTTGAGAGACTGGGTATTGATCCTCTAAGAGCACCCTCATCAAAGATTTCAAAAAATTTAGCATTTAGCATCTCAAAAATCTACTTTATCTATTTTAACAACTCACTTTACAATACACCCAACATCAAATGTTTTTATATTTTTCTACCACTTCATTAAAATATACTTTCTTTATTATTTCTTTATTTTTTAAAGAAAAAATGAGAGAGAACCATATAAAAAAAAATATATATATATATATATATATTTTTTTTTTTAAGATGGGAGCCACAATGAGCTTTCTTCACCATATAAAATATATAGGGTGAGGTTTGGGTCCAGTGTCCAGTTGCATTGGACTCGCTAAGATTATAACACGTGTCCACTTTTGAACACATGTAACCATCTTAACGGATCCAGTGCACTACATGCACTGGACCTAAGCCTCACCTAAATATATATATTTTTTGAGATGGGAGCTACAGTGAGCTTTCAAAGATGAAAGCTCACTGTAACTCAGCTTGTATTTTTTTTTAAGATTAACATCCTTGATGAAGATGGGTTTTTAGTGGTTTTGTTGCTAAAAATAGCATTTAACATTTATAAAAGCTTTAATCAGAGTATCAGCATTGGAGAATGCTAATGCCAAATGTAAGGGGAATTTGGCATTTCAAGCCCTAAAATGCTTTACATCAAGGAATGCTAATGCCAAGTATTGCAATTTTTTTTGCAATACTACTACAGTGCAATTCTAAAGGTAAAATTGCACTGTAGCACAATTCTAAAACTAAAAACAATATTTTATTCGGTCTGAATCATCCTCTCTCTTCTCTATTTTCTCTCCATCTCCCTCTTCTCTATTTTCTCTCCATCTCCCTCTTCTTTGTTTGTTGGCGTGTTGGCGTGGTGACTTTGCTGCCATGGTTGATGGATTTCTAGATTAACGACAGCAAGATCGGTGGTGGTTTTTTTGTGGGTTTTTCTTGGTGGTTGCTGGTTGGTGTTGTGGTGGGTTTGCTTGGTGGTGGTTGGGTTTTTTTCCTTGGTGTCGTGGCTGGGTTTTTGGTGCCATGGTGGGTTTTTTTGGTGCCATGACTGGGTTTTTTTGATCGGTGCTGATGGGTTTGTTGGGTTGATGGGTTTGGATTGGTGATGGGTTTGATCGGTGCTGTGGTTGTTGATGGGTTGATGGGTTCGGGATCGGAGATGGGTTGATGGGTTGGTGGTTGTTTGTGGTGATGGTGGTAGCAGGTGGTAATTTGGGTTTTTTTGATCGGTGTTGATGGGTTTGTTGGGTTGAAGGGTTTGGATCGGTGATGGGTTTAATCAGTGTTGTGGTTGTTGATGGGTTGATGGGTTTGGGATCGGTGATGGGTTGATGGTTGTTCGTGGTGGTGGTGGTAGCGGGTGGTGATTTGGATTTTTGTTTTTATTTGAGTTTTAGGATATATTATTTTATTATGTAAATATATTATTTTAATGAGTAAAATAGAAAAATAAAAGTTTGAGATACTGAAGGTATTGTAAAATGATATAGTATAATAATAAAGTGACTTTTTAAAATGATAAAATAAAATAGAATTGAAATTTGGGGAAGATGATGCTCTTGCATATATGCAAAAAGAATTCTAAAAAAAGTTCATTAAAAAAAAAGAAAAAAAAAATCCGACTCACGACAGGTGACTGGCGGGTCACGCCCGCCACAGTGTTGAACAACTTTCAATGAGAGAGAGGAAAAAAAAAAAAAAAAAAAAAACCAAACAAACTGTAGAAGCTCGGAAAGTTGTCTAAAGACTCTAAACACTGAAGTCTACCATGTTCTTCCTTATCTTCAACAGCTGCCAGCCGCCAAAAGATCTAAACCAGTGTTTGGTTCTTTGAGAGCTCGAGTCTTTGACGTGAGCAGTGACCACCTATAAGGCCACTGCCAATTGCCGCGCGCAAGATGGAGTTGGATGTAGTTCTGTCCCCTCTTCTACAGGTGGTATTCGACAAATTGGCCACCCCATTTCTTGAAGAGATCACTAATATCTGCGGCGTCAAGGAGGAGCTTAAGAAGCTCCGGCGTACCTTACGCGTAATCCAAACTGTGCTCAAAGACGCAGAAGAGCGACAGTTGACAGATAGAGCTTTGAGAAACTGGTTGACAGAGCTTAAGGAAGTAGCTTATGATGCGGAGGACCTTCTTGATGAGTGCTCTCCTGAAGTTATGGTATCTGGGAATCGCAACCGATTCATTGACCAGGTAAGCATCTTTGTTCCCTCTTTGGGAAAATTCGCGAGTTGCGTTGACATGTTACCAAAACTTAAGCAAATCAAAGAGATATTAGATGTTTTGGCAGAAGAGAAGTCTTATTTTAATTTGAAAGAGGGACTTGTTAGTGATAGTGGAAGTAGAAGTAGGAGTGGACGGAGAAGGCAAACGGGATCTTTTGTGATTGAATCTGAAGTTTTTGGGAGAGTGGAGGATAAAGAGACGATAGTAGAGCAATTAGTGTCCATTGGTGAAAGTCCAGGGAAAATTTCTATTATTTCTATAGTTGGTATTGGTGGTCTTGGTAAAACAACTCTTGCTCAATTAACGTACAATGATGAAAGGGTAAAAAGACATTTTGATCTGAAGATTTGGGTGTGTGTAAATGATGATTTTGATGTGGGGAAGATCATGGTTTTGATTTTAGAGTCTGGTAGTAAGAGCAAATGTGATTTCTTTGGGATGGATGCGCTGCAGTCACGACTCCAGGAATTATTACTGGAGAAAAGATACTTGCTTGTGTTGGATGATGTATGGAATGAAGATCACAATGAGTGGGACAATTTAAGAACTTCATTGAGTAGTGGGGTGGAGGGAAGCAAAATCATTGTCACTACGCGTAGTGAAAAGGTCGCGACTATAATGGGCACGACTTACATTCATCATTTGGAAGGGTTATCCGAAGATGACTGTTGGGCTTTGTTCAAGCAGAGAGCCTTTGGCCATAATGAAGACCACCATCCAAACCTGTCTACAATTGGCAAACAAATAGTGAAGAAATGTGGAGGTGTACCTTTAGCTGCAAAGACTCTGGGGAGCATCATGCGGTTCAAAAGGGAGGAAAGAGAGTGGTTGTTTGTCCAGGAGAGTGATCTTTGGGATGTATCTGAAAGTGATAATGGAATTCTACCTGCCCTAAGGTTGAGCTTTAGCCACTTGGCATCACATTTAAAGGGTTGCTTTGCATATTGCTCAATATTTCCTAGAAATTATATTTTCAAGAAGGAAAAACTAATCCAGCTATGGATTGCACAAGGCTTGATTCAATCTCCAGAAGGAAGAAGATCGCTTGAATTCATTGGCAATGAGTATTTCGATGATTTGGTATGGACATCTTTCTTTCAGGCTGTACAGAGAGATGACCATGGCAACATAATTGAATACAAAATGCATAATCTCATTCATGATCTTGCACAATCTGTTTCAGGAAGTGAATACTTGAAACTAGAAGATAACAGTATAGTGAGAGGTCTCTCCCTTATTCGTCACTCATCAGTGGTTTGTGATTTCAGCTTATATACAATTCCAGAAGCATTGTATGAAGCAAAGAAGTTGAGAACTCTCATCTTAGTATTTCCAAGAGGTGATCTTGGAGAAGTTCCTTCAGGTGTTTTTTCAAGTTTCAGATACTTACGGGTCCTAGATTTAAGCGGTAGTGGCCTCAAAAAGCTCCATGAGTCCATTTCCTCTTTCATATTCTTGAGGTACCTTGACCTCTCTAACACACAGGTTGAAACATTACCTGAAGAAGTGTGCTATCTTTTCAATTTACAAGTGATGAACCTTTCCTGTTGCTATAATCTCATCAAGTTGCCAAGTCATATAGGCAAAATGTTTAAACTGAAACATCTAATCATAACTGGCTGTGAGAGATTGACCAAAATGCCAGCTTCGATTGGGAACCTTAAATACCTCCGGACATTGTCAATGTTTATTGTAGGAGAGGGCATAGATGAAAGTCTTAGAGAGCTGCAAATTTTAAACCTTGGGGGTGAGCTAAATATCAGACACTTGGAGAATGTGAAGGATGCAACAGAGGCAATGACAGCCAACATGTTAGGTAAGCGAAATCTTCGGTCCTTGGAGTTATCCTGGGGGAATGATCGGGGGCAATTAAACAGGAACAATGATTTTGATGGAACTCTGGGA
This sequence comes from Quercus ilex subsp. ballota, assembly GCA_032727855.1. Classification (NCBI taxonomy): domain Eukaryota; kingdom Viridiplantae; phylum Streptophyta; class Magnoliopsida; order Fagales; family Fagaceae; genus Quercus; species Quercus ilex. The sequence goes on from CM064919.1 coordinate 39,960,523, forward strand.
AGTGAAGTGCTTAATTACCTCCAACCACATGAAAATCTAAAGAAGTTGTTTGTAAAAGGGTATCGAGGAAACTGCTTCCCAGGATGGATGAATGTTCATAAACTCCCAAATCTAACTGAACTTGTCTTGATTGCCTGCAGAAGATGTGAACATCTTCCTACACTGGGTCAACTTCCCTTCCTGAAGGTCCTTTACTTGCAAGGAATGGATGCAGTAAAGATCATCGGCGAAGAGCTCTATGGTAGTGGTTCAGTGACAACATTCTCGTCATTGAAAGAGCTAACTCTCATAGATTTTCCTAATCTAGAATTCTGGTGGCCTTTCAACCAAAGAGAAGGATTCCCTTCCTTGGTCAAATTGACAGTCAGCAAATGCTTAAAGTTACACAACATGCCATGTTTTCCATTGCTAAAGCATCTGGAGCTGCGGAGTTGCAATGGTAGGATACTGCAGTCAGTATCAGATCTAGCTTCCCTCACCATCATTGTTATTGAAGAATTTAAAGAGCAGTTGGTTTTCTTGGAAAAATTGCTTCAAAATAATGCTTTTCTAATGTCTTTAACTATTGGCTCTTGCCCCAAGCTTCACTCCATCTCTCCAAATTTAGGAAAGCTCAACAATCTAAAGAACCTAACTATTCGCTGGTGTGAGGAGCTCCTTTCGTTGCCCCAAGGACTGCAAAACCTTACCTCCCTGGAGTCATTGGAGATAATTGAATGCCATAGCCTTATCTCATTGCCAGAGGACATACAAGGCCTGAGCTCTCTTCGATCTTTGTCCATTGAGAATTGCAATAATATTGCATCATTGCCACTGGGGCTGCAATTTCTAACAGCTCTTGAGCATTTAGCTATCATGTACTGTCCAAAATTGGATTGTTTGCCTAAGGATTTGCAACACCTCTCAACTCTTAAAAGTTTGACCATCTTGAATTGTCCTGAGCTTGTGTCTCTTCCTGAGGGGTTACAACATGTCGGCACACTGCAAAACTTGGAAGTTCGTGGCTGTCCTGGTCTGCAGATTCTGCCAGAGTGGGTAGCTAAGCTTACCTCGCTCAGATCTTTGAAACTTTCAGACTGTCATAATCTAACATCTCTGCCTGAAGGTTTGCGATGTTTAAGTTCCCTTCAACATCTATCGATTCAAGAATGTCCTACCTTGGAGGAAAGGTGCAAAAAGGATATAGGTGAGGACTGGCCTAGAATAAATCACATAGCACATGTCTATATTGGACCACTAAAGTTCAGACGAGATGACAATGCCAGCAGCTCATCTCCCTATCAGTGAAATATGAAACTTCTACCACAGTTTTTATTCCTTCATAATTGACATGTGATGCTCTTTTGCAATAAGTTTTGTGAATATGCTAGAAGCGGCTTTATATCTGAGTGAAGAAAAAGCCTTGTCATCATTTAAAATATTTACATTGAATGGCTTCAAAATCTTTGACATGCCCTCAGCAAAGTGCAGGTATAAACTGCTTTCAAAGTTGCTGCCATTTTAAGAAAGATAAATTTTTTTCCATGTTTAAGCAAAACTAAGGTCCAAGAATTATCTTCCAACCAAGTGGCACATATGAATATGATGCTATTAAGGCAGGCAGATATCAGGCTCCCATATGAGCTGCCACGGTACAATTTCTTTGATTTAAAAGGAACTTTTCAACACATACAACTGAGAGCATCCACAAAAAGTCTTCAGTAAATTGTTTCTAGAACATATTCCCTTTATTTTTTGTGCAATGCCAATGGAAACTAACCTGCAAAATCTTGAAGAGTGAAATATTGTTTAGAAGAGTAAAATATTGTTTATAAGATACCAAGAGGACAGTAATTTGTTTCTAAAAAAATTCCTTTTATTTTTTGTGCAATACCAATGGAAACTAGCCTGTGATAAAAAAAAAAAAAAAAAAAAAAAAAACTAAGTGAAGATACCAAGAGGACAACCAAAATATAAGGTGACAAATGAAATATTGTTTATAAGATTACATTATTTATAAGATTACCGAGTGTAAATTGTTTCTAAAAAATGTTTTTTAAAAAGTTTCCGTTGCCGGGAATCGAACCCGGGTCTCCTGGGTGAAAGCCAGATATCCTAACCGCTGGACGACAACGGAATTGATGATAACTAAAAAGTAGATAAAGTATATATATAGCAAACAATATCTTTATTCTTAATTGCTTGTATTTATCCAATTTGGACTTTCTTTATGATATACTGCTCTGGGCCTTTTTATAAAAAACTGCTCTGGGTCTTCTTTAGGCCCAGGTTATTCCTTACAAATTTACAAGCTACTGGATAAAAATATATATGTCGACAAATTATCGTACATTAATTTCTCACTCCCCGCTTGTGTGTCCTTCCCGTCCCCAATTTAGAAGCACCCGCTCTTTCCACCTTCAATTCCATGTTTCTATCCCACCACACCCAACTCCCCAATTCAAAGCCCTAACCGAACCCAAAATTTTAAAACCCTAAAACATTCCCAAACAAACCCAATTTTATTTCTTCTCTGTTCTCTTATTTTTTTTTAAAAATATCGTTCTTCTCTCTGGCTAATAATCGCGCTTCATTCCATGGCGGGAGCTCCTCCGTCGGACCAGGCTCTCTCTCTCCTCGCCGCCGCCAACAACCACGGCGATTTGGCGGTGAAGATGTCTTCTCTAAAGCAAGCCAAAGATATTCTATTATCCATAGAACCGTCTTTGGCCGCCGAGCTTTTTTCTTACTTGGTCGAGCTCCAGTCCTCCCCCGAATCCCTCGTCCGCAAATCGCTCTTAGAGTGAGTGTTCACAAAAACACTAGCTTATAGCTTCTTTCGCTTCCTCTTTGATCTTCGATTTTATTTTGTTTTGTTATTCTAATGTCACTAATTTGATTCATTGTTCTTATTCTTTTTTTTTTTTTTTTGATTTTGAAAGATACTTTTTGATTCACACTTTTTGCTTAATATTCAAAGTACACTTGCAATTGTACTTGATTTGGATGGAATTACTCAATATTAGGGAAATTTTGTTAGAAACAAGAAATAATGTGATCTATAAAGGTTTCTGTTTGAATCTATCTAACATGGAACAATTAAGGAAGTAACAGAAAGTATGGCTTCAGATAGAATATAGTGGCAGAAAAGAATGACTAATCCATGCAGGATCCATAGTTAACCCTAAAAATTTGGGACTAAAGCTTGGTAGTTCTTGTCAAGGATTTGAGGTTTTGTTGAGGTTAATGTTTTATTTATTACACATGCTGGTGTGCTTGTCTAATTGCTCTTTTAAGTGTTTTGATTTTATTTAATGTGGTTGGCAGCGCGATTGAAGAGATTGGGTTGAAAGCAATGGAGCATTCTTCTGTGTTTATGCCTGTTTTATTGGCACTTTTAAAAGACGTTGAGCTGACTGTTGCAAGACAATCTATAGTTATTGGCACAAAATTCTTTTGCAGTGTTCTGGAGGAGTTGGCATTGCAGGTCTCCTCTCTCTCTCACACACACACACACACACACACATGCATGCACATGCGTGAGGCACGTGCATGTGTGCAGGGTAGTCAGTATGGGTTCCAATATTTGAAGAGGCATTTTTTTTATGATTTTGTTTTATAATTTATGTATTAGTTGGCAATTTACGATCATACCCATTATTTTTTTTTTGGAGATGATTTTTAGATTTTCTTGTGGTTACAGATTTGCAGTATCTGGTTCAATCATGTGCTTTGAGTTATAAAATCTTGGTGGTTCTCTTTTAATATACCATGATTTTAGGATTCAGAATTGTCATGCTGAACTGTTATGCGGAACTTGCATTTTGATAGTTTAGTACATTGATTAGAATATGTGTGTATGTGACTGATGGTCAGGCATTTTTTTGTAGTTGTACTTGTACTTGTATGAGTGAAACTATTTATTGATCTTAAGAAACATAAGGAAAAAAGGTCTGTGATACAGTTAATTGTATAATGGGTAGCCTCAGTCACTGATTTTGATTTTCCAATAAAAGCATGGCATGTGTAATGGTGATAATTTTCCGGAGACATGGACATGGAAGGTGTCTCAGGTGTAATCATGTTGATTTGTGAGACCTTATTGACCAATTTGAAGACAAGGCGAGAACATTAGAACATCTAAAATGACTCCTTTTTCGTAGTCTGTTTCTTTGGGCTCGTGTTTGGGGGTGTACGAACTGTACTGCTGTATCTGATTTCTTAGTTTCTATTTCCTTTAGCTCTTGATCTTTTTGTATTTTTTTCCCTGTTCAAAGTGTTCACCATCGTGAACATGATGTTCAATTTTTTTCAATAAAAGTATTATTACCTATAAAAAAAAAGAAAGTGAGACCTTATTGACCAAAGTTGCGACTTTTGGTCAGTTGCTACTGGGGCTAGCATTTCTTCTGTTTAAGTAACAAATTCACCTTCTTTGAATTCAATTGTGAATAAATTTTCCCAAATATGTTAAACCATGTATTTTATTTTCCTGCTATAGTATCTTGTTTGGGTCACCACATCAAGTCATCTTTGCTCGTTAAATCTTTCATTATCTGTATGCTTGACTATTTAGTGTTTTTTTTTTTTTTTTCCTGGATGGAATACCTTCTCTTTCTTCTCCTTCATCCCTTTGTCTCTCACACATTTCCTTCTTGAACTCCCTTTATTTTTCTTATTTTCCCAACTCAACTACTTATGCTCATTCTGAAAAATTATAGTTTCACCGGTGTGGTAAAATTGAGAGGTGGCTTGAAGAGCTTTGGATGTGGATTGCTAAGTTCAAGGATGCTGTCTTTGCCATTGCGTTGGAGGTATGTACATTGTACTGCCATGCCCCTTTAAATTCTCCTCAATGTTGATGGATTTTTAAAGCTTACTCTTCATTTTTTATTTTATTATAGTATGAACTCAACATGGTTATGTTACATTGACGATGCACTAAGAAAATTGGGGCCTGGATTTGACCCTTAGCAGCAGTAAAAAATGTTTAAAATACAATTCAAGGTTTGTCATACAACATTTTTTGAATAATGAGAAACTGTATGTGCAAAAACTTTGACAGTGATCCTGTTCATGTAGTGATGCATTAAATTGGTCTGTTGGTTTTTGAGGCTGTGGTCTATACAAAGTGTGCCAAATATGCATGTGCTGGGGTGGGGGTCTAAAAAATAGAGGGTGTTTATGTTTCTTTATCTTTATCTCTTTCTTCTTTTGCTACACATTGCAGTTAATTATTATGATTAGCAGTGTTACTGCATTCATGTCATAAAATCCTGTTGGAATTTCAATATGCTTTTCATGTGATGATTACAAATTTGCTGTGAAACTTGCTTAATTTGTGTCTTATCAGAGAAGTGAAGTTTGACTGTTTAGTTTGTTTGTGAAATTTAATGGTTTCAGTAGAATCTATTTGCTAAAGATTCATGTGGAATTCCACTTTCACTTGTATTTCCATTTCCTTCTGTCTTATTCATGATACTGTTGGTGAGACCCATTGTGTTTTGGTAAGTCAAACGAACAAAGTCTTGTGGTGTTAAGTAAACTTGTATGTTGTAGCTGTTAAATATTTTCAATATTGAGCTAACCTGAAAGTTGTTTCAACTTTATTTTGTAGCCTGGTTCTGTTGGGAGAAGGTTGCTGGCTTTGAAATTTTTGGAAACATATGTTTTACTTTTTACATCTGACACCGATGATTTTGAAAACCCTGTCACAGAAGGTAATGCATTTTGACTTCATTTTACTAAAAATGATTTGGTTTAGGTTTCATATGGATGCATTTTCTTTATTTGGATTGTTAAGTTACACATGCACCTCGTTGGGTCTTGAACCCATGACCTCACCCTCCACCTATTTTTGCGGGAGGAAGTTCTAGTTGAGCTATATCTCATTGGCTCATAATGTTGCATTGTAATTGCCTGATTTCTTTGCCATTTTTTTTATATTCTTTCCATTCTTTTTAAAAAAGGAATTTGATTTTTGACTTTCTTTGGATATACATTTGGTTCTTTACAACAGGTAGCAGACAGGCTTTTAATATATCATGGCTGGTTGGTGGTCACCCTGTTCTGGACCCAGTTGAACTTGTGTCAGAAGCAAACAGAACTCTTGACATTCTCTTAAATCTGTTGCAGTCTGCTAATAGCCTCCCTGGTTCATTGACAATAACTGTTGTCAACTGGTGAGCATTCACATGCCAGTACTCATTTTGATTTTTGCATTTTGTGTGATCTTCTTATTTTCTCATTATTAGTGAGTCCCCTCATTTTTTGAGTCTTGTAAGATCTTGACATCTTAAGCAGGTTATTATATGGATGGATTTCATTTAAATGAATGAGGGTCATATAAATTGTATCTTGTATACCATCTTGTATTTTGTTAAATGTTAAAACTGACTCTGCCCAGAGGATCTATTATGATTGTGGCATCTGTTACTAATGAGTCAATGTAGGATATATGACAAACAGATTATGAGATTCAAAGTTGTCTGGCTTTGGATACTTTGTAAATTATAATCTTTCGAATCATCAACAACTTAGAAATATGTTCCTTTATTTTGTACATAATTTTTCTTTGTAATTCTTTAGGCTACTTTGTATTCTTTGTGCATAAAGTAGTCTTCTCTTAATAAAATTATTCTTTAGTGTGGTAAAATTTGGGACCTTATTTAAGTGGGGTAAAATTTGGGGTTTTACACAATGTACTTCCATTTTTGAATTTCTTCTTTCTATTCGTATCTCTTCCTGAGGTACTTGTAGTCTTGTATTCGTTTTAAGTTCTGAGTGTTCACCATCGTGAACATGTTGTCCTTTTTATGAAATAAATCTTTGATTACCTATCAAAAAAAAAAAAAAAAAAATCTTTAGTGTGGTTCCTAGCATTTGAAACTCTTAGATTTCATGGTGATTGTTTTCTTTTGGTTTAAGTTGAATGAGACACTGTTTATTCTTAACCTGACTGTGAGTCTAGCTTGTGGAACCCCTTTTTTGATTGGTAGCATGTGGAACTCTTAGGTTTTGTATTTGTTGTTTTCTTTTGAATGAATCTGAATGGCTCCTTTGTAACTGGTTTCTGAAAGGCTTTTTTACATTAATCCTTTGAAAGATGCAACTAGTGTTCTTTGAATGGTGTGTTTTTAGCATGAGTGGATCTTTTTAGTCGATGGGAAGAAGCTCTTGTTTTGTGTAATTAATGTAGCATTCTATGTAGTCTTTGAATACTGGAAAGTTGAGAGATGGAACAACTCTGATCAGCCACCAACTTGTACCATAATATTTTTCATTGTCTATGGGTAAGTTCCAATAAAGAAAAGGCATGAGTATAAAAGCAATAAAAATCACTAGAGAATCACAGATAACAGAACCATGAAGCTTATCTAATCTCTCTCTCTTTCTCTCTCACACACACACACGCAAGTGTACATGTTCCTGGAAATTCCGAATGACTCCTCTTGGTATGTGGTACCAAACTCATGAAATCATATGAAAGATTTTAATGAGATGCTAATATTCAGATCCCATTATGGGTGATGGGCCTTTTATGAATATGTACATGTTTGTGTATCTGTGTGTGAATGTTGGTTTGTCTGTGTTTTTATGTGGATATATAATGAGGTCGTACCTAGTGCAAAAACCTCTCACTTCCGTGAGGTCTGGAGAGGTGATTGGCTATATGCATACAAAAATTTATCAAAAATAAATTTCAATGCTTTTACATAAACACGCTATCTGTGCACTTATATGGCAAATATGCATGTAAACAATATTTGCTTAGCATGATGATTGTTATTATATACAACTTGAATATAATTGGACTTTACTCATTTTCTCTTTCAGTGATAGACTTGGGAAGCTTATTTGCCCCTCACTGCGTGTTTTCTTCCCTTTTATTTTTTTCAAGTCCAGAATGCATAACAGCCTGACATATTTGAAATATATGCTAGTCAATTTTCATTCTTTCTCCCTTGTAGGAAGGTGGTTTGTCTCTAGTAGTTCTAGTACTCTGCAACATGAATATTTTGTCGTATTATTATGATACTTCACAATTACTGATGTGATTAAATATCTTCAGATTAATGAAGGCCTTAAAACTTTAACATATAGGCGGTAGGTCTTCATTTTGCCCTCATTTTTACAATCTTGAAAGTTATGGAGGGATAACTGAAGCTTGGAAACAGGTTGTAGAACAAGTTCAACGGCTTGTTTGTGATATTATTGCAGCATGCTGATCAGCTCTCTTATGAGGAGTTAATGGCATTGGATACTGCTGCATTGGTGGTTCAGATAATGGGAGTTACAGGGCTAGACAATGTTAGACTGCATATTGTTTGGGTACAGTGGAGCACCATTTGCCAGTGATAGGAATGGATAACTGATGGATAAAAATGGTCTTCTCGTGTGCTGAGGGAAACATCGTGGTCAAAAGCGACGCAGTTTATACTTTGTAAACTGTTTAAAAGACCATTTACTTGAACATTGTTTGAGTTTTTATGCTGTATGCATACAGCTGATGATGTTCGATCTATTTGAAAATGTATTGATTATTTTATTACAGTTGATGCACACTTAATACCTTTAATAATCAAAATTTCTTTTTAACTGGGGATTACCTGCTATATTAGCTCTGTTTCTTTCTTATGGTTCCCAATCTTTTGTCTAACTTTTAATTTTGATCACAGCACTTGATTCATTATATGGTAAACACATGCATTTATAAACAATCAGCAGTGATGAACCTTCACCCGTTTAATTATTAGGTTTAAAATTTAAATGTGTTGTCATCTCCTACTTTTTTTTCTTTGTCATATAGATGGTATATACCTGGTTCCTTGAGATTAGATTGTATCATGTAGGCTGCCAACTTGGCCTTGAAACGAATCTTATCATCTGTGAAAATTTTTACCTAGCAAATTTTTTAGCCATGTATCAAGCAGCTGATGTCTGCAGAATGAAAGACAGTAAAGAAACAATATGACTGATTTACCCAATGCATTTGATCCAGAATCATTTTTCATGAGGATTATGCATTTCTTTTGTTAGGTATGAGAATTATGCATTTGAGCATATTTAGACACAAGCAGTTCCAGAATAATGTTAGAAGTTGTTGATAATTTCCCGCTAGTTTTGATCAGTTCTTACAATCAGTCAAATGCCTCTAAAATTGTGTGAAGGAAATTGGTGTTGGTATCAATATGAAATCATTACTTAGATTGATTTCTTTGTTCTGTTTTTATATTTTCCACTCAACTAGAAAGTTTGTTATTATGATCATTACCGTCTTATCTATTTCTCAATGATATCTTCTCGTCAACCAAGCCTTAGTCTCACCAATTTAACCTTTTAAATTATTGTAGTCCCCAGCCTGTTAATACTGTTTCTTATAGATGATGTTTTTAGTTTTATTGTACGAATGAATGCCATCAATATATTTCATCATAGAAAAGAGATTTGAGGAATTGAAATAGGTAAACAGAGTCTGCTGCACTGAATTTGCACTTGGAAGGTTGTTTTGAACCATGCACTACATTTTATGAGATAGGATGTTATGTGTTGTGTTTCTGCAGATAGCAACATAAATATTCTTTTTTTTTTTTTGCCAGGATCATGATCAAATGATAAATTTAACATACTGTATTGATGAACATGAAGAGAGTATCCACTTTATTTTGCTAAAATGATTTTGCTGTTGTTGGATCAAGATTCTAAATTGTTGGTTTTGGAGATATTGGCAGCTTGAGATAATGGAATATATTGTTATCAAATAAAAAAGGAAGGAATTTTCAGAAATGCTTATGGCAAATGAGAACATTTTAAACACTAAAAAATTTCAAGTTCTTTTTTTTTTTTTTTTTTTGAAAGGATTTCAGGTTCATTCAAATGTAAGCAGATATGAGTTGTTTAATATCAATATCAATGTCTTTTCAAGTATTTTTAAAATGGTAACTTTGTAAAATTTCGACATATCCTTGCTGAAACCTTGGGAGTATTGGAGGCAAAGTCTGTTATGTGAGTCATGTATTGTAGGTCAAACTGGTATTGATCTTTTGCACTTGCCATTTGTACTGGTATAAAACAGCATAGAACTGTGAACAGGTTCTGTGCTACTTAGGTAAGCGTAATAAGATATTTATATATCTTGCAATAGATGTCTTTTCTGAAGCAGGTCTTGGTTGGTGCTCCTAAGCAACTTTTGTTTAATTTGGTTGGCCAATTTCCCTGTTTATTTGTTTTATCATGATAAGACTTAGTTTTGTTTGTGCTTCTTTATAAGTTTCTGCTTTTGTTGTTGTTATTACTATTATTATCACAGTCTAAGGTAGGGTAATGAAACCTTATTGGGAGATAGTCTTCTTTGTAAATCAAAGCTTATTTGGTTCACACATTTTTCTCTAGGAATGAGGACATTCAGTATGGATATGGATGCAGTGTACTATTCAATATGTATTCTCCATATTTTGTTTGTTTGGTTCCTTCACTTTCTTTAAACACTCAAATTTTATGTTTTCAGACAAAAGAAATTTAAAAATCCTGGTGGAATAAAGATGTATTTGCATCAATTTCTATTACTCATTTTTTTCTTTCCAGCCATTAGTAATGCATGGCATGATAACACACTTTTACATTATCTATGTTTGTGTAGTATTAGAGTAAGTTTTGCCTATGAGATGAAGTACATCTTCTGGCACATCATGACATTATATCTGTAAGAAACCTGGTGATGGGAATAGTTACTATATACCTGTGATTAACTAATTTTCATTTTGAATATTGCAAATATCAGAGGGACAATTTCCTTGCAGCATTTGGTTGTAGAAGATTGTCCAAATTATAGGAAGCTAATATGTATACTAGTTTGATTGAAGCTTGTAGTGACTTGTATAATTATGTTGTTGAAAAATGGATAAAGAATGCGGTGAAGTTGTAATGATTGAAGGATCATAGACATAGAAGTGATTGGACCATTTTGAGGACAATGTTGGAAATTTTTTTCTAGAGCATTCTACATACTAAAGTAGAATATGTGGTCCTTCCTCAAAGATCCTTATTTTGATGAAATAGAATCCAATAACGGTTTTATGCTCTTATAAAGAGGTTAAAGAGTACTGTGCATTGGAGACTTCTGGTGTTGGGAACTTGGATGAGCCCCTGAAAATTTAAATGGGGTTCTTTAGGAATGTGTCAGGTAAGCAGTAGATTCTGAGTTGAGTTGGACTTGTGCCTGGATGCAAAGGCAGTGGGAAGTTGCAATGAGTATCTACTGCTTGCCATAATTGTGGTGCAAGGCATGTGCCCTTTGTTGTGGCATTATGGCATCATTCAATACCAATATGACAAATGAGTTGGCTGCACTGGTCTCATTTTTCTGCATCGGTTGTCATATTATATCATCTTCTTATTTAGTCATTTAGTGGGCTAAATGAGTATGCAGTTACTTTACTCATCCGTCAATGCTGGTGCAACTTTACAATGGCTTAAAACATTTTGTTGCTTAGTTTAGTAATAGTTGTTTCTATCTTTCGTATTTGTTTTTGCTAGGGAGAAAAGAAAGTATACATTTTGTTGGCTAGACTAATGGTGCACCAGAAGCTGCCTTGCATCTGAAGCAGTGTGAGTACTTGTGGCTTTTATTCTTTCATCTTTATTAGTTTTCTTAGTAGGGATTTTAATGATTTAATTAGTTGAGGGCCTGATTTCTAGTTTGCACAAGAGTATACCAGTTTAGAGATCCTAAACAAATTTGAGATGGAAGGTTAACACTGAAATTTATTGCTGGTGGTACTCTCATGATGTTAGTCAGGCATCAATCACTTTTCAAATAAGCAAGTGTTGTGAGCTGATATCGTTAAAAGCGTTACTCTCCTAGACAATTATTTGGGAAAACATTATTTGAGTTGATTGTTATAGCAGTAAGGGCTGAGCCTTCTCAAATAGTCATATTTTGGTGAGCAAAGAGTTGATTAGGCATTTGCTCATTAATTTCTCATCTGCAGGAACAAATTGGATGCATACTTTTCAGTTAGTCTTGAACATATTTCTTGAAGTGGTTTGTTTGCAATAATATCTAGGTTGATGCTAATGAAATATTTCAGCAAGTTTATGGGAGGAAAGTACTTAGGATATTCATAAAATGAGTAGCTAAAATGAGAATACTAAGATGGATACGTGGAAATACACAAAAAGACAAGATTTGAAATGAGGAAATTTACTTTTAGACAGTGGTGGCCCCTATTGATGAAAAGACGAGGGAGAGTTGCTTGAGATGGCTTGGTCATCTTCAAAGGAGAGCGATGAATGCACCAGTGAGAAAGAGTGAGCTGATTCAAGTTGAGGGAACGGAAAATAGGTAGAGGAAGGACTTGTCAATTAAGAAAGTAACATAGAGGATGATTTTGGATAGAATAAAATGTGGCAAAAGAAGATGTGGCTGATTTTAATTGGTCTGTTGAGGATTTATAGCCACCTCAAAAATTTTGGGAATAAGGCTTGGTTGTTTTTGTTGATGATGATGATTGGCTATATAATTGATTTATTGCTATGCCCTAATAGATCCTTTTCTCCATTAGTTCACGTTAACAAGATTAAGAAATATTCTTTTAAAAAAGAAAACTCTACTTCTAGCATGCATTATAATCTGCTTTTTATTTTTTTTATAAGTAAATACTTTTATTGAAAAAGGAAAAGAGACTGACACAGAAGGATTTGTACCCCCTTTTCAAAGCATGCATTTATAATATTTTTCAAGGTTGTGATGGCTTTTTTATTTATTAATAATTTGCATGGAAATCTTTATGTATTAAGAGGCAGTTTTGATCTATGAAGCCGGGCTGTGTTCAGTGCAGGAATCAGAATGGATTTTATTTTTATAGTTCTGGTTGATGCTTCATTTGGAAAACTATATATATATTGTAAGAACTTTGAAAATTGGCTATGTTATTGAAGCTCCATCCTTTTTAACTTTGATATTGAAATTGGAGTCATGTTGCAAAGTTGGTGTGTTTGGGGATGAGAATTGGAAGTTACTAATCATGGTGGTGATTATGGCAGTGTCAGTGATAGTGACAGTTATAAGTTACCAGTATTTTATAGTATAAGCCAGGATCATTCCAAGCTTTATGTGAAATAGTCATCTTGTTTCTTTCAATTTGTTTGTTTGTTCCATAAATATGGCTTACAGTCGATCAATACCAGGTGGCTCTTTTTTTTTTTTTTTTTTTGTAGAGAATTTTTTTTGGGGGGGGGGGGGGGGGGGGGATTAAGAATGAATTAGTGGTCTGCAGTTGCAACATATTCCTTCCATTTCTTATTGGTTTCTTACTGTATATGGATTGATGCTTGCCAATGGTTTTATAATATTGACATAATGTACTTGAATATAAGGTGGTGAAGAGTTTAAAAAAAAAAGGCTAAATCGTTCAAGATCTACACGTAATGAAAACTTTCCTTTTGGATGAAATAAGCTGTGGTAACTGAAGTAACTTTTCATGACAAATCAGATCATGGCTAACCTGTGCTTGTAGAATAAAATGTGCTTATTCTTTGATTGGTCAGTGTGTCCTTGTTGAACAAAGCACTGATTGGTAAATTATTGTGGATATTTCATAGTGTAGTTACCATTCTCTGTAATGAAAAGTATGGTTTTTAGGACAATGGAGGGTATGGCAAATTGGTAAAGTAGCTCATCAATGCATGTGGAGATCCAAGTTCTAGAGTACCATGAATTTGTTCCTTATGATTGGAAAATGGAATGAACCTAAAATTTGGTTTTTAAGGTTTGCATGGTGGGGTTATCACTTTTTTTTTTTTCATCTTTCTTCATGAAGTTCTGTACAACTTTATTAGCAACTATTTTACTGAGCTATCATTTTCAATGAAATAAATTTTTGTTATGGTCTGCATGGAATTATTTGATTTTATTTTATGCCCTATTTACTTTATACATGTGGCTGACCCTAACTAATTTGTTGAGGATCCATAGCCGACTTCAAAAATGGGGAATTAAGGTTTGTTGTTGCGTTGCAACTTTCTTGGTAGCCCTTTCTTTCTTTTGGTTTGCACGTTTTGGTATGAGTATTTCAAGTATGGCTATAGAATAAGGCATTTTACTCACACAAGATGCTGTGTGAGCCTCATGTCATAGCAGTTGAGCTTTTGGTTTTTATATAATGAAGGTATTCAAGAAGAGAACAAAATAAACAAAATACCATTTTTATACATTTTAGGAACATACTCGATTGGTTGGACAGAGAAAAGTACTAAGCAACTAGCAAATAACATAAACACAATAAAATAAGTATGCTTGGGCCTTCTGTTTCGTTGTTTGATTATTATTATTCAACAAAAAAATTGAGTAAGTTGTTTTGAAGTGTACAACTTGTGATTTCAGGTGTTAAAATAAAAAAGGGTGCATGAATGTTTCATAATTTCTAGTTCATTGTTAATACTTATAAAAAAAAAATGATTTCTAGTTCATTGTTAAGCCTTAAATTCTATTAGGACTTGATTATTTGCCGACCCTTTGGATACTCTGCTGTGTACTTCCACTTGTGTTCTAGTTCATCTAGTTCTTAAGGTTGCCTTGTTGGACACCACCTTTCCATGTTGCCTTGCTCAATAGTATCCAGTGTGCTGTAAGGTGTATGCTTGAAGGCAATGTAATCTTTGAAACTTTTGGCTGTTGTCACAATGCAAATGTTAGGATTTTGTCGAATACCTGATGTCTAAATTTAAATGAAATTATCTTGCTCAATCAAAATTTTTATAAAACTCATGCTAGAGGTTCTTAAAACTCCTAATATGTGAACTTTTTTCAGTTAATCCTTTGATAGTCATTCAGTAGCATTGAGATGATTCTTTACTTTTATTTTGTTGGTTTCTGCAGCTTGTGTTACTTTGTGTGTTAGGTGTCAGTGTGCAGATGCGCACGAGCACGTATGTGTGTGTTTTATATGTGCTAGAATTTGACTTTTTATCTCACAGGGCTTGAATCTGAATATATTTTGTTGATTTTTTCCTTTGTTGTTTGTATTATCATTTAGGCCTTGTTTTAGTTGTTCAACTGGTCCACGTGTTTCATCTCACTATGTTAACATTTTTTTATTTGAATACCTGATGGAAATGTTGGTTGCACTTTTCTTCCTTCTGCAACTCTTACTATGGATGATTTTTCATTTTTAATTTGTTTATGGGTCTAAAACCTATTTATTTGTTTTCAGTCTTACAGCCATAGCAAGGAAGAGGCCTCTCCACTATAGTACTGTTCTTTCTGCTCTGCTTGATTTTGATCCAGACTTTGAGACGGTCAAAGGATGTCATGTTGCTAGTGTCCAGTATTCATTAAGAACTGCACTTTTGGGATTCCTAAGGTGTACACATCCAGCCATCATAGAGGTAAAGTAATTTTACATTTTACATTTTGCATTATTTTCTTTTATTTATGTTTGATGAATTCTTTAACTGTAAATTCATTAAGAACTGCACTTTAAATTAGATGAAATATGTTCATTTACAAGTTTGAGTCACTGATGCTTTAAGCAATAAATTTTTTATTTTACTTTGTTTAGGGATATTTACATTGCTTCTGTTGCTTAATATGACCTTGAAATGTGGATTTTTCAGTTAATTTCTTTTTTGCCGACTGGAACACTTCTAAAATGGTGTATCTTGGAGTAATCTGTAAAGTTTTTACTGTCCCCTGTATTTCCAACACTACATGGAACATGGAAGAGCAGAATATGCAATACTTAATATTGACTCCAAAACAACCCTATGTTCCTTTTTCTATGTCCAGATTTTTAATTTAGTTGGTGGATCATTTTGTTTTCATCTTTAGAGCCTGGTTGTTTAAGCTTATAAGCCGGCTTAGTTTCAGAGTCTTGCTTTTTTCTAGATACAGCTGTACCCAAATCATTTTTAATTCAAATTAGTGAATGAATTTAAGGTATCCCAAATGGACAATAGATAATTAAGAATTTGTTTAGGTAGCAAAGAAGCTTCAGACACATTGTTATGTTTCTTGGGCTCTTTGTAGGCATACATGCTTGTAAAGTGAAGAAATGGTGAGGCCCAGTAGGTCCTATATGATCTATGCAAAAGGCCCCAAAAGTTTTGCTGTTGTTTACCTGGTCTTTTGCCTGACATTGGGTCTTCTGTTTCATTTTCAGTCAAGGGAAAGATTGCTTAGGGCTCTCCGTGCTATGAATGCTGGGGATGCTGCTGATCAGGTTATCCGGCAGGTTGATAAAATGATTAAAAACACTGAGCGTGCTTCACGTGATGCTCGGTTAGGCAAGGTAATTGCAGAGTTAGTGTACTTGACATTTAGCAATTTCTTATTTATTTGAATCTACTCACTGGTTTTAAATTTTTGATTAGGAGGATCAATTATCAAGCCAGCTGCCTGTATCAGGTGATTTATTAAAAAGAAGGTTTATGACTCTGGACAATGAAGAGCCAGTTAATGGTCATGAGGTGGCTTCCAAGCGAATCCGTTATGGTCCTGACAGCCAGTCAGCTTTGGCAGTTCAAGTAAATGATTCTGGGCAGGATTCTGTTCCTGTTAATGGAGTATCTCCTGTGTTGGATGGTCAACTGACCCCTGTGGAACAAATGATTGCCATGATTGGTGCTTTGCTTGCAGAAGGAGAAAGAGGTGCTGAATCACTTGAAATCCTTATATCAAAAATCCATCCGGATCTGTTGGCTGATATTGTCATAACAAATATGAAGCACTTGCCTAAGACGACTCCACCGTTAACCAGGCTTGGGAACTTGTCAGCAACTCGACAAATGGGTTCTCTAAGTAGCCCATCCCAGGTTGTTTCAATATCTGCTTTAACAAGTTCTGTTGAATCTCCAGATGTCAGTGCACAAGCAGCTCTTTCTTCAACTACTGCAACTAATTCATCATTGTCTGATACACCTCCAGTCAATACCCTCCCTGCTGATTCTAAGCGTGATCCTCGCAGAGTAAACTTCTCCATTTTTCAATTGCTATTCATGAATGTGTATCTATCGCTACGATTGAATTTAGGTTACAATCTAAATATTTAAATACGTTAAAATGAACTCCTAGTATCTTTTACAGGATCCCCGTCGCTTGGATCCACGCCGTGTAACAGTCCCTGCTGGGGGACCTTCCATACCTACTGCAGAGGACACTGGAGCTCTGCAATCTGAGTTTGACGCTAATATTTATTTGAGTAAACATGTTTCACTTCCTGTTGTGAACACTCATGAAAATCCTTCCACGACTCTCATTTCCAAGATCAAAAGTGAAGATAAGATTTTGGAAAGTCCTTTGGTTTCTAGCACTGATCAACTAACTCCCAAAGAGGACATTCTGGATAGAGCCGAGGAAATTGACCTGATCCCAGAGGTTGATCCTTCTTCAGATCCTGCACCTTCTCCTGTTGACAAAGTTGATGAGGACTCGGTTGCAATGAAGTTTTCAGATGATGTAGTGACAAATGGGGTTGATACACCATCTTTTCTAGAATCTGATCAGCATTCTCCAACTGTTTCAAATGCATCTGCATCTGCATCTGAAGATACCTGTCAAGATTTACCTCTGCTTCCATCATATGTGGAGCTAACACAAGAACAGGAAAGAAGTTTGAGAAAATTGGCAATTGAACAAATTATTGAATCATACAAGCATACATGTGGGACTGATTGTAGTGAGATTCGTATGGCATTACTTGCTCGATTGGTTGCTCAGGTAGGTTGTCTTCTGATTGTTCAAATGCAAATTTGTTAATTTTTTGTTATAAATTTGTAAATCAAGTAAACAGCTGGATCTGCTCTTTGGAGTGATGAATGCCACAGCTTGCATGTTCAGCATTAGTAGCTGAGAATGTCATAAACAATCTGGAATTATAGGTCAGTGTGTGTCTATTCATAGACAAACAAATGCCTAAATGAAAACAGGCATACATACTTCGTGTTTGGCATAACTCTGCACTTTCTGTTGGTACTCTAGTATACTTAAAAGATGACTGGTCTTGGGAAACTTCTCTAAAATATATTGTAAACAAGGTTTAGTATCTACTGGATACATATTAGTGTTCTTCAGTATGTTACCGTCATATGCCGGTCATCACCTCTTTTCTGATGATTATGTCACAAATCTGTGTTGCACTTTTTTCTCCTTGGGTTAGAAGATAGTTTGTCGGTTATTGGTTATTCTTGTCCTCTCAACCCACTCTAAAACCCACTTTAATTGTTATTTCTGTTGTTGTCTGATGCTGTGGCTCTGGCAGGCTGTGTGAATGGACTTCTAAAGCTAATTGCATAATATGCTGGTCCCCTGTCACTATTCACATCTATATGTTGTCTCAGAGGTTTAATTTCTCATGTTTAGCAAGCGATATTGGGAATTAATAAAATTGAAATCCTTGACAACATACAAGTCCAAGATGCTAAAATTTAATTGATGGTGAAATGATCAGTGGGAGTAACTAACTTGCTGAGTTGGTAAATGTTTTTGCTTTTCCAAACATGGTTCTAGACGTTGCTATCTAAACATGTGCATCTTACACATCTATAATTCTCTTGTTCCATTTAACATTTTCTTAAAATAAATAAAAGTTATCCCATTATTCAGGAAAAACAAAGTAAAAGTTATCACATTGTTTAGCCAACTGCAATACAAATGCTCTATTACCAAGTTCAGTATTTAAGTAAATCTATATTGAATTATATAAACAGTATGTGGACCTCTATAAAAAAATAGTTTAATGTTCCATTAATATGATGTCTATAGAATTGCATTTTGATTTTTCCTCCTTTCACAGATTGGTGCTGATGATGACATTGTTATGATGCTGAAAAAACATGTTGTTGTGGAGTACCAGAGACAAAAGGTATCTCTGTCATTAAGCTTGCTGATCCTCTTTTTGTTTGTTTTGTCTGGATGACTATCCTGAAGTTTGTCTGTGAATAATTCTTGTTCAGTATAATTGCTGGTATTTGTGGGCCAGAAATATGTTATCTATCCACCACATTTTCTTTAAATATCTTCTACTTAATTCCAAGGCAATTAGTACAGTTCTGTGAAAATTTATCTGGGAAAAGGAAAATGGAAAAATGACCAGCTCAAATAACACTAGTTCAAATGACACTTACTCTTGGAATGGAGGGAGAAGTCATGGATTCAAGACCCACTAGGTGCATTTGTAAACTTACCAAGAGAAAAACATTACAAAAAATAAAGAAGGAAAAATGATAAAGCCCCAAGAGGTGAGTAGCATACAAGGAAAAAAGAGAGAGGAAAAATGATAAAGCTCCAGGAAAAATGATCTCATATCATCACAGACATTTGTATGCTTTGGGTGTTCTTACCTATGTTATGATGTTTGTAATTTGAGTGTTCAAATGTCCCTGCCTAACTGGGACATTTGATTTGACCTTCCAAGTCTTGTGGATGGAAAATGTTGTGAATAGTGACAAGCTTTTGAGGCAAGAAGGAGAGAAACGACCTAGAGAAAGAGATTTTTTTTTTTTTGATAAGTTACCTAGAGAAAGAGATTAAGGGGGAAAAAACTGTCTTATGAAGGTTGCACAATGGTTGCGGCCACTCACTTATCAAAACAAGAAAAAAAAACTATATTTATTTTTTGTTGGTCTAAGGTTCTTTAGATGTATTCAAGCATTGTTTTGTTAGTGCTTAGGTTGTAACCTATGGTCATTCTATTGGCAAAGCCATTTAGGGTTTCCTTCCTACATTATGTTTGATTTGGCATATTATGGTTGTCATACTCTGCATTAGCTTTTTCTATTGTCTTCTTATGTCACATAACCATGTTGTCATACTCTAGGTAAGCTTTTCTATTGTCACCTTGTGTCTCTTTCACTCTACCTCTTATTTAAAATCTCACATGTTGGGTCTCACCTATCAATAGGGAGTTTGAGCCCACACTTAAGGGGGAGTGTTAGAAGTATGTGGTTAAATGATTAAATTTACCATTTTCCGATAGCTTAAATTTTTGGGACAATTGGTAATTTAATAAGGGGTACCATAAAAAATTGGTTACATCCTTCAATATTCTCCTTTCAAGAAAAGAAATCTTGCTTTTGTTTTATTTTTGATTGTGCAGTGCCATCTAATTGAACTCTTCCCATTTCTTTTAGCTTAGTTTTTCATCAAGTTTCTTGCATATTTATCAGAATTTTCTCGTGTTTGGGGGTGTACGAACTATACTGCTGTATCTGATTTTTTAGTTTCTATTTCCTTTAGCTCGTGATCTTTTTGTATTTGTTTACTTGTTCAAAGTGTTCACCATCGTGAACATGATGTTCAATTTTTTCTCTCAATAAAAGTCTTATTACCTATAAAAAAAAAAATCAGAATTTTTTGGATTGGTGGTTTTACATTTGGAATTGTGATTAGCCAGTTTCTAGTTTGGTATTTACATCATTCTAAATATGCAAGTGAACCAGTAAAAAAAGGGCCAAATCATTTTGAATTTTAAGGAAAACTGATAATAAACAGGATAGTTAAACCAAATTGAACTAACCTGTTCAAATGTCTTCAATGGTTAATTTTTTTTTGATAAATAATGTAAGAATATTATTAATAATAGAAAAATTGCCAAACCGAGTACATTGGGGATGTACTATGGGGGCACAAATCAAGAAACAAAAGAACAACGGTCAAGAAAAGTAGAAAAAGAAGAACAAGAAAACTGGGAAAAGACCACACTCCATTCAAAGAGAGTGTGTAAGAACAAGGACTTAAGCTCAAGCAAAGAACGTTCACAACCCTCAAAGCTTCTAGCATTTCTTTCACGCCAGATGCACCAAATCAAGCAATGAGGTACTAATTTCCAAACATCCTTGTGACGATGTCGCGCAAACTTTCCTTGCCAAGCCTCAAACAACTCAAGAACAGTATGAGGCATAACCCATTGAAGACCAAACAAGCAAAAAACCAAAGACCACAACTCCCAAGCTACAGAGCAATGAAGTAGTAGATGATCCACCGACTCCCCACACCTCTTACACATATAGCACCAATCAAGCACTATCATTCGTCTTTTACGAAGGTTATCTGTTGTTAAAATCTTACCTAAGGAAGCAGACCAAGAAAAGAAAGCTACCCTTGGAGGAACCTTCGATTGCCATATCATTCTCCAAGGAAAGGAAACAAAAGTAGGAGGATAGAAGGAGCTATAATAACCTCTAACCTCAAAACCTTTATTCCTTGCAGGCTTCCAACAAACCTTATCTGGGCCAAACCCCCGCACTGTCGAAGAATAGATCAACCCCATAAACCGATCAAAGGCTTCTTCTTCCCAATCTTGAGGTGGACGACGAAATTGCACATTCCAGTGAAACCTCCCTGCAGACCAACCCATAACTTCAGCTACCGAGGAATCCTTTGACCTACTAAGACAATAAAGCTCCGTAAAGGCCTCTTGTAAAGTACAATCCCCACACCACACATGCTTCCAAAATTTCACTCTAGTACCATCCCCCACATCATAAACTAGAAGTTTAGAGAAGTTCAACTAGCCACTTCTAATGTATCTCCATAGGCTGACCCCATAAGAACTTGTCACCTTCTTCGTACACCAACCACCCCAAATGTTCCCATATTTTGCCTGTATAACCCTCCTCCATAGAGCATCAGTCTCCATACCATACCTCCACAACCATTTTCCTAGCAAGGCAGAATTAAAGTTTCCCAACCTTCTTATACCCAAAATTATAAGCTTTTATATTTAGATGAGCCGCAATATAAACTCAGAACCTAATAGCTGAAGGTAGAAAAGACAAAGATGAGTGATTTGTTGGTAATGGAGCCAAACTTGTGGGCTGATTTCAACCCCAAAAAAAAAAAAAAAAAAGGTTTTGATTGATACTGCTCTTTGCTATCTGGGCCTTCATAGTTGACTGGATTGATAGCATGGGCCTTTGCATCATATGTTGGTGGGTCTAATAGATTCTACCCAAGCCTCTTGCAAGGTTCTTTGCAATCCATTCTGTGACTTTAATCATATACTCATTGTACACTATGTGGACTGTATCTTTTCAAGTTTGCTTTTTAATGCATGGTTCTCTTCATTGTTGTTTTGGGATTATTGTGTTTCATGCGCTCCTATTCATGTGCTCAGTTTTATTTCATCTACTCCTAATGTTCAGACTTTTGGATATGGTGTTTTGAGGTTAATTTTCTGGGTCAGTCAAGCTTTGGATGTCAATTATAAAATTGAATTGAAATACTGAGCTTATATTTAATGGGTTCAGCTTTCTGATGAATTTTTTTAACCCTTTTGTAATTTAATATTAAAAAAATTGGTTTTCAGGGGCATGAGCTTATATTGAATGTCTTGTATCATCTGCACACTCTCATGATTTTGGATTCTGTGGAAAACTCTTCAGTTGCTGCTGTTGTGTATGAAAAGCTCCTCTTGGCAGTGGTAGGTGCATTTTTTAGCTGGTTCACCAACTTATTCTCAATGTATTCTTGTTCTTTACCATTTGTGTTTGAACTGAGATGCATTTACCCTATTTCAATGTAGGCCAAATCTCTGCTGGACTCTTTTCCAGCTTCTGACAAGTCCTTTAGTAGACTTTTTGGTGAAGTCCCACTTTTGCCTGACTCAGCCTTGAAACTATTAGATGAACTCTGTTACGCTGATGTTACTGATCACCGCGGAAAAGATGTACGTGATGTTGAGCGTGTTACTCAGGGCCTTGGGGCTGTCTGGATTTTGATTTTGGGGCGCCCACTTAATCGGCAATCCTGCTTAGATATAGCTTTGAAGGTAACTTGACATAAGAGTCTCATAGCGTTAAAATTATTGTAACCAAAGGCTTTATTTATCATTTATAATGTTTGTCTGCAGTCCTCTCCGACATGTAGGGAATTATTTGGATGCTGAGACTTGCAGGAAAAGATTTTCTTATAACATTATGTTTTTGGTGTATGGGATTATCAATCACTTAAAAACCTGTTTTTGGGATCATGTATCAATCTTGAATGAGTTTTCCTTGGTTTTTGTTTAAATGATACTGACCTATCACCATATAACTTCATAGAACACGCAACAATACTTAAGTTGCCAGGTAGCCTGCTGGCGAGGTCTTCATAGGATTAAGTCAATTTCACACACTCTATTTGCACTTTGCCTCGTTTTTATCTGGCCTTGTCCACATCAAATCTTATAGCGAAGTATAACTGAATCAAATTTAATTTTGGAAAAGAATTAGTTTGGTCCTAGTTCTTATGTATATTTATTTTTGAATGGCCCTAATTCTTAATTATTGTATCCATATATATAAAGTAATGCTTAGAATATTTCATCTTTAATTATAAATAAAATAGTTATAAATAATTATACAGAGGCACACATTACCTTCTGGGCTTGTGTTTCTCTTCATTCTCCATGCCATGAACATGTATAAAGGAAATTGAGTTTAGCATTGTTTGGGAGAGTGCTATGACTCGGTATTTTTTCGCTACATTGAATTATTGGGTAATTTTGTTTCTCATTTGATAATTTTATTTTTTATTTTTTATTAGTAACGTAAGAAATTTTATTAGAAAAAACCAAGTATACTGGAAGTGTACTAGAGTGGTACAAATCAAGAGCCTAGATTACAACAATCAATAAGATTGGAGAGAGAAAAACAAGTATAAAAAGGCAAAACTACACTCCAATCAAGGAGAGTACGGAAAAATAAAGATTTAATGTCAAGAATAGACCGTTCACAATTCTCAAAGCATCTAGCATTCCACTTCCGCCATAAGCATCAAAACAAACAATGCGGCACAAACCTCCATAAATCTATATTTTGATGCCTACCAAACTTGCCTTGCCAAGAAGCCAGCAACTCGCTAACTTTATATGGCATAACCCAATGAGTACCAAACAAACAAAAAACCATGGACCACAACTCATAAGCTATAGGACAATTAAAAAAAGCTTATTTCTCATTTGATAATTACCACTTGTCCCAAAATGTTAAGCTATTAGGAAACGATAAATTTAATCATTTAACCATTATTACCACTCTCTTTAATGTGTGGGCATTGACTCCCCAGTGCTGCCCAACATGTGGGAATTTTAACTTTTTAAAATGGTAGATCGAGTGGAGACAAAGTTTAAATTCAGTACCACGTGCTTTGATACTATGATAGACTACCACTTGTCCCAAAAACGTAAGCTATTTGGAAATTATGAATTTAATCATCATTCTAACACTCTTGTATACTAAGAAAATCTTTCAAAGTGAAGGGGAAGATGATGTGTGGTTTTTGTTGTGTTAAATGTTTATTCATATTCTATAGACTTGTAGAACAACATGATGTGCATGTTATGACTTGTTTTATAACAAGTGTGTTTTACACTTTTTTTTTTTTTTTTTTTTTTTTTTTTGATAAGTAAGAATGTTATATATACGAACGGCTACTCTATGCATGAATAACATAGAGCAAATCCAAAAATACAAAAAGAAGAAAACAAAGAAAAAACATAAAAGAAAACCAAGCAACAGAATAATTACAAAAGAGAAAGAGAGCTAAGAAAAGAAGGGAGGGAATCACTAGTCGTGAGTCTCCATGCCCGAGACCAATCAAAAAGAGTCCTACTAAAAGAAGCAAGCAGCTGATCACCGGAACTATCCAAATCCTCAAAAGTCCGCCAATTCCGCTCCTTCCAAATACACCATAAGATGCACAACGGAACTAAGTTCCAAATCTGAGACGAATGCTTCCCCAACCAATTCCACCAGCCAAAAAGCAAATCTGGGATCGATCTAAGTATAACCCAAGACAAACCAAAAGTTATAAAGACAAAGCTCCATAACCGATAAGCCATCTCACAATGAAAAAGTAAGTGGTCTACCGTCTCTCCACAATATCGGCACATAATGCACCAGTCCACAAAATTCAATCTCCTCAATCTCAAGTTATCACCCGTTAGGATCTTATTCCAAGCTACACACCAAACAAAAAAAGAAACTCGCCTAGGGGCCTTTACTCTCCATATACTTTTCCAAGGAAAGACAATTGAGGGAGAATCCCGCAATTTGTTATAATATGATCGGATGTCAAAATCCCCATTAGGCTTCAATTTCTATCTCATCCGGTCTCCAACATCCATTGGAGGAGTATTAGCTCCCAATATACGAAGAAAATGCAGCCCTTTATCCATCTCCCAGTCATTAAATTCTCGAATAAAACGAACATCCCAAATTCTTCTAACCTCCGCCCCCTGCCTTGACAAAGAAGCTTCTACAGATACCTCCTTATCAATGGCAATACCAGACAACCTTGGGGAAGCCAATTGGAAAGGTTGATCCCCATTCCACCCATCTTGCCAAAATCTCACTCTATTCCCCAACCCAACAACAAACTGACAATTCTTACTAAAATCCTCCCATCCCATGCGAATACCTCTCCACAATCCACACCCATGAGCTCCCCTACCTAGCGTTGAGGTCCATCCCCCCCATTCTTCCCCATATTTTGAAGCTACCACCCTCCCCCATAACCGGTCCTCTTCCTTCTCAAACCGCCACAACCATTTCCCCAATAAGGCCTTATTGAAAGTAGTAAGTTTCCTTATTCCCAAGTCACTGTTGGCTATAGGTGCACAAACTTTATCCAATCCTACTAAATGAGTCTTGCTATCACCCCATAGAAAGTCCCTTTGCAACTTTTCAATTTTATTAGCCACATAAGTAGGAATGGTGAATAGTGATAAAAAATAGGTAGTAGACTGGATAACGTACTCTTGAGTAACATCAATTGACTCCCCTTAGACAAATACAACTTCTTCCACCCGGCTAATTTCTGCTCAATTTTTTCCAAGATAGGATTCCAAATTGAAGGGGAGTTATGCGAAGCCCCCAACGGCATGCCAAGATAAGACATAGGCAATGTTCCAACTCTGCAACCCAAAATTTCAGCCAGGGCATGCACATCATCAACCTCTCCTATTGGAACCATTTCACTCTTGTGCACATTGACCTTCAAACCTGTTACTGCTTGAAAACAAAGTAACAACAACCGAATATGAAGAATTTGCTCCACATCTGCATCACAAAATAGGATAGTATCATTTGCAAACAATAGATGTGAGACACATTCCCCACCACCTCTCTTGCCCTTAACATTAAAACCACTGATCAAGCTGGCTCCCTCCACTCTTCTCAACATCCTACTAAACACCTCCATCATAATCAAAAACAGCATAGGAGATAGCGGATCCCCTTGTCTTAAACCCCTTGAACTACCAAAAAAAGCAGCTGAAGACCCATTAATCAAAACAGAGAATTGAACTGTGGATATACAAGTACGGATCCACTTACACCACTTCACTCCAAAGCCCATTCTATTCAACAAATCCAGCAAAGCCGCCCAATTCTTCTCAATATCAAGTTTACATATGACTCTAGGAACCCTACTCTTCTCTCGGCTATTCACACACTCATTCGCAATAAGAACCGAATCAAGGATTTGTCTCCCACCCACAAAGCTATTCTGAGTCTCAGAGATCAATTGATCTAAGACCACTCTCAAACGATTTGCCAAAACCTTAGCCAAGATTTTATACACACTCCCCACCAAGCTGATAGGCCGGAAATCTCTAATATTAGAGGCGTCGTTCTTTTTAGGAATTAAGGCAATGAAGGTAGAATTAAGGGATTTTTCAAACTTACAATGTTGAAAAAAATCTTCAAAGACCGCTAAGACGTCTTTTTCCACTACTCTCTAACAATGATGATAAAACGCCATAGTAAATCCATCTGGACTTGGAGCTTTGTCCCCTTCCAAGTCACTTATGACTTGAAATATCTCCTCCCTCTCAAACTTCCTTTCAAGCCAAACCCTCTCCATATCCCCAATACAATCAAATTCCAAACCCTCCACAAAAGGCCTCCACCCCTCAGACTCCTTGTACAAATTTTTATAAAACTGTACAACCTGATTAGTTACCTCGGATTCCTCCTCAAAAACCACCCCATCCACCTCCAAGGTCCTTAGATGGTTATACCTTCTATGAGAGTTAGCCATTTTGTTGAAGAACTTGGTGTTATTATCTCCTTCCTTGATACATAACATCCTAGATTTTTGTCTCCAGGAAATTTCTTCCAAGGAAAGAAGATGCTCCACCTGGGACCTCAAATCTACACTCTTTTCCTCCAAAACAAAGTTTTAAGATTGTTACTCTTGAGGATCTCGTTGTCTCTGTCTTAATACCTAAATATATCTACAGTTTGATATCTGTTGTATTTCTATTCATGTATTTATTGTCTCATTGCAGTGTGCTGTCCATTCACAAGATGAGATTCGAGCCAGAGCAATCCGGCTGGTATTTTAACTTGACTTAAATTGTTGATTCTAACAGTTTTGTCTTCATATGGGATGCAAAAATTATATTGTACATTTTCTTTATGCTAATAATGCATCAATTTTTCATTTGTTTGTGATGCGCAGGTGGCAAACAAGCTCTATCAGCTTAGCTACATATCAGACAGTATAGAGCAATTTGCAAGAAATATGTTGCTGGCTGCTGTAGATCAGCATGTTTCAGATATAGAACTTTCACAGTCTGGGTTCTCCAAGCAAAGAGTCGAAGGGGAGGTATATATCATATATTCTTTAAAAACTTTTCTCCTTATTATATTCTTTTTTCTGAATTAGTTGATTCCTCCTGGTATGTTTTGTTGAAACTCTGAAAGCTCTATTTTTTTGGATAAAATACAAAAACTATCCTTGAGGTTTGGCCTAATGCCAGTTACTACCATAATTTTTCAAAAATGTCCAATTTGCTCCCTAAGCACAAAAGTCATTTAACACCGATTGAAAATTCCCCTGCTCCTCCTGCTTCCTTCTCCATCTTTGGTTGCTATTTATCTACTATTGGCTACCCAGACACTCCTTCGTGCATATAATTCCCATAATGCAGTCACTGTGAGACTTGTGCAGTGGAGACAAGTTGTTGGAAGGAAGTAAAGGACTTAGGAGCAGGGAACTTTTAAACAGTGTTAGGTGTCGTTTGTGCGTAGGAAGCAAATTGCGTAATTTTAAAAAGTTCAACTAATGCATGGTATTAGTCCAAACCTCAGGGGCGGTTTTTGTATTTTACCATTTTTTTTCCTCAAAAAACTCTGAGGGGTTGATTGATGTGATAAATTTTGATCATCAATCAATCCTGCAAGGCACTTGGACCCTAATGAGTGGATTTTGGGGTTGATATAATTTAACAGTAGCTGTTTAGGTCACAAGAAAATTTTTTGATCTTTATCCAGAACTTTTGCCATAAAAAATGAACTTCTGGGGCAGCTGGGAAAAAGCGACCTTCTTTCTTTTGGTTTAGTTTCTGATTTTTTCCTCCTGTGTATTTCTTTTCAGGTTGAAAGCCAGGAAACATCCACTAGTGGTTCTCAGGTTTCAGAGCCTGGAACTTCTGAGAATGACTCTGTAAGGAGTGCACAACCATTAGTGAGGAACACTTCTATGTCATTGCATGAAGCTCAACGACTCATTTCATTGTTTTTTGCTTTATGTACAAAGGTTTGCCTATGTTTGCTTCATGAACTGGTGACTAGAAGATAGTTGCTCCAATACACTTGATTTCTTGGTTATATTGACAAGGGTTTTCTTTCCTTGCAGAAACCCAATCTTCTTCAACTTGTGTTTAATAATTACTGTCAAGCCCCAAAATCTGTAAAGCAGGTGTTTATTTATTATTTTTTAATTTTAATTTAATTTGATTTAAATTTTATTAAAAAAATTTGGGCTAAATTGCATTGTCTTTTTGTGTTGTGGTAGTTGGAACTTGTAACAGCTTTGGTTAAGCTAGCTGTTTGTAACTATGGTAGGTTTTCTTAAAAATTTATGCAGAAAGAGGCTCTTTAGTCCCAGAAATATGTGGGAAATGAATCAGAAGAGGAAAAAAGTAGAAAGCGAACTCTATGGAAAATATCTAGGTTCAATTTGAATTGGTTCAAATTATAGAGCCACTAACAGTAACCCTTTGTAGACAACTTCCAGTTTTGGGCTGACATTTTCTTCTAGGGTTGGTTTGATTGGGTCTTCCACTTTAAGTAACCAAACAAATGAACAGGCAATTATGGATTATATTTCTGCATGATTGAAATGTTCTTATCTTGGAATTTTTCTGTAAATGATTTTTGTGGTGAAGCTCTAGGCCTTCAATTTAGTTTAGGTCTACATTCCATAGTCCCATTCCCTTGTTTGCACCGAATCTCATCTAAACTCCACAGTTATGCGTGTTTGAGCGAGAGTAGTACTAGGATGGGTGACAATCTAGGAAGTCCTTGCACCCGTTTCTTTTGGGATTTCCATGCTTGGGAGCTCGAAGGGGTGAATGAGTTGATGGATTTACTTTGTCCAGAAAGGCTGTAGAAAAGAATGAAGATTGTTTACTTTGGACTCTAGATGGGAAAGGGAAGTTTAGTGTTTGATCCTATTACGCATACTTGCAGCGTCCGCCTAACTCCTTCCCTTGGAAAGGTGTTTGGAGTGGTTAAGTTTCATAAGGAAGCTTTTTTTGTATGGACAACAGTTTTGAATTCCATACTGAGTATAGATAATCTTGTTAAACAGAAGCTAGTGGTTGTTAATAGGTGTGTGATGTATAATGGCAGTAGTAAAACAATTGAGCACTCATTGCTGCATCACACTATTGCTAGAAAGCCGTGGTCTTTTTCATTTGCGGCTTGTGGGGTACTTTGGGTAATGCCAGGCCAAGTCTTGATTTTGGTAACCTTCTGGAGAGGGGTGTTTGGAAGTCATCATTATAGGGTTGTGTAGCAAGCTACACCACATTGCATTATGCGGGTTAATTTGAGAGAGAGGAATTGCCAGACTTTGGAGAACGAAGCATGAAGAATAGCTTTTTGAGAATTTTTTTTACTATATATATTTTTATTTTTAATAATATGTTGTTATTGAGGGGTGTCTTGTAGTTCTATTGTCCATTTTTTGGGCCTCATGAGTGTTCATTTGTAATCTTTA
This sequence comes from Quercus ilex subsp. ballota, assembly GCA_032727855.1. Lineage (NCBI taxonomy): Eukaryota > Viridiplantae > Streptophyta > Magnoliopsida > Fagales > Fagaceae > Quercus > Quercus ilex. The sequence continues at coordinate 39,990,494 of CM064919.1, forward strand.
AGGGTGCTCGAGTTTAAGCGTTCCTTCTTTCTAATAAATTATTCTCTTACATATAAAAAATTAAAAAAAAAAACAAAAAAACAAAATACAAAAGAAAGAAAGAAATTAGCAGTTACCTGTTGTTAATTCCAAACTTGTTAAACTGAATAGTGCGACCACTAGTTTTCCTGTCTATTGTGGTAACATAATTTTGTTCATTGGAGATGGGATTAAGGAATACCAATTTTATGGAAATAACTATACTCAATCATTTATTTATATGTGGTCAAAATTTTGAGAGATCTTGCCAGATTGGCTGCATGCTTGCTAATGTAACATAAATCTTCTGTCATTTCCATTAAACTAGGCCTTGTTTGACAAATTTTACACAATAAATGTGACACACACACACACACACACATGTATGTATGTATGTATATTGACTATATGTACACATCAATTATGACTCTATAACCTATTTGGGTGGTGCAGGCTTTCCATCGCCATATCCCTATTCTTATAAGGTCCCTAGGGTCAACTTGTTCTGAATTGCTCCATATAATATCAGATCCACCTCGAGGGAGTGAAAATCTGTTGACACTGGTAGGTTCCTTTTATAGTTTTTGTAAGCTGTTTTAACCTTGAACCATTCTTTTATTCTCAGATATTCTGCACATGAATGATGCTGATAGTGGTTTTGTTTTTCTGGCAAGGTGTTGGAAATATTGACTCAAGAGACGACGCCTTCTTTTGATCTGATAGCCACTGTTAAACATTTATATGAAACTAAATTAAAGGTTTTTCTTATAATTAAAAGTTTCTATTCTGTTACCAATGTAAAAATTTTGCATCTTGGTCCTCACATAGACTATTGTTCTTTGCAGGATGTCACAATTCTTATTCCAATGTTGTCTTCACTTTCCAAAAATGAGGTTTGTTTCACAAATTTATTATTATTATATTTACTTATTATATGATTGTATGTGTCGATTTTGCTCTAAAATGTAAAATTAATTATTAACTTGATTGGTTAAATTTTATTTTCATTTTTTAAAATCAAGTTGTCCAATTGTGTTGGTTAATTTTGTTGACTTCGGGTGGGGGAGGGGGAATTATAATTTATAAGATATATATTATAATTTCCAATCATGGAATGCATGCACAAATCTAAATTTCAAGCTCGATACACTCCTTCCCCGAAGAAACTAAACGAGTCTCTACCCATGTTTCTTTATCATTGGTAATCGAGAACAAATCAGGAAATAAATCCTAAAGGCTTCCCCACATCACACTATATGCCAAAGCTGATTCTTTGGCATCCCTCACCACAAACTTAATGACACTGGAGTAATGATCTTGTCCATTCCGTTGCTATTGGTGCTCCATAGACTACATGGGGTCTTCTTACCAAGTGCAGTGTCCATTGGTCATTAAACTCTCCATGTTGAGGTTAACTCTATTCTTTTGATCATATTATTTCACACTACATTTTTTGATATACATTATTTCTCACTACATGAGCCTTCTAAGATGAACCCAAAGGTGTCCCCTAATGCACTTGGATCTGGATCTTACTGAAGACAAGACTCATTATGAAATTTTATCAGGGAAAAAAAATCTTCAAGATGATTTTCATTCACAGGAATGTCATTTTAGTGAAAGAATAGCGTTCTCATCAGTCCTTAAACACTGGCTAAGAAGTAATACTCACTCATCACAGTCTGCACAAGAGTATGCCTCAAATGGAAGCCTTAGTGGTGTTATAATTTGAGGTCTTGTATTTGAGTCTTGGGTTTCACCCGATACCTGTGGTTTACAGGCTACTGTAGGAATCTGGGGTTTATTGGGGCACCACTGAATGGGGTCTGGCTGTTCCTTGTAATAATAATAATAATTATTATTATTATTGTTGTTGCAAAAAAGTAGCTGCATCGTTGAACTTTGATGTATTATTTACTTGACTTGGATGTTTTCATGTGTGGATGTTAATCATTTTATGCTAGCAGGTTTTACCTATTTTCCCTCGGCTTGTTGAACTTCCATTAGAAAAGTTCCAGACGGCACTTGCTCACATACTGCAGGTAAAAATGTGAATGCTCAATTTTTGATAATTCATAATGGAAACATAAAGAGAGAACTCTTATTTTCTCCCTTTTCATTGGACTCCTTGACATGTAGTTTTGTCCTTAAGATTGGGACCTTAACATATTTGAAATCTGTACTCTTCTGTTGATTTCTCTGTTAGAAGGTAAACGGAATTGATTCTAGTTGTGACTGAGCTTAGGTAAAGGCTCCTTAACTTTTTAGATTATTCTTGAAAACTTCTGAACGTATGTCTGGATGTTATGAATAATTTGCTTGTGTTAGGTGTTGGGTGAGGTAGTGGGTTCAAGACCCACTAGGTGCGCATGATTTTACCAATTTACAAAAAGAAAGAGCAGTTTGCTTGTGTTGATCATTTATGCATCTAACGCAATTAATTGTTGACTCATGCACTTGTTCAATCAGAATTTCAGTCCAGAATTGAAATTATTAGATTATGCTTCATTTGTTTATTTCTCATTACTTCACATTTAATTCATTTAGCAGTATGATACCAATTGCTTCACACGCGCGCGCGCGCACACACACATATATATAGTGTTATTTTATTTTCCCCCTCCCCCACCCCAAGTCAACAAAAGTTGCTGAGAGTTAATATTTGTTCATGGCAGGGTTCAGCTCATATGGGTCCAGCTTTAACACCTGTGGAAGTGTTGGTTGCCATCCATCACATAGTTCCTGAGAAAGATGGCCTTGCACTTAAAAAGGCATGTCTTCTATATTTAAAAGTACTTGTTTTTATATGTGATGCAAGCCTTATGTTTTCCATATGTTAAGACTATTAAGATAACATTTGAACTGCATATTCATATTGTGCCCATCCTGCATGCTTCTGCCTTCTGTCCCAATTTTCACTTAATATAATCTTGTAGTCTTTTGATGTTGTGAAAGTGGTCCTGATTGTATATCTAAGTGAAAAGGACGAGTTTAGAATGAAATTTGGGCATATCAAGTAAGGCACCTAGTGTAATCCTGGGTTTAAGTGGGTGCTAAGATTCCAGTCTCATCTACCTGTTACCTTAGTAGTGACAGATTAAACCTAGCTCAGGATAAGTTGCTGTTAGTTTAGGAGTTAAAGATAGGTTGAATATTACTTTCTTTGCAACATTTATTTAATAACAAAATTTCGATATCTTTTCCAATAAAATTATTTTAAATATAATAATCTGTAATAAATGAGAATATTAATGTTATTGACTTAAAATTTACAATGTTAAATGCAGTGCTTCGCCATTCCTCATTCCTCATCACTTGAAGGCAACTTTATAGTTCCTTTTTTTGCGATTTAGTTCATTTTAAAGTTATATACCCCCTAAACTTTATCTAGCAATCATATGTTTTCTCACTTCCTACTCCAGTGTGATATTTTCTTTCGGTCCTTTGGTGCCACCAATTTCGATCAAATTAGTCTCCGACTAATGCTTTGTTGCAATTGCTGGTAGACATCTTTGCTCATCGGTTGTCAATTGCTGTCACATCTTCTGAAGAAGGTGTTTGTTTATTATTTAACCTTTTTTAACTGTGGTCACTCATTAATCTTGATATCCCCAAGAAGTTTCATTCATTTTGGTTTTTAAGTGCCCAAAATTCCAATTAATTAGAAAGCCCATGGCGCAAGCCACACAACATAGCTTTTGGCTTGAAACTTGGACCATGCAAACCCAGTGGTTGGGTTCCCAATGGGTCGGATGCTTTTTGGCCCTGCTCAAAATGTAGCACAAATGCTTGATATGATTTAATTATGGAGTGGATGGCACAATGCTTCAATTTAGCTAGTAGGAGTTCTGATTTTTGTTAATTGTTAAATATCAGCTGCAGTATGCATTTTGCATCTCATTTACAGGTATTAAAGTGGTTGTCCCATGTATCTACTGTGCACTGCATTAATTGTTATTTATATATGTTTTTTTAATACTTCCATTTCATGTTTTCAGATTACAGATGTTTGCTCAGCCTGTTTTGAGCAACGAACAGTTTTCACACAGCAGGTCTTGGCAAAGGCATTGAACCATATGGTACGTGTTTGTCATTTATGATCTGGTTGATGTACTCTATTTTCAGTTCTGTGTAAGTGGTAGTTGTATTTTTCAGGTTGATCAAACTCCTCTACCTCTTCTTTTCATGAGAACTGTGATTCAGGCAATTGATGCTTTTCCTACACTGGTAAGATTCTTCCCCTCTATATGTTACATTAGTATGTCTATTTACTATGCTGAGTTTATGTTAGAGAATGATTTCAGGACTGGCTTCTTGGTAAAATCTGTAATTTTGAGATTTAGAGTCATATATCTTGGGTTTGTTGAAAATATGGGCTTTGTGAAATTTTCTTTCTGCTTCATTGCATGATGGTGATCAGGTTATTTTTTGGGGAAATTTTTTAGAAGATTTTTTGCTTCTTTCTGTTAATGAATTTTTACTTACCAAAAAAATTTTCTACTTATTTTTGGCCTTAAACCAAAGTAACAAGCATTTTGGGTGTATCTATCCATTTACATAGCTCAGTAGGTTTTTTAAATATGATTTTCTCTCCACATGTGTTGGTAGTTTGTGTCGTATATTTTGCTCACAGCTGGTCGCAAGCCCAGAAAAAAGAGAGGGCTGTGGTAGGTTGATGGCTAACGTAAGTTTTTATTAAATTTCATATGAATGGATCCGTTATAGATAAAAGTTGGGGCATCCCCTACATACATGGGACTAAGATTTGTTATTGTGATGGTATTTGTCACTATTAATGACATAAAGTATCCCACTGAATGTGAATGTATTGTTTGTCTATGTGTGGTAGATGCAAATTATAAATAACAATCTGGTTTCTCTATTTAGGTTGATTTTGTTATGGAGATTCTTTCCAAACTTGTGACTAGACAGGTACACTCCCTCAACATACAATTAGGTTTTTTGAAACATACAAATAATAAATTTAATCAAGCTTGCTCTATGTTTTACAATTCTGATTATCAAGCATAATTATGGAACAACGGATTTTGTATGTACCTATTGAGTGCAGGTGTGGAGAATGCCAAAACTGTGGGTTGGCTTTCTGAAATGTGTGTCTCAGACGCAGCCACATTCTTTTGATGTATTGTTACAGGTATCATGTAATATAAATTATCAGGAGTGCTTATTGCCATGTGGTATTTTCACTAAGCGCCCCACCCAAATTTTGTTCCTTGCAGTTACCACCACCACAACTTGAAAGCGCTCTGAGCAAATACTCTAACCTTAGAGGTCCACTTACTGCTCATGCAAGCCAGCCAAGTATTAGAAGTTCAGTTCCTAGGTACAGTTTTCTTAGATCTGATTAGCAGCACAACCTGTGTCAAGGAAATCTGCTGGTTGCTGCCTTTTGTTTAGCTAGAATTTTTGGAGACATTTCCTATACTACTATAAATTTTTTAATCTCTCCCCCCCGCCCCTCCCTTTCCCAAAACAAAACAAAAAAAGGGCTGTGTATTAACAATATGTTATTTCAGTGAATTTAAGTTATTATCTATCATATTTCTTTATCATTTAATTTATTCAAGGTGTCATAAGGTATTGGCTTTCCCTTTACCGTGAAGGAGAGTCTATCTGCATCATACTCAATCAAATTGTAGCTCAGTTGACCTTTTTAAAGCTTAGCATAGAGTGATATTCTGGTCATTAAAGTGGGTTTAATTCATGAAGAAGATCAACCAAGTTAACTGCTGAAATTTAAAATTTATAATTGCAGCCTTAGGTTGAAATTTGGTTAGAAGTGTAATAGTTAATATGTTTGTGGAAGCATGAATAAAATGGTACAAACTGAAGACCTTTCTTACATTTATTACCCGCACATGCTTGCAGTTTGATTTCTTTGAATTAGCACTGATGTTTTGTCACAAACTGGTCAGTATTATTTTTGTTTCAGTTTGTGCTTGATCTTTCCAGTAGACAGATCAGGTAATGTTCTCCTGATGATGATAGAATTGCAGCCTTGGGTTGAAGTACTGCAGTAGAAGTGTAATAATACTTAATATGTTTGTGAAAGTGATAATTGGTACAAAGTGAAGTCCTTTCTTTCTTTTTTCCTTTTTTTTTGGGGGTAAGTGACTGAAGTCCTTTCAAACATACATCACCTGCACATATTTATAGTTGCATCTCTTGAATTAGCACAGATTTGTTTTTGGATCTAAAGCAGTCAATAATATTATTATTTCTGTTTGTACACAATCTTTCCGGTAATCTGATAATGTTCTCCTGATGAAGATGTAATTCATATTTCCTGAGACAATAGCATCGGGATTGTACTGTCAGAAACTGTTGCATATATGCGTAACTAATATTAACATTGATGGAACATATACTTCAAAATTTTTAGGGAAATTTCCCTGTAGTCCTCTTTCTTGAAATGATTTTATGACACCATGTTGGCTTTAGGCACCATCCCATCTTCCTCCTTCCTTGATTTTTCTGATTGTTTAAATTTCAGATTGTAACCTTTTTTTAGGTACTCTTTTAGCCATCCTTTGTTCTTGGATGTCTCTCTTACTAATGAGTATTTACTTGTCAAAGGAAAATTATTAAGATAGATTACTGGCTCTGGGGATGAAAATGATAATAGCGAGCTGATGCAGATATGCAAAACTCTAAAACAACACATGTTTTAGTGGTGTCTTGGGATCTTAATCACTAAAGGATAAAACATCCTTTGACTTATTGCATAGTTGTCTACTCATTCAATGCACTCTTAAGTTATCAGCTTCTGGGTCCTGATTCTGTATATAATCAAGCATTTCTTCTGCTACTGAAGTTGTAGAATATGGACATTTAATAGGGAAAAGGTTATAGGAACCTTAGTTTTCTTGTAATGAGAATACTTTTTTGAAATCTAATATGGTTCTCTCTCGTTAAACTGTCAAATAACTTTGTCAATAAATCGGATATTCTCCGTGGTTTTATCCTTCCTGTTACTTCATTTTCATTTTGATGTTATTTTAGCTAACTTTTCAGGTTTGTATTTTGGCAGATCAATGCTAGCGGTTCTTGGTATTGCAAATGAAACCCATATGCAACAATCTTATCTCCCATCATCTTTGCACTCTGCTGACTCAAGTTCTTCAGTTCGAGGAGCAACATCAACGTGATTAGTAGAGAGCTTGGAGTTTAACAATTGACCAGCTGTTTATAGAGCAGTTGGGACGTAAGTCCCAATCCCGTGGTTCCAGTTGTCGGGAACAAATTTATTGATCATGGAGCAGCTGATGGCTTGGATATATGACTGCTGAACCGTGGAACCTTGATGAATATATATATCAGTCCTGTGATCTGGGATTTTGCAATTCTGTCAAGGAGCTGCTAATCCAAAAGAATCCTCCTTGCTAAAGCTGCTCTAAGGAATGTACTATAGTTGTAAATTTTTAATATATGTATTTTTATATTTTTATTTCCATTTTCTTGTGTAGTTTCATTATTTCAAATTTTGATTTTTAATTTTTAATTTTTTTATAACTTTCTGCCTGGTTTGGGGTAGGTTAAGTTGTCATGTCACTTTGAATAGATATAGTTGAAGCCGTCACCGGCCCCCTTTTGTAACATAGGTTGTAATTTTTGACAATTATCTCTCAATTCTTTGTCTACAATCTTCCATTTTATTTTTTCTAATGCCAAATCTGGGGAAAGTTTTAAATCGATATGCATTATGTTGGATAGCTGCTCAGTTGAAGCCACCAATGGTCCCCTTTGCTTAGGTATGGAGCCCCTGATTAAAGGGGTGAGATTGTGTGTCTTTTTCCACTTGAAATCAAGGGGCCCTGTGTGCTAATGATGGGGGGCCCAGCTGAAATAATGTTAAAGGGCTGATTTTGTAAGTGACAGCAATAAAGTAGATCATCCATGTATAGATCCGATACTCTGGATTTTTTTAGAAAATAACAATAAAACCCAAACAATATCATTAGTTAGGAAACGTTTCAAACATATTTGATTTCTAACAATTCGAGTTCAGAGGAGTCGATTTTTGGGTTATAAAATTGAGTATACTGTATTGGAGTTTCCTGTTTTGCCAGCAGCTGAGGTGGCCGAGTGGTGGCCACGTAGGCCAGAAATTGAGTTCATTGGACTTGGTTTGTAAGCCCAGAAAACAAGTTCATTGGACTCGGTTTGTAGGCCAAGAAACCGAGTTAATGGATTCGGTTTGCAAGCCCAGAAACCGAATATAGTGCACTCGGTTTGGTTAAAAGGAAATCGATTACAGTGTACTCGTTTTCCTTTTAACCACGTGTCAATCATCTAAAAAGCCTTTTTTTGTTTGAGACCCAAAAAAACTAAGTTTCCAACACACAAAACGTTCAAAACACACACTCTCAGTCTTTCTCTTTCACTCTCACTCTCAGTCTCTCTCACTCTCATTCCCTCACTCTGACACTACCCTCAGTCTCACTCTCATTCCCTCTCGCTCTCTCACTCTCATTCCCTCTCACGGTCTCACTCACCGAGCTCCATCCCTGTCGCTGTCACTCTCATTTCCTCTCGCTCCGTCGTCGCCGCCCCCTCTCACTTCGTCGCTCTATCGCCGTCACCCTTCCGCTCCGTCTCCGCCTCGCTTAGTCTTTCTCCCTCAGTGGTTTGGCTCCGACTACCTCACAAAAGTAAGGACTCTCTCTTTTTTCTGGGTTTATTGGTAATGGTTGATTGGCATGCATTGATTGTGGCCTTTAATAAAATGTGCTCGAGCTTTTTTTTTACACTTATACAATGTTCTTCATGTTTTACTTGTATTATTTATTCAAAAAGTTTCTCATTCTGTCAAATGTAATCCGTGTAAGCTAAACGATTTTTCTTGTACATTTTAATTCTTCCATTGCCTTAAAAATTGTGAGTCATTTGTTTTTCCGTTGTCTAATTCCAAGTACAATTTGGTTTACTTCAGTGTGTGGTTAAAATGGATTTTTTGCTACCCCAATCAGTGAGGGTTAGGTGCACTGGCTATATTTGTTTTCTTTGAAAATAATGTTATTTTCAAATTTCAGGATGTGAAAAAAAAAAAAAACCAAACCATAGGGATTCTTTGGATGGGTGTCTTAATTTCTTCACAAATGAAGAAATTATATATATGATGGGTGTCTTAATTTTGAACCCTCGTATAATTCTAGGAATTTCCATAGAGAAACTTGTCTTGTGTGATAAAATTGAGCAATGTTATTGATACAACATTTTTTATAACAAATTTCACACCTGTTGAGTTCGCATATTATTATTGAATCCCATAACAGTTCACATTAAATACTATTTTATTATCCACTATTAACAACTTGCCACCTTAGATAGTTATATTTTTGTTCTGCTTATATTTTAAACAAAATAAACCAATAGAAATAAATTAAATTATACTAAATTACCACTTAAAAATAAACCAATTCGACACTATAAATCCCAAAGAATTAGGATTATCCCAATTCAACTTAGCAGCATATGAGTTTTTTATATGTATCTTTATTCCTTCTGGTTGATTGTCATACTTATCGTTTGTGCAAGAAATTAGGCTATACATTAAGATCCTTGCCAATTTATGTTCAACATGTGCTTATATTACTCTTGACTCCCTAAACTTCGTGCAGTATGGCTGCTGTTCTTGCTTAGATTCGTGATGAGTTCAGACCTAGTCCCATTGAGCATTCGGTGTTAAGGTTTCTAACAACTCATCGATCGTGCGCTGTTTGGGAAGGCAAGGTAAAATTAAAACCGACCACGTGCTGAATATTCTCTTCTTATCCTTTTACATTATATTTTATCATAATTGTCCTTGAAAATTTTGGTTTTATATGTTTGCAATCAGTGTTTAGGAAGTTGTAAATTTTATTGCATTGTGCTTATAATAGATTAACTCTTTTAATATAATTTTTGTATGTATGGGACAAGAGAGTCGAGCATAAAACATTTTTCCAAATTTACTTCTGAGATTATTATATTAACCATCACTTAGAAAATTGAAACAAAAGCTCTCAATCTAGCTGGCAACAATAAAACCAGCATTGAAAACCTTCCAAGTTCTAAGTTCTAACACTGACCAGTGATAATTAAGCATTCAAAACTCCATTAATGCTGGCTATATGTGGTCAATTATTTTATTTTATTTTTTTTTTTTGAGAGGAGAAAAAAAATTATCATACAATTGTTTGTATGATATAAAATTGTAAGATAATAATTTCAAATGGGTCTTTTTATAATTAAATATTACATGAATAATATTTGGTTATTAATTGTCAATTTAGTAAATGTTTGATAGCTCTGCATTGTGCACTAGCATTCTATCAAATGTATCAAGTGCATTGCATCCTTTTATTTTGCTCCCGTTGTTGCTTTTTTTTTTTTTTGGGGATGATATTTTAATTTCCCTTCATAACAGCTTTATTTTTGTTTTTTGGGATCAATAGCTACAATCACATATACAAAGGTTATGGCATATTGCATCTCATCACCATGGTTCTATCATGTGCAGGATCCGGGGGCACTGAAATGTCATGGTCGTAATGATGAGCTCCGAAAACGACGCCCCATAGTGGTGGATGATCGCATCATCGACATTGTCAAGAGAGTTGGATTAATTGGGCTGTATAGGACCCCATGTAGAGAGATTGATAATAACTTGATAACGGCCTTGGTTGAGCGATGACGGCCTGAAACCCACACCTTCCACCTGCCATGTCGTGAGACAACAATCACATTGCAAGATCTGGAAGTTACTTTCAGGATTCGAATCGATGGTGAGGCAATTGTTGGAATAACTAACTTGACATGGAAAGATGAATGTCAGAGTATGCTTAGAATTCCTCCTAATGGAAATGTGCTTAAAGGACAAAGGATCCTAATTAACAAGCTACTAGAAAAAATTGACCACGGGTTGCCTAATGATGGAGCAGAGGTGGTTGTGCATCAATATGCACGGTGTTATATTCTAGCACTACTGGCAGACACAATTTTCGCCAACAAGTCTGGCGATAGGGTGCATATGATGTGGTTGCAGATGTTGAGGGACCTTCGCAATCCACCTCAGTACAGTGGGGGGAGCGCTTGCCTTGCATGGTTGTACAGAGAGTTATGCAGGGCAACCGACAGTGGTGCCAGTCAGATTGGTGGGGCCTTGCTACTGGTTCAGTATTGGGCATGGTTCAGACTCCCTTTTTTGTGCCCAAGGAAGGAGGACCTCCCACCAGATGATGCATATGGCCCACCATTTGCACCTTCTCCACTGTCCATTAAGTAAGTCTCTTCCTTGATCAATTCTGAAAATTGGAAATAGATCCATAATTTTAAACGACATGACACATTGTTAGACATAGAAAATAAAATTTTAACCTTAATATTCCTCAAATCTTGAAAATTAATAGGATTTTTATTTATTTTTATATATCGTTTTACAGCTACTGAGGTCATATGTTATTATTGATGTATAATACAAGTGTTATTAATTTCTAGCTCCACCACTAATCATATGTTTAGATAATCATTGTTTGGTATAAACTTAGTGGTATGTAATGTTAAATTTACGATTGCCCATCATTTATTGTTGTTGATTACTTCAAATTCTCAATTCCAAGTATTGACTCTCTCTTTCTTAATTGTAGGACTGTGTGGGTCATGACCACGAAAAATAGCCCCCAGGAAATCTATCTGGTTCGGTACCATCAGCTATTAGATTGTATGCGTCCCAACCAGGTACCCAAATTGTGTTCCTTCTATTGTTTATGACTATTGTATTTACTGCTTGTAAAATAGCTCATAATCGAAAATAATGGAAAATTGCATAATGTGCTGCCCTTTTATTTGGCTATTTCAGGTGGTGTGGGAACCATATCAAGATGACTTAGCCCACCTGCCTTCGTTCTGTGTTGCAGGAAGGGACGTATGGACAGCGAGGGGTCCACCGTAGTATATATTTATAAGGATCATTGTCAACCTATAGATTATCAAGTGCAATTGTGTTAGTTACAAATTTATAACGCTCAATCAACATCAATCACAAAACTTTGCATATGAAATGCCAACAATACTAACCTCAACCAAATTTGCATATACTCACCTTTAGTAATCTTACAAAAATAGTCATTACGAAATTCATATTCTTTAAAAATTCCAAATCATTCTAGGGGCATGACTTTCAAAACCCATTCAAATAAGTTATGATGAACAAAAATATTATATACCAACCAGTTATCCATTGAAATCTCTGTTACAAATACTATCTTAGGTATTAAACTCATAATCCATTTCATATCCATGATAAAGACCTAAAAGTACTAAATATTCCTAACAATTGATCACAATATTTAGTACTAAATATTCCCAATAATTAATCACAATAGTAATTTTTTTAAAAACTTAGCATATTATCACAATATTTACACTAACAAACAAAACAAATATTCCCATATGTTGTAATAACATAATTAATCACAATATTTGGTACTAAATATTCCCAATAATCACAATATTAAATTTTTTTTTTTAACTTAGCAAATAATTTAATCACAATATTTACACTAACAAAAACAAATTCCCAATATGTTGTAATTTAATCACAATATTTAGTTCTAAATATTCCCCATAATCATCATAATATTACTAATCATTATAGATATTTTTTCTTAAGTAGATTCATGATCTTATATAAATGTGTATATAATGTCTCCAAAAAAAACTAGCAAATAATCACAATATATTAACAAATAAATTAATCACAATATTTACACTAACAAATAACAAAAACAAAACTTTTCCTAATATGTTCTAAATTTTTCTTCAAAAAAAAAAAAAAAACTAGCAAATAATCACAATGTTGTAAACACATTACCTGAGATGAGTGTTGTGTGAGACGAGTGTTGTGTGAGTGCAAGTGAGAGAGTAGGAAAGTGGTTATGAGGAGCTGTTGTTTGTTTTATGAAGAGGAGCTGTTGTTTTATGAAGAAGAGTTGAGTTTCTGATATGTTCAAAAAAGAGCTGAAGGTGTGAGACCAAGTAAGAAGGAAAATAGGTCCCAGTTAGGACCCATGGCAACACGTGGAAGGGATGGGGACCATTTCTTGGAAATCGAGTCCAAAGGACTCGATTTCCAGCTCAGTGCACGTGACTCGTCTGCCATGGATGAGACTGGGATGAGACATCAGATGCTGAGGAGATGAGACAGGAGAGTAGGAAATCGAGTCATCTGGACTCGGTTTCTGTACATAGAAACCAAGTCCAGAGGACTCGATTTCTATGTATAGAAACCAAGTTCTTTGGACTTGATTTTTATATATAGAAACCAAGTCCTCTGAACTCGGTTTCTGGCCTACGTGTGAACTTTGTCCACCTCAGCTGCTGGCAAAACAGGGAATAACTACAGGGAACTCGAGTCCTCTGGACTCGAATTGTTAGAAACGAAATTAGTTTGAAAGTTTGCCTAACTAATGATATTGTTTGGGTTTGATGTTTATTTTCTAAAAAATCCCCCGATACTCTCTGAATTAGTGATGAATTGTCGCCTGAGTATGAATCAAATACGGGTTGGACACATATCCGATAAGTTAGGCTGTGTTTGGAATAAGTTTTGACATTTAACAAAAATCGCTTTTTGCAATGGGTGAAATTTCTATTTTACCCTTAAAATTGAATCAATTTGCACCTACTTGGTAAATTATAATTTATGGTTTGTGTCCTATCATAATTTAGTCTGCAAACCTGTAAGTGTTATATATTTGATCTAGAAATTGTTAAGATTTTTTCTAAATTAACATTTTACATTTTATGGACTAATTACCCCTCAATTTTTTAATAGGATAAATTGCAGTTTACCTCCTTTTTATGGATGGATCCTTTCACAATTAGTTAAATAATTATAACTATATCTGACCCTCTAATAAGGAGTACTTTTGTGTCTTTGTCCAGCAACTCTCATATTCTCATAAAGTTGCACACGGTCTACATGTGAAAAAAAGCCCTTATTTTGGCTCAAACGATAATGACTTCAATTTATTTCATACCTTAGAAGTTAAATGTGATAATTTAAAGTTGATAAACTAAATTGTAATCGGATCAAACTTTGAGAGGATGAGTAACTTATCTTTTCTGTTTTATATCTTGAAATCATCAAACTATTTCTATTTTGTTGCTAAAATACACAGTTTACCGAATATCTGTCTCCAACAAATTGCCCAACATTTAGTCATTTAGAGACGGGTTAGAAAAATTTATGGGCAAAACGCAAAAAGATCCCATGGGTAATCAAATTATCACCATATTTATTCTTCTTTCTACTTCTTCCAAGTGCAAGGTCAATTGCAAAATGATCCCTATGCTATCAACTTTATATTATTGACCTAGACGTTTAAGATTGTCTAAGTTGACTCATCCATTTCAGTTCCGTTAACTATATAGTAATTGACAGAAAATGACCATGTACTATGCATGTATTATTTTAAAAATGATTTCCTTTCTTCAAGTAAAGTGGTTACGTACACACCACATGATCATTTTTAATCAGTTATAATCAACATAAATTAAGATGGAGGAGTCAATTCGGATAATTCTTAAATCTCAGGGGTCAATAATACAAAATTGATAACACATGGGTCAATTTGTAACTAATCCAACCCCAAGGACTCATTGCATGTGATCAATCTGTGGGCAGGCTTTACTGGGTCTATCTTCTGGGGTTCATGTATGATTCTCAGCACCTAATTGAAAGAAGACAGCTCCATGCCCTTATTTTTTGCAACTGGCTCAGTTTTGTCCTCCTTTCTTTCTATCCTCCTGTAAGAAACTCAAAAGGATTGGATCACATAAAAAAAAAATCAAGTGCAAAACATATTACTATCAATTACATTAGATATATATTTATATTATAGTTTTAAAAGTTTCACATAAACGATTTATTTTATCAATCAGGAACACACAACTGTTATTCATATGAATAAAATGCTAACGTGTCAAGATTTTATTGCTTATTTTTTAGGACAAAACTAATTGGAGAGGGTCAAACCTTGAGGATTGATCACAATTAGAAAGAAGTGTTGCGTAAATGACTTCACCAAAAGGGGTGGTAGGGACTTGGAAGTCACAAGAGCATTATTGATGTTTCATGCCTTCGACATCAAACCAAGTCAAATACAGAAATACTTATTCTGCTCTTTTTTTTGGTATTATTCGGTTTTTTTTTTTTTAAATGTTTTATATCAAAATAAATTGGCAATTTATATAACTTCCTAAAGTATTTCCCATACAATTGACTTTTAGCAACTCCCATGTTCAAAACACGATGTTGTCTAATTAGACCACGAATTACAAATGGCTATAAAAGTTCTATTGCTATTTCGCTAGGCTATCATATATCATATGAAGATGCAGATAATTGAGCTTAAAATCACAGAGATTTCAGTTCCTATCCATCTTGGTGACAATAAAATAAACAAGGTTGCCCCCCTTTATGGTTGAATCTCATTGTCATTGTTAAATAGGTGGACTGTGTCCAAGGGTATATGGAGAAGAAGATCATTGTCATACACAGTAGAGTGTTACCAATGATATATTATATATAAAACCTAATATATATATATATATATATATATATAAAGGAGGAAAATTCCACTTATACCTACCACACTCAAAAAAGAAAAAGACAAAAGCAATAGAAGAAAGAGAACCCGTTTGAAGATTTCCTATAATACAGAAAGAAGCACTCAAGCACACTCGCAGCTAATAGCTATATTAGCATGATCTAGTGCTAAATGCTAATGGGACAGCTAAACAGAATATTGACCATTGATGCCGACTTATCATAATCTCATTTTATTAAACTTCTAACTAATAGAAATAGAAAATCAACAATAAAAAATAAAAATAAAAATAAAAACTAACAGAATCAGAAACGAATACTGGTTATTTTTAAATAAATAAAAAAAATCTCAGAATAGTAATGAATGTGAAACTATTTAGTTTATATAATCAATAGACTACACGTTCCTTTCATATAGAGATTAAATTCTATAAGGATGGGGTGTAAAACCTATGTTTTACACTATCCAGTAAGTGATTGCCACATCAGCATTTTACTTAAAATTTATTAAAATTCAATACATCCTACCACACCTAATAACATCTCAATAGATTCCCAATTTGGTTGGATTTATATATGGGTATTAGAATTGATTGAGTGTGATTGTGTTTATTCTTAAATATGTGATAAGATGATATGACATGTTGGGATTAGAGGGGTAAAACATAGGTTTTACACCACGTCCTTATAGAATTTAATCTCATATAAAAAGTGAATATTTTAATATGAGAAAGAGGCGTAACACTGAGTGTATGGTTTTATTTTTTTTCTTGTATTTTTTTGGTTTTGTTTTTGTTTTTGTTTATGTAATGGAGCTTGTACAGTCCCTCTGGTGAAGTTGAAGTTCCACATTCGGTTGGTGATGAAGACAAAGTTGGGACGAAGTTGTTATAGTTCTAGTAACTGATGTGCACCAAATGAGGCGTAGAAGTAGGGATGACAAAAATTTCATGCCCTATCTGATCTGTTCTAACCCACGCAAGTTTTCCTGTCTCAAATAGGTGGCGAGATGGGGATGAGCTTTGCTCAGCCCACCCTCTTGAATGTGTGTGTATATATATATATGTGTGTGTGTGTGTGTTTTTATTTATATATAAAATTTAATCTTTTTTATACATCTTGTTTATAAATTTTTTCTTTGCATATTCTATTACCATTCTCCAGAATAGTCGCATTCTCCTTATTTTCTTTCCTTTTCTTTTAGCACTAGTAATTAAATAAATATTCTAATATTACAATAATGTTGTACCTCTTCCTCCCACTATTCTTGTTAGAGAATGGGGTATAATATTATTGTATTCCTGGAATATTGTATAATTTTCTCTTTTAGCATTCTCACAATTGTTCCTCCCATTTATCATTCATCTCTCTACCAGATTAATGTTGAAACCATCTTATTAGGATGACAAAATACATCTGATTTGTTCTACCCCCGACCTATACTAGTTTCGTCCC
The DNA here is from genome assembly GCA_032727855.1 of Quercus ilex subsp. ballota. Classification (NCBI taxonomy): domain Eukaryota; kingdom Viridiplantae; phylum Streptophyta; class Magnoliopsida; order Fagales; family Fagaceae; genus Quercus; species Quercus ilex. Next base: position 40,007,580 of record CM064919.1, read on the forward strand.
AACTCCTTTGCAAATTTTTCCTACCCTGAAGAAGGTTCTGACGTGGTAGGAATTTTTACCCATGATCCAATTCCCCTCTTATTTGTCATCCCTATTAGAGAGGAGATGTTAACTAGGATTATTAATGGGGTAATTTAGTAAAATACATAAGTTTTCAACTGTTATTGACAATAGGACATGGAAATAGCTTAATCCTTATATTTATAATTTATCTCATTACTCAAAGTTGGTTGAAAACATGCTTCTTCCTAGTGAAGGATTCATTGAGTAAAATAAGTCTCCTTGTTATAGTAATAAAGAAAAAGATGGTTGAAGGTTTCTTTGTAGTTGATAAAAGTAAAATTAGGTAGATATATTGTGCACATTTTTTAATACATTTTAAGAGGAGGTTTTTTTTTTTAATAAATTGACACGTTAATTATTAGCAGCCAGCATCATCAATTTGATAATCATCAAAATCTCTTAATGTTTCATTTGGAGGTTCATTCACTTCATTTTCATTGGCATCACCAAACTCAAATTCATTACTAATAGTAGCACGAACTTCTTTATCCTTCTCGCACTCACTCTCAACTCTCTACTTTCTAGTCTCTTCTATTTTATGTGATTTTCTCAATTAGGTTAGGGTTAGGTGAGACTTTTTTCTTTTTTCTTTTTCCTTTTTCAATTTGAGTTAAGGCGGTTAGACTGATTTGTTTAGTATTTTTTTTGTCAGTTTGGTGCCTTTGGATTCCATTTGGAGGCCCGAAATAAGCAAAAAAAAAATTGAATTTTTCTTCATAGAATAGGATCTTTGGTATTGCTATGGGATCGCAATTCTATAAGATCCTAAGATTCGAACCGGGATCCCACACAAATCCCACTCCAGTACAAATCCTAAAAAGATTCAGTATGTTTTAGGGATGTAGGATCCTAGAATCTTAAGATCCTAAGATCTGAATTGGGGTCTGATAACCAAAGTTGCTCCTTTCAAGATAGTAGTGGGGATACATTTGGACATCCTCAAAATAAAATATATTTATAGCATTCCAAATGAAATCATGATACCGGATTCGTAAGGGACAATGCAAACTTAACCGATATGATAAATGGAATTAGGTTGGATAAATAAATTTTATATTTTCTGGTTTTATGGGATGAGAAAAAACACTCAATAATTTAAAGGATAGATAAGCTCACCACCAAAGTAAATCCAAAGGAATACAGATAACACCACCCAAAGGAATTTAACCAAGTATACAAAACTATTTTGGCTCACCACTCTATGAGATACAGATTAACACCACCCAAGGGATAAGAGACAATTTAGAAGAAATCCATCTTCTGAAAAACACAAGGTTTTTTAATCTAAAAATACACTTTGAATTTTATTTGATTTAGCCAAAGACTTAAATAGAGCTTGAAACAGCCCCCAAGGATAGGAAAACGAAAATAATAATAAATACATTCACTTAATCTGACTAAAGTCAGATATGACAATTAGGAACTTAGAAACATAATAAATTACTTATCTGCCTAGGAGAAATAAACCATAAAGTCTGATTCATCCTAGGAGACACTAAATAAAGACAATTTGACTTAATTAATAATAAAAAAATGTTTTAAAATGATGGGCTGTTATTCTAATATGTAAGGAAAGCTTTTAGGCCTGGACTAACATCAGGTTAGGCTTGTTGGATCTTAGGACACCCCGATGTCAAATCATTATAAATACTACTTACTAAATAAAAGTGAAGAGTAACTATTTAGTACTTCAATACCAAATTTAAACACTATGTAGTTGTCATTTACTAAATAAAAGTGAAGAGAAATTATTCATTACTTCAATAGCAATGTTCATTTGGCCTATACAAAAAAAGAAATCAAGTGGTGCTTTAAAAATAGACACAAAAAAAAAAAAAAAAAAAAAAAAAAACAAAAGAAGAATAAGAAATCAAGTGGCATCTTGACTTGGATTAAATCTCTCATGCGCCAAGCGCATGAGATAGGGGCCCACCTATTTGTGAGAGGCATGTCTCATGTACCTAGCGCATGAGATACTAGCCCCTTGACTTGAGGATGTGGGGCCCACCTGTATGTCAGAGGCAGGTCTCATGCACCTGGCGCATGAGATACCAGCTCCTTGACTTGAGGATAAAGAATAACATATCCTAATATAGGACGTCTTGGATTTACTTTCTATAGTATCTAAAAAAATATTGATATTTCATTTTCTCATAATATTATTATTATTATTAAAAAAAAAAACTCTGCTGTTAATTCGGGCATTGCAATGCAATTTTTTTCTCTCTCTCTTTTGACTGTAGCATTGCAATGCAATTGATAATTAGAGAAGGCATCTATATAATCAGTCTCTGACATTCTAAAAGCTACTAATAAGATGCATATCCCTGCCACGGCAAGTCTAAAATCACATTCCAAATTCCAAATAAAACAAAAAGTTGTTAGCAGGGCAATAATATATATAAAATTAATGTTTTTAAATTAAAGTTGATACAAACAAAATCAGAATAGCGTATCTGGAATCTTTTTTAAGTTGAAAATATGTTTAAAATTCATATTATTAATTAGATATAATAAGTCAACCGAATCTCACTTGCTCAACATCCTTTCTCTCTAAATACGAGTAACGGAGTTCATTCCTGAATATAACTCCGCACCGAATTTGCGTAAGAAATGACCAGAAACAAAAGAAAGAAAACCACAAACCTCTCTCCCACTCCCACAGTCCCACTCCCCACTTACTAAAAACAATCAAAAAAACGTTGACACAGTTAGTAATTAGCTAATCATTAAACCCACCCACAAACCCTCTCATAATAATGCAAATACACAATTAATCACTTTTTTTGGACAACGTTTACCACTGCCTTGCCGTCAAACTCAAAATACGTGTCACAACTCCATTGGCACACGACACACGTTACTTATAAAATTGTTTAAATAATCAAAAATCCCGGTGTGCCTGATTAGCTGGAGCGTATATTGCGCACCACCGACTCGAACCCTGGTCAGGTCCCCTCAACCCAACCCAACCCATCAACGCCGTCTCTCTCTCTCTCTCTCTCTCCGCGGTAAAACTCAAAACCAAGCGCTTCTCTCTCTCTCTCTCTCTCTCTCTCTCCTCTTAACATAGCAAAAGGCTAGATCTCAGCCGCCTTTCCCTTTCTCTGACTAATCTCCCAAATTCAAATCCAATTTTCCCTCAATTTATACCCAAAAATCTTCACTCTTTCCTATCCAAATTTCTCTACTAATTAATCCTCCAATTCAACTTCAATCTAATCTTTATTCATAATCTACCAAAAAAGAACCTATCTTTGTACTGGATTTTTTTTTTCCTTCATAATTTCCTATGTGAAAGCGACTATTAATGGCGTCGATCCGCCGGACTTTATCGCCGTATCACGATCGGCCGTACCAGAACGGCGGGACTCCATTCTCGACCTCACCGAAGCACTCCGGTGGTTCCAAGTACTCGTCGCCGCTGCCGGCATTCGCGGCGTTCGCAGTCCGAGTCCGCCGCTTAATCGGCGAGCTCTTTTACCTCCACCGACATCCGCCGCGTAAATCTCATAACCACCACCATAGCTGGCCGAGGACTTTCCTCTACCGCTGCTTCTTCTTCTTCCTCTTAGGTTTCCTTCTAGGTCTATCTCCCTTCGGCCACGACCACCACGACGACGACGAAGCAGCCTCCATTAATCGAAACCACGACTTCTCCTTCGAGATCAATCCGCCGCCTCAACCGAACCGCGTCGTCGACGATCCGAAGCTCGCCGAAGTAAGCTTCAACGCTAGACCGAATTTCAAAGAATCGGAGCGGTTCGATTTCGTGCCGAGAAAGCATCTGATAATTGTAACGCCAACGTACAACCGAGCTTCGCAAGCGTACTACTTGATCAGACTGAGCCAGGTGCTCCGTCTCGTGCCGCCGCCGCTGCTTTGGATTGTGGTGGAGATGAACACGGCGTCGTTTGAGACCGCGGATATACTGAGAAAAACCGGTGTCATGTACAGACACTTGGTTTGCGTTAACAACAGCACAAATGTGAAGGACCGAGGCGTGCATCAGAGGAACACTGCTCTGGATCACATTCAACGCCACAGACTAGACGGTGTCGTTTACTTTGCCGACGACGATAATATTTATTCACTCCACTTGTTCCACAGCTTGAGAAACATTAGGTAACTTTTTTTTTTTTTTAATTAAAAAAAAAGTCTATTTTTGGATACTCCGTTAATTTCGAATTTGATAATTGGATTAGATATTTGTTGTGTGTATTTTTGGCAAAATTGTAGGAGTTTCTTTGTTTACAAACTGAATTGAAAGCTGAGCAAGTATTAGTGGTATGTTTTGGTTGAGGATTTAAGTTAAAGTTGCCTATGTGGGAGATGTAGGAGAATAATGTGAATTGGTTGCTTTGAATAACAATAATTATGGGCCTTAACCCGTTAACAATATAAACATTAAATCTTTCTTTCTAAAAAAAAAAAAATTCATTTACTCAATATTAGGAGTCCAGAATGTGTGTTCCAGACTCACGCAAACACAGCGTTTAAGTGGTTTTTACACTCTTGCCTACATGAATTGTATTGTAGCTTGAAATCTGACTTATTCAACCCCCCACCCCAAGAAAAGGGAAGAAAAAGAGAGAGAAATATGGCGTAGGAACGCTAAGAGGTTGATCTAGTGATTTTTAAGGTCTCATGAGATCTATGAGGTCTTGACTTTGAAATTCCTAGCCAACATTTTAGGGCCAACCCCAAGAGATTATTCCCTGTCATTACGTGGATGGGAAAACTACACACAATTAAGGTAATAGTTGGGCTCTTGAAGAGCTATGGACACCTACGTTAGAGAAAATAAATTGTTTGGCTTAGGGTTTTCGCATTATTGATTGTGACATAAATCTAGGAACCTCTCCTAAGAATAAGGGAGTAAGGTTGTCTACCAATCGCCCCTCCTAAGCCCCACAAAAGTGGGAACTGTTGCACTGGATATAACCTTTTATTTATTAAGACATAAATCTTTCAGTCTAAAAGTTGTGAATTGTGGAGTATCTGATGCTGCAATCCTGTAATGGTATAACATTTATGAGGTTCAATGTTTCTAATTTTATTGTTCGTTGTGTACATTGAATCATTTCTTTACTCCATGCATCTCCTCCTTTTTTTTCTTTATGGCTTATTTGGATTGAGGGGGCCAACTCTACTCTACTCTACTCTACTCCCCTCTACTTCCCCTCAATCTAAACAAGCCATTAATGCTGCCTTGGGTGAGCTTATTTCCATCAACCCCCTTTTTTTTTTTTTTTTTTTTTTTTTTTTTTCTTTTTTGTGTTTATTTGATGGGAATAAGCTCATCCAAACAAACAATAAGCTGCAGTAACACTTTCAGCCGGAGAGAAGCGACTTTATTTAAGAATAGTGGCTTTTTAAGTAGACGAGGGATTCAAAGTCATTGATATAAGCTATTATTTTTGAATGAAAATGAGGATCACCATGCTCTGTGATTTGAGAAAATGTTGATATTGGTGTTGATAAATATTTATTCATTGTGACTACACTGTCATATAATTTTAGAAATGTTGAAACTTTGTTGTTAGAATTGCATCGTACTCTATCAACCTTTTTCTTGCAAAATGTAATATTGGTCTACTTGCTTTGTAGCCGGTTTGGAACTTGGCCTGTTGCTATGCTTGCACAAAGCAAAAACAAGGCCATATTGGAAGGTCCTGTGTGCAATGGGAGTCAAGTTATTGGATGGCATACAAATGAGAAAAGTAAGAAGCTTCGCAGGTTTCACGTTGATATGTCAGGATTTGCTTTTAATAGTACAATCTTGTGGGATCCAAAGAGATGGAAACGCCCCACTTCAGTTCCAATTCGACAGTTAGACTCAGTGAAGGAGGGTTTCCAGGTATTCATCGTGCTGTTGCTTCTTCTAGATATTATTTGCATTATCGTGTTAAAGTAGCCACATGCTAAAAATAATTATGGAATATATGGACTTTGTGGATTGACTTCATATTTTCACAGGAGACCACATTTATAGAGCAAGTGGTGGAAGATGAAAGTCAAATGGAAGGTTCACCACCTGGTTGTTCAAGGATAATGAATTGGCATCTTCATATGGAAGCTCGTCATTTTGATTACCCCAGAGGCTGGCTGCTTCAGAAAAACCTCGATGTTGTTCTCCCAATTAAATGAACCAAACTTCATTATTGCAATTTTGATGGCTTGAGAGAGGTGAGATTTAGTTGTTCTGTACTTTTTACATTTGTAATATTTGACTTTGACCTGCCCCTGAAGTAATGGAAGAGAGAGAACAAGTGAAAAATGTTGCCCCCCCCCTAACAATTTAAAATATTAAGGGAAGAAAACATGATAAAAGAAAATAAAATTTATTGGTTATTCAGGCAATGGCATTGACAAGAACAAATTCGTTTAATCTAACTCCTGCTTTTATTCGTGACAGCGTTTCCCATATTTAACGCTGGTGGTACTTTTGAGCCTGAATGGATCATTACCGCAGTTTGCCACCATCAGCATTGAGAAGCAATTACTTATGATCTCCTGGGAATGACAAAGAAGTAGAAGATATATGATTTTTGTTTGTAGAAATTTTCCTGCTATGTTATTCTTTCACAGAAACGGAAACGAATCCGTTTTTGTTGTAGAGCTATGGTGCTTGTTTTTTTTGGGTTTTAAAAGCAATTCACCCCCACCAGTCCAAATCGTGTCTGCTGTGGGGTAAGGCTTGTTGTGGAACCCCACTCTGAATGTGATATAGGCCTCGTATCAAAATCAAGCAAGGACAACACGTCCATTGTTGTAATTTTTCTTCTAAGCTAATCTGTTCGAGGAATTGTTCTTGCAAAACAGATACTCTTTCCTTACATTGAAGGTGATTCACTTACCTTCTTTTGTTGACATTCATTTTATAAAAAGCCACACCTTGAATAGAAATTTGTTGCGCAAACGTGCTTGGAATACCCCTTGATGGGGCTAACATGTTTTATTGGTTGCTGGGCGTAGAACGAATAGTCACTATCTGCCTATCCATTCTTTACTATCTTATTGATATGAAATCAATATATATATAAAAGCAGAGACCTCATGCGAAAATGCATGAGGTCCTGCCATGTGGCATTCTAAACTCTCATTTAGTCTTTTTAACCTTTTTTACATTAAATTTTTTAACTGTAACCTAATAATTTATGGTAACTTATTTTTACTGTTACAATTGTAATCTTCTAAAAACAATAGCTACATTGCCAAAGTAGATGAAAGCCCAAGCCCATAAATATTGACTCAACAATTAATTTCCCTCCAACATGTAGCTGAAAGGCTACAACCTTTGACCCACCCCAACTTTAAACCCCCACTAACGTCATAAATATTGACCCAACAATTAATTTCCCACCAACATACAACCTTTGACCCACCTCAACTTTGAACCCCCACCAACGTGTAGATCATATGATAACCCAAGCTGAACAGCCCACCAACGTGTACCTCAAAAGCTAATCCACGCCAACTCTGAACACAGCTCAAAGGCTAACCCACGCCAAGGCTGACCCACCCACAGTTTAGTAGATGAAAGCCTAAATATTTGCACACAAACCCTCTTCTTCCTTCGCACCTGTAGATGAAACCCCAGCCAAGAATTTCAGTCACAGTGAACCTCTGTTTCCCTATACAAAAACTCTTCAACTTCTAACAAAACAATGGTTTCCATTCCAACTCAGTGATTATCTGAACAAACACTCTTCAACTTCTAAAAAAAACAACGGTTTTCACTCCGACTCGGTGATTATTTGAAGACATAAATGCAGGAGCTTAAAAGATTTCAGCGTTTAGTATTTGGGCCTTCAATGCAGCCACTTCCAACCAATTATACAATGCAGTTAACACCAGGTAAATGCCACCTGATTTATGAAATTGAAGAGTTAGTTTCATTTAATGTTTGTTTTGCATGTTGTGAAATTTGTTCTTTTATATATCTCTGTCTCCTTATGCCTCAAAACTTATGCCACTATAATTTATCACAATTCATTTCAGAGAGGTATGTTTACTTTCTTAATTTTATGTTCCTCTTAAATAGTTCGTTTATTAATTTTTTTTGAATCCCAAAATACTATGTTCATTGTTATGCCACTATAATCTTACATTTCATTTCACATTCATTGTTAATTTCATGTTTCTCTTCAATAGTTTGTTTATTGATTTGTTGTTACCGTCGGCCTCCAACCACAAGGAAGCTTTATTTCTTTTGTCGTCGCACCGCCAGAGCAATTATTGGGTAGGTTCCTTTGACTCTCTATTGATTCGAATTTAATATCATTTATCATTGATTGCTCTGCCTTGGCAAATAACAGTTGTGATGGAAGACATTTGAGACTTGCTGGCTTAGTGTAGACATTTATATTTTGTACATAGAAATTTGTTGGCAAAAGAAAAGTCTTAGATGAATTTTTTTGGGACAATAACTGTAGTGCATAGTAGTTTTTCTATATTCAAGATTTATAGAAAGCTTACAGAAATGTTCAAGGGGCTTAAAAAGATTTGTAATACCGTATGCAATATACTTGGATCAATGATGATTTAAATGTAAATCTTCTTTTGAAAATGGATTTTTTTTATTTTGTGTTTTAATAATTTTCTAACTTAATACATTTTTTTTCACACTTTTTTACTGTATGAAGTTTAGCCATTAGTAGTTGAGTTAATACTCTACTCATCTCATCTCTTTTATCAACTACTAATCTCTTAGGTGTTAAATATCATGGGAATTTTGATTGGATTGGTTTTGATTTAGATATTTGGGTTAGATTTATTTATTTTAAATAATTTTAATTTTTTTGTAATTAAGGTACATATTTAGGTTAGAAGCAGTTTTGTTGTGGGTATTCATGTAAGATTTGGTTCTGATTTGTAATATATAATTGCAAAACTTCTATTCAGTCATAAGTTAATCTTTGACTTGGGAGGGGAGAATGTTCCACATGGAAGCCTTTCAAAATTGGATATGGTATTTGAGCATATTGGAAACTGTTTTTACTTTAAGCTTTTCAGTCTGTGGGTCTTAACATTTTCAATTAGTTAAGAGATTTTTTTTCCCCAATTTCCTATGGGGCTTCTTGAATGCTGAAAAAAAATGTTAGAAAGACAGAGAATTACCATTTTCTGTTTGCAAGATTTGGGGGCTGTGCAAGCTTGAATACAATATAATTTAGCTTGATTTAAATTTTTTTTTTTTTTTTTTTTTTTTTTAGCTTTTGAGGAAAATAATTTTCAAGGTTCTTTTGTTAGAAAAACATTAGATTTGATAGATGACTTGGTCAATTAGGGATCACACCAAAGCTCTAAGTGTTGCTACTCACACTAGGTGAATATTGAACATTATTCAAATTCTTTATTTATCTTTGTGTGTGTGTGTTACATTGGTGTTTCAACATTTGATAGCAGTACTATATGCTTACAACAAAGTTATTTTTTGTGTTTGATTTACTTAAAAGATATGTAACTATAAACCTCTATTATTATTATTATTATTATTTTTGATGAACTATAAACCTCTATCATAAAAGTTCAATGGTTTGTCATGCACATTAGAATGTGTAATTATCAAGAATTAGGTAGAGTGGAAAGAGTTAATGCACACTGTTCTGTTTCTTCTCTACAAAACCTTCCCAATGTCAGCATAGCTTTACCATGGTTGCTTTTTCTATTCAAATTACCATCTAACCTTTTTAGTATGTCTATATTTTTTTTAAAAACTGCTAAATCAGCGAGGGTTCTTCTTGGATTATTATTATTAATTGATGGTTCAATTATTCTCTTTCTTGGATGTTTTGTTTTAATTACTATGGCTCCATCCCTTCTTTGCAACAGTGACATCAAAAATAAAACTGAAACGCCACACCCAAAGAAACAAAACCAGCCATTTTGCCATTTTTCCTACCATTTGGAGAGGAATGTCAAAACAGAAACATCTCATGCAAGGGAAGATAAGTGACATCTCAGGCTAGCACCACCAACAAACTGACTCCCATCACCACTGTACTTCTAGAATTGTCACCAGGTGATTTTTTTTTTTTTTTTTGTTAATTGCTTTCTTTGTATTTTGATTTTTTATAATTAAATAACAAAAACTTGCAATAGCTATTGTTTATGTTTACGTATTTGTTTGGTTTTGATTGAGGCATTTGGGCTAAATATGGTTTTGATAAGGGATTTGGAGAAAGATTGTTTATCGTAATTGATTACAGCTTGAATTTTACATATGCTGTGATTATTAGATTACCTAAATCTTCAATTATTTTCAATTTTTCCTCTAATTTTTAGTTCAGTTACTTCTTCATTGTGTAGCCTTTGAAATGATTTGGTTTTGCTTGGAATATTTTGGATAAATTTTTTAGGGTACTCCAAACTTATAATTCGAAGGCTATAATATTTACATTGTTTTAATTGTTTCAATATTTACATTGTTTATTGATTTGTTGTTTATTTAGTTTAGCCATCTTTGAAAACTATTTATAATTCAATAGTTGTTAACCCACAGAAATAATATTGATTTGTTTGTTGAACCAAAAAAAAAAAAAAAAAAAAACACAAATAAAATAAAACAAAGGAAGTATTTACAATTAATTTCAAATTCCTTTTCAAAAACCACGAGATCCCTTAACAGTTTTGAGTAGAGGAATTTATTGGGGGAAATGGAGGCTGCAAGACTTGCGCGCCAAAGAAGGCGTATGATCATGTACAAGAAAAGGATGGCCAAGATGCATTCCACAAACATAGTGTCATCAAAGAAATTTGGAGGTGGAAGCCATAGGAGTAAAAAGCATAAAGACATAGCAATGATCCATGATACAGATAGTTGTAAGCGAGCAAGACTTAACAGGCGAATGGTACTCAACCTTAATTGTACTCGGGAAAGTAGTTCAAATGGTCAATGTTTGCGGCGATCAACCCCTTCAATTATAAATGTTTTTTCTCACTCGGTTGTTGGGCTTAATGGTGATGTTGCTACTACAACTACTGTGCAAGAATTCGGGATAGATCTGCCTACAAATGCCAATGCCTTGGATAAGCATTTACCTACAACTGAGGTTACAGGTACTAATTTCATAATTTGGAATAATTGTACTAATATAGTAATTAGCTTGGTTGGAGTATTTCTTTGGTTGTCACTTGCCTAAAATTCTATTGAATCTTCACTTAGGCTTTTTATTGCATGATTAATTGTCCTCTGGGTAGTGTAAATGGCCTAAATTATTTTGTGATTTAGCAAGGATCTATTAAAATGAAAGCTACCATGTTATAGGTTTCACCGTAAAGGACTGCTGCATTTTATAAAACCAGCTGACGTTGTGATCTATTATTCATGCCATGGATCGATTTCCCTTGATAATGTTCATTGTTATTGCTTGCTATTTTTATTTAAATGACAAATGACTAAAACACATTTTATATATGAATATTTTTATTTTATTTTATTTGAAACATGTTTTAGATTAAATGGTGATGGAGTTATCCTAGCCATAGTAAAATGTAATTTAAACAGCTTTTACAGCCACCAAATATTTTGGTCTATTATTCATGCATTGGATTGTCCATAATACTGTTAATAGTAAGTGATGGGGAATTTAAAGTTTTGGATATTGAGAAAATTCAAAATCAAACTTTGCTTTATTCTATCTCATCCATATCTTTACTTACTTTGAATAGTTTCATGTCTTAAAGTTTATATTTTTAATCAATGATAATTAGATAATTAAATAGGAATATTTATTAATAGTCGTGCTATAATTGTTGAAATTCGCATTTGAATACACTACTTAACCTCACCTACAACAGCCATACATAATTGAAGCATCACACTTAACTTGGTTTATTATTATTATTATTATTATTATTTGTTTTGGAGCAGTTATGGTGTGTAGTTATATATGACTGTATAGTATTAACTCTGGGAATTGGTTGTTCTTGCTTTGCATATTACTAACTATGAATATTATGCCCATAAAGGTTATAGGTTTCATCGCAAAGGCCTACTACCTTTTATAGAACCAGCTCATGTTGTGGTCTATTATTCATGCCATGATTTCCCTTGACAATGTTGATTGTTGTTGCTTGCTATTTTTATTTAGATGATAAACAACTGAAACACATTTATATATGTATTTTTTTTTTTTTTAGCCTCGAAACTCATTTTATATTAAATAGTGATGGAGTTATCCCAATTGTAGAAAAGTGTAATTTTTAAACAGCTGGAAATTTTTTTGGTCTATTGTTCATGCCTTGCATTGTCCTTAACACTATTAACTATAAGTGATGAAGAATTTGAAATTTTGGATATTCAGAAAATTCAAAATCAAACCTTGCTTTACTCTATGAATATTAGATCCATAAAGATATTGTAACATGGAAAACCACTTTCAGAAGCTTTGAAGTATAACCTGTTCATTTGATTTGTGGAATTTGTCTGAGCCACCAATTATAGACTGAGTCTACTTAACTTCCATCTACAGTTAGACAGAAGTTTTTATAGCCGTCAATCCTCATGTTTCCTTAATTCTCTTGAAGTGTTAGGATTAGTATTGTATATTAATAAGTTGAATATATCATCTTTTATATTTCAGGTTTGGGAATGCGAAATAGAAAACCCATTGACATAGACCTGAGTAAAAGGTCAAATAGCACACAAAGTAAGTGCAAAAACTACTATTTTGGAATTTTATATTCATCGTTATTTTCCATTTTCCTCATTTTCATGCATGCAAAATCATATTAAAGTACTGTTATTTGTAATTTTAAATATTAAAAACAACAATTAAATACTTTTAAATAATTAAAATACTATTTCAACATAGCATCAATGACAATATACCAACAATAGGTTCAAAATTGTGTCTCCATGTATATTAAATACTTTATTAATTGTGTATACATTTTCTAAAAGTTACTTTGATAAAATTCCTTCATATATTTTCAACCTACCTTATTTCTATTTCTCTTCAAAATTTGCTTTAAAATCCATTTTTTACAACATTATTTGGGACTATTTTTCCCTTTGGTTTGCTTCAACACCTATGTTTCAAATAAAACTATTGCTAAACTGGGCTGTCAATGAATTGAAAATAATATTAATTTTTTACATATGCTTTTGTATTTTCTATATTTCCATTATATAATTTCATCTAATTATGCTTCATTTTTCCCTATCATCTAGGAAAATTTACAGAGCTGTGGAACTTTGGCCCACCAAGCTGTGTGTGTGAATATTGTAATGCAAAATTATGGTACGAAGAGAGGAATCGTAAATCAAAAAACACCAAGAATCCTAAATTTTCAATATGTTGTCGAGAGGGTAGGGTGAAGCTACCTTCATTGAAATCACCACCTCCTGAGCTTCAAGAACTCTTACAACATTCAGAACATTACAAGGCTAATATAAGGAGGTTCAACTCCATGTTTGCAATGACTTCTATGGGAGGAAATGTTGATGTCCATGCTAATGAAGGACGAGGCCCTTACATCTTTCGATTGAATGGGCAAAACCATCACAGAATTGGGTCGTTACTTCCAGTTGTTGGAAAAGACCCATCTTTTGCACAGCTGTACATACACGACACAAAAAAAGAGATTCATTACAGACTAAGTGCTTTGCCTGGACAGGAATCAGAATATGACCTTGACATTGCTATAGTTCAAATATTATTGAAGATGCTTGATGAGAACAACGTCTTGGTTAAGACATTCCGTATGGCAAGGGATAGGTTCAAGGACTCTGATATGCACAATGTACGCTTGCAATTAATTGGATCGCGATCAAGTGATGGTAGGGAACAAAACATGCCTACTTGCTCTGAAGTTGCTGCTATAATTGTAGGTGATTTGAGCGATGAAAATATCCATCGTGATATTATTGTTGAGAAAAGAAGTGGATTGTTGCAACGAATAAATGAACTACACCCAAAATTTATGGCCATGCAATATCCATTGTTATTTCCATATGGTGAGGATGGATTTCGAAATGAAATACTTAAAAAAGGTCTTGGTGGTGCTGCGCCTTTGACAGAAGAATATGTCACTATGCAAGAATATTATGCATATCAATTACAACAGCGTGAGAATGAAGGTGAAACATTGATTCTTGGTCGTAGGTTGCGACAACAATTTTTAGTAGATGCTTACACATGTGTTGAGGAGTACCGACTAATTTGGGTCAGGAATCATCAACTTCAACTGAGATCAGAGGTGTACTTTGGAATAAAGGATGCTGTATTTAGAGGAGACACTACTCCTTCATCTATTGGGAAAAGAGTTGTTCTTCCTTCAAGCTTTACTGGAAGCCCTAGATATATGATTCAAAATTACCAAGATGCTATGTCAATTTGTAGATGGGCTGGGTACCCGGATTTGTTTATAACTTTCACATGCAACCCTAAATGGCCAGAAATTGAAAGTTACCTTTCCTTAATTCCAGCTCAACGGCCTGAAGATAGACCAGATATCATTGCAAGAGTTTTTAAGATCAAATTGGATCAACTACTACGTGATTTAAAACATGGCAAGCATTTTGGAAAAGTAATTGCAGGTATAAAATACAACCTATTACTGTTTGATTGTTATTCTTAATGGTTTAATCTATTTAATTATTGTAACATTTTTTTTTTGTGTGAATACAGTTAACTACACAGTTGAATGGCAAAAAAGAGGCCTCCCCCATGCTCACATTCTTTTGTACCTATACCCAGATGACAAACACCCCACGCCTGCGGATATAGACAAGATAATTTCTGCTGAAATACCAGATAAGATTACAAATCCAAGGGATTATGAAGTCATTTCACAGTACATGATTCATGGACCTTGTGGTTTTGCCAACCCAAAATCTCCATGCATGGTTGACAGTAAATGTAGGAAGCATTTTCCCAAAAAGTTTTATAGTGACACTGTGATAGATGAAGATGGTTACGCAATTTATAGAAGAAGAGATAATGGGATGACAGTTGAGAAGAATGGTGTTATGCTTGATAACAGATTTGTGGTGCCATACAACATTGATCTGTTAGTTAAATACCAGGCTCACATTAATGTTGAGTGGTGCAACCGTTCCAAGTCCATCAAATACTTATTCAAGTATGTTAACAAGGGTTCTGATCGAGCAACATTTGTTTTGTATGAAAACTTACACACAGGTGCTACAAGTGAAGCACAGCATATAACAAACATTGATGAGATCAAAACATATCTAGATTGTAGATATATCTCAGCTTCTGAAGCGTGCTGGAGACTTTTTGAGTTTGATATCCAATATAGAGAGCCTGCTGTACAGAGATTAAGCTTCCATATTGAGAATGAGCAGAATGTTACATTCAAAGATTCAGACTACTTGGATAATGTTTTGGAAAGACCAGATATAACAAAAACAATGTTCACTGAATGGATGAAGGCAAACGAAATGTATGATACAGCAAGAAATTTGACATATTGTGATTTTCCTACGAAATGGGTTTGGCATAGAAAACAAAGAGAATGGCGCCCAAGGAAATCTGGCCGATGTATAGGGAGGATATTTCATGCTCATCCTGCAAGTGGTGATCGCTTCTATCTTCGAATGCTCCTTAATGTGGTCAAAGGTGCAAGGTCTTTTGAGGAAATTAGGACTATTGATCATGTTGTGTATCCAACATACAGAGCAGCGTGCTATGCTCATGGCCTTTTAGATGATGACAAGGAATGGGATGATGCTATCAAAGAAGCCTCTAATTGGGCTTCAGGAAGGCAGCTACGAGAATTGTTCACAACTCTATTGTTATTTTGTGAAGTGACAGACCCACATGCACTATGGATGGCTAATTGGGAGTTGTTGTCTGATGATATACTATATAGGCAAAAGCGTCTCCTAATGTATGACAACTTAAATTTGACAGAAGAACAAATACAGGACCATGCTCTTTTTGAAATTGAACAGATATTAGTAAAAAGTGGAAGATCTCTGAAAGAATTTGATGGCATCAAATATCCAAATGTGTCGACAATTAGAGAAAACAACAACCGATTGTTACAAGAAGAGTTGGATTTTGATAGGCTTGAATTGGCTGCTGAACATAAAAAACTTTTAAATGAGTTAAATGTTGAGCAAAGAAAAATATATGAGGCTGTAATTCAAGATGTGGCATGCAATAGTGGTGGTTTATACTTTGTTTATGATCATGGAGGAACTGGTGAAACATATCTTTGGAAAACATTAATTGCTTGCCTCCGTTCACAAGGAAAAATTGTGCTTGCTGTAGCTTCTTCTGGCATAGCAGCTTTGCTACTCCCTGGTGGTAGGACTGCTCACTCCAGATTTCAAATCCCTATCATTGTGACAGAGGAATCAACTTGTGGTATAAAACAAGGAACACATGCTGCTGAGTTAATGACAAAGGTGAGTCTTATTATATGGGATGAAGCACCAATGGCACATCGTAATTGTTTTGAGGCTGTAGACCGTTCATTGAGAGATCTACTTCGATTTACCGACATAAACAGTGCCGATAAAACTTTTGGTGGAAAAACAGTTGTACTAGGTGGTGATTTTCGACAAATACTGCCAGTTATTGCTAAAGGCCATAGAGAAGATATTGTTGATGCATCAGTGAATAGATCTTATTTATGGAACTTTTGCAAGGTATTTGTACTAACACAGAATATGCGTCTCCAACAACCTAATGCTGATTCCAACAACTTTGCAGAATGGATACTCAAATTAGGTAACGGAGAGCTTGGTGAAGTTGACAGCCAATCAAATATAGTCATACCCTCTGACCTATTAATTGATGTTGGAGATGATCCAATACAAAGCATTGTGACTGCAACATATCCAAATCTTCACAGCAACTATGCAGATGGAAAATACTTGGAAGAGCGATCTATTCTAGCTCCAACAAATGATGTAGTCAATGAAATAAATGACTATATCATAGACTTGCTTGCTTCAAATGAGGAGACATATCTCAGTGCAGATTCAATTTGTAAGGCTTCAAGATACATTCAGAATGAAGATGTACTTTACCCAGTTGAATTCTTAAACTCCTTGAAATTCCCTGGCATACCGAATCACAGACTACGCCTTAAAGTTGGTCTTCCAGTAATGTTGCTCCGGAATATTAATCAATCAGCTGGCCTATGCAATGGGACTCAATTAGTAGTTACTCAATTATCCAAATGGGTAATCGAAGCTAAAGTTATAACTGGATCACATGTGGGAAACAAAGTCTTCATCCCAAGAATAGTACTCTCTCCATCGGACACAAAATGGCCATTTGTTTTAAAGAGAAGACAATTTCCAATTTCTGTTTGCTTTGCCATGACTATAAACAAGAGCCAAGGGCAATCACTAAAACATGTTGGACTTTTCCTGCCTAAACCAGTTTTCAGTCATGGGCAATTATATGTTGCTGTTTCTAGAGTTACTACTAGGAATGGTCTTAAACTCTTGATAATTGGTGACGATGGCAAAACCTCTTCAACGACTAAAAATATAGTCTATAAAGAGGTCTTTAGAAATATACATATAAATATGTAAAACTTCATTCAAAAAATTCATCATTCATTGCTAAGTTTCTAACCGCATTTAATTATTACTTTATACTTTTTGTAAAACAAAAATATCATTTTCCAAGCTTCTTTAAAAAACAAACATTTAAATTTGATAATGCAAAACGTAGTCAATTCTGCATTTTACCAAAATAAATTATTTCATTGATGATTATTATAATTTTACTTACTTTTATATATATATATATATATATATATTTTATGACAACTTCTGTATTCAACTATGGAAATAGCTGCAGAACTACTGATACTAAGTGAAAATGGCAATGTGTTGGACTCCTTTGAGCAAGATTTCAACGGATAGAGACAATTGGACAATCAAGGTCAGAGTACTTCGTATGTGGGATGCAATCAACACAAAGAACAATGAGTTCATAAGCCTTGATATGATTTTTATTGATGAAGAGGTAAGTATAGAACTCATATTTATGTTGTGCTGATTCAATTTATTATGCAGATTCAATTCTTTAGAAAAAAATTATTTTACCAACTCATCAATGTTTATATTGTGCTGATTCAATTTATTATGCAAATTCAATTCTTTTAAAAATAATTATTTTATCAACTCATCATATAATTCAACATTCATCGCTATTATATATATTCACAAGAAGAATAATGGAAGATACTGATATTTCTCATTATTCTAGGGCTCAACAATACATGCAATTGTTCGGAAAAATCAAGCACGAACTTTTAGACCACAATTGCTTGAAGGCCGTGTTTATACCATCAAGAATTTTAGGGTGGAGAGTACTAAAGGCGAGTTTCGACCCGTGCACAGTGATATCAGAATTTGGTTCATGACCATTACTACAATCATGGAGTCCAACGAAGATATGAACTCAATCCAGAAATACTGCTTTGAGTTTGCTGACTATGACCAAATACAGAACCAATGTTACAACTACACATATTTAATAGGTAAATATAAATCAGCAACTATTTCACAATTCCTCTAATATAGTTGTATCCTAAATTAATGATTCAAAATAACCTAACTAGATAATTGCATATAAATAGATGTTGTTGGAAAGTTGATAGCAGTTGGAAATGTTGAAGAGCCTCAAGTTAATGGCGCACCAAGAAAATTGCGCAATCTACAATTGCTTTTGAAAGAGTAAGACAAATTTTTTGATGTGATATTGATGTCATTATATGTTTATATAGAAAAATCAATTATAAAAAAAAAAATTACTAATAACAAAAAAATCCTCAATGATTTAAACTATACCAAGGGAAAAGAAATTAGGCTTTCACTGTGGGGAACAAGTGTTTGGCAAATCAATGAAGATATATATAAGAACAATCCAAGACCCTTTGTCTTAATTTCAACTTTAACTATTGTCAAATCATTTAGAGGTAAGTATAACTAAATAATGTTTCCAACTGTCAATTTTAATGTACTTAGTACTGCTATCAAGTTAATAAGTATATGGGTTACTAATCTTAGGCCATAAATTTTTCATTGAGAAATGTAATCACTAATTATAAAATTTTTATACTCAAACTTATTCATTTTCAAATCAATCTAATGATACTTTTAGAGAATCTCATTCTCATTAAAACATGTCTTCCTTTTTCTCAATTTCAATTCAATACGATTTTGTTCATTATAATGTATTCTACAATTTTTGCAAGCAAATTCTCTTTGTCATTGACCAGTGCATCAAAAGTATATATAAATCTTGAGATTCTCGAGGCTGCTGAAATAATTGACAGGTGCATATCTTTAAAATTATTAATAACAAAAAAAATATGAAAAATAGCATTTTTTATCTCACAAAATACCATTTACATTCTTTTTTCCTTTTTAAAAATTCAATGATAGGAATGGTAAAAAACATGATCCTATACTAGAAATACCAAAAATACATGCAAACCAGTTTTCAGAGAAGGATTTATCTTCAAACAATATGAAGACAATACCAGAGCTCAAATGCATTGAATGGGATCCTATGAAACAGGTTTGTTAATCATTTCAAAGTAGACTCATCATTTACATGAAAATGTAATAATATATAATTTACTTTAAATAAAAAAAAAAAACATATTAACTTCAAAGTTCATTGCAGAATGTTAACTGCTATTGTGTTGCAACAATAAGCAATATTGATACAACAATGGGTTGGTATTATATTTCATGCGTGTTATGTGGAAAGAAGGTCAAATCACAATTAGGATCATTTTGGTGCACAAAATGTGAAACAAAAACAAATCTGCCTATCCCAAGGTTAGAGGCACACACATTAACTACAAAGTTTGCAATTTTTTTTTTTTTTTTTACAAACATATTCATCTTACTATAATTACTATACAATTGCAAAATACTGGTTTCAAATTGAAGTTATTGGTTCAACTGACAAGACAACTTTTGTCATATTTGATCGAGATGCTGAGAAAATCCTAAATAAATCTGCAAGAGATCTTGCTGAAAAACAAACTAAGGTACAACTTATTTAAATTATTAAATTTATTGTAAAACTATTGATTATAATATAAATTAAAATTCCTAATATGCAGATTGATATTGAAGAAGGAATCACACATGATCTTAAGAAAATTTTAGGAAGAAAATACATTTTTCTACTTCGCTTGAATGAATTCAATCTAAAGGATGGTTTTGAAAATTATACAGTTGTTAAGATTTTTGATGCACCTTCAAATGAGAAAAAGGTATAGAAGAAAAAAAAAAACACTAGCCAGTATGCTATATTATTTATTTTGCTACACTATACTGATGTAAATAACATGCTCAAATTTAATATGAATGCATATACCTATGCAAAATCTTAGCGACAACAAATCTGCTAGCACAAACTTTGTAAGATCCAACCAAGAATCTTCCAATGCCATTTCATCAATGATCAACACAAATGATGCAACAAAAGGAGAAAAAGATAAAAGCTCACAAATTGAACAAATAAGGATAGACCAAACTTCAAACGTTGAAGATGAAGAAACAGATGATGATAACATATCCCTCAACATGCTTTACAAGCGTCGACATACTTCAAAAAACAAAGCATCCAAGAAACAAACAAAAAAAAAAAAAAATTTCGCAATAAAGCTCTTTATAACATCACAAAATAAATATCAATAATATGGAATGAATTACCATGCTTTTATCAACTTTTATTATACAATATTACTCTAAAGTTGATTCTTTTTTCATGATTACTTCAACAAAATAATTATAATGAATATGTGTCTGCAATTTATAAATGTTACTTATTATGATAAATTCAGTACTAGCAAAGTCTTATAACAAATATGTTATAATATATTTACAATATTCTTCATAATTAATTTATTGTGATGGAAATTGTAATGTAGAGAAATTTTTTGATTTTATATAAGAATGTTCTAATCAATATCAATATTATATATAAAAGCAAAGACCTCATGTGAGAGTGCATGTGATCCTGCTACGTGTCATTCTAATATTGCATTTAACCATTTTTACCTTTTTTTATTATGTTTTTTTTACTGTTACCCAATAGATTATAGTAACTTATTTTTACTATTATATAAATTTAGCATTTTTTACCTCTTTTTATTAAGTCTTTTATTTTATTTTTTAAAAACTATTATCCAATAGATCATAGTAATTTCTTTTTACTATTATATAAATTTAGCATTTTTTACCTCTTTTTATTAAGTTTTTTTTTTACTATTACCCAATAGATCATAGTAACTTCTTTTTACTATTATATAAAATATGGGCTATTCTTGACAATAAGACAAATTAGATCAAAATTTATTCACTATAAAATGGACTACCTTTTAAAAGTAGACCAAACTTTATGAAAAACTCAAGCT